>MU968480.1:16210669-16889391 GCA_034641835.2 Pinus albicaulis | reverse complement strand
CTTGTAAATATTTCAGTAGAGTAGGGTAGGTAGGAAAAGCTCAATAAAGCTCTGCTGAGCCTCAAGATTTTGCTTTCTTTCATCTTACTTTACCTCATTTTCCTTTGTCCATTGCTATCCTAGACCCAATTGATCAATGAATTTAGTTAAAATTACTTTTAGAATGATTAACATGACTGACTTGCTAAGTTTTGTGATTTTTGTCATTGTGATAGAGAAACTATGAGACCAATAGTCTAATCTGGTCTCATGGAGCAATAAGGGTAGATTTAGAATAGGTTTATTTTCTATTTGTAAAAATAAAATGATGTAAAGGGTTTGCTAGCTCAAATGCACCCTAGAAGAAGAAGAAATGCTAGGATTATAGTCTGGGTAGGTAGTTGTTTGGGAGAATGTTTACTGTTGATATGATGTCTTCAGTATTTGTGGCAGCTGATCCAAAAGAGAAAGGGATGTGCCAAGCAGCAGGCATCTGGCCTACACCAAAGATTTATTTTCTGAATTCTTGACTCCTTCAAGAAGAAGCCATCCCCATGTGGAGCCACTGTTAGCCCCCCATAATTTTTTGACAAGCAAATAGGGGGCTAAATTGTTTTTGAGACTTCAAGGATGCATTTCCCCTAAAAACACATCATCCTTGAAGCCTCCTCGTGCCTTTGGTCCTTTGATAGTATCCCCTCTGCTGATTTCCATTATAAAGCCTCTCTGTTATGTGAAGAACTAGCATAGAACATCTACAAAACTTTACAGTTTTACATATATATAACCCGCCGCTGCTTAAATCGCAAATCGCAATTTCACATGTTCGTTGTTTATGTTCGATCGATCCATCGCAAATATTTGCAATGCGATCTGATCGCGTTGCAAATATTTGCGATGCGATCGACTGATTGCAAATTCTCTGATCACAATCTCATTCCCATCGCAAATCTGCCTGTCGCAAGTTCTCGCATCGCACATCACCCCGATCGCATATCGCTCCATCACATTTCCCTCCAATCGTTTTTCCTTCCCATCGCACTTTCTCCCATTGCGATCATTCTTTCCGGGCCCACCGTACCACATCTCTGCCATTCATATGATTAAGGGTTTTTCCTTTGATTAAACCCAATTTTTGGTTTCATTTCATATCAAAAAGGCCATGCACCCCATCGCGTCGCAAACCTTGTGATTTCCATTCCGCTCCACTCCATCTCCCTTTATGCGATTTGTGATTGCGATGCGTACCTTGGGTCCCACCTCACATCCATTCCCATCCATTTCATTACTTTTCATGTATTTCTTTGTATTTCCCCCAAGCGTTGAATCTTTTGGCTTTTACATTATTAACCATTTCTTCCGCCACTCTCCATTATTTTCACTGCTCTTTCACTATCCCGCTGCTCCACCACCGCCTCCTCCGGGCCTCCAGAGCATTCCTCCGCCACCACTTCCTGGGTTTATAACAGGTTCATTTATTTATGCAGACCGCGCAAAGAGGCTTTTCAGCATTTTCCAGCAGAACATCAGAAGAGAGTCAAAAGAGTTAACACTTGTTATTGATATAATTAATGCTTAACCCCGCGTTCAAAGAATCAGGGCACAGTTTGAAGACCTAAGCACACTGTCAAGTCTTATCTGTGTTAAATATCAGCAGAACATTTCCTCCAGACGTACACTTTCCTACAAGAAATCTCCATGCCTCCTCGAGCCCTGAAACGATTAATTACACTGACTAAAAATCATTTAAGACAGTCAGGCAGCAGTTATGGAGGTATGGAGTGGCCTGTTGACTCTTCCATCCAGTTCACTTATTTCAGGAGGCTACCATAGGGTACCATTAGTCGGATTTCTTCATAAGAACACACTTGAAGTTATTAACGAGACTTCTGAACCACGCTCCAGAGTACACACAGTTAATGAAGAGCCATTTTTGCAGAATGGGCATTCGACCTACCTCTCCTCTGTCTTAATGAAATTCATTAAATGAATATCAACTACCATTGTTATTATTTCTCCTATAAGAAGTCCCGAGAACATATTGTAAGTGGTTGTTGTTGTTTTTGTTGAGTTTTTCGGCAGTTGCTGTTAGAGGGATTCATTCTCGACTGTAGAACAGTCTTGGGAGGGAGTAGCAGATTAGTTGTATGTAATAGGATGGGAGGAGAAAGTCTGGATTGTATTAGCCATTGGGATTATTTTACATGACTGGTTTTGCATCAATTAATCAAAGCACATTTCACAGGATCCTGGTCTATTGCTATTGGTGATGTTTTTCTTAACTCTGTTTATGACATTTTCATACTGTTTCAAGTTCTTCTGGTAGGCAACAGAAGTATAACATAGGATTCACCCTTGTTAGGTGCTCTATGTTTCCTGCTCTCCCTACCTTTAATGTTTTCTGCTATGTGCTATCTGAGAACTGTCTTCGGTTGATTTAATCAGTGTAGTGGATGAGATTGCCTACTCTCTGATGTATGAATTAAATGAATCAGTTCTTAGATGTTCTTGCTGGGTTTAAGCTGGAAGGTTTGGGAACACTGGGATTATGTTGGGGTTCCTATGTTTTGGCAGATTTGGCAATACCAAAAGATAAGACAACATCAAACCACTTTGGGGCCCTAGGATCTAGCCTTCTTGGACCCGGAGAGGGATCTCTCCAATACAAACAAAGAATGATATGTCTTTGAAAGCTCAAATGAGATGTTAGGCTAGTTATGAAGCACAAAGGAGGTTTTAAAATGATTTGGTTGGTTGGTTGCTGGGTTGGTCATGAGATCATAGACTAAGAAATTTTTCGGAGGGAGAGAGCAAAACAGCAGGATGTTTCAACAAAGGGGATAGGCCAAGAAAGTGTCATCCATTGGGCTATGGAGTCATGAAAGGAGAATTACTTGCAACAACTAGCCAAGGCTTTCAGAGGGCAAGTCATCTATACTAAAGGATCTTTTAGATAGATGATGGGATGGAACATTAAGGAGAGAAGGTGAAAGAAGGAAAGACAACCATATTTTTGTCTATAGATCAGGTCAGAGGTCATTTAACTCCAGACCTGCTTGGACATACTCTAAGGTAGCTCTCAAAGAGACAAAGGGGTTGCTTATAGATCAGACCAGAGGTCATTTAACTCCAGGTCAGATTTAGCAACTCCAAGGGAAAATAGAGATAAGATAAACAAAGGGATCTTAGAAAGGTAAGATGGTCGTGCAAGGATCCTGGTGGACAGGGCTAACTCTAATCCCCAGTGTTCCCAAACCTTCCAGCTTAAACCCAGCAAGAACATATAAGAACTGATTCATTTAATTCATACATCAGAGAGTAGGCAATCTCATCCACTACACTGGTTAAATCAACCGAAGACAGTTCTCAGATAGCACATAGCAGAAAAAATTAAAGGTAGGGAGAGCAGGAAACATAGAGCACCTAACAAGGGTGAATCTTATGTTATACTTCTGTTGCCTACCAGAAGAACATGAAACAGTATGAAAATGTCATAAATAGAGTTAAGAAGAACATCACCAATAGCAATAGACCAGGATCCTGTGAAATGTGCTTTGATTAATTGATGCAAAACCAGTCATGTACAATAAACCCAATGGCTAATACAATCCAGACTTTCTCCTCCCAGCCTATTACATACAACTACTCTGCTACTCCCTCCCAAGACTGTTCTATAGTCAAGAATGAATCCCTCTAACAGCAACTGCCTAACAACTCAACAACAACAACAACAACCACTTACAATATGTTCTCAGGACTTCTTATGAATAAATCCGACTGATGGTACCCTGTGGTAGCCTCCTTAAATAAGTGAACTAGATGGAAGAGTCAGTAGGCCACTCCATACCTCCATAACTGCTGCCTGACTGTCTTAAATGAGTTTTAGTCAGTGCAACTAATTGTTTCAGGGCTCGAGGAGGCATGGAGATTTCTTGTAGGAAAGTGTACGTCTGGAGGAAACGTTCTGCTGATATTTAACACAAATACGACTTGACAGTATGCTTAGGTCTTCAAACTGTGCCCTGATTCTTTGAACGCGGGGTTAAGCATTAATTATATCAATAACAGGTGTTAACCCTTTTGACTCTCTTCCGTTGTTCTGCTGGAAAATGCTGAAAAGCCTCTCTGCGCGGTTTGCATAAATAAATGAACCTGTTATAAACCCAGGAAGTGGTGGCGGAGGAATGCTCTGGAGGACCGGAGGAGGCGGTGGTGGAGCAACGGGATAGTGAAAGAGCAGTGAAAATAATGGAGAGTGGCGGAAGAAATGGTTAATAATGTAAAAGCCCAAAGATTAAACGCTTGGGGGAAATACAAAGAAATACATGAAAAGTAATGAAATGGATGGGAATGGATGTGAGGTGGGACCCAAGGTACGCATCGCAATCACGAATCGCATAAAGGGAGATGGAGTGGAGCGGAATGGAAATCACAAGGTTTGCAATGCGATGGGGTGCATGGCCTTTTTGATATGAAATGAAACCAAAAATTGGGTTTAATCAAAGGAAAAACTCTTAATCATATGAATGGCGGAGATGTGGTATGGTGGGCCCGGAAAGAATGATCGCAATCGGAGAAAGTGCAATGGGAAGGAAAAGCGATCGGAGGGAAATGTGATGGAGCAATATGCGATCGGGGCGATGTGCGATGCGAGAACTTGCGACAGGCAGATTTGCGATGGGAATGAGATTGCGATCGGAGGATTTGCGATCGGTCGATCACATCACAAATATTTGCAACGCGATCAGATCGCATCACAAATATTTGCGATGGATCGATCGAACATAAACAACGAACATGCGAAATTGCGATTATGCGATTTGCGATGTAAGCAGCGGCGGGTTATATATATGAAAAACTTTATAATAAATTTTTATGCCATGCGTGGCGGGGAAGTGGTTATAGAGAGCGGGACCTTATAATAAACGTTAACCTTTTTTATTATAAGGTTCTAAGGGGTATGGTTGGGGAGCGATAAAGGGAAAGAGGGAAATAATGGCTAACAAAGGGTAAGGGAAGAATTTAAAGGGGATTTTGAGAGGGCTTGAAAAGGTAAGAAGGCAAATAGAAGGAGAAACAAAACAAAGGCTTAGGGGTAATGAAATAAGGGGGAAAAGGAGGCCTTTTGGGCATTCTTCACAAAAAGAGAGGCTTGTAATGGAACTCAGCAGAGGGAAATTTATCAAAGGACACCAGGCACAAAGAGGCTTCAAGGATGATGTGTTTTCAGAGGAAATGCATTCCTTGAAGGCTCAAAAACATTTTAGCCCCCTATTTGCTTGTCAAAAAATTTATGGGGGGCTAACAGTGGCTCCACATGGGGATGGCTTCTTCTTGAAGGAGTCAAGAATCTAGAGAATGATCTTTGGTGTAGGCCAAATGCCTGGTTCTTGACACATCCCTTTCTTTCTTTGCTCAGCTGCCACAAATCCTGAAGACATCATATCAGTAGAAAAACATTCTCCCAAACAACTGCCTACCCACACTATAGTCCTAACATTTTCTTCTTTTGGGCGCACTTGGACTTGCAGACCCTTTACATCATCAATCTTTACAAACAGGAAAATAAACCTATTCTACTTCTACCCTTTCTCCATGAGACCAGATTAGGTTGTTGGCCTCATAGTTTCTCTACCTAATCTACTATCTGCTAGGATTACACTGTCTACCAGATGTCTTCTCTACATTCTAAAATAGAAATTGAAAAACATTCAAGCCAGGATTAGACTGTCTGGCTTGCTGGACTTTGCAGAAATTAAAACAACTAACTACATGCTCACAGGTTCAGCTTTATTGAGCTTTCCTACCTACCCTACTCTAACTGGAAATATTTGATGTTCTAGGTGATACAATAATGCCAATGCAGCCAATCAAGCAGTAGCAAAAAAGGATATGAGCATTGGCTACCTGTCAGAGATATCCACAGGGTTCTCTGCCTGTGGTTCTTCAAAACCCCGGCCACCATCAGTGGTGACCGCTCCTGATGAATCTGGCCCTTGTGAAGGATCAATGATGGAGCATTCAGACTAATCAGGGCCTCCATATACTCGGCCACAGGATCGACGAACGCGTGATGTACGATTTCTTCTTTTTGGCCTGCCATGACTAGTAGGCTATCTACGTCCTGGGCAGCTTCGATTATTGCATCTTCCACTGCATCTTCAGAGGGCGAATCGTCTTTTTCTTGCACGTCGAATAGTAGTGGAATTTCATCATTTTTAGGGGGCGGGAGACTTTCCAAAAATTCTTTGGGGTCTCTAAACTGATATGATTTCTCTTGTGCGTTCAACAGTTCGATCTCAGCTTCATATCTCTCCGCCAGCACTTCTAGGAAAACTTTCTTCAGCTCAGGTTGATCATTGAATCTTGAGTTGGAACAAAGAACCCTTGGAAGGTCTTCGCTTCTGATTTGAGCCAGTATATCTGATATTCTGCAATGAAACACTTCAAGGGGGCTTAACTCAGAGTCTTCCATTTGGTGGGGATGATGTTGTAATGCGACTGGTCTCCCAGTGGAGTCACGTGAAACCAAGATAATCAGTGGCCTGCTGATCACCGATGGAGTCTTTTTATTGTTCAGGAATTGTGGAGTCGCCAGGTGGATGATTTACAACTTACTGTCCACCCTAGTGGTTTACCAAATCAAGGTTGATTTGTCTAGTCCCCAGTGGAGTCGCCATTATGTTGGGGTTCCTATGTTTTGGCAGATTTGGCAATACCAAAAGATAAGACAACATCAAACCACTTTGGGGCCCTAGGATCTAGCCCTCCTGGACCTGGAGAGGGATCTCTCCAATACAAACAAAGAATGATATGTCTTTGAAAACTCAAATGAGATGTTAGGCTAGTTATGAAGCACAAAGGAGGTTTTAAAATGATTTGGTTGGTTGGTTGCTGGGTTGGTCACGATATCATGGACTGAGAAAGTGATGGGAGGAAAGGAACAAAACAGCAGGATGTTTTCAGCAAAGAGGATAGGTCAAGAAAGTGCCATCCATTGGGCTATGGAGTCATGAAAGGTAATTTCATGCAACAACTAGCCAAGGCTTTCAAAGGGCAAGTCATCTACACTAAAGGATCTTTTAGATAGATGATGGGATGGAACATTAAGGAGAGAAGGTGAAAGAAGGAAAGACAACCGGATTTCTGTCTATAGATCAGGTCAGAGGTCATTTAACTCCAGACCTACTTGGACATAGTCTAAGGCAGCTCTCAAAGAGACAAAGGGGCTGCTTATAGATCGGACCAGAAGTCATTTAACTCCAGGTCAGCTTTAGCAACTCCAAGGGAAAACAGAGATAAGATAAACAAAGGGATCTTAGAAAGGTAAGTTGGTCGCATAAGGATCCTGGTGGACAGGGCTAACTCTAATCCCCAGTGTTCCCAAACCTTTCAGCTTAAACCCAGCAAGAACATCTAAGAACTGATTCATTTAATTCATACATCAGAGAGTAGGCAATCTCATCCACTACACTGGTTAAATCAACTGAAGACAGTTCTCAGATAAACATTTCAGAAGATAAACAGAACTAGAGAATTATACTATAGCTAAGCTGCTAGAGGAGATAGAGTAAGAAATATTGTGTTAAGAGAGCTCGAGTTGATGACTTCTAAGAGAGCTTGTGTCCAAATCCCCTAACCGATAGTTGAGACGCATTTAATTTGAACCCCGCTGGAGGAGATCACGACGTCAAAGCATCGTTTGTACTCTTCCTTCTACTCATTAATATACATGACTACTATTTGGTTCCACTATTGTGTTATGATGTTTATTTGATACAATATGTTTAGCCCTCTTTGAATGGCTAATAGTTGTGAGTGAAACTATGATGCTATATGGTGTTCTTGTTCTTTGTCTTATGTACACGTATCTGGGCATGACAGTGAATGGATCGTGACTTTTCAAGGCAGGATCGAGAGACCACTACTCTTTCTGCAACATCGAAAATGTTGGATTCAAGGTAGGTCAATCTACCATGTCTTTTTTTCATTCATTAACTAGGAAGCGACACTTTAGCGTGTCCTTTTGTTACTAGACCCACCCTAGGGCTAGAGGGATCGTCTCTGTCTGCAGAGAGGATTTACCTTCATAATAAATTGGTGACTCCGTTGGGGATCAATGTGAGTTTTTTGTGTTATCCTATTGGGTTGATTTCCATTCTTGGTTTAGTTATCTATATTTTTTTTGGTTTGATTGCTAAGTTTCCATTCTCTGTTCAGCTCCAGAGAGTCAAGGTTGACTTCGATTCATTAAGTTAGGGTTTTTCCTCTTTTTCCCTTAGGTTTCCAGCTTGGCACGTTTTTTTTTCGGGACAGTCACGCCGATTGGCACATGTTGCTCTTTTAGCACTTGCACCAACCTCTGTATGGCACGGATTATAGCCTTACAGTCACACCCATCCCTGTAGGTTTTGGATTGACCCCCCTGATGCGTTTTTTGATCATTTTTTCTTGCCTATGGGTTATTTTTTAGTGTGTTTAAGACTTTGGAGACTATGTATACTATTGTAGACTTGTTTCCCTCTGTTTTTTATCCGTCGTTTTATCGGTGTCAGTTAATTCCTTAGGGTTTCTAGGTGTTCTTGCACACAAAGCCTTCTATTCGAGAATGAGTCTCCTTGATTGTTTTCAATCTCGTTTTGGGTTTTTAGACGAAGTTTTCTTAATCCTTTTGTTTTGTTGATTGAATGGTATTTTTGTTTTTTTTATTATTCATTCCTCTTCAACACTTTGAGCATCGATTGCTTTGCTTGTTTGGATCATTTTGAGAACTCTCTTTCTCGTTTGAAAGCTTGCTCCATTAGCTTGCATGTTTTGTGTCTATTTCACTTTGGTTGATTCATTCAATTTCACAACTTTACATTCGCAAAAATCAAACTAGTGTTTATTTTTTTTTCCATTGAATTAGTACAATGTGTGCTTCATTTCATTGAAAAAATCAAAAAAAAAAAATCTTTGCATTCTTTTGTTGCATTGAAAATGAAACGTTCCATTGGATAAACCAGCATTTCTCAATCTAGGAAGGAATTTCATTTTTTCTTGATTGCATTAAGAGCATTATAAGTTTCTTCACATATTTTTCTTGCTTGCTTGCTTAAAATATTTATTTCCTTCTTCTAGCTAGCATTCATCGAATTGAAATGATATTCATTTTCATATAGATCGCATTTAGGAAGTTGAGCTCCACATTCGATAAGGCCTAAAATTGAAACATAATTCAAGATTAACTTTAAAATTTACTCAATGAACCTAAGGCAACATTGGAACCCAATGAAACATTTCTAGTGGTCTAGGCTAGAGACGTGTTCCGGCATATTAAAACCTAGTAGTTTCCGCTCGCCTTTCGGCTTCAAACAGCACTAGTACGAACTTGCGCTCCCTGTACCATCGTGTATATAAAGGGAGACCCCTCTAGGTTGCAATCCTTTATCCATAGGAAGCCGAGTCTATCGCTTGGTAACCGTGATACACAAAACACAACATTTGGTGGGACTAGCTGCACGTACGTTAAGTCCTTGATCATTTTTGTTTCATTTGATCACCAAGGTGTATATGGAAGTTCACGGAAACCTGGTACACCCTCTTGCTTAGAATTCTTGAGAAATCATTTCGATCTTTTTGTGACTCTTTAAATAAGAGAAGAGATCATCAAGAACTTGTACTTTCACGCTCGTTTCAAAATTGAAAGTGACTAGAGTCATCTTTTTCCTGTTTCTTGACTATTAAAACATGAAACAATGAATTTTGGTTTCAGTGTTATAAAATTAATCACCTACGATTACACGCCCATTAAAATTTTGTTACTTGGTCTGATTGATTTCGTTGATTCTTGATTTTGGTACCTTCGATTGGTTATCTCTTTTCCTTCCTATTCTGATTTATAGTCAAAGTGGCAGAACATCCAATTTCGTTGTCCTCACTGCCTCCTAGTGGTGATTCATTACCAGAAATTTCTTTCGAAACCCCTCAATCCACTAGGTCTGTCGAGTTTCCGCAGCCTATTCTATCATCTATCCAGCCCCTTTCTACTCGATCTCTGCTTGACGAGCCAGTTGAGTTCAATTAGCCTCCTTCAAGTGCTTGGTCTAGTTTTGGGGATGAAGGAGAATTTCCTCCTCTCACGTCTGGATCACCTTTTCTTGCTGCTACGGTACCCCCTAGTCCCCATAGTCTTTTCGAAGATCTTACGGAAGACTCATATATGGATTCTTCCAATCCTATTAGCAGTGACGGAATGCTTGTATCCACAGGAGAATATCAACTCTTTCATGAAGATCTTTCTCACACCTCTGTCCAATATTCTTCACCTTCGGTGTTACTTCCAACTAGTTATAGGTCTCTGAGTCAGATTATTTCTGGTGTTGCGTCCATTGCACAGTCCAGCACAATAACTCCTCCTCAAAGTTCGGTCCAATCTTTGTCGATACCGTTACCCTCGGCATAAAATCTGTCAATTGCTGTTACATCTGTTCCAGTCCAACCTATAGTCTATGTGGATTCTAGTTCAGTTTCCACTACTCATGTGATTCCTGGTAGTCTCACTTTTGAATAACATTTTTTAGCTGTTCAGCAGAGTTCTGTAATATCCCAAAATCAGGACTGCTAGCTAGAATGGATGCTACAGGATTGGAAACCAGCACTTGGATCCCTTAGATCTGAAAATCTAAGACCTGAATCCAAGAGGGATTAAAAATAAAATCCTCCTAGGTGGGTTAAACAGGTCTCCCCACACCTAGTGCAGCTAGAAAATGCCCAAAGAAGGGGACTGCAACAATACAAAAGAAAACTGCTGGAAAATAACATAGTTCAGCCCAATAATTGCAGGAGATCAGTATGGAAACTCATGTTACAGCTATACATCAACAAAATAACTTTATACAACAGCTTATACAATGAAGAACGGAAAGGAGAAGGATTTACAAGGAGAAACCCTCAGAAATGAGGTGCTACAACCATGAGAAATGACAGAATAAGCTTGACAGCGTTATTTTCATTGGCTGAAGCAGCAGTATGTTACAAATCAGATCTAGAGTAGATATATACATGAAAATATAGATCTAATTTAGATCTATTTACAAGAAACGCTCATCAATACATTCCCCTTGGGGATCTCAGCAAATCATGAAAGTATAAGAGTAGATTTGAGATCTAAGTTACAGATCTGCAGTAATATTTAGAAAATTCTAAAGCATATAAAGTACATCAGATCAGATCTCAAGAAAACATGGATTGGATGGCCAATCCATGGATCACCACAGTGAAAGGAAGGATCCAATCACTAGAGATCTCTCCTCCAAGCTGATGCCAAAACACCCTGCAACTCTGCTACTGCAAATAATGCAGTACTGCAAAAGGGACTGCACTGTAGACTCTGAGTATACTTTGGCCTGATGCCAAGATCTAGATCTGAATCTCCCAAGGTCTATAACACTCTTGTCAAAGGGATATATGACTTTCCCAGTGAAAAGGGGTGCTAGAGCTACACAGATCTGAAGATATCTATCCTCCACTTGCTTCAGCTCACAGGGAAAACCCAATCCTAAACAGACCAACGTTGTAGGTGTAAGATGAAGCTTGGCCAAATTTCAGATAGTGGACAAGACAAACAAGGCTCCTCCAAGAGTTGCTCTAGGAAGGAGGTGGGATTCCCGACCAGGAACACCCAATGCTAAACAGAATTATTCTCATCTAAAAAACCAGAGAATCAGAAATGTCTAAATAGAAAATATCTTCAGAAAATGATAATCATCAACAACCCTCTCTTGCTGCCCTCCTCTTTCTTTTATAAGATAAAAGCCTTGTCAAACCCTAAACCACTTTAATGAGCTAGCTCCTTTCACATTTGGAGCCTCCATATAGAACTAAGATGTGTATCCATGAGGTACATTGAATCTAGACTGTGCTATGGATTTGGTAAAGGTTGACCCAGCCTCATAGTTCAAACCCATTCACACCTGCAAGTGTTTATTTTAAATGGCCCAGATTTGTCTCTGTTCACATAGGCATGGATTTATTCATTGTTTTCAGGAGTTTTACATGTCCTCCTTGGTTCATTTATTCAATAAACAGAAAATGAAACAAAATTGAATATTCCTCTTAGCTTGGGCTAAGTAGGAATATTACAGTCCTCCCCTCCCGAATGTTGCTTGTCCTCAAGCAACCGCAAGGACAAAACTAAAATGGATTGGAAAAGCATCTTTTCCCAAGCAATCATCCATACAAAATGAGTCACCTCCCAACATGGTAACTCCAAAACATTCTCCTCCACCTTGAGTTCATGCAATGTAGGTGGGCTGAAAAACTGAACATGGTAGACATAGGTGCCTACCCCACGCTATCCTCCTCTCCACTTAAGATAAGTGTGGAGTGTTTGCTGATCCTGGGCTGCAATGATATTGCCTTCAAGAGGCAAGATGAAGACTAGATCTCTAAAGATCTCCTCTCCAACATTGTGAATCAAGCTGGCCCAAACCATTCCATATGTGATGGATGGGAAATCATCACCATATGGCATCTCATCAAACTCATGGCCCACCTCATAAAGAAACAAGTGTTTGGTTGTGGTGGCCATATCTCCTCTCATGTTCCCATTAGAACATGCAATGCAGAAAATGTGGGAATCCTCTTCCCAAAAGAACACATCTAGCCAACGTGTTTCCTCTCCAATCATGCTCCTCACAAAATAAAGATCAACATCAGCAATTGGAACCATGATTAGCATCAAGGAAAAGGACATACTGAAGGCTTCATATGGTGCAAGAAGATACCAACTATCTCCCATGAAGTGACAGCAAAGTTTTTCCACCTGCAGCTTCAGAAATTTACAAGGAAAGTATGGTGGTCTATGTATGTTATTTCATTTACTAATGAATAGTAGATGGTTGCATACAAAAAATGAACATACATGAAGTAATACAACACTTTCCCATGGTCATATAAGAGATGGTTGTCTCCATCATACAATTTGGCCCAATGTTGACCATGGAGCTCAATGATAAGCTTGCCCTCTTATGGAGCAATGCGCTGCATAAAAATGGTAATAGTATGCAGATTGCTAAATGCAACAACAAGATCCTTATCATATGCTAAGAGTAATATCATGATAGGGTCCATGAACAAATTCTCCATAAGGATATGACATACTCTCATGAAGAGAAATGAATCATGTGATGCATGAAGATCCTTACTCATGTACTTGGAAATCCAAGCCAAGAAGAACATAACACAACAATAGATGTCTCCATCCATTACTCCGTCTTTCTCACCTAATCCTTGTCCATCAAGTGAACCAAGAGTGGAATGATCCTGGGGACACTCCATCCAGAAGTTCATGCTCCAAAGTGACAGCATTGTTGGCCTATGCAAATAGGCTCATGCCAATACATAGCTCCTTTCTTTGACATTTTCCTTGTCAAAGACATTTTCCATAATGTTGCTACAAACAAGGAGTTCCTTCCGGAGTAGAAGTACTTCTAGATCATCCAAGGCTAAGGAGATAATGCCATCTTCTCCTCCTGCAACATCATGCAATGTGTGAGAGAAACTCTGCTCTTGCTCTCCCAAGAACATCCAAAGCAAAAAAATATTTTGCTGCTTCCCCATACCTCCATCATATAAATCATGTAGTGAAAACATGGTGATTGATATGAAGAAAGCCATATCAACACAATGTGTCCATACTCCTTGCTGCTCAATGATGCAAGTATCTTGCAACACATCTTTCCTCCACATACCCTTAAAAAGAGGATGATGGCTAAACTCTTTCAAAAGTAACCAGTGCAGCCAAGCCTGCTGCTACCCAATATCATAGATCTGAAAGTAGCTTCCCAGATTCTTGCTCACCATCCTCATCCATTCAATCATTTGTGGATGTCTCCTTCCATCCTTATTCTTGGTACTGCTCCCATGAGGGCTACCATCTTCCCAAATCAAATTTCTATCTTTGCATTTCATGGGATATTGAAATGCAATCTTCTCAAGGATCAATTTGATCCCATAAGGACCCAAATAGGTGGTAGGAAAAAACCTCCCATCATGATGTGTAGGGCTCAAGGAATGTCCAACACAAGCATGAGAGATGTTATCCATTCTAATATGTCCTCCATCATCTATCTTCTCCTCCTTGAATCCATAAAGATCTAAGTGTGAGAAGGGAAGAACCTCCTCAAACTGTTGAAGAACTTTGCACTTCATGAAATGTTGAAGTGCACCTTTCATGGGATATCTTGATGAGACCTCCTCCTCATGCATGGTCTTCAAAAACCAGTGGGGTCTTGGATCTGCTGCAAGTAGAAGTCTCTCTATGAGTTGTGGCATGCTCATTGAGAAAGTGTCATCTAGAGAAAAGAAAATGTTTCTCATCTCAAGATGTCTACCCCTTGTCTCCATTGCTTCCTGAATGAAGCTGACATCTTATTGTTCCCATGAGGAATGGGTCCTCTTTTCTTTACTGTTGCTCTTGGATAGCCCAATGCAACTCTTATGCTCTAAATTAGCAGTAAGTGATGATTCTAGGTCATGCAACAACATGTTTCCCCAACCCTCAAAAAGGTTTGTTGCAATAATAGAAGGTGGAAACTCAATCATACCTTGATAGGCTTTGGGAACATCTTGTATGGCTGCAAGAGTTCCTTCTTCTACAATGTTGACTCCCTCAACTGCAAGTGTTGAAGGCTGTTCCTCCAAGGTTTTCATAGTGCTGGTACAAATCTCCTCAAGAAATAGTGAGGACTTCTCTTCCTCAAATCTCTTGATCACCTTTTGAGTGAAATCTACAAAAGAGGATACTTTTGCATGTCTCACATGGCTGAACCACCAATTTCTTGCTTCACCCTTCAGGTGCAGCACTGCAATCTCCACTGCTTCTCTCTCTACCACTGGATGTAGTAGGAAAAATGCACTGAGTCTTCTTGCCCAATATTTGGCTGTAGATGACCCATCAAAAGTGGATAATAGAAATCTATTGCCCTTGATCTCTCCCTTGTTGTAGGGTCTCCTCCCTTCCTTCAGTTGAATGAAATGTGGGAAGTCTAGAGTCTCCTTGAAGGCTCTAGTTTGAGACTTGTACTCAACAAGGTATTCACTCAGGATCTAATGATTCAAGTGTCCTCCATGCTTCTTGTCTTCGGATTTGTGAGAGTAGGAAGTGCATGGTCCTTCCTCTTCTCCTTCTTCTATCTCCTTGACCTCCTTGGAGAGGTCCTTTCTGGATCTGAAAATTGATGAGAGCTAGTTCATTATTTTCATCATCTTGATCTCTATCTTGAGACTCACAGGCTGAGCCAAGAAATATGCTTTGATACCACTGTAATATCCCAAAATCAGGACTGCTAGCAAGGCATGCCTGAAAACGCATTTTTCAGGAATGGATGCTACAGGATTGGAAACCAGCACTTGGATCCCTTAGATATAAAAATATAAGACCTAAATCCAAGAGGGATTCAAAAAAAAATCCTCCTAGGTGGGTTAAACAAGTCTCCCCACACCTAGTGCAGCTAGAAAATGCCCAAAGAAGGGGACTGCAGCAATACAAAAACAAACTGCTGGAAAATAACGTAGTTCATCCCAATAATTGCAGTAGATTAGTATGGAAACTCATGTTACAGCTATACATCAGAAAAATAACTTTATACAGTAGCTTATACAATGAATAATAGAAAGGAGAAGGATTTACAAGGATAAACCCTCAAAAATGAGGTGCTACAACCATGAGAAATGACAAAATAAGCTTGACAACGTTATTTTCATTAGTTGAAGCAGTATTATATTAAAACTCAGATCTAGAGTAGATTTGTACTAGAAAAGATATATCTAATTCAGATATGTGTACAATAAAGGCTCATCAATACATTCACCTTGGGGATCTCAGCAAATCATGAAAGTACAAGAGTAGATTTGAGATCTAAGTTATAGATCTGCAGTAATATTCAGGAAATTATGAAGTATATAATGTACAGCAGATCATATCTGAAAAAAACATGGATTAGATGGCCAATCCATGGATCACCACAATGAAAGGAAGGATCCAATCACTAGAGATCTCTCCTCCAAGATGATGTGAAAACACCCTACAACTCTGCTACTGCAAATAACGCAGTACTGCAAAAGGGACTACGTTGTAGACTCTGAGTATACTTTGTCCTGATGCCAAGATCTAGATCTGAAGCTCCCAAGGTCTAGAACACTCTTGTCAAAGGGATATATGACTTTCCTAGTGAAAAGGGGTGCTAGAGCTGTATAGATCTGAAGAGATATATCCTCCACTTGCTACATCCCACAAGGACAACCCAATCCTAAATAGGACCAGCACTATAGGTGTAAGATGAAGCTTGGCCAAATGCCAGATAGTGGACAAGACAAACAAGGCTCCTCCAAGAGCTGCTCTAGGAAGGAGGTGGGATTCCCGGCCAGGAACACCCAATGCTAAACAGCATTATTCTCAGCTAAACAGCCAGAGAATCAGAAATGTATAAATAGACAATATCTTCAGAAAATGATAACCATGAACAACCTTCTCATGCTGCCCTCCTATTCCTTTTATAAGATAAAATCCTTGTCAAACCCTAAACCACTTTAATGAGTTAGCTCTTTTCACATTTGGAGCCTCCATCTAGAACTGTGCTGTGTATCCATGAGGTACATTGAATCTAGACTGCGTCATGGATTTTTTCAATAGTTACCCAGTCTCATAGTTCAAACCCATTCACACCTGCAAGTGTTTATTTTAAATGGCCCAGATTTGTCTCTATTCACATAGGCATGGATTTATTCATTGTTTTCAAGAGTTTTACATGTCCTTGTTGGTTCATTTATTCAATCAATAGAAAATGAAACAAAATTGAATATTCCTCTTAGCTTGGGCTAAGTAGGAATATTACAAGTTCTCAAGGTTCTCAACAGCCCCCACCTCCTAGAAATCCTTGTTTTCATCACTATGATGCTGTTGGTACTCCCATATATGAATATCTACATCATTATGATGACCGTGGGAATCCAGTTTATATGCCTCCTATAGATCCTTATCAGGCTGTTTATGATCCTTATTAGGCCGGTTATGATCCTTATCAGTATGTTACTCATTTGAGACCTACTTTTCCTGTGCAACCCTTTGGCTTACAAGGACAACCCTCTCAGGGACAACCTTCAACTTAGTAGGGCCTTGCTTTTGGTCCACAGAGACAACCATACGGTCCACAAGGCCAACCTTTACAAGGAAAACTTTTGGTCCAACATGGACAACCCTCTAGTCTCTCGGGTCAACCTCTGGTTCAACTTGGATCATCTTTTGGTCTTGGGGGGCAAGTTTATCCATCACTAGGACAACCTGTTGCACCTCAATCATAGCCACACATGTAGTATGGCCCAAATGTTGTGCAACCAGGATAATCCTATGGTCCTTCTCCAGGTCAACCTAGTCATCAGGGACATCCTGGACCATCTCAACCATCAGGCCAACCTTTACCACAAGGTCAACCTGGTGGCCCTCAACAACCATTTCAAAAACCGGTTCAACCAGCTCAGCAGTTGTTGCAACCTGCCCACTAGCAGATTCCTTCATTTTCGCAGCCAGTTTTACCTGTGTACCCTACCCAGCAGCCTACTCAACCTACTCCACAAGGTCAACTTGCACAACCGCAAGGCGCTTATTACCCTCAAGCTTCACATCAACTGGTATACAGCGCACCCCAGATTCTGTACCCTCAAAATCAACCATTATATAGCACACCTCAGATTCCTTACCCTCAAAATCAACCGGTGTACCAGCAACCTCAATATCAACCTGTGTATCAGCAACCTCAAAGTCATGCTTACATTCCACAGCAAAATCCTTATGCTACTCAGCAAGGACCTCAGTGGTTTCCTTCAACTCAATATCCTGGTCCTCAACCCCCGTATCAACCGAATTATCATGTTTCTAATACCTATGATCCGAATTCTTCAGGACAGAATGTATGGGGACAGAATTTCACTTGGACTGGGTGGAATGTATAGACAGGTCCTTATCAAAGACCTCTGATGACTTTTAACACTCAATTATTGTTTCTTGCTACGTTGGAATTACCCAATGTGTCGAAGTTGACGAATGATCCTATTCTTCATAATCCATATTGGCCTCTGGTTCCGACCAAAATTCCTGGTGATTGTCCAAAATTTGAGGGTAAACCTGGTGAAGACCCCCAAACGCATGTTATGACATACCACTTGTGGTTTTCTTCTAATTCTTGGGTTGAAAATTCTATTTGTCTTCATCTTTTCCATCAAACTCTTACTAGTGCCGCTGCAAAGTGGTACATTGAGCTGTCTCGCGGAGTTTTCCAAGATTTTAATTCTTTAGCCATGGCATTCCTTACACATTTTTAGTTACCAGTCCACTATGAGACTACGACGCACCTCCTCACTTCATTGAAACAAGACAGAGCTACTCATATCTCGGATCATATTCATGAGTGGCGGTGTTTTCGTCTCATGATCAAATTTTAGATACCTGATCAGCTTTTGACTCATTGGTTCACTACCTCCTTTTTTAATCAGATTTCCAAAGACATAGCTATGGCGGCATGTGTAACCGAGGAACAAGCCATTGCTTACGCCAAATACCTTGATCTCGTGTACTTCAGTCGGGCGCTTTATATGATATCTTGCCTGATTCTCCTCAACCCAAAACTTCTAAATCGCCAGCAACTCCATCCGTTGATGGTATTATTGGTTCTGTATCGCAAACTTCTCAAAGTGTTCTTTATCCAACTCTAGGAAGCAGAAGTCTACTTCTTCCAATAATGTAGCTCCTCAGTCAAATTCGAATTCTGGTACACCCGCAGAAGTGAATGATGTTAAGGAAAATCCTACAGATAACACTTCCAAAGGTAAGAAGAAGGGTAAAGGTAAGGCCAAAACCAATACCCCGAAATAGGATTCTCCAAAACCTCATTCTGTTGATAGTTCTCAACGTAAACCGAAGTATCCTTGTTTGATTTGTGATGATGAGCACTTCACCAAGGACTGTCCTCGATGGTATGAAGTGAGTTGATTGCTTAAAGGAACCCAAGGAGCTCTGACTGTTGTTAAAGAACCCTTCCCTCAGCAGACTCAGATGGTATAGCATCCTCAGTCCTTTACTCCATCTAGTTTGAAAGTGTTCATGATGAACGGTTCTGCACCCATTTCTATTGCTACTCGATCGAAAGATTATTCTGGTTCACGTCAAGCAGCGGGGAAAGATATCGTTGATGGTCCTCCTCCTCCTCCTATTTCTGGTCCTCTTGAGATTGAACAGCCTAACAATGAATCCATTGTGCAACCACCTTCCAAAGGTGTCCTCTGTAAGTCTTCATATAATCCCAACACCCGTGCCGCTCAGCATTACAGTATTGTTGAAGATTTGGCTCAGGCGCCATCTGCAATGTCTGCGTTAGAAGTACTTCAGAGTTGTCCTTCACAATGGAAATCTTTGCTATCTGCGATAGGTGGGATTGATCCTTCCGATACTAGTTTGCTCGATTTCGATTTAGAGAATTTCATCCCACGAATCCCACACCAAATTGCGCTTATCATTCAAGTTGGTATTAATGGTTTGAATATTCACCGGGCTATCGTGGATGAGGGTGAATCTACTTTTGTTATGTCATCTACTTGTTGGAAAGCCATTGGTTCTCCAGCTCTCACTTCATCACCCAATGCCCTTGAAGCATTCGATGGAAGAGAATCTAAACCTCTTGGTGTTCTCGCTAGTTTACCGATCACATTAGAAGGGAAGACGGTCAATGTCGAGGTCAAAGTCATTGATGCAAAACTCAATTATAATATTCTCCTTGGTCGCAGTCGGACTCACACCATGTTGTGCATTTCGTCCACTCTCTTTCGTGTTTTGAAGTTTCCATACGAAGGAAATATTATTACTATTGATCAATTGTCTTTTTTCACTTCTTCTGAGAACAACATTCTGTGTGGACAAGATTCCTACTCCTTACGAGAGTGTCGGGCTAGGCCTTTTCAAGGATCCTACCCTCATGCGTGTTTTTCCTCTTCCACCACCAAATACCATTCAGGTCAATATGATTTCTCGCACCAATGACCCCTGGGTTATCCCTTATCCTGAACAGATCAATTCGTTTGGTGATTCGATGCCTTTGAGTCCAATTGAAATTGATTATTGTGAACTCATTTCCGCATCGGCTTCTGATTCTAATTCTACTCCTTCGAGCATAACTCTTGACATCTATTCTCAATCCCCTTGGCTTGGTGATTTTGATTCACCAAATCCTTTGAAAGAAGTGTTTCCTTTTGATGAGGCTTTCGTGGAAACCCTGTCTCTCGACGATCTACCATGGGATGATGGTCATCATCGTTCCTCGTTTCTACCAAGTCTTGGGGCCATGTCTACCTGTCTTGAGTGTTTTGCCTCTCAAGTTCCTTCTCCTCTGATTCAAAATCCTGTTAAATTCCATGAGGTTTTTCCAGAAGGTAACTTGAGTAACATTACTCAGACGATGCCTATCGACATTTCCATTAAACAGGGAATCATAGAGAACATCCATATTGGGGTTACTTGTTCTTCTGATGAAGTGCAAGTCTATACTAGCCTTTTCACGAATTCCATGATGTCTTTGCATGGTCCTACGAAGAAATTCCTGGTATTGATTCTAGCATTGTTGTACATGAAATTCCTACTTACCCTGGTTCGAAACTTGTTCGTCAGCATCTTCGTCCAGTGCATCCTAGGAAAGCTGTTGTCATGAAGGCCGAAGTGGAAAATATTCTTAAAGATTCTTTCATTTATCCAATTCCATTGATAGAATGGGTCTCTAATATTGTTCCTGTAGATAAGAAACAAGGCACTATTCGTGTCTGTGTTGACTATCGTGATATCAATCGAGCCTGTCCTAAGGATAATTATCCCACTCCCTTCATCGATCAAATCCTTGACGACTATGCCGGGAGCGAGATTTTTTCCCTTATGGATGGTTTTTCAGGTTATAATCAGATCAATATTCTCCCGACTGATCAACACAAGACTTCCTTTATCTGTCCTTGGGGTACCTTTGCATATAAGAAGCTTCCTTTTGGTTTGAAGAATGCCAATGCCACCTTTTAGCACGCGATGTCGTATGCCTTTCATGATATTCACCACATCGTTCAACCTTATCTGGATGACCTTCCAGCTCATTCAACTAAGCGTAGAGATCATCCTGACCATCTTCGTCAGATTTTTCTTCGTTGTAGACACTATAACATTCGGTTTAATCTGCACAAGTGTGTCTTCTGCGTTGATTCCGGTAGACTCTTGGGGTTTATCATTTCTAAAGATGAAATTTTCCTGGATCCTCTCAAGGTTGAGGCTATTATAAATCTCCCCTGTCCTTCCTCATTACATCAGTTGCAGAGTTTACAAGGGAAAGCGAATTTTCTTCACTGATTTATACCTAACTATGATGAAGTAGCTAAAGGATTCACATGATTTTTAAAGCAAGGCGTTCCTTTTTACTAGGATGAGGTCGCTCAAAGATATTTTGATGCGTTGAAAACATTATTGGTCAATGCTCCTCTCCTCTTCCCTCCAGATTATCATCATGATTTTTTCCTTTATTTGGTTGCCGCTTTCAACACGATTGCCATGGTTTTGGTACAAGATGATGATGGCTGTCATGAGCATGTTACTTATTACTTGTCTCGTAACCTTCTTGACACTGAAATGCATTATGCTTACATCGAGAAGTTAGCGTTGGTTGTTGTTCAAGCTGTTCAAAATTTTTGTCATTATATTCTTTTGTGTACAGTGACAGTGATTTATGAGTGCAACCCCATGACCTACATATTGTCTCGACAATTGCTAGGGGGGAAATACTCAAAGTGGAATTTTATTCTCCAAGAGTTTGATTTGGAATTTACTGCTGCCAAATCTAAGAAGTCATTGGTCTTTGTTGATTTACTTTGTTCTCTCCCTTTCAACTCCGCTCCTTCTTGTTCTGAGGACTTCATTCCAGACGATTCACTTTTCTTGATTAGCACCCTCGATCCTTGGTACGGTGATATCATCGTCTATCTACAAACTTCATATTTCAGATTTGAGTTGATGAAGGATTCCCGCCAATGCATCCGCCATCAGTCAAAACCTTATCGTATAGTTGGAGATACTCTCTATCGCATTGGTGTCGGTTCCATACTCCGGCGATGTTTGACTCTTAAGGAATTCGAGCAAGCTCCTAATGATTGTCACAGTGGTGCCTGTGGCGGTCACATGTCTGGTTATGCTACTGCACAGAAAATTCTTCGTGTTGGTTATTTTTGGCCTTCCATTTTCAAGGACTGTATCATCGCAGTTCATAAATTCCATGATTTCCAGATTTATCAACGCAAGTTGTGTGCGCCACCTATTCCTCTTCATCCTGTCATTATCATTGGTCCCTTTGTGAAATATGGCATCGATTTTATGACGTGTAACCCTCATTCGATCGGGGGGCATGCTTATATTATCGTAGCCATGGACTACTTCACCAAATGGGTCAAAGCAATGCCTACACTTGCCGCTGATGGTAAGACAGCTGCTCAGTTCATATTCAATCATATTATTTCTAGGTTTGGTGTCCCTCAAGCCATCGTTACCGATCATGGTTCCCATTTTCAGCATTATATGGTGGCGGAGTTGACTTCTAAGTTGGGTCTGCGTCACGACAACTCAACGCCATACTACCCTCAAGCCAATGGCCAAGTTGAAGATGTGAAAAAATTTCTTGTCACAATGCTTCAGCGTATGATTTGGATCCACAAATCAAATTGGCATCTCATGTTATTTTCATCTCTTTGGGCATACTGAACCTCATTAAAGAACGCAACTGGGTTTACTCCTTTTCAGTTGGTTTATGGCCTGGAAGCTATTCTCCAGATTGAATGTGAAATACCTTTGCTCAAGTTAGTTGTTGAATTACTGTCGAATACTTCGCCAGAAGAAGAGCATCTCCTTTATTTAGAAAGACTGGATGAAACCCGCCACTTTGTTGCTCTCGTTATCGAAGCATAGAAAAAGCGGGTCAAAGCTCATTTTGATCAGTCAATTTCCCCTCGTTCTTTCGTTGAATGAGATCTCATCCTCCTGTATGACCAAACTCGTAATAAGTTGGGGGCAGGAAAATTTCAACCTATGTGGCATGGGCCCTACATCATCAAATGTGTGTTGCAGAATGGGGGCTATGAGCTAGTTGACTACGAAGGTCATCCTCTCGAACAGCCCAAAAATGGGTTGTATCTCAAAAAATATTATGCATTAGTCATTCATGCGTAATAGGTGTACATAGGTGTTGTTTTCATTTTTGTACATGTTTTTGGGTTTGGTGTGCTTTGTGAGCGTTTTACTGCTTATTGGGTCTTGCTTATTGTGCGGATGTTTATTACCCCTTATGTTGGTTTAGCGGATGGTGCTTCCCGTAGTACCAGGAATTTGTCTTCAGCAGCCTAGGTAATCTATGATCTTGCTGGTGCGTTGATAGATCTGCAAGGTATTTTTCTAGGGCGAGCTACAAACAATGTCGCTGAATATAGCGCTATCATTGAGCTATTAACCGAGGCAATCAACCTTGGTATACACGTGTTGTTTGTAAATCTAGATTCACAGCTTGTTGTTCTGCAACTCAATAATCATTATTCAGTTAGAAATCTGCACATTCTGAGATTGTATTTACATATTCATTTGATGGAAAGACATTTTGATTTTATTACATATCAACATATTCCTAGACGAATGAACACATTAATTGATACAGTGGCTAACATTGTATTAGATAGACATTTGCATAATTTGTAAAAACATCATCATATGTAAAAGATCCATGTAAGGAAAAGATATATATATATATATATATATATATATATATATATATATATATATATATATATATATCGCATGTTTGCAACAGTGTGCATCATAACGTCAAAAAATATATGTATGTTTCTGTTACATCCTGAGACATCATGTCTCACAAAATATGCAAATAAAATAAACCTAGGTGTCTAATCAGCATGATGCTCGTGATAACATGTCACGGCCCATACTAGCTGCCTCAGCAAGCAGTGAATTCAGTTGGGCACCCCTATGATATGTCTCTCATAGGTGCGAGGAACATCATCAAAACGTGCATAATCCAAGACTCCTCAGGTGATCCCCTCCAGGTTGCGCACTATCTCATCTTCCTTGCCGCCCTTGCCTTGAGGGTTGAAATCGCGAGGAATTCACCTCGCTATAGGTGATATACCAGTAGGTCTCTCTGGGCCAACATCTGCATTACATGGATTTAATGTCAGAACATGCATAAATAAACAAAAAAAATCATAATACTCATAAAACTTAAAAAATGAGTCTCGCCCAAATATTCATCCCAATCTTCTCCCTCTGAGAGTGGGAGGTCCGGATCATCAATGAAATCCATGCCAGAGTAGGGCCAATCCTCCACAACAATCAATTGTCGATGGAGCCAATCAAAAAATTCCGGCCTCCAGGACATTTTTTGTCTGCCCCCTGCCCTTGGCATCAGAGCTGCCCATCGAGCCATTCATGGTTCTCTCGCTGGTGTTGTCAGAAATATGACCTCCTATTGTTTTAAAATTGGTAATCATTCCAAGAAGAACGATACCAGGATAGATCCATAACCAAATTGTTTCAGTTTGGTCTTCTTGCATTTGGTTAGTTGGCACTTCATGTTTATGGTCACAGCCTCTACTCAGTTGTAGATGGTCGGAGCCATGCAGTCCACAGCAAGAAGCAACTGTGTCTTTGTTGTTTCGTGCAGTGCTTGTGATCTCGCAGCTCGTGTGATGGTATGCAATACCACGCGTAGTGTCAAATATGGGATAGTTTGTATATCAACTTTCCGACTACTTGATCCCTTCCATGCTCCTCGAAATACCCTGTCTATCACCACGGTCATGTTTTCCATGCGCGGTGGGTGCCAATTAGGAGTGGTGTTGCACCTCTCCACGATAATCATGTGATGAATTACACGTCAGAGATATCAATCTCAAGTTCTTGATCCCGTAGGATGAACTTCTCTTGATTTTCATCCCATATACTAATCAGATACTGTAGTAATTCTGGTTGGGCTCGGAGACATGGTGTTAGGAAGAATTTTTTCAAACCACAGTTTTTGAGGGCTTCCATAACTCCCTCATTTTCCATGGCTAGCTCATCTTCTTCACTATGTTCCCGTTCTTTCCATTTAATGACCATTTTGCCTCTTTCTACCTGCAAACACACACATATGAGTGGCATTAGTCAATTTCAACCCTTAAATTTGTAAACAATTGGAGTATTTGATGCATATTTTTTGATAGAAATGGTCTGCACCATTGGCGAAACAGTCACGCCAATGGGCGCGCCCTAGTGTTAAAAATCGGGCGGTTGGCGTGACTCCGTGCCTGAAACCCGCGCCAACTACGCAGCCTTAATTTTTACATTTCCTCCCCCAAAATTTGAAATTGAAAATTGCAGGAAGCAAGAAATAGTTTAAAATGACAAGAGGGATCTCGGATCTTACCTGGAATTGACTAATTTGTGATTGATCTACTGGATTGGCCACTATCGTCGCCGCAAGATTGCACAGTGAAAAGGGTAACTATTGCTCCACAAGAGGTAAAAAGTGAAAAGTAATTTTTTTTACCATTTTTGGCATTTTATAACTTTTTCACAACCCTAATTAGGTTTTAAGGCATGTTTTTCGATTATTTTATTATATTATTTTCAAAAAATAGGTTTTACACGTGTCTCTTGTGCAGCAACAGGTTCTCATGCGACAATGATGAAGTAACAAGTTACATTTTATACTTTTTCGGACTCGGTAAAAACATGAAAAAGTCACTACTGGAGTCACCTTTCAGCTCTTTTCTGACTCTCGAAATTTGAAAAGATTTCCGAGATTCTTGTCATTTTGAACTCATTAAATGGTTGTGAAATGATATCTACCCAGTATACGTTTAACCCTTTTTTGGGCTGGAATAGATTATTTACGAAAAAGGAATACCTTATCCTATCGTGACTAAGAGGTTCTCTCAGACATAGTTTTCTACCTTTTCGGATCTGTGAGACTACTTACGAAAAGGGACCAGTGGAGTTTTCTTTTCTGCCTTCTTTTCAAACTCTCTAAAAATGAAAAGATGTCGAGTTCTTCCTTTGTCAGACTCTTTAAACCCTGATGACATCGGACTTCGTTACCATGACGTTATTTCGAGTTCCTCCTTCCTAGGGCTCGTAAAATGTACTAGGTTGGATTTGTCCGAAGGACAAACTTATAGTACAAGCATATGCTATCCCCTTCAATATTGTTTTAAAAAATAATTGGGGTACTCGCCAGAAATGGTGGGGGAAAATGGAACCAAGTTCTAGTTATGCTGGCAGTATGTCGCTCTTGAACATGGTACTTGTCTGCATTCGTGTCAGGTTGGGGACATCTCATTTCGTCATTTTTTCCTCCATGGGTTTGGGTAATCTCTTTTGACCTCTCATCTACTCTTTGCCACGTCATCATGACCTCAGATCCTTTGATGTCAAATACTGCCAAATCTAGTGTCGTGTTGTTGATATGTTCAAGAGAAGTTTGCCTCTAAAGTTTTCAACCTTCCTCTAATCTCCTGTTGGTCCTGATCCACTTCCATCATGTTCCTATGTCTCGTGTCAATGATGTGGGAAACATTATGGCCCTCCTTCGACCAGGTCACTTCCTATTGACTTCGGTTCATTATCCATGAATTTGATCTACAGACTCCCTTCTGGTACCTTGGAGCTTGCATTCCTCAATGGTAGATTTTTCGCATTCGATGCAAGGTTCGATCGAGTGATTCTGTCGATGTTCAATGTCAGATCCTTTTTCACATTCTGTAGATTGTACCTTTTGTACCTTGAGGGCCATCATCATTATTGGTATTTTCTCTCGCATCTGTTAACATCTTTCATCATTGGCTGGTAATCAGATGATTTTCCTACATGTTAGACTTAAACTCATACATTCGCATGCTCGAAATTGTACTTGTTCGGGTCGAGATGGAGTGCAAGACCCTGGGTTTTGTCTGATGAACTCTAGGCTGCAGATTTTTGTGGATTATTATGACTTATTGCATAACTCTTTTTATTAGATGGATGTGACCATACCTGAGTCTATTTATTGATCCTTCCTACTGGATGGCTATGTCCATACCTTGGATCTCAGTTTTTATATACTCTATTATGGATGGCTGTGCCCATACCACGTGATTCATGTATCACAGATATTAGTTGTATTTGTAATCGTAGTTCTTCTGATAGTGGTGTTTGGTTCAAACGCGTTCTCATAAAGCATTTCACCCCTCCCCCTCTCTCGGACTTCATACTTTAGGGGGCATCTGTTACACAACATTTTTTCACTGTCCCTGCAATCCCCAACTCACATATTGGAGGTGACCAATACACAGTGCCATGCTTTTCAAATGCCATCCTTGCATCCCTTTTGATGAAAGCAACATTCTTCTTGCTGACATTTCCCTAAGCAGAGCTGTAAATCCCTATTTTTACCTTGGCGCGAGTAGCCTGTTACATCCTCGCGCCGACCTGGAAATTTACATTGAGCCCAAACCACTTGGTGCTCTGTGCCAGTTAGACACCTGCGCCAAGCTGTTTCTGGAGTTTTTTTTTTAAATATAGGTGGAGGTTCGATTCCAACCACCTCGAAGATGAGTCATTGGGAGTGGTTGAACTAAAACAACCACAGAATCCTTCCTTTAGTTAGTAGTTTCCACCTCCCTTGGAACTCTCCTAAAGGATAGGACTCCCTCCCACCTTTGTAGGGATCCAAACCTCCTCTTTTCCCTCTATATAAGAAACTATCTCCTTTGGTAGAAGCTAGTTGAACACATTATAGAAAAATGGTTGAATAGTTGAACTAGAGAATTATACTATAGCTAAGCTGCTAGAGGAGATAGAGTAAGAAAGATCGTGTTGAGAGATCTCGAGTCGATGACTTCTAAGAGAGCTTGAGTCTGAATCCCCTAACCGACATTTGAGACACGTCTCTTCTGAACCCCGCTGGAGGAGATCATGACGTCAAAGCATTGGTTCTACTCTTCCTTCTACTCATAAATATACATGACTATTGTTTGGTTCCACTATTGTGTTATGATGTTTATTTGATACGATATGTTTAGCCCTCTTTGACTGGCTAATAGTTGTGAGTGAAACTACACTGCTATATGTTGTTCTTGTTCTTTGTCTTATGTAGAGGTATCTGGGCGTGACAGCGAATGGATCATGACTTGTCAAGGCAAGAGCGAGAGACCACTACTCTTTCTGCAACATTGATAGCGTTGGATTCAAGGTAGGTCAATCTACCATGTATTTTGTTCATTTATTAACTAGGAAGCAACACTTTAGTGTGTCCTTTTGTTACTAGACCCACCCTAGGGCTAGAGGGATCGTCTCTATCTGCAGAGAGGATTTACCTTCATAACAATCCCACCATACCTCCATCAGCATAATCCCATCTATGACGCTTCTTCATCCGCTTCATCAACCCCGCACATGAGACCAACCAATGGGACCCCCACCCCCAGCAAAAAATCATCCTCACACCTTCAGTGAGTGAACCCTTTCATGTTTTAGGGTACCTGTCTCTATGTTTTGTACAAACCAAACCTCATTATTTTATTCTTTTGGTAAGTGTACAAAGACCACAAACGATGCACTTCGCCCCTTCGCCCTCATATTTCATCTTTTCCCCCATGGCAGTAGTCCCTCATTCCCCTTCGTCGGAGTATTTCACCCCCACACATGCACCATCATGACATTCATAGCCAGGTCACACCCATCCTGGAAGTCCTACCAACTCCGAGGATTTTCCCTTCAGAAATAACTATGACTGCCGCCAAGATGCTAAAGTATACTCTGACCTCGGGCACTGAATTCCCATCATTCAGTCACCTCTCACCAACATGCCTATGTTAAACCCGTTACATCTAGGTCCTCGACCCCTCAGGTCAGCGACCCATGGTTTGGTTAAGGCTTCCTTTTTTTCAACCTCAACACCTCCTTTCCAAAAAGTAAGTGGTACCTTGGATCACCCCTCCCCATGTAAAGGGGTATCCTCGGGTGGCACTGTGGGAAACATCATTGTCCAGAGATGTCATTGATCCTCCTGACATTCGACTACGAAAAAAGCTTTCATGTCAATATGGCATCGTACCTTACAACCATTGCACTTTTATTAAGGTCCGTCGAAGACCCGCATCCATAAGCGTCTCTATCAACAATGCTTACACGGGAAGGTCCCAGCTAGTACATATGCTTACATTATGCAGCTAGATGCAATACTAAGTTTACGCATATGGGTACCACAATCCACCTATTGTCAAAGAAAAAATTCCCCTGAGGGCGTCGGCAGTCGTCGTCAACAACCACCAACATCACTACCACGGTAGTGATGTAGACAACACATGTATCTATCAATTTTTTTTAACTAGAAATAGCATCACAAGCATGGGACATGCCCGCCTCGTTGAAATTTTGTATATATGTTGTATATTTTGTTTGCTTGTAGGGGTCCCTTAGGCCATGGTCATCTAGGAAACGATGCAAGGCGTTGTCAGTTCCAAAATTCACGCAGGCCTCTCTCTCTCTCTACGCACGATACAGAAAAGAAACTGTAATGTATTTTGGCTATACACTTCTTCCTAGACCTCACAGATTAGGGGGAAACTGTTAACACTAGAAAATCGTACAGCAGAAGATGGCATTAAGTAATGTCAAACCTAAGGATTTATAGGGCAGGAACACATTATGGAATCAAGAAGTATTTAAAATCTCTAAGGTTTTGAGAAAATCTGATTTGAACTAGTCTTAAATGCTAAATTGTGCGCTTAATCCTTTGAGAAGAGCGCCTTCTGCGCGCTTTTTTTCTAGATAAGTGTGCATTCCTAGAAATGGAAAAATGTCACTTTCCGGGACCACATAAAGAAAAGGACAGTTACTCCTTATATGAAGCTGCCTAAGGACAGCCACCAGCGTCTCCTTAGACACTATGTGAGCACACAAAGAAATATTTGGAGCACACAATGGAATCATACCTCTCCCTTAGGTCACCATCCATCATGTACCAACGGAGGGAAGGAGGAATTGAAATCCCCTATATAAAGCCACCAAGAGATGAAGAAATGGTGATCACATTGTTATGTTTGCCAGAATTTCCCAAGCAATACCAGCAGTGTGTGACCAAGAGCTGTAGATAGAGGAGACCCGTTTGTTAACCACCCAACAATCCTAGTCCATCACAGCGGAGAGAGAGGGAGACTACATCAGAGGTATAGCTTACAAACCAACATCCTTGAATCGAGACCTAGAGCCATTTCTTAGGGGCCCTTTGGCAAGTGGGTAAAATTTCTTCTCCATTTCAAACGTTTAATAAGAAGAGGCCTTTGAGCCATCATTTGCTTTATTATCATTTTGACTCTCTTCAATAGCTTATGTATATTTGTGTTTTAGTTTTTTTAGTTTACTTTGAGCATACATTCGCATATTTTTTCCTCTAGATTATATGCTTTTGAGCTCCACCACTTTCTGCCTATGACCAATAGTTTATAGGGGTAGACCACACTCCTTAAACTGGTGCGATTTCATACACTCATGCGTCAAATCCACCAACACAACCATCAACGGTAATATCTTTCTCCTTCTCTCTGAGATTCTTTGTGCTCACTATGAGCTATGAACGAGCCTCCACGGAACCTTACAAAGCTTCACCCTCTTGGGCTTATCCCTTTTTTATCCTAGGTTCACCTCCTGTGGACCCTCTCGAGCTTCCTCTACTCCTCTTGGTTATTACACTCTAATCACCTCCTAAGAACCTCACTATTTATCTTCACCTCTCTTGAGGACCTCCTCTATCCTCTACTTTCTTCCAACGTCGATTGAAACACATTTAATGCAACCCCTTTACTGCAATGGTTCTTTACTAGGATCTTAAGAATGCTACTCGCTCTATTAAAACTCTCGTAGTTGTTGGTAGATTCGTAAACTGGCATGGATATTACACTAGGTAGTTCGTCACAACATATATGATGAAATTATATTGAAAATATGAAATTTACATTATTTTGGTTTTATTAGATTTATGGATCTATAGATTCATTATTAATATTGCATGCATGCAAATTTAAAATTATGAAAAAAATAGAGAACAATTATATAAAATCTCACATAGACATTTGTCACAAGATATGATATGGGAAACCCTTTCGGGAGAAAAACCTAGCTGGAAGGTGAGGTTGCTCCACTCTCTTTTCTTGAATGGAAATGTTAGTTTTTGGATATTATGGTAGATCAGATAGGTGTTTTGTCTCTAAGGTGTCAAAGAGACTAAGGAAAATGAGATCTCCAATACCCAGAAATGTTTTCATGATATATGACTCTGAAACACCCTAAATAATTTAATTATCCATCATTTAAATATTTTCTAAGTTTCACTTAGGAAAACTAGTTAACTAAAGTGTATTAATCAAGGAAAATGAATTTTTCTCTAGATACTTCTCAAAATTAATTTGACAGAGTCTAAGATGATCTGAGTCATTGATCATGATGATAGCTTTCTCGTTGGTGATACATCGAGAGAATTATAAGAGCAAGTCAATAGGGCTTGGAGAAGACACATAGAAGAAGAAAGAGAGCAGGGGAGTGTGAATTTCCCAGTGCGCGTCAATTAGTAAGGGAAGAGTTCAAGCCAATAGAGCATCCGTGAGAAGGTTCAACAAAAAAATGAGAGAGATTTCCAAGGGAGGTTTCCATAGAATTCTTGAGTTAGAGGCAAGGTCAATTTCTTCTGTAGGAAGGTCGTACCAATGTTAGCAAGTTCTCCAAAGCATAGATCTGGGTAGTAGATAATATTTCCAATTATTAGGGATCAAATCCAGAGGATAGTGTGAGTGAAGGATCACTAAAGGAGTGCAAGACCAACATAACCTTTGTTTCTAGCTAGTGCGTATTTCCTACAATAATGTTTTTTGTGCACATTTTATGGAGAAGGATGAGTTTGATTTCACACGGAAAACAAAGGTTTCTAGGTCGATCTACCAGTTGGAGTGGTGGAGAAATGTTTTTGAAGATTTACTATTATTTGGCAAGCATATCTATGTACTCTCTAATTTGTTAAAGATAATAAAATATAAATCCTCATATGTTACACCAGTTTTCCCTTCAAGGATTTTATGGGGACGTTAGCCATGTGTTTGCTTTATTTCTCAGTTCCTCATTTATTTTCTACAACGTTTATTTTTAATTGTGAATATTGTAGTTGTGAGTTATTTGTTATTTGTCGTTAATTAAATAACAAAGGACAAATAAACTACATCAATTAGAAGAATAGTTTCTATTTTATTGGAATCGTAGGGGTTTCACTCGGTATCAGAGTGAGTTTGATCATATATGAGGCTTTGAGGTGGAAGAAAAAATATTTTTTAGTTTTAGAGGGAGATATTAAACACAATATCTAGATATGCGCAGGACAATCCATCGTTCAATTTGCAGACGAGTAGAAAATTGATTTTGAGACCTAGGAGGACGAAAAATTGGATTTTACTTTAGATCTATGGAAACATGCAGTGTTGTTGTTGGGAATTAATTCAACTAATAAAATTATTTTGTTCACAGAGTAGATATGGGTACAAAAAAATTACAGTGGGCGTTTTTAGTAGCAAATTTTCTCAAGGAAGGAAGAGGAAAGCACACAGGAATAATTTCATGGAGGGTTTCCAGATTTTCCAACTAGGGAAAGGAGGTTGAAATTCCAACAGAAGAAATTTTATAGACTTGTGGGTCCATCTAGTGTGAGTTTCAAGGCCAACAATGTGATTTTCCCTACAGGAAATTACAGGTGGTGTGAGTTCCGGGAAGTTCACTAGAGGCTATTGCAGGAACAAATCTAGCATTGTATGATCAAATATACGCATTCTAAGGGGAGTGCATGTAGCAGAGGAAGGACAAGTTAGTTTACCAAAAGGAGAAGATTATTTAGAGTTCATTTATCTATTATTCTCAAAGTCATAGAAGGAAGAAATCATTCTACAAAAAGGTCAAAGAAAGCAGCATAAAAGTCAATTTTTTCCCAGTTTTAATATCTAAAGCAGTAGTTCCATTTCTAGTTGTTGTAAGACTTGATGAAGGAAGTGAGATATTGGTCGTTGGTGCTCCAACGAGAGAATTATAAGAGAAATTCAATGGGGATTGGATAAGACACATCGAAGGAGCAAGAGAGAAGAGTTGTTTAAATTTTCCAGTGCACAGTATTTAGCGAGAGAAGAGTTTGAGCCAGTAGATAATCAATGAGAGGGTTCAACAGAAATGGAAGAGATATTTCCAAGGGATATTTCCATAGATCTAAAAATTCAAATGGAAGGTTTTACCAATGGGTGTGCATTCTCCAGTGCACATACTTGGGCAGCAGATCCTATTTCTAGTTGTTGGGGATCAAATCTAGAGGATAGTGTGAGTTTCCTAGTGTAAGTGTAGCATCAAAAAAATATCAGTTTCCAGCTAATATGTATTTCTTGTAGCAAATTTTTTTTATGAATTTACTAGAGGAGGTTGAGTTTGATTTTACAAGGGAAACAAAGGGTTTCCAGGTTAATCTTCCAGTTGGAGAGCTGGAGAAATTTTTCCAAAGCTTTGTCGTTGTTTCAAAAGCATATTTATGTACTCTCTAATTTTTTGAAGATAATAAAGTATAAACCCTCATCTATTGCACCAGTTTTCCATTTGGGGTTTTTCAGAGGAAGTTAGCCCAAATTTGGTTTCATTTTATGTATGTGCTTCTATTTCTCAATTCATGATTTATTTTTCACAACATTTATTTTTAATTGTGAAGATTTCATTCATTATCTATTCATTCTTTGTTGTTAATTAAATAACCAAAGACAAATAAATTTCATCAGTTAGAAGAATAATTTCCAGTTTTTTGTAATCGTGGATTTTTCATAGGCAATATGGTTGTGAGTACAAAGAAGTATGGTTTGTGGCCCATGAACTGATATAGTGCACAAATACTCTCTCTGTGCTCTACCTCATAACCCTCTTGGCTATTTTTTCTCAACTATGGAACAAATGGACTTGAAAAAATGGAACCCCTTTTTCTCCTAGAGGCCTGGTTATAACACAACCTGATATCGTACTAGAGGTTAGGTTTCATTACCTGAATTGTTAACTAGAGTTACAATATAGTCTCTTCTAGAGTCTTCTATATCATAATCACATGCTAGCCCACTTTTTCATTAATAATGGGGGTTGACATGGCATCCGCTTGAACTATGGTGATGAAAACAAGAAGGTCAAATTCTTAGTGGCATAACTTTCACATGTGGACTTTGATTGATGTGATTCTTGCAACATTGGAAAGGTATTTATGTGTATAATAGGAACAAAGGTGTGGTGATAAATCAGAAAATTTTTACCCCTAAAAAATGTTATTTGATGCTTCAAAATTCTCTCAAAATGTTTCAGATCTCTTTTTTCCAAACTTGATCTCACCGATAAAAAACGGTCTCGTGAGCTAATTCCTCCAATTTTTTCACTTTGAAAGTATTTATTTGGATGAAAAATAATATAATGATACAACCCAAATCACATCTCCCCATTTTGGGAGGCTTTTGGCCTCCAAAAGCTTCTATTGAATGAGGTGAGGAAATGTTTCCTCAACTTCTCTTTGGTGTACCAGTTTTCTTTTACTGGAATTTACCTTCCAATATAATCTTCCAAATGTCATGATGCCCTTGTCTTGTAGTTCTATACATATTCTCCAAAACTCTATCTTATTTGAAGTATGTATGAGAATCTTCTACCAAATCCTCCACAGAAGTTAGAACGTATTCCTCTTACTATTCTAGATTGGAAGGCTCGTAGAGTTTTAGCTTATCTACATTCACAATCGAGTAAATGTACATATATGGTGGAAAAATGAGTCGATAGGAATTATCATCCACCTTTTCTAGTATCTCGTAGGGGCCATATGTCAGTGACTTGAATTTATTATCAAGCCCTTATAACATCTCCTTGTTCAACTATAGCCATAATATGTCTCCCATATTGAATGATTTTTGTGTCTGAAGTTGATCTCGCTTAGCCTTATGTTTCTACCATGACTTATGCAATGTATATTTTACCTGTAGATGGATTTTCCTAATCTTCTCTATATATTTTTCTAGCCTCAAGGTATCTCTTATAATATCTTCCCTCACTCTTTGCTGCCCAAATGCAATATCGAAAGGAGAAGGTGGAAAATATCCAAAACAAGTTTCAAATGGGGACTTTCTTGTAAAATTGTGGACTACTCTATTATAATAATGTTGTATGTATACCAAATTTTCATCCCGGGTCTTTGGATGCTTCTAGTTGTATCCTATCAAAAGCTACACCAAATTCTTGTTGACTACTTCTATTTGCCATCGTTTTATGGATGGAATGTTGTTGATCTCTTCAAGTTCATGTCCATATTCTTCCACAATGTAGTATATAATGCACTGAGAAATCTTGTATCCTTGTATGAAATGATGCTTCTTGGTATCGCAAAGTGCAACCAAACCTATCCAAAGAACAAGTTCACTGCTTCTTTCCTTTTATAGGGAATAAAAAAAATAATAATACTCACAATGGATTTACTAGGGGAACAATACCATACCATGTGCATTCATATTGGGGGATATGTATTGAGGAAAAGAAGACATAATATATTCGGGGATATAAAGCGGGCAAAGGGTTTTTATATTAGCGGTTCTAAAAAAAGGAACTCAAAGTTAAAGAAAAAATATAAAGGGGTATAAAAATGTTAATGAAAAAAATGGATACCTACAATATCTAATAAAAGTAGGGGTTTTTTAAGTTTGGAAGGTGTATTGGGTTCGTATTGGTAGGGGATTAAATAATGTGATTTTTAGAGGTATTTTCCAATATGTAGTCAAATTAAGGGTTTTGTTTAAAATGCCATGAACACACATGATATTTCATAGGTTCATTGAGTGAAGCTCCTGTGATCTTGTTGAACCTATCAACTACCACAATAGGTAGTCATGTCCCTTCCTGGTTGTTGGCAAACCTCCCACAAAGTCCATGGAAATGCTTTCCCAAGGATGAGTGGGTATAGTTAAGCGATGATATAGACCCTGTTTCGTGTTGTTAGGATTGTTGGTACAACAAATCATGCATCCTCTTATGAACCTATCTACATGATCCTACATCTTGGGCCAATACATATACCTTTTCAAGTTGGCCACATACTTCCCTACACCAAAGTTCCTTGCAAACTTGGAGGTGTAAGCCTCTCTAATTAGTTGCAATCACACACCTTTAGGAACACATAACTTACCTATCATGTAGAGTAATCCATCCTAGAGATGTTATTCAACGATGTTGCCACCATTGTGCACATGGCTATGACTCTGCAACTACTGAAACACCTCTTTGAATTTTTCATCCTCTAAATATGCCTCTTTATATGCATCATGGGTGAATGGATCCATGTGTATAAGAGTCACCAAAGTGGTAATATTTGATGTGGGTGGCCTTGATAGAATATATGCCAACTTGTTTGTGTTACCCTTCTTGTACTTGATCACCAAATGAAACTACTGTAGAAACCCCATCCACTTGTAATGCTTGGTCTATTGTAGCTTGCTCTAGGCCCACACGTACTATAGTGGGTGATGATCTATGTGGATTATTGTCTCCTTTCCCATTATATAGTGTTCTCACTTCTTCACATCTTACACCTGGGCATATAGATATTTATCGGAGGTAGGGTAGTTAAGAACAACCCCATGAAATAATTTAAAATGGTAGCATATAAGCCTTCATCCCTACATTAATACAACTACCATAGCATACCCACTCGCATATGTCTCCACTTCAAAGGGTTGTTGCAAATTTGGTAATGCCAGAACTACTTCTTCATTAATATTTTTCTTTAGCTCCTAGAAATCCCTCTGTTGATCCTTTCCCCAATGGAAACTCTTGCAAGTGGTTGTTATGGCATGGGGTGGTGTTGCTATTACTGAAAATGGGGTTATGAATTTCCTCAAGTACTTTGTTTCCCCAATGAAACTCTTGACCTTAAAAACATTAGTGGGCACCAACCATTTCATGATGGCCTCCTTATTGCTAGGATCTATCTTCAACTCTCCTACACCTATCACATACCCCAAATACACAAAATACTAATGTAAAAACTCACACTTCTTGGGATTTTATAACAGCTAATGCTTCTTCAATGTCTCCAGCACTTATGTCAAATGTCAGTTGTTCTCCTCCCAAGTAGCACTATATATCAATATATCATCCAAATAGAAAATAACAAATGAATCTATAAAAGAGAAAAATACATTATTCATTAATATCATAAATATAGTTGGTGCATTACATAGGCCAAATGGCATGACTAACCACTCATACAAACCTTGTCCAATTTTGTAAGGTGGTTTTCTATGTATCTTCCACTTTGACTCGAAATTGGTGATATCTAGGCTTTAAGTCCAGCTTGGTGAAGTATTTTGTTTGATCAAACAAATCATATGTCCTTAGCAAAGGGTACTTTTTATTGAGTGTGATTTTTTCGATTCCCTATAATTTATAAACATATACCAAGTCTTTACCTTATTTGCTGCAATGATGATGGGTGGCCCACATGGTGATGTACTCGATCAAATGAAACATTTTTCTAATAACTATTGCAATTGATTCTTCACCTCACTTTCTTCTATAACAAAGTGCATGTACAGTCTATTTTTTGGAAAAGGGGAGTTTAGAAATTATTTGACCTTGTGCCGATACTAGTTGGCTCTTTGCATGAATATTGAATCTCGTATTTACATGTAGGGACTCCTAAACATGACTCTACATTCATTAAGGGGAACCACATGCAGTTCTACTTCATCAATAACATAAGCACTAATAGAAAATCTAATTTTGCATTGTTTTGTTACCTTCAACTCTGCATCCTTATTTACCCATCCTAATGAATATGGGCTTAAATTATCATGAACTTCCATACCCAAATTCTTGATGAGTTATGTTGCAATGAGATTCTCCTTCGATAATGAGTTAAATAGAGCATCAATATTTGTCTTCTTGAATTATATTTTTATATGGAAGATTTTGGTCATTTTTTTCTCTTCCTATTGTTGAAGGATACTTAGACTGGCCTCCTTCTACATTGATGTAAAGACGATATTCTCAACCATGTTTGAGCTACTTACAACTTGGTTGCTCGAATCAATGGCCATGGGATTCTTCTTTTTATTATCTCTCCATTTTTTTGGGTTTAGCTCTAGATATAACTTCCAACACTTCTCCTTTGTATGGTCATAAATGTTATAGTGGTTACAATGGTTGTTGGGATCTTTTCCCTAGTATTTTTTGTTTTTTGTATTTTTATCTTTTCCCCCTTTCTACTTCTTCCCCTCCTGAGAAGTGTCTTATTTCTCTTGCTTCGATCCACTTGATTACACTTTATTCAAGCCTATTTTCTCCAAGTATTGTGTCTATACACAAGCCTCATCCACTGATTTAGGTTTTAATGACATCACTTGCTCCCAAATATCGTGATGTAGACCCCCCAAATATTTGAGGAGTATATTTGAGTACTTTGGAGAGATACCCAACATATGGCCATCTTTCTGAACTATGTGGTGATGGGCCTCCAAATTAGACACAAATTAAGGCACATCTAACCTTTCTTAGGCACATAAAGGCTATATTAAATATCCTTCTACACTTAATCATTATTTTTTAGCTTTAATATATTCTTAGTAAGGTTTATAGATAATTTCATATTATGTGCCTAATATTATTTATTTTTGCAGAATATGGAGAGAATATTGAGTAAATTCTGAATGAGAGAATCTAGGGACTTGTCCCCTGCCAATAAATGAATGGAATATTATGAATTTATTGAATAAATTATGGAGATCCATTAATTGAACAAATTTAGGGATGTTTTTCCCACCAAAACAAGATATTGAGCTTGGTTGGCTTATAGAGGATCTATCCTCCTTGGCATTCAAAATCAATCAGGGAACTAGATCCACAATTTTAGGGAATTGGAGGAAACAATCCCCCTCTTCAAGGAGGCTACCCCTCAAGTATTTTTGTATAAATAAGAGGTCCTAACATCCCACATGGGATTCGAATTCGAGATTACAGTTCTGGAGCTAGGAGCAAGTCCTTTGTATTGAGCATTTTAATTGTTGATGTAGGAGTGCTATTTCCAGTCAATTAAATCCAGCTTATTTTCAATTTGATTTTTCTTCATAGGGGCCTAATATCCCTATGGTTAGGGCCCAACCCTGGGTATTCAAGTCCCTTTTTATTTTGTTCTTTTATTTTTGCGTTTAATCTATTTTTTTCCGGTTATTTCCATTTAAAAACATTCTTGATTATAGGGTAGGCTCCATATTTATCTTGCCATTGTTTACATGGTTTATTTGGTTCAAGGATAAGAAAAATATCTATGTTCATGCATGCATCATTTATAGCTTAGTTTTCATCCATTTGCTTCTCTGCACTTTTATTTATAGATCCTACATATTAGCTAGTTTTAAATTGGTTACTGACTTGGGTGAAGTTAGCATTAGTACATATTCTCTCTTGGTAAAATGGGATTTTTATGTATCTTTAATAAACATATTTGAATCCTCCAGGTTCCTCGGAGATCCCTTCTCTCACTTATATTATAACATTCTATATTCTACCAACATACATAGTTTTGTTGCAAGAAGAGGAGAATTTGTATTTTCTGCTACAGGAACATGAGAATTTGTATTTTCTGCGAAGCAACGTTTGTGATTTCTTGAAGTGACTCCGCCGGGGTACTGTCCAGGCCTATTGGCAGTGAAGCAACACCATAAAATTATTTTAAAATTTTGAATATAATAAGCCTGTTTCCTTTCTCTCTACATCATCATCAAACTAGTGGCATTCGTGAACTCCCGCTTTGACGTTTTCTAATTAACAATACCTAGCTGAGGCACAAGGATTGGGCATATCTGTAAAGGTAAAATTAATACAAAGGGTACCCACAGAACCTATTGAATATTCCCTTGCATCACTATCCAGACTCAGATTATTGTTGGCACTTTGACAAAGATGCTGAATTCTACCAGTGGTTCACCATTTTTTGTAGCCGCTACAACACCACCCAAAATTTTGGGTATATTTAAATTTTTGGGTCCCCCTCTGCTCGCTCAACCCATTAAGTTTTTGACTCGGCCTTCAGTCGGTAATATCCCCATGACCTATTTCTACACAACCCTATCACCTCACCCACTTGTCTTGATGTCTCTTGACTGCGCTAGGGTATATAAGTTTTAAGCTGGTTTCCGAACTTAGAGATGCTCAAGAAATTGAAATAAGTTACAATATCTTAGGTTGGATATTTCAATGTTGTTGCTCCTCGAATGAGTTATTTTTCCTAGTCACTTGTTTTTCTCATTATTACCGAGAGCTAACTCATTCTCATATTATTCCTTTTAGGAAATTGATCAAAGGTGTTTTCAGTATACATCGAACAATGTATCTATTTCATTAAGATTCCATTGGCACGACACCATTAAAATACTCTACAAGATGAGGTTCCAACCATCCATGTGGAAGCTATTGGTTTGCACGAAGAGCCAGGGTTTTCCCATCAAGCAAGGGGACCCTTTCAAAGCAAGGTGGATCCTCATGAATCCCCAAGAGCCTCACTTTAATATCAAAGGCACCTGGTCACTTGCACAGGACTGATATGCAGGAAAAGGCATCTTGTTGTGAAAAACAGAGATCACCAAAAGAGGAATGCACAAGGGATAAAACTCAAGGTTGCAGGTCGTAGATCACTTCAGGTCACAGGTCATAGATGAATCAAGGTTGCAGGTTGCAAATAACCCTAGGTCGCAGGTCGTAGATGATCCCAGGTTGTAGGTTGTAGATGACCCAAGGTCGCAAGTTGCAGATGACTCAAGGTCGCAGGTCGTAAATGACTCCAGGTCGTAGGTCGTAAAAGTCAAAAATTCACAAGGTCGCAAAGTCGCAAAGTCGCATAGGTTGCAAAGTTTCAAAGTTCACAAAGCCGCAAATTTCGCAAAGTTTCATGGTCGCAAAGTTGCAAGGTCGTAAGGTCGCATAGGTCGCAAGGTCGCAAGGTTGCAAATTCGCATAGGTCGAAAGGTCGCAAGGTTGCAAAGTCGCATAGGTCACAAGGTCGCAAAGTCTCATGGTCGCAAAGTCACAAAGTCACAAAGCTACATAGGTCACAAAGTCGCAAAGTTGCAAGGTCGCATAGGTCACAAGGTCGCAAAGTTACAAATTCGCATAGGTCACAAAGTCGCATGGTCACAAAGTCGCAAAGTCGCAAAGCTGCATAGGTTTCAAAATCACATAAGTCACAAAGTCGCATAGGTCGCAAAGTCCCAAATTTTGCAAAGTTTCAAGGTTGCAAGGTCGCAAAGTTGCATAGTTCACATATGTCGCAAGGTCACAAAGTTTCAAGGGTCGCAAGGTCGCAAGGTCGCATAGTTCGCATAGGTCGGAAGGTTACAAGGTCGCAACATCGCAAAGTCGCATAGGTTGCAAGGTTTCAAAGTCGCATAGGTTGAAAAGTCGCAAGGTCGCAAGGTCGCAAAGTCACATAGGTCGCAAAGTCGCAAAGTCGCATTGTTCACAAATTCGCATAGGTCACAAAGTCACATAGGTCGCAAAGTCTCAAAGTCGCATAGGTCGCAAAGTCGCAAGGTCGCAAGGTCGCATAGGTCACAAGGTCGCAAAGTTGTGAATTCGCATAGGTCGCAAAGTCGCAAGGTTGCAAAATCGCATAGGTCGCAAAGTCGCAAGGTCACAAAGTCACAAAGTCGCATTGTTCGCAAATTCGCATTATTCTCAAAGTCGCAAGGTCGCAAGGTTGCATAGGTCACAAAGTCGCAAGGTCGCAAAGTCGCATAGTTCGCAAAGTTACATAGGTCGCGAGGTCGCAAGGTCGCAAGGTCGTAAAGTCGCAAAGTTTCATCGGTCGCAAAGTCACATAGGTCACAAAGTCACAACGTCTCATAGGTTGCAAGGTCAGAAATTCAAAAAGTCGCATAGGTCACAAAGTCGTAAGGTCGCAAGGTCACAAGGTTGCAACTTCCCCTCAGTATCAAGTAATCCCAAGAGTCGGGGAAGACCAAAGGTCACGGGAAACCCAAGATTCACCTCGGCCTATATGTACATCTTCTAGCGATTTTTTAAGGGACTTTTGGGTTGTGGACTTTTGAGAGAGACACATTGCTTTTTATTGAATGGATGCCTCTTGATGAATACAAAAAATTGTTATTGGATATCACTATTGAATCCGATGGAAGTATCTTGTGTGGTTATGCTATGAATATGGTCTCTTCGAATGAATGAATGATCTTTCAAATATTTGTGCAAATTTCTACTCATGTATTTCCTTGTGTTATGAGCTTCCTTGCAACACGTGGATGATATATAATGTTCTAACTTAAAGAAATGTTGGTGAACTACTTTGTCGATATTTTCTTTAAATATTTATTGGGATGTGCATAGTTGATAAATGAAACACTTAACCATTGTGAACTTTTCCTCGTTTTTTAAGTGAATCTTGCAATAAGTATGATCTTGGTAAAGTTTTGCTAATAATGCTTTTCATAAGTTTCATGCTTTAAATTCCACTTTGCTATTCATGGTATTATGTTTCACAGGGCATTCGTCAATCACTGACTTGTTTATTTGTTTGATTTTTGATTAATTTTTGTTTTCTATCTCATTTATTATTAGATATCAATTTTTCCCCAAGGAAAAATTATAATTTTCATTGGTGTAATTGAACATTGCATGTTGAAGATTTCGTTGGCATAACAAAAAGACTATTAATTAAAAATTCATATTGTCAAGAAAAATACTTGCATAAAAGACCAGGCCCGAATAAGCCTCTATGTTTAAACATACATATTTTAAAAATTCAAAGATCAAGGGTTTTATAAACATCTTTTATTTCAAAAACTAACTTATAACAACATATGAAAATTGTCCTACATATGCATAATAGAACCAAAAGCAAAAAGTATAAAATTGTTTTTGCAGGAGATCATAATATCATGTTTAACATAACAAAATCGAGGAGTATGTCATTGATTTCATGATTTTTCCACTTGTATACCATTTATCAATGGTTTGTGATAATACTCATAGTGTTCATTGTAAGTATGTTCTGTTATTTTCTAGGTACCCCAAGATTGTTGCATGCCCACCTTGGATGGCTCATCAACAATAAAATTTCTCTCCTTGTAATATGACAACATGTGATATGATCAAAAATTGTTTTTAACAACAAAACTTCCTCCAAAATGAGCCTAAGTGTGTTCATATGGCATCTCGATTTTTCATTAAACCAATTGAAAACCATCAGAGAAACACCAAAGATCTTCAATTTTCAACACCCTTTTTCTCAAGCAAAGAGAAGTAATAATTTTGAGCTTAAAAGGCTAGCATAGTTATTGGACCCCTAACCCAATCCATTCAGAGAAAATCTTAAGGATGGAAAATTATCTTGAAGTTTAAAAACATTGACGAATCTCAATAGTCCCTAATATGCAAACTATAAAATGTTTATTGATATATTTGTAACATTATTCAAAATTATAATGATTTTATATATACTCTCTATATAATGTTGGCGATTTTTAAGGTAAAATAATTTTATATTGTAAAATTTGGGCAAATCATTTTCATAAAAAATGGAAATTGAGGAATCTTTGTTTTGGAAAAATCATGGAAAATTAGCCCACCAGCGAGTATTAGCCCCAAAAAATTTCCATGAATCCACTTTTGAGTTTTAAAGACAGTGATTTTCAGTCATGAATAATATTTCACTGCCCCCACAGATCCCTTCATCTTGGGAGGAGTCATGAACATATGCCCATGGGTGTGATCTATCTAATTTTTCTTTAGCAATAGATGTGCCCTATGATTGGTAACATCCACAAGAATTGGTTCATATATGGCCATCATTTGAGCTACAACCCTATCTAGGCATATTTATTTATCTTGGAAAATCACATTATTCTTGATGAGCCAGATTCCCCAACCTATGATAGTGGGAATATTTCTTAATTTTTAGGGATTTATCGAATTCCACCATGACTGTCATGCGTCTTTGGAGGATTAACCTTGTTTTTTTGCAGGAGATCATAATATCATGTTTAACATAACAAAATCAAGGATTATGTCATTGATTTCATGCTTTTTCCACTTGTTTACCATTTATCAATGGTTTGTGATAATACTCATAGTGTTCATTGTAAGTATGTTCTGTGATATTATAGGTACCCCAATATTGTTGCATTCCCACCTTGGATGGCTCATCAACAATAACATTTCTCTCCTTTTAATATGACAAAATGTGATATGATCAAAAATTATTTTTAACAACAATACTTCCTCCAAAATGGGCCTAAGTGTGTTCATATGGCATCTAGAATTTTCATTAAACCAATTGACAACCATGAGAGAAATTAGAATCACCAAAGACCTTCAATTGTCAACACCCTTTTTCTCAAGCAAAGAGAAGTAATAATTTTGATCTTAAAATGCTAACATAGTTATTGGACCCCTAACCCAATCTGCTTTTGAGTTTGAAAGAGAGTGATTATCCGCTTTTGAGTTTGAAAGAGAATGATTTTCAATCATGTGTCTTTGGAGGATGAACCTTGCCATAGAAGGCATTATTAGATATAATTTTAAAATAGTATAAATCATATAACTTCAAACTATATTATATGATATATTTTTATTATTTTAATAAATTACAAATTCAATTAAATAAATATAATAAAGGGTACTTTATTTTTTTAATACGATTATCATTTTTTAATTCTTCATTTTCTTTATTTATTTATTTTTATCTAATTTATTAAAGGTTCACTTTCTATTTTATTGGAGATTAGTTAAAAATGATAGGAATCATACAACTTCAGATTATATTGTTTCATTCATTCACATATAAATGACCATGTGGTAGATTTTTGCATTCTTAAAATAATATGGTATATGAGTGGGGATCCTTACTTTTGTGGCTATTTTAAGACAAATTAACGCATGAAGGAAACATATGGTTTGTTGGTAGAGTGATCACTTAGTGCATATATATCATGCAAATGCTAATGATCTTTGTGGAGAATAAGTTAACCCATAAATGCAATCTGGGCTTAGAAAGAAAGAGTGCATATCCAACTATTTGAATGCTCCTGACATCCAAATCTAAATAAAATCCAATGTCTCGATGTTATGAAACCATCTCCAAAAATAGAAGAAAAGAGAGATCAACGCCTTAGAAATAAGCCACTTCGAGGGGGCAACCTCCTTTACACTACATAAATGAACAATTCTTGGATGATATAAATGAAAAAACCTCCTTTCTATATATAGGATTCCATGGGGTCATAATATAATCCTAGCCGACCTAACAATAATAATTTAAGGGCACAACAATAACAATAGTGGCTTTTATGGGGCACAATAATAACAATATGGGGGCTAGGGGGGTACAACAATAACAATAAGGAAGCTACACTAATAAAAATAAGGGACTACACTAATAATATAGGGACCTAACATGCCCCTCTACTCAAAAATAGTGTTGTCCCCAACACTTGAGTAGCTTTGGATGCTTTTGTATAAAATTTTCATCCTCCCATGTGGAATCTTCAGTGCGTAAGTTCTTCCACTTGATAATATACTCTAGAATTGATCGATTTCGTAGATGTCGAGTTCTTGTTTACGTGACAACTTCAGGTTCCAATATAATTTTTCCTTCCTCATCAAGTTCTGGAAAAAAATTTTGAACTATAATTTTGTCACTTATAACCTTCTTTAAGCATGAAACATGGAAAACTGGGTGCACTCGAGAAGAAGCAGAAAGCTCCAATTTGTATGCCATAGTACTAATATTTTCCAACACCTTGTAAGGACCATAGTACTTTGGTGATAATTTATTATCCTTCTTAGCTTGATTGAGGGACATTTGTTTGTATGGTTGTAGTCATAAAAATACCTAGTCTCCTACATCAAAACTTCTCTCGCTGCAATGTTGATATACTTGTTGTTTCATTCAATTTTGTGCCAAATTGAGGTTATCCTTTAAGAGTTGGAGAACTTGTTTTTGATGCTCGATGTGATCCTCGACTACATGAACCTTAGGATTTTCTCGTAAAGATGATGTGATGGACGCTGGATGATATCCATAAAGTTCCATAGATGGGGTCATTTTTGGTGCAGTATGGAAGGAAATGTTATACCACAATTTAGCCTGAGGTATCCACTTGACCCATTCTGTTTTTTTAACATATACAAAAAAAAAAAAAGATCCTTCCAAACATTTGTTCACTATCTCAGTTTTCCCATCGGATTGAGGATGATAAGATGAACTTTGAGCTAGTTCAGTACCCAAACAAAAAAATAATTTCGTCCAAAAAATTCCAGTAAAAATGGGATCTCTGTCGTTTACAATAATCTTTGGGCTTCCATGTAGCTTTTGAATTGTTTCCATAAATGTAGTAGCAATTGTACTTGCTTTAAATGAGTGGCTAGTTATGCCTTTTGGTTTATGTAATGCACCGACAAATTTTATGTGAGTTATGGACAATGTTTTGCGACCATTCCTTGATGAATTCTTTATTGTGTACTTATATGACATTTTAATTTTCAGAAAAACATGAGAAGATCATGTCTTGCATGTAAATAGAGTGCTTGATATTTTGAAGAAAGAGAAATTATTTCTTAAGATGTCAAAATGTGAGTTTGGAAAGACTTCTTTGGTCTATTTGGTACATATTGTAGGAGGAGGAGAATTGAGGATTAATCCTTCTAAAGTGGAGGCCATTGTGAATTGGCCCACACCCAAAACAGTTACCGAGGTAAGAATTTTCTTAGGTGCAGCTCAATATTGGAGGAATTTTATTGCTAACTTTTCTTCCATCGCAGCTCCTATGCATGCAGTGACAAGTGTGAAGAAAGGCTTCCAATGGGGAGGAAAATAGCAGCAAGCTTTTGAAACTTTAAAAGAAAATATCACTTCAGCTCCAGTCCTTGCATTACCAAATTTGAGACAGCCATTCGAAATACAAACCAATGCTAATGACTATGCCATGGGCACAGTAATTTTGCATCATGGTAAGCCTATTAACTTTCATTCAGAAACTTTTAATGGTGTTGTGACTAATTATCCTACATATGACAAAGAACTATATGTGTTGGTACAAAGTGTCAAGAAGTGGAAACACTACTTGATGGGTAAAGAGACTATTGTACACACTGATCACCAACCATTACAGTACTTGCAGTCGTAAACAAAATTGAAGCAATCAAAACATTTCAGGTCGATGGGATTTCTTCAACAATTTCACTTGGTTATAAGGTAAAAAAAAGGTATATTCAATAAAGTTGCAGATATGCTTTCGAGACCAATCATTAGTGCTTCTACTTTACTAAAAAATGATTTTGTTGTACATGAGAGTTACATATAACAATATTCACATGACATTGATTTCCAAGATGTGTATGCTAGTTTGAGTGAAGTGAATCAAGTTGAAGAAAACAATTATCACATGCATAACAATTTGTTGTTTCATTTGGGAAAGCTATGTATTCGACAAGGAGAGAGGCTAACTGTCATGGGAGAATCTCATTCTTCTCTTATTTCTGGACACTTTGGGGTAAGTAAAACAGTGGTGCATCTACAGAGGTATTGTTATTGGCCTCGCATGATAGATAGTGTGTCACATTTTATAGGAGGTTGTTCTATGTGTGCAACAAGTAAGCCTCGTAATAGGAAGCTTGGATTGTACACGCCACTACCAATACCATCAAGGCCATGGGAGAGTGTCTCCATGGACATTTTTGGAGGTCTACCTATGTCAAGAAAGCAACATGATTATCTTTTTGTAGTTTTGGATAGATTCAATAAAATGTGTATACTTATGCCATGTAATAAAACCATAACTATTGAATAAACTGTTGAACTTTATTTTCAAAATGTTTGGGTTCATTTTGGATTACCCACTTTTATTGTTAGTAACAGGGATTACAGGTTCATTGGGAATTTTTGGTCAAATCTATGGAGAATGATGGACACAAAATTGAAAAAGAGTACTGATTTTCATCCACAAACAGATGGAAAAACCAAAGTGGTGAATAGAACAATTGTGCATCTATTGAGAGGATATTGCAGTAAACATCCTAAGTTGTGGGATGAACAACTGCATTATATTCAGCACGCTTACAACCAAGAAAAGCACTCTTCAGCACAAACCTCACCATTTGAAGCATGCTTTAGGTATTTTCAAAAATTGCCATTAGACTTCATATTTGGGAAGGATGTTGCAATTGATGGCCAGAGTGATTGATAAGGCTCAAAATTTCATTGAGAAAATTCAGATGATACATCAACAAGTTCAAGAACAGCTTGAGAGAATTCAAATCAAATATAAAGAGAGGCATGAAAAACATCGGGTTAATCATAAGTTTCAAGAGGGAGATGAGGTATGGTTGCACATTAGCAAAGAAAGGATGCAAGGGGAAGGTAAAAATCTCAAACCCATTTTCTATGGTCGTTTTAAGATCATAAAAAAGGTTGGTAACAATGCATTCCAACTTGATTTTCCTTCTTACATGCAAATGTATTCAGTTGTTAATGTTGAAAAATTATGCTTGTATGAGCCTCCTTTGATCGATGAACAAGGAGGTGATGTTAAACTACCTTCTATTGAAGAATTCTCGCCAGAATTTCTGGATAAGCTCAAAGAAGATACAAATCTTGACAGGAGGACAAGAGCATCAAAGAGGGGAAGTGTTGACTACCTTTGAGTTGGGATCAAAGGCACTAAACCAAGCAAGGAAAAATGGATGGATATTGGAAAGGTGAGGGAGTTGTACCCTCATCTACTGAATAGGTAATCAAGCCTTTTGGGGTCCAAAAGCTTCCCAATGGGGAGGATGATCAGGAGTTCATAAATTTTGCTCAAAATTCAAAGTTACTGGATTGGGTTTAAACTAGGATGGTTGCGTAGATCTCATCTTCCTGAATTCAGTGTCGTGAACGATTTGAAAAATAGATGTCGTATGAGAAAGATATTGCGTTCTGATCGAAATGGAAAACACGTAAAATTATGACAGTTTGACCAGGTTTGACTGGGATGCATATTCAGAAAATTGGATGCATAGTAATCAAAAAAGAGAATATTCCTCGAAGTATTCCTTCCACTAGACCAGTCATTAGTTGATAAGTGTCATTTTACTATTTGAGGTACGGGTTGGAAGAGCCAATTAGAGGGTGCCACATGGCTAGCCCTGAGGCTGCCACGTGGCCCTGAAAATTCATATTAAAATTTTGTGTGAGGTCGCAGGGCTTGACCCCCTGACCTCCCTCCAGGCACACATACCTTTTTCCGACCGCTCTACGCATTGACACTTAACCTCCCAAGGATGCAGGTTCATTTTATTATGTATTGCAAATAGGTTTGGGGGTTGGGAACCACCGATGGTCCCAACCCACCATCGGTCCCCAGTTTATGTCACATGGCAACTGTTAACGACATCAATCATCATGGTCAGCACTAACTCGACAACATCAACCCATGGTTCAAACCTTTTAAAACCACAGTCTAACGGGAGTCCCACTAATCGTCGGGTTTTATAATGATTTGGGGGTGCGCATGTGGCCACCGCAAAATCATCACATTTAATACATTGTTTATTCGGCGAAGAAGTTAGGGGTGCACTAGTTAACTAGAGTTATCCACTTTTAGTGGAGCTTTCCTAGGAGATACTGGGCAAAAGTGTAGGAGGCTCAATTTTCGACCATTCTAAGTGAATGAAGAGTCATTTTTGACTAATTGAAGCATTCTGAAGCCATTGGTAAAGAGAAATTAGACATTATAGCACTGTAACTACATGAAATAGAAAAATTTTGAGCATAATGAAATATGGACAAGCCAATAGGAGTTTTACCAACAGATGTAGCCCGGGAGGGGTGAACTTCTTCATCATGCCTGTTGTGTAAACTTCATGTGGTGACTTATTTCTCTATTGTACATTGTTGTTCAGTGTTATTGATGCTTGTTTTATGCTTCTAATTCACTAAAAATCATCTACAAATCATGGAAAAACTCCTTAATCCTTATGCAAACTATTGAACCAATTATGCACATGTTTTTAAAACTAAAAGACACTTAGCACAACAAAACTAATACAGTCATTTCAGACCAGGAAGCTAAGATGAAGGGTTTGAAGAATGACATGGAATCTAAGATGGATGGCATGGAAGTTAAGATGAATGACATGGAAGCTAACATGGAATACATGAAGAATGATTTAAAAGTAGACATGGAAGGTTTGAAGGAAGGTTTGACAAAGTTTATACAAGAAATGATTCCTAATGGTGAAAAGGTAGTACAGGAAACTCATGATGAGAAAAAAATAAATGTTAATCGTGATTTCATAGACTCTAATGTTGGATGGAAGAACCACCATATTCTAAAGATGGATATGAGAAAGTTTGATGGAAGGATCCCGTAACATGGATACTACAGAAGGAGTAATATTTTGATCTCAATAATGTGCAAAACACAAAAAAGGTACGCATTGCAACTTTACATTTATAACAAAATATATTTGTATGGTACCGATGGCTTTTCTCCCGTAAAAATATTGTCACTTGGTCAATTTTTACAGAGGAAATGATAGCACATTATGAGGATACAAAGAGCAACACCTTCTTTAGCCAATTGATAAATCTAAAAAAAAAGGGTTCAGTGGTGGAGCACATTCAGGACTTCCAAAAATTGAATATAAGGGTAACTAATATTCCAGAGGAACAAAATATTTATGTCTTCATAAGGAATTTAAAGGATAACATCCAACATGAGGTTCGCCTTTGGGAACCTAATTCATTGGAGAAGGCATTCAGGTTGGAAAGAAAAATTGAGTGTAAAATTATGGCGAAAAGGAACCCTACCACTCACATCTATAAAGATGGAAGTGTTTCTACTCCTAGAATTCCACAACCTACAAGGTTGACACCACAACAATTGGAAGAAAAAAGAGAAAAAGGGCTATGCTACAGTTGTGATAGCAAATACACTAAAGGTCATAAGTGTGCCGAGAAGAAATTATTTTACATAGATTGTGAAGAGAAGAAAATGAACAAGAAACTTCAAAAGAAGAGGATATACACCAGGAACCAACCTTAGAGAAAGAAGAAATGATTCCAACCATATCGTGTAATGCATTGGTAGGAATTACCACTCCTTAAACTCTCAAGATAGAAATACATATCAAGAAGAAAAAGGTAATGGTGTTGACTGATTCAGGTAGTACCCATAATTTTATTCATTGTAAGGTAGCCAAGGGATTGAATTTCCTATACCCAGCATCAGAATGTCAAGTGATGGTTACAAATGGAGGAACCATAAATTGCTCTAGAAAATGTCATAATATCAAGCTAACCATGGGAGAATATGTATTGAATATTCCAATGCTTTCGATTCCAATGGGAGGTGTTGATGTTGTACTAGGAGTACAATGGTTACAATATTTGGAGACGGTAGCTTTTAATTTTCAAGAACTTTTCTTGAATTTTTTTTTGGGAAGGAAAGGAAGTTGAATTACAGGGTATCAAAGGGAAGTTGGGAAAGATAATCTATAATGTCATGAAAAAAATTATGAAGAAATAATGAGGCATAATTGCACAATTTTTCTCACTAGAAGTTCCAACAACAAATTCATCTATTTCTTTAGATCTCCAAAAAGTCTTGGAAAATCATTCCAAGGTATTTGAAACTCCCAAAGGACTCCCAACTATTCATGATCATCATCATGCTATTTATTTCATTATAGGAAGTGTTCCTCCAAACATCAAGCCTTACAGATATCATTATGTCCAAAAGAGTGAAATTGAACGTATGATTGTAGAAATGTTAGAGGTTGGTATAATTCAACCTAGTCAAATTTCTTACTCTGCTCTAGTAGTATTGGTGCACAAAAAGGATGGATCATGGTGCATGTGTCCAAATTATAGGGAGCTCAATAAGCTCACTATTAAAGATAAATTTCCCATTCGTGTGATTGATGAATTATTGGATGAATTACATGGAGCAATTTATTTTACCAATTTGGATCTTCATTTAGGATATCATCAAATTAGAATTAAGACCGAAGAAATTCCGAAAATAACATTTCGAAATCATGAGGGTCATTATGAATTTTTGGTCATGCCTTTTGGACTTACCAATGCACCTTCTACATTTCAAGGGTTGATGAATTCCATTTTCAAACGCTTGCTTAGAAAATTTGTGCTAGTATTTTTTGTTGATATACTAATCTACAACAGGTCTTGGAAGGATCATGTTCAACATGTTGATAGGGCGCTCAAACTATTGGAGGAGAAACGATTATACGCAAAAACCTCCAAATTTTTGTTTGGAGTACAAGAGGTGGAATATCTAGGTCATATTGTATCTCACTATGGTGTTAAGGTAGACCCTAGCAAAATTAAAGCCATTAAGGAATGGAAATTTCCCACAACCATAAAGAAGTTGCGAGGATTTCTCCTGTTAACAGGGTATTATCGCAAGTTCATTAAGAATTATTGGAGAATAGAAGCACCTATAACAAAATTATTGAAGAAATATGCATTTTCATGGACTCCTGAAGCAACTAAGGCCTTTGAACACCTTAAAGAGGCAATGTGCTTCGCACTGACCTTAGCTACGCCAGACTTCACAAAAACCTTTATTGTGGAATGTGATAACTCGGGAAATGGAATTGGTGTTGTTTTAATGCAAGAAGGAAGACCCATTGCTTTTGAAAGTCGTATAATAAAAGGAAAGTATTTATAGAAATATATTTATGAGAAAGAAATGTTGGCAATACTACATGCACTAAAGAAATGGCGAAATTACCTAATGGGAAGACACTTCAAGGTAAAAACTGATCATGATAATCTTAAATACTTTTTGGAACAAAGAATATCTTCATAAGAGCAACAATAATGGGTCACAAAGATGTTGGTTTATGACTTTGAAATAATCTACAAAAAATTTAAGCTAAATGTTGTTGAAGATGCACTCTCAAGAAAGGATGAAAAGGTGGAAGCATTGTTTTTGCCATTTCTATTATCCAACTAGATTGGATAACTGAAGCTAGGGATGAATGAAAGAAGGATGAATAAGTGTGGATACGCATTCAAAAGTTACAACAATATCCTAGTACATATGATACATTTAGTTGGAAAAATGATTCCTTATGGTACAAAGATCGCTTATATATTTGTAAGAATTCCCAACTAAAACAAAATATTCTTTTGGAATTGCACACTTCTCCCTTAGGAGACACTTATTATTTTTAAAAACTTACCACAGGGTGAAGAAATAATTTTTTTGGGATGGCCTTGAATCTGATATTCAAAATTTTGTGGCAGAATGTTTGGTTTGCCAACAAAATAAAGTGGATACAATTAAGACCTCTGGTCTTCTACAACCTTTATCCATTCCAAGTCAATGTTGGGAGGAGATTTCAATGGATTTTATCGTAGGTTTACCTAAGTCCGAAGGAAAGAGTGTCATCATGGTGGTAGTTGATAGAATTCCAAGTATGAACACTTTTGTGCATTATCTCATCCATTTAAAGAAAGTACAGTTGCTACCGCATTTATGGAAACAATTCAAAAGCTACATGGAAACCCAAATATTATTCTAAGCGATAGAGATCCCATTTTTACTAGAAATTTTTGGACGGAATTATTTTCTTGTTTGGGTACTCAACTAGCTCATAGCTCATTTTATCATCCTCAATCCAATGGGAAAACTGAGATAGTGAACAAATGCTTGGAAGGATATCTTCGTTGTTTTGTATCTGATAAAAAAACACAATGGGTCAAGTGGTTACCTCTGGCTGAATGGTGGTATAACACTTCCTTCCATACTGCCGCAAAAATGACCCTGTTTATGGCACTCTATGGACATCAGTCCATCACATCAGATTTAAGAGAAAATTCTAAGGTTCAAGAAGTGGAATATCACATCGAGCATCAACAAAAATTTCTCCAACTCTTAAAGGATAACCTAAATTTGGTACAAAATCGAATGAAATAACAGGCATATCAACATTGCAATGAGAGAATTTTTGATGTAGGAGACTAGGTATTTTTACAACTACAACCATACAAACAATTGTCCCTCAAGAAAGCTAAGAAGGATAATAAATTATCGCCAAAGTACTATGGTCCTTACAAGGTGTTGCAAAATATTGGTACTATGGCATACAAATTCAAGCTTCCTGCTTCTTCTCGAGTGCATCTAGTTTTCCATGTTTAATACTTCAAGAAGGTTATAGGTGAAAAACTTCCAGTTCAAACAATATTGCCAGAACTTGATGAGGAAGGAAAAATCATATTGGAACCTGAAGCAATCATGGAAACAATAACTCGACAGCTACAAAATCGATCAATTTCAGAGTGCCTCATCAAGTGGAAGAACTTACCCACTGAAGGTTCTACATGGGAGGATGAGAATTTTATACAAAAGCATCCAGAGCCACTCAAGTGTTGAGGACAACACGTTTTTGAAGGAGAGGGGCATATTAGGTCCCTATATTACTAGTGTAGTCCCTTATTATTGTTAGTGTATCCCCCTTACTGTTATTGTTGTACCCCTGTAACCCCCATATTGTTATTATTGTGCCCTTACATTATTATTTTTAGGTCAGCTAGGATTATATTGTGACCCCATGGACTCCTATATATAGAAAGGAGGTTTTGTCATTTGTATCATCGAATAATTGTTCATTTATTTAATGTAAAGAAGGTTTCCCCCTCGAAGTGGCTTATTTCTAAGGATCCAAAGTTAGCTTTGATTCAATGACGCACACCCGAGTATACGAAGCAATTATCATAAGATGGGTGCTAGATCCCTATAACACTAGTGTATCCACTTATTTCTATTGTTGTGCCCATTTATTCCCCATATTGTTATTGTTGTGCCCCATAGAAGCCCATTGTTGTTATTTTTGTGCCCTTACATTGTTGTTGTTATGTCGGCTAGGATTATATTATGACCCCTTGGACTCCTATATCTAGAAAGGAGGTTTTTTCATTTGAATCATCCAAGAATTGTTCATTTATGTAATGTAAAGGATTTTACCCCCTCTACGAGGATGATTTCTAAGTCACTGATCTATATTTTCTTCTAATTTGTGAGTTTCTTTCATAACATTTGGTATCAGAGCTTTGGATTCTAGGGTTTTGTAGCTGCAAACAGATCATCATGGAATTTTTGCTATGAATTTTTTTATACGAAGGTTCAAAAGATGAAAAAAAAACAATTCGAGATGAAAGCCAGAGGAACATCAAGTAAAACTTTTGGAGCATGGTTCGCTATATTTTCGGAGATGTGATCTGAGTAAGTTGGGGCTTTTTCAAGTTCCATAATTTCATCTCAAATAGGTGACCAAGGGAAATTTGTCATAAATTTCGTTTCAGACATTGGATTGGAATTATGTAAAAAGTAGCCTCAAGTGCACGGACTGTAGTTTCATGTATATTGATTTCAGAGCCGAAAGTAAAAACCGAGACACATGGCATGTCTTACAAGTTTGCTTTGCTGAACCAATCCATAATTAGGTCATTGTGGGAGATAGGACACAACTTATCTTGAAGAATCAAAATTTTATCTTACCTATGGCATTGGAAAGAATACTTAGAGGGATACTATAGGACCAAATAGAAAATCTTGGGGTTCTGAAATTACAAATATACATCGATTTCAATATCGAGCTCCTTAAAAGCAAGAAAAATGTGTATTTGTTTTTAAAAAATTGCATAAGTCTTGTTTGAAAAATCAATTTGAAGTGATTCTAAGGGAATATTGAAGCATATATATCAGTATTGGGTTCAAAAATTCCCCCCAAAAGTCATTCCACAGCCATTAATCCCTCAGAAGGTTGTAATATGACTCATGAAGAGGAATAAGTGCAACATGATATATCAAAATTATGAGACCAAGTGCAACAAATTTCGCTCTGGCAAAGAGTAACAAAAAATGAAATGGAAGCTAAGATGGATGGTTTGAAGAAATACATTGATGGATTGAATAAATATGTGGAATATAATATGGATGGTTTGAAGAATGACATGGATGGATTGGAGAATGGCGTGGAAGTTAGGATTGATGGTATATAAGAAAATTTCAAAGGCAACATGGAAGACATGAAAAATGGTCTAAAAGAAGACATGGAAAATTTGAAGGAAGGTTTGGCAAAGATGCTACAATAAATCATACCTAATGGCGAAACGGTAGTAGATGAAACTCGTGATGATAACAAAAGAAATTTTAATCATGATTTCATAGACTCTAATGTTGGATTTAAGACCCACCATATTCCAAAGATCGATATCATGAAGTTTGATGGAAAGGATCTGGTAACATGTATACTACAGATGGAGCAATATTTTGATATCCATAATGTGCAAAACACACAAAAGGTATGCATTGCAAATTTGTATTTAGAATAAAATACATTTGTATGGTATCGATGGCTTTGATCTCATAAAAAAAGCAACAAAGGCCTTTGAAAATCTTAAAGAGGCAATGTGAAAAGCACCAGCCTTAGCTACGCAAAACTTCACAAAAACCCTTATTGTGCAATGTGATGCCTCGAGAAATGGAATTGGTGTGGTTTTAATGCAAGAAGGAAGACCCATTTCCATTGAAATTCATCCAATCAAAGGAAATTATTTATTGAAACCTATTTATGAAAAGGAATTGTTGGCAATACGACATGCACTAAAGCAATGGCGACCTTACCTAATGGGAAGGAACTTCAAGGTAAAAACATATCATGATAGTCCTAAATCATTTTTAGAACAAACAATATCTTGAGAAGAGCAACAAAAATGGGTCACAAAGATGTTGGGTTATGACTTTGAAATCATCTACGAAAAAAGGGAAGAAAAATATTGTTGTAGATGCACTCTGAAGAAAGGATGAGGATGTGGAAGCATTGCTCTGTGCCATTCTATTAGCCAACCTGAGTTGATAACCAACCCAAGGGATGAATGGAAGAATGATGAAGAGGTGTGGACACTCATTCAAAAGTTACATCTGAAACATTTAGTTGGAAAAATGATTTATTATGGTACAAAGATCGCTTATATCTTTGTAATAATTCCCAACTTAATCAAAATATTCTTTTGGAATTGAAAACCTCTCCCTTAGGATGGCACTCAAGATTTTTTAAAAATTACCATAGGGTTAAGAAGGACTTTTTTTGGGATACCCTTAAATATGATATTCAAAATTTTGTGGTGGAATGTTTAGTTTTCCAACAAAATAAAGTTGAGACAATTAAGACCTCAGGTCTGTTACAACCTTTATCCATTCCAAGTCAACAATGGAAGGAATTTTCAATGGATTTTATCACAAATTTACCTAGTTCCAAAGGAAATACTGTCATCATGGTGGTAGTTGATAGAATTACAAAGTATGCACACTTTTGTGAATTATCTCATCCATTTAAAGCAAGTACAGTTGCTACTGCATTTATGGAAACAATTCAAAAGACACATGGAAACCCGAAGATTATTGTAAGTGATAGAGACCCCATTTTTATAGGAAATTTTTGGATGGAATTATTTTCTTGTTTGGGTACTCAGTTAGCTCACATCTCATCATATCATCCTCAATCTGATGGGAAAACTGAGATAGTGAACAAATTTTTGGAAGGATATCTTTGTTGCCTTCTATCTGATAAACTTACACAATGGGTCAAGTGGTTACCTCTGGCTGAATGGTGGTATAATACCTCCTTCCATACTGCAGCAAAAATGACCCCATTTATGGAACTTTATGGATATCATCCATCATCCATCACATCATCTTTAAGAGAAAATTCTGAGGTTCAAGCAGTGGAAGATCACATCAAGTATCAACAATAAGTTCTCCAACTCTTAAAGGATAACCTCACCTTGAGGCAGAATCAAATGAAGCAACAGGCATATCAACATCGTAGCCAAAGAATTTTTGATGTAGGCGACTGGGTATTTTTACGGATACAACCATACAAACAAATTTCCCTCAAGCAAGCTATTGAGCTCTAGAAATTCCTTTTCTTTTACAAAACCATCATCTCATTTCATTCATCTTTCATCAAATCATAAGCCTAAAATAGATTAAGAATGATTAGGATTGTCTTAAGGATACATGCAGCTGATTAACATGTTTTATTTTCATGTTTTTTTGCTTTTTTAATAATTTTGTGCAGTATAGCTACAGAATACAGACATTTCATAGCTGGTCAGGCGTTCCACAGCTATTTTTGTGTTTGAATATGATACAGGTGTTAGTTAAATAAATGGCTTATATGGGTAGTTCAAGAATCCGTCCTACATGATTTCTTCCTATCCACGAGGACCAGATTGATGATTGAAGGAGCCTAATCTGATAGTCAAAGCTGAATTCAAAGAGACCGTTTTACACAGAAATTAGGACTCTTGATTTGCTCCACAGCAAATCATGAGTCCTAAGAGTCCCAGTTTGATTATAATTTGAAGTTAAACATGTAGCTATTCTTATTCGAAGTTAGTTATGCAATTTACTTATAAATAGAGGTTATGTAGAACCAAGAACAAGTTAATTGTTAATAGCATAAGTTCAGAATTACATTGTGATACTATGTTTTATCAAACTCTGTTTTTAATAAATGAGATCGGCTCTTTGATGTTGTTTTGATCACATCTTCGACGAGCTAAGGAATTCACCAAATTGGTAGCAGAGGGCCCTTGCTACTGAGGAGGTTTTTATGCTTTCTAGCTAGGTTTATTTCAGTTTCTTTGTTCAAGTATTTCTTTCTTCTTATGTTCATTTATTGCTTTCCTAGTTGACAACTACTGTGTCCAACTAAGTAAAAACCATTTGTCTTCATTACCAAATCTTTATCACTGAATGGTTAGTGACTTATAGGTACAGTGGTTGTTTAGGTTTTATTTACTGCTTTCCTAGTTGACAATTACTGTGTCCAACTGAGTAAAAACCATTTGTCTTCATTACTAAATCTTTATCACTGAATGGTTAGTGACTTATAGGTACAGTGGTTGTTTAGATTTCATTTACTGCTTTCCTAGTTAACAATTACTATGTATCAACTGAGTAAAAACCATTTGTCTATACTATCAAATCTTTATCACTGAATGGTTAGTGACTTATAGATACAGTAATTGCTTAGATTTTATTTACTGTCTTTCATAGTTGACAATTGTTGTGTTCAACCAAGTAAAAGCCATTTTTCCTATTTCCAAATCTTATATTAAAATGGTTAGTGACTTATAGAAACAGTAATTGTTTAAGCATTTTCATTCTTTCTGTCATTCACTTAAATAGTTAGAAGATCCTCATTCCATTGCAACTAATAATCTCTTTAAAGGATATTCTAATTGAACTTGAATTTGAACATGATTTACAAGAATGGGTAAATGATTAGATTTAATGCAATGTTTGAGTTATAAATGGCATTTCCTATATCTCAATTGAGTCATAGATCCATGGATTAGGTTTATTCACTAATTAAGACACTTGCTTTATCTTTTTAAATTAGAACTAGAACTTAGAACTTGTCCATAAAAACTCTAATTTCTTTGTAGGAAGTTAACTAGTTTTACAACATTTCATTTTCTTCATTTAAAATATATTTATTCTCATTTTTCAACTAGGATAAACACACTAAGGAATAAAAACACAAGACCCCCAAAACAATAAGAAAAACACCAAAACAACGAAGTAAGGAAAAGGACACTTAGGCACATATAGTGCACTACACTTCATCAAAGTTACAAGCCCTAGTTGATAATTAATGGAAGCAATTTAGCAACACTAAATTGACTAAACACAAGCTAATATAGATAATAAGTTATCACCAAAGTATTATGATCCTTACAAAGTGTTGCAAAAAATTGGTACTATGGCATACAATTGGAGCTTCTTGCATCTTCCCGAGTGCACCCAGTTTTCCATGTTTCATGCTTAAAGAAGGTTATAGGTGACAAGCTCCCAGTTCAAAAAATATTTCCAAATCTTGATGAAGAAGGAAAAATCATATTGGAACCTGAAGCAGTCATGGAAACAAGAACTCGAAAGCTCGAAAACTATCAATTTCATAGTATCTTATCAAATGGAAGAACTTACCTACTGAAGATTCGACATGGGAGGATGAGAATTTTATGCAAAAGCATCCACAACTACTCAAGTGTTGAGGACAACACTTTTTTGAAGGAGAGGGGCATGCTAGGCCCCTATAATACTAGTGTATCCCCTTATTGTTATTGTTGTGCCCATGTAGTGCCTATATTGTTATTATTGTGCCCCATAAAAGCCCACTATTGTTATTTTTGTGCCCTTACACTGTTATTGTTATGTCATATAGATTATATTGTGACCCCTTGGACTCCTATATATAGCAAGGAGGTTTTTTCATTTGAATCATCCAAGAATTGTTCACTTATGTAATGTAAAGGAGGTTTCCCCCGCGAAGAGGTTGATTTCTAAGTCATTGATCTATCTTTTCTTCTATTTTGTGAGTTGGTTTCATAACAGAGGGGTCAACAATGTCTCTTGTTTTATGTTTCAAACATTACTTCATACATGATAGTATAATGAAGAACTAGTAACATATTAACAATTGACACTTAAATTTGTAATTGTGACTTTGTTGTAAGGTTACAAGTTGCACATACATGGAGCTACTTAAAGCTTAATGGTTCTTAGGAAACCATATATAAAAGGTACATCCATGAAATATTTGGACTCCAAAAAAAATTTGAAACATAATTAAACCCTAAATAATTAGTGGAGTATAATAAACCACAATACACTATCCAAAATATACTCAACTGTTCTTTTATAACATATCAAACTTCTATTATCTTTGATGTTCCCTTCCCCACTTAGTGGTATGCTAGCTTTAATTTTCAATAGGATATTTGAAGTGCATAATTTGAAACTTATTTTCTTGAAAGCAACTTAGATGTAAAGGATTCATCATATTTTCAACTCATAGACATCCTCAAATATACCAAAGGTCACAATTTTTTCTTGAGAAATGGTATGTATAGTTTTTACTTAGGATTTAGTTTCTATTTTCTGGGATTTTGTTTGATCTCCCTAACTAAATGTACTCCTATAATATCTGTATCTTTTGAAAGTTTATTCAATGAATGTTTAACAAAGTTGTTTGTCAGCCTACAAGTGCAACTCATCTCGTTTGTGAGTTGTGTGGTTCATTCCTAAATTTTTCTTTCAATAATTCCTAATTTGGTATCAGAGCCCATTGTGGCTGAGACTAATGGGTTGTGCTCTTGTGGCTGAAACTGGCATGGTCATCCTTTGCAGCTGAGAGAGACTAGTGAGCATAGAGTGTCCTCTGTTAGTGAGTGCAGGTGTGAAGATACGTTGGAAGTGTCAATATTTGCCATATTTGTGCATGGAGTAGTGTGATTCCAGCGTGTGCCAATGGCATTAGAAGGATACATTGATCAAATGTAACAACTAGAGCTTGATCAATCTAGAAAATAATCCAATGTACCATGCAAGAACAAAGCATGTTGATGCTCAGTTTCATTTTGTTAGAGAGAAGATACAGTCTAAGGAAAATTTTCTTGAACATATTTTCACAAAACCCCTTGGGAAGATGAAATTCGAGTTGTTTAGGGAGATCTTAGGTGTGAAAATAAATCCTTTATCCATTAAGGGGGAGACATGGAAATAATGAAGAAAGTCATTTAGATTATGTTTTTATTTATGATTTTGTTCCTATTTTCCGAGAGTTTGTTTGATCTCCCTAACTAAATGTACTCCTATAAAACTTGTATCTTTTGATTATTTATTCAATGAATGTTTAGCAGTGTTTCTTGGGCAGTGTCCAAGTGTAGCTCGTCTCACATGTGATTTGTGTGGTTCATTCTGAAATTTCGTCTTCCACATTTCTTAAGTACTAAAATTTAGGAGAGACAGAATATGGAGAAAAGAGCCACTCTTAGATGATTCCAAGTCAATATGAAGATTTCCTACATAGGAAACCACTATACAATCAGTTAGAATTTTCATACATATATATGATTATATATTTCTTGAGAAGATACAACAACTTCCTCATAAATGGGATCCAAGAACAAAAGATGACCCATAATCTCAACGAACAACTAATCTAGAACACCCTATATTTCTCCATTATTCCAAGTCTCCCCCTTAATGGATAAATGGATCAAAGCATAACATGAATAAAATTCATATTGATCTCAGTCTCATCTAGGCTTACAACGGTACATAAAAAAACTTGATAACAAAGCTTTCATTTTTCCGTTCTTGCTAAAGGGTCCATGCTTGTTCATTTGTTGGTGCAGTTTCATCTTCACCTTTCTTTCCATAAGATAGAGGTGGAGATTTTCCTTTTCTTTAAGTTTTTGGTGCCAAAGATGGAACATTTGAACTCTTAATATCCTCTTTCTTGATCTTTATTGCGGGCTAACATTATTTGTATTCAACATTGTTGCAGGTTATTGGGACATATACTTTTCCTTAATGCTTGCAATTTATTCAAGTTTTATTGTTTCTTCCTGGCTGTCAATATCTACACACTTAAAAGAAATGTTAGATTTATATAAAAGATCATAAAAAAAACCATATTGATTCTTTTAATCCTGCTATTTTAATGGATCTTTCCTTTCTTTATCTTTCTATGTTGCCATAGTTGGTTGTTTCATGTCTTCAACCTCTTTAATCAACTATGTTGTTGCAAACATGTTGTCCTGCATTTAATTTGTGTATGAAGGTAGGAATCTCTTCTCACCAAACAAAAACTCATCAATAAGATGCTTTTCATGCATAACATTGAACCACTCTTCATGAGATACATAATTCTCATCAAATTTGACTTCATACATCTTTGCATCAGAGCGACTTTCTTCATAAAAATATTAAGATTATATATCAACGAATCTTTCTTCATCATCACATGCTTCAATTTCAATTACAGGCACACATTCATCATCCATTATTTTAGCCTCAATGTTTCCATCTTTAGTTTCACAATCAATTATGATTCTGAAAGCAAAATTCATTTTCAAGAACAATATTTCATCATCTCCAACCTCATTCAAATTGTACTTCATTTCTAAAATATCCCACAATACTTTTACAATTTGAATCTCACCATATTCATGTAGTATACTAATTAAGATGGTTTCATCTAATGTAGATCTTATAAGATGTAACGTTGATGCATCTCTACTCATATCATGGCTTGAATTAACAAAATCATCTTCAACATCTACCTTCCATGGTATTGTTCTTATTTCAGTTGCCCATATTTCATAATTTATACCTGAGAAAGTGTGCAGATCCGACATTAACCTTTTCACAATTTCATCTATGTCATCAAATTATTCACTGTGTTGATCCATTTATGCATTATGATCAACGTCAAATCCTTTAGCTTCCATTGGAAACACTTCATATTCAATTGAAAAATATATTGGTTTTTTCCTTTGACTCTTCCCCTTGTTTTGTTTCAGTTTTCTCTAGAGTTGTTTGAGTATCCTTATTTACCCATCACCACTCTTGTATGATTCTCACTTCTTTGAAAAATATGATAGTCTCTCTTCTACTGTCAAACTTCTCACACCTCACCACTCTATGCTTACCAAATTTACATTGTAATGAAAATTGGACAACTCAATCCACAATTATAACGAGTTGTGCACTCTTTTATTCTCATTCACATCTCAATTGCGAGCTCTATGTTGGATGATGACAACAAATGTTTCTCCTACGCAAATCCTTAAACCTAGACTAGGACCCCATAATTCTACTCATGGGAAGAGCACAAGAACTTTTCACTCCTCACAGTCTTTATGCATAGGCCTCGCAGCCTACGAGCCACATGGAGTAATTTCTACAACACCAAAGTGTTCTCCACAAGTTCCTCTGCACTCGCAATCATTACATCGGGACATAAAACTTGATGGGATATATTATCTAGCAATGCCACAAAACATAAATTATCCACTACGACTCCACACAAGTTGACTCTGCCCACGCAGGTTAACTCCCTATCTACAAGAGAAAACAGACGATAGAGACAATTGATCGCCAAGATCCACTGATTTTTATGCACAATAGGACAATGAGCTCTTAAATGGACCACGAAGCCTTCCACTACGTTCACGCTGCTCCACGCACAGGTATGGAAAGTATCAACTTTTCGCGCTTGCCAGCAAATCTCCACACCAGCGCTCAGCTCTACTCCTCATTCTTTTGCTGAGAAACTCCACACATGATAGCACAAATACACTTGGTCAACGCACAAATCAACGTTTCCTAGGGTCTGCCTTTAGAATCAAACTTAATGCTTGTGCTCCCTGTGGTCAAACACTACTTCAAAATGCTTGATCTCTTGTATTGGCAGCATTTAACTTCGACAAATTCACACAACCTACAAAAATTAGTTTTTTTTTTATGCGCATGGGTACTAATAGCACTTCCTTACAGGTAGATACTGTGGTCTGGTTTCACAACAACGTCACACAGGAAATAGATTCTTTCTGTTATAAACTCAACTATAACAATCGGTCAAGGAAAGTGACCTCCCACACAATCAACATGACTTTCACACAGTTGTACCTCGATCATAAACCCAAAACGAGCCTTAGGCTCCAATACCAACTAAAATTTAGGAGATACAAAATATGGAGAAAAGAGAAACTCTCAGGTGAGTCTAACTCAACATGAAGAGTGTCTGCACAAGGCACTATTATTCAATTAATTAGAATGTTCATACATATATATATGATTACGGATTTTCTGAGAAGCTACAACAACTTCCTCATAAATAGGATCTAAAAACTAAATGTTAGGTCCCTATATTAATAGTGTAGTCCCTTATTGTTGTTAGTGTAACCCCCTTATTGTTATTGTTGTTCCCTTACATTATTATTGTTAAGTCAGATAGGATTATATTATGACCCCATGGACTCCTATATATAGAAAGGAGGTTTTTTCATTTGTATCATCCAAAAATTGTTTATTTATGAAATGTAAAAGAGGTTTCCCCCTCTAAGTTGCTGATTTCTAAGGCGTTGATCTCTCTTTTCTTCTATTTTGTGAGTTGGTTTCATAACAATTGGTATGAGAGCTTTGGATTATAGGGTTTCGCTGCTTCAAATAGACCATCATCTAATTTTCGCTATAAATTTATTTATAAGAAGGTTCATAAGCTAAAAATAAAACATATTTGCAAATTAATCCCGAAGAAATTCATGTAAAAAATTCCGATGTTGGTTCGCAATATTTTCGGAGATATGATCTGTGGAAGTTAAGGTTTTGCACATTCACAAATTTCAAATCAAAGAGGTGACTTTGGGAAACTCATCATAACTCTATCTCTTAGCATCACATTGGAATTATGTAAAAATTGGCCAAAATTACATGGACTGTAGTTTTTCTTGTATCAATTTCAGAGCCGAAGGAGGAAACAGTGACACATGGCACTCTGTACAAGTTCGCTCTAGTGAACTAGTCCATAATTAGGTCATTGTGGGAGATTGGGCATAACTTTGTCTTGAAGAATCTTAATTAGGTAAGACTTGTGGCATTGGAAAGAAGATTCAAAGGGATACTTAAGGACTAGAGATAAAATCTTGGGGATTCGAAATTACAGAGATACATCAGTTTCAATATCTAGCTCCTCAAAACAAGAAAAAGGTGTGTATTGTTTTTCAAATTGCATAAGTCTTGTTTTAAAATCAGTTTCAAGTGATTCCAATGACATATTGAAGCATAGATATCAATATTGGGTTCTAAAATTCCCCCTAAAAATAATTCAACACCCATTAAGCCCTCATAAGGCTCTACTATGACTCATGAAGAGGAAGAAGTGCAACATGGTATATCAAAATTACAAGAGCAAGTGTAACAAATTTCGCTCTCGCAAAGAGAAACAAAAAATGAAACGGAAGTTTTGAAGAAAGGCGTGGAAGCTAAGATGGACGGTTTGAAGAAAGGCATGGAAGATAATATGGATGGTTTGAAGAATGGCATGGAAGACATGGAAGAAAAAATGGGAGACATGAAGAATGATCTAAAAGCAGACATGGAAGGTTTGAAGGAAGGTTTGACAAAGTTGATACAAGAAATTATTCCTAATGGCGAAACGATAGTAGAGGAAACTCATGATGAGAACAAAATAAATGTTAATTGTGACTTTATAAAACCTAATGGTGGATTGAAGACCCACCTTATTCCAAATATCGATATGAGGAAGTTTTATGGCAAGGATCCCGTCACATGGATACTACAGATGGAGCAATATTTTGATCTCCATATTGTAAAAAACACACAAAAGGTACGCATTGCAACTTTATATTTAAAAAAAATACATTTGTATGGTATTGATGGCTTTGCTCCCATAAAAAAATTGTCACTTGGTCAATTTTTATGGAGGAAATGGTAGCACATTATGAGGATACAAAGAGCAACACCTTGTTTAGCCAATTGATAAATCTAAATCAAAAGGGTCCAGTGGTGGAGCACATTGAGAACTTCCAAATTTGAATATAATGGTAACTGATATTCCAGAGGAACACAGGATTGATTCCTTCATAGGGACTTTAAAGGATAACATACAACATGATATTCACCTTTGGGAACCTGATTCATTGGAGAAGGCATTCAGGTTGGCAAGAAAAATTGAATGTAAAATTATGGTGATAAGGAAGCCTACCACTCACATCTATAAAGATGGAAGTGTTGCTACTCATAGACTTCCACAACCTACAAGTTTGACACCACAAAAATTGGAAGAAAAAAGAGTAAAAGGGCTTTGCTACAGTTGTGATAGAAAACACAATAAAGGTCATAAGTGTGCTGAGAAGAAATTATTTTACATAGATTGTGAAGAGTAGGAAGAAAATGAACAAGAAAATTCAAAAGAAGAGGATATACACCAGGAACCAACCATAGAGAAATAATAAATGAGTTTGACCATATCTTGTAATGCATTGGCAGGAATTACCACTCCTTAAACTCTCAAGATAGAAGGACATATCAAGAAGAAAAAGGTAATAGTGTTGATTGATTTGGGTAGTACCCATAATTTTATCTAGTGTAAGGTAGCCAAGGAATTTAATTGCTTCCTATACCTAGCACCAGAGTGTCAAGTGATGTTTGCAAATGGAGGAACTATACATTTCTCTGGAAAATACCATAATATCAAGCTAACCATGGGGGAATATGTATTGAATATTCCAATTATTTCCATTCCAATGGGAGTTGTTGAGGTTGTACTATGATTACAATGGTTACTAGCTTTGGCGATAGTAGCTTTTAATTTTCAAGAAATTTTCTTGAAAAGAAATTCGGAAGGAAAGGAAGGTGAATTACGGGGTATCAAAAGGAAGTTGGGAAAGATAATAAGCTCTAATGTCATCACAAAGCTTCTGAAGAAATAACAATGAGGCATAATTGCACAATTATGCTCACTAGAATTTCCAACATCAAAATCATTTATTTCTCCAGATGTCCAAAAAGTCTTGGACAATCATTCCAAGGTGTTTGAAACTCCCAAAGGACTCCCCCTATTCGTGTCGATGATCATGCTATGCATTTGATTCCAGGAAGTGTTCCTCCAAACATAAGGCCCTACAATTTTCCTTATGTAAAAAAGAGCAAAATTGAACGTATGATTGCAGAAATGTTAGAGGCTGGTATAATTCAACCTAGTCAAAGTTCTTTCTCTTCTCCAGTAGTATTAGTGCACAAGAAGGATGGATAATGGCACATGTGGCTCGATGATAGGAAACTCAATAAGCTTACTATTAAAAATAAATTTCCCATTCCTTTGATTGATGAATTACATGGAGCAACTTTTTTTACCAATTTGGGTCTTCATTCAAGATATCATCAAATTAGAATTAAGACTGAAGATATTTTTAAAACAACATTTCAAACTCATGAGGGCCATTATGAATTTTTGGTCATGCCTTTTGGCCTTACCAATGCACCTTCTACATTTCAAGGATTGATGAACTCCATTTTCAAACCCTTCCTTAAAATTTTGTGTAAGTATTTTTTTATGATATACTAATATAGAGAAGGTCTTGGAAGGATCATGTTCAACATGTTGACATGGTGCTCAAACTATTGGAGGAGGAACAATTATATGCAAAAACCTCCAAATTTTTCTTTGAATTAAAAGAGGTGGAATATATGGGTCATATTGTATCTCAGGAGGGTGTTAAGGTAGACCCTAACAAAATTAAATCCATTAAGGAATGGAAAGTAACCACAACCATAAATAAGTTGTGAGGATTTCTCGAGTTAACAGGGTATTATTGCAAGTTTGTTAAGAATTATGGGAGAATAGCAACACCTCTAACAATATTATTGAAGAAATGTGCATTTTCATGGACTCCTAAAGCAACTAAGGCACCAGTCTTAGCTATGCCAAACTTCACAAAAACCTTTATTGTGGAATGTGATGCCTCAGGAGATGGAATTGGTGTTGTTTTAATGCAAGAAGGAAGACCCATTTCTTTCGAATGTCATCCAATCAAAGGAAAGGATTTATAGAAAGATATTTATGAGAAGGAAATGCTCGCAATACTACATGCACTAAAGAAATGGTGACCTTACCTAATGGGAAGACACATCAAAGTAAAAACTGATCATGATACTATTAAATACTTTTTGGAAAAAATATTATATTTAGAAGAGTAAAAAAAAGGGGTCACAAAGATGTTGGGTTATGACTTTTAAATCATCTACAAAAAAAGGGAAGCCAAACGTTGTTGCAGATGCACTCTCAAGAAAGAATGAAGAGGTCGAAGCCTTGATTTGTTCCATTTCTATTATCCAACCAGATTGGATAACCGAAGAAAGGAATGAATGGAAGAATGACGAAGAAGTGTGGACACTCATTCAAAAGTTGCAGCAGGATCCTAGTACATATGATACATTTAGATGGAAAAATGGTTCCTTATGGTACAAATATCGCTTATATCTTTGTAATAATTCCCAACTAAAACAAAATATTATTTTGGAATTGCACACCTCTCCCTTAGGAGGACACTAATTATTTTTTAAAACTTACCACGGGGTGAAGAAAGAATTTTTTTTGGATGGCCTTAAATCTGATATTTAAAAGTTTGTTTCGGAATGTTTGGTTTTCCAGCAAAATAAAGTTGAGACAATTAAGACCCTGCGTCTTCTACAATCTTTACCATTCCAAGTCAACATTGGGAGAAGGTTTCAATGGATTTTATCACATGTTTACCTAAGTCCGAAGGAAAGAGTGTCATCATGGTGGTAGTTGATAGACTTACCAAGTATGCACACTTTTGTGCATTATATCATCCATTTAAAGCAAGTACATTTTCTACTGCATTTATGGAAACAATTCAAAAGCTACATGGAAACCAAAAGATTATTGTAAGTGACAAAGATCTCATTTTTACTGTAAATTTTTGGACGGAACTATTTTCTTGTTTGGGTACTCAACTAGCTCATATCTCATCTTATCATCCTCAATCCGATGGGAAAACTTAGATAGTGAACAAATGTTTGGAAGGATATCTTCGTTGTTTTGTATCTGATAAACAAACACAATGGTTCAAGTGGTTACCTCTGGTTGAATGGTGGCATAACACTTCCTTCCATACTATAGAAAAAATGACCCCATTTATGGCACTTTATGGTTATAATCCACCGTCTATCACATCATCTTTAAGAGAAAATATAAGTTTCAAGCAGTGGAAGATCACATCAAGCATCAACAATAAGTTCTCAAACTCTTAAAGGATAACCTAAATTTGGCACAAAATTGAATGAAACAACATGCAGATCAAGATTGCAACGAGAGAAGTTTTGATGTAGGAGATTGGGTATTTTTACTGTTGGGAAAAATACTGAGAGGGGGGGGTGAATCAGTATTTACAGCATGTTCAAAACTTTTACTTTTTCTTGCTTCTAAAACCCATACGCTACTTTTCTGAAACAGACTCGCGTATATACGCGGATACCCTTTATGAAACTCGCGTATACACAGATATCTACTTATGTCATTAGTTCTTCACTTAAATCATTCCATCAATCAATCATCAGATGTTTAATAAACAGTAAACATGTGCAGTAAGAACAGAGAAAACCATCACACAAAGCATCACACATGAACACCAGGATTTTTAGGTGGAAACCCAAGTCGGGAGAAAACCACCGCTGCAGTTGCTCAGCCTTCAATATTTTATTATAGAGAAAAAATCTTACAACATATGTGATGGCGTAGACTCTACCAGCACGCAGGCACCCACCTGCGCTCGTTTACCAGCCTCTCCTGGAAGGGAGCTCCAACCCCCTGACTCGTTTACCAGCCTCTCCTGGAAGGGAGCTACGACCCCCCGATCTCGTTTACCAGCCTCACCTGGAAGGGAGCTACGACCCCCTGACTGAAGGCTACAACCTTCAACACCACCTTGGACCACGTTTCATCAATTTTCACACTGGATCCAACAACTTCAATAGAACAACACTTGCAGGCCACGTTTCATCATATTTTCAGATTTGGACCCTTTCCATACTTTTATGCTCAAACATACAACCAAACTGATACAGACAACTCAGCACTGTAGAATACAGATAGCAGTAACACAGCAGAATAGATCAGACATTTCTTACCACAATCTTCAGCAAACCCTTGTTTGCATACGCGCTTTACTTTCACTGATGTCGCGTATATACGCGCTTTCGTCCTCATCAACAAGCGTATACCTCAGTACATATTTCATTGCGCATACGCGCTTTCTTTTCAGCGAAGCCACGTATATACGCGCTTCCTCTACGGCAAAGTAGCGTATATATCTTCAACCATTACAGAGCTGCATACTTCTTTAGATCAGACATTCAGTTCAGATTTACCCTTTTACTTCAGACATATGTTCACCTCATTTCAGATCTAAGCCTTCCATAAACAGATCTAGCAAATAAAAACATTTCAGATCTAGATCCCCTTCTTCATCATTTTCTTCATTGGTGCATAATAGATTTAGATCTATCATCAAGCCTTTACCCTTTCCATACAGATATACTTCACAGAGAAGTATTCATTCAAGCTCAGACATCTTGCACCCACACTCCTCATTTTCACAATGAATTTCTTCTCCTTATATAGGTTTATCCTTTTTCAATACCATGAGCCCCTTTTTCAATACCATGGGCCAAAGCAATACCATGAGCCCAAAACTACCTGGACGGGGTCAATTAGGCGGATCATTACCCAATACAATGGGTCAATACTATGGTGGTTACCCCTGGTCAGACTCTTTGAGCGCTTTTTTCCATACGCGCCTTGGGTACGTTCTTCCGTGCTTCTGAAACTCTAGACCAATCTGTGGTATGCTCAGAGACATACTCTTTTTCATCATAGAATTAGCACATGCCGACCTTTCATTGCCTGTATTAATAATCGTAGATACATCATATTTACATTATTAAGAACATATTCTATCAAGCACAACTTCATCAAGTAAGTTGCCATTATCTTCATCAAGAGGGTTGCCTTTCAAGGACAACATTCATCATCATATTGCTAACAAACATCATTTACCAAGTCCGTCACGTCAAGAATAACTTCATCAGGTGGATTGCCATCAAGGACAACACATGTCAATGCTTTCATCTTCTATTCAAAGGGCTGCCATCAAGGACAACACATTCCAACAATCTCCCCCTTTGGACTTGATGGCAACCATGATGGTGTTTGATCACCACAACAGATAGATACATTGATTATAACCATTATGAAAACACCATGATATTCTCCCCCTATTCAAACACCATGCTACTCTCCCCCTTTGACATCAAGGGCAAAGGGCGGATCAAAACCAAAACAAGGTTTTTCTCCTCATGTAGAAAGAAGAGTTCTGCAGATCTGATGTAAACTGAAGTGACCAAGCTCCCCCTGAGTTCATGCTGAATTTCCAACCATATTTTTCAATGAAGTACATGAATCTATCACCAAAGACTCATACTTACATCAATTATCCATCCAAGTGGATTTACATATGAGACTCAACTACCCAACCAAGTGGGTTTACACATTTGACGCGGCTACTCAACCAAGTGAGTTTACAACATTTGACTCAGCTACCCAACCAAGTGGGTTTACAACATTTGACAAGCCCTTACATGACTGAATATTACAAGATTTACATCATGGGTCTCAACATGACCTTTTCATCAAATTACATATATGACATTAAGACCAACACCAGAAAGTCCTGAGAACACATTTCAGAACCATCATAATGCCAACAATGCATTATACTCAGCAAAGCTAATGCTCCCCCTGAAAATGTGCATCCGAACATCCGTTTCATATGACTAAGGCTCCCCCTTAGTTTGTGCATCCTGAACACTTTCACCAACAAATCATCAAGGCATCTTTATCAAATCACTAGAAATAGAATTATGAGAACTGGAACACCACTGTAGATGTCAAAATGTGACGTAGATACCATTATATTTCTGTGGTCAAGAGAGCCGGGACCTACAAAAAATTGTCAGCAATCATACATACGCGGTTTTCTGTGCAGGAACTTGCGTACATACGCGACTGTGTTTCAGGAAACCCGCGTATCCAAAGCCATCTTCTAAAATTTATGCAGATTGTTCGTTGGATCGCGCAGAACACTCCCAACTTCGTCTTAGATACCGAACGTCAAGGGGTTTGCAAAAGATATCAAGAACTTGTTCTTTGGAGGGAAACATACTCCAACTTCACTTTCGTCAAGCACTCGTTCACGTAGGAAATGATATTTTATGGGAATGTGCTTGGTCTTCGAATGGCATAATGATTCTTTGAGATACCGATGGCACTTGTATTATCACATAATGGAGATAGGAGCGACATTTGATTTGAAAATCTTGCAAGGTTTTCATCATCCATAGGAGTTGAGTGCAACAAGATGGGGCAGCTACATACTCTGCTTCAGTTGTTGATAAGGCAATAGAATTTTGCTTCTTGCTGAACCAAGATACTAACCGGGGCCCCATGTAAAATGCACCACAACTAGTGCTTTTTCGATCATCAACACTTCACCTAATCAGACAAAGGTAAGCATGAAGAGTAAGATCAGCATTCTTTGGATACCATAGACCAAAGTCTTGAGTTCCTTGAAGATATTTGAATATTCTTTTAACAGCCTGAAGATGAGACTCTTTTGGATTAGCTTGGAATCGTCCAACAATCCCAACAGCATGCATAATGTCTGTTCTAGTCCCAGTGAGATAAAGTAAACTCCGTATCATCGATCTGTATTCTGGTTGATTCACCGTGGGAGAATCATCCTGAGAACTGAGATTGCATCCGGTTATCATCGGTGTACTTACAGGTTTGCATTCTTCCATGCCATACTTCTTCAGACTGCTTGCTAAAATATTTTTCTCGAGATAGAAAAATACCATTTGCCTTTTGATGCACTTGCAAGCCAAGAAAGAATGTTAGTGCCCCAAGTAAAGACATTTCAAATTCTTGCGGCATGACAGAAGCAAATTTTTGACTCAAAGATTCTTCGTTGCTCCCAAAAATGATATCATCAACATATACAACCACAATCAATAGCTTATCATTTTCAAATTTTGTGTATAAGTTGCTATCAGCAGACCCCTTTGAAAATCCTTGTTGATGAAGATATTTGTCAAGACGATAATACCAAGCCCTTGGAGCTTATTTGAGACCATATAGAGCCTTTTTTAGTCTACAAACAAGATTTTCATCATTTCCCAAAATAAATCCTTCCGGTTGTTCTATATATACTTCTTCTTCTAGATCACCATTAAGAAACGCAGATTTAACATCCATTTGATAAACTTTGATTTGTTGATAACTTGAAAAAGAAAGAAACATTCTTATGGCTTCAAGTCTGGCCACAGAGCAGAAAGTTTCTTCAAAGTCTATAATTTCTTTGGTTGAGTATACCCTTTGGTAAACCAGCCTAGCTTTGTTTCTTACAACATCCTCTATAGGAATTCTCATTTAACTTGTTCTCAAGATCCATTTAGTTCCAATGACATTTTTATCATGTGGTCTTGGTACCAAATCCCAAGTGTCATTCTTCAATTTGACTTGGTCTCTTCATTCATGGCTTTTCTGGTTCCCAACTTTCATCTCTGCCTAGCTCGATTGACATTGAGTGGTTCAATTGTGGATAGAAGTGCCTTATGACTAGAAGATCCCACAAAAGTTCCCCTTGTTCGTACACCTGATTCCTTGTCTCCCATAATCTAAGATTCAAGATGATTCTTTTGAACGTATCTGGATGGAGCTATTTCAGATAGATCATTTTCAGGTTCTTCATTGGATTCACTGTCTATATCATTTCCATCTGATGTAGAAGGCCATATGTCGACGATCTTCTTTTGTTGTTTGTTTTTCTTCTTAGAGTCATTAGGAGACTCATCAATAACAACATAAATATGATTCAACAACCTTTTGAAGCCTCTTATTGTATCATGTGAATGCTTTTCTTGAAGATGAGTAACCAAGAAGTATCCCTTCATCCGATCTAGGTTCATACTTGCCAAGCTTTTCATCATTATTTTTGATAAAGCATCTACTTCCAAAAACTTTTAAAATACTTGGCTGTGTTGGGAGAATTACCATACCGCAGTTCAGCATGGAGCCTTGTCACTATTTACATGAATGAAAGCCTTGTTGAGAATGTTAATCGCTGGCACGAGCTGTTACACTCCGAACATGTCGTAAATGTTAGAGTCGGGCAGTTAGCTCTAGCCATTTGAACAATTGTTCTATTCATTCTTTCTGCTACGCCATTTTGTTGTGGAGTGCCAGCTACAAAAAACTGTCTTTTTATGCCATGTTGTTCACAAAATTCAAGGAATTCATCTGATGTATATTCTCCTCCTCGATCGGATCTAAGACACTTGATTTTTAGATCTAATTCATTTTCAACCAGTGCTTTGAAGATCTGAAATTTCTCAAATGCTTCATCTTTGTGTTTAATCAACCCAATCCAACACATTCTAGAGAAATCATCAATAAATAACATATAGTATTCTTCCCCATGTAATGACTTTTTCCTCATAGGTCCACAAGATGTCAAGATGAATGAGTTCAAGTTCTTTACTTCGATGATCCTCTTTGGCATTATGGGCATTAAATCGAACTCGGGTTCCGTTTACCGAATTGACAAGATTTGCATATGATACTTTCTAGTAGATTAACATTGGGAAGATCACGAACAGCTTGAAATCTGCTTGCTTTGTCGATTTGAGAGAAGCTCAGATGCCCCAGCCTTCTATACCATAACCAATTTTCTGAAGACTTGCTCAAGTAACATTGATCTATGCCGTTCAGTACATACAGGTTCCTTGGATTTCTTTTTCCTTTTATAATGATTTTACATGTATCAAGATCACGAACCACACATTATTTTGAACTAAAGACCACTTATGTTCCTTGATCAGACATTTGACTTACACTTAACATATTATGCCTTAATCCATCCAAATACATGACATTATTAGCCTTCACCTTTTCTTTTAGAAACACAGACCCTTTTCCTTTAATTATAGCAGGAGTATCATTTCCAAATGTAACTTTATTTTCCTTTTTTCTAGAGCATTATAAGTATGAAGTTTGCTTTTGTCACCGTCATGTGTCTTGAACACCCACTATCAATGTACCATTGATTTTCTTCACCTCTCGCAAATAATGCAATCCCACAATTTTCAACCGGTGTTTCTTTCTCTTTCCACACTTTAGAGCTTGAGCGAACATTCTCTTTTGGCTGGACCTTGCTCTTGCATTCAGATTCTTCATGACCAAAGTTATTGCAATAAGTACATTCAACTTCGTTTTGAAGAGGAGAAAAGTTTTTATAGTTGTTCTTCTTTGGTTCAACATTCATCCTTATCTTTCTTGCTTCTCTTGTCATGATGGTTTTATATGCAACACATTGAACAGCTTTATGACCAAAATTGTGACATGAGAAACATTGTCCATTGAAATAGAAATTTATGTGATCATGAAATCTTCTTTTAGAATTTACCTGTTGGTTGTAGCCATCTTGAAAGATATCCCTGTTAGTGTTTCTTGAATTGATATGATCATGCTTTACCTGTAAAGATCCTTTGTTCCCCTGCTGAGTGGCTGAATGTAGAGAACCAGTTGTGGCTGCTTTTAGAAAACTTGGTGCTGATGTCTGGGAAGATTCCCCAGTATATCCAAGACTAGTTTTTATAAGAGGAGACCGTTGTACCTTGATAATCTCATCCAAGGTTTCTGAACCTTTAGCAAATCTAAGATTGAGAGATTTCACTTTCTCATTATCTTTCCTTAGACTCACTACTTCACACTCCAATTCCTCAATGCGTTTTTTCCCTGCTTCAAGCTAATTTTCAAGAGTCTCTACGATTATGTTCTTTTCTTCGTGGCTTACCTTGAGTTGAGTGCTTTCTTCAAGAATATTATTGTCTTCTAGAGAATCCACAAAAGTACCCTTTTCTTTTCTAGATTCTTGTTCACATTCTTTCATGATTGCCCATACTTTTGCACCAAGATTCGCACGATTTTGTTGGTACCTTCCATTATTAGATTTCTTCTATTGAATAGAGGTGGCTTTATAGACATCAATTCTTCTTGACTTTCCCATTGCGACGGATCTCCTTCAAGCGATCAAGCTTCTGTAGAAGAACCTGCTCTGATACCAATTGTTGGGAAAAATACTGAGAGGGGGGGTGAATCAGTATTTACTGCATATTCAAAATTTTTACTTTTTCTTGCTTCTAAAACCCATACGCTACTTTCCTGAAACAGACTCGCGTATATACGCGGATACCCTTTATGAAACTCGCGTATACACAGATATCTAATTATGTCATTAGTCCTTCACTTAAATCATTCCATCATTCATTCATCAGATGTTTAATAAACAGTAAACATGCGTAAGAAATCGTAGGAAACCATCACACAAAGCATCACACATGAACACCAGGATTTTAGGTGGAAACCCAAGTCTAGAGAAACCCAACATTTTTCAGCTTGCTCTCACCTTCACTATTTTATTATACAGAGAAAACATCTTACAACATGTGCTTTCCATGCCAGACATTGACGCAGCACCCACCGCGCTCGCTACTGCACTTTCCGGGAAGGGAGCTACGACCCTCGACTCCCCGTTTACCAAATTTCACCGGAAGGGAGCTACGACCCCCGATCTCGTTTACTGCCTCACCTAGAAGGGAGCTTTTCATAACCCGATCAAGGCTACAACCTTCAGCACCCCTTCGGACCACGTTTCATCAATTTTCACACTGGATCCAACAACTTCAATAGAACAACAATTGCAGGCCACGTTTCATCATACTTTCAGACTAGGACCCTTTCCATACTTTTATGCTCAAACATTCAGCCAAACTGATACAGACAACTCAACACTGTAGAATACAGATAGCAGTAACACAGCAGAATAGATCAGACATTTCTTACCACAATCTTTAGCAAACCCTAATTTGCATACGCGCTTTCACTTCACTGATGTCGCGTATATATGCGCTTCCGTCCACACAAACCAGCATATACCTCTGTGTATATTTCATTGCGCATACGCGCTTTCTCTTCTTCAAAGCCGCGTATATACGCACTTCCTCTGCGACGAGGTAGCGTATAGATCTTCAATCATTATAGCGCAGCATACTTCTGCATCGACATTCCGCCCGGGGATGACTTTTACTTCTGCATATGTCTACCTTCATTTCGATCTAAAGCCCATAAACGTATCTAAATAAAAACATTTCAGATCTAGATCCCCTTCTTCATCATTTCTTCATAGGTCCATCATAGATTCAGATCTATCATCAAACCTTTACCCTTTCCATACAGATATACTTCACAGAGAAGTATTCATTCAAGCTCATACATCTTGCACCCACACTCATGATTTGCACAAAGAATTTCTTCTCCTTATATAGGTTTACCCTTTTCCAATACCATGAGCCCCTTTTTCAATACCATGAGCCCAAAAACTACATTACTTCCGATGGTATTAGAAGAAACCACTAGGGCGATCATTGCCGAAGTGTTGGAAATCAATACCATGGTGGTTACCCCCGGTTTTACTCCTTGAGCGCTTTTCCCATACGCGACTTCGGCACGTTCTTTTCCGCGTGCATACGCGACTTCCCCAGACCAATCCGCGATGCCTTTTTCATCATACTTTGAGCACATTCTGAATTCCTTTCTTCATTGCCTTCTGTACTCACTATATATACATCAGATTTACTTCATCAAGAACATATTCTATCAAGCACAACTTCATCTAGTAAGTTGCCATTATCTTCATTAAGAGGGTTGCCTTTCAAGGACAACACTCATCATCATATTGCTATCAAACATCATTTACCAAGTCCATCACGTCAAGAATAACTTCATCAGGTGGATTGCCATCAAGGACAACACATGTCAACAGTCTTCATCTTCATTCACTGGGTTGCCATCAAGGACAACACTCTGCATCATATTTCCAACAATAATTGTTGGACATTGGATAAACCAACGCTCCCCGTGTGTTTCGCGACATGGACTAACCGCCTTTCGTGGATCCTTATCTCTGGCGATGCGATCGTTGACTAACACCTGCGGGTTTTGGTCTAACGGCAATCGTGATTCCCAACAAGTGGTATCAGAGCGTAGGTCACGAGTTCCATACACACCCGGCTCGCGTTGGGGGGGAGATTGTTGGACATTGGATAAACCAACACTCCCCGTGTGTTTCGCGACATGGACTAACCGCCTTTCGTGGATCCTTATCTCTGGCGATGCGATCGTTGACTAATACCTGCGGGTTTTGGTCTAACGGAAATCGTGATTCCCAACATTTACAGCTACAAACATACAAAAAAATGTCCCTCAATCAAGCTAATAAGGATAAAAAATTATCGCCAAAGTACTATGGTCCTTACAAGGTGTTGCAAAAGACTAGTACTATGGCATACAAATTGGAGCTTCCTGCTTCTTCTCGAGTGCACCCAATTTTCCATGTTTCATGCTTAAATAAGGTTATAGGTGACAAAATTCGAATTCAAACAATATTGCCAAAACTTGATGAGGAAGGAAAAATCATATTGGAACCTGAAGCAATCACAGAAACAAGAACTCAACGGCTATGAAATCGATCAATTTCAAAATATCTCATCAAGTGGAAGAACTTACCCACTGAAGATTCCACATGGGAGGATGAGAATTTTATACAGAAGCATCTAGATCTACTCAAGCACTGAGGACAACACTTTTTTGAGGGAGAGGGATATGTTAGGTCTCTATATTACTAGTGTAGTCCCTTATTATTGTTAGTGTAACCCCCTTATTGTTATTATTGTGCCCTTACATTATTATTGTTAGGTCGACTAGGATTATATTGTGACCCCATGGAATCCTATGCATAGAAAAGAGGTTTTGTCATTTGTATCATCCAATAATTGTTCATTTATATAATGTAAAGGAGGTTGCCCCCTCGAAGTGGCTGATTTCTAAGGTGTTGATATCTCTTTTCTTCTATTTTGTGAGCCACTTTCATATCATTGTACCTATATCATAAATGCAAGACAATCCTTAGGCACCGATACAAACTAAAATTTAGGAGATACAAATATGGAGAAAATAGAAACTCTCAGGTGTGTCTAACTCAACTTGAAGAGTGTCTACACAAGACACTATTGTTCAATCAATTAGAATGCTCATACATATGTAGGATTACGGATCTAATTAGAAGCTACAACAACTTCCCCATAAATAGGATCCAAGAACTAATTATGACCCATAATATCGACCAACAACTAATTTAGAACACTCTATATTTCTCCATTATTCCAAGTTTTTTTATTTGAAAAATATTTTTTCTAGATGGCAAGAAAAATTTGTGTGCCACCAGACATATTATGTTGTTGACTAGTGAGTAATAAGCACCCTACTACAAAGTATTAAATTGTCTTCATGCTAGCATACATTGGATCCAAAGTTTACTTTTATTCAATGACGCACACCCCAACATGTGAAATAATTATGATAGGGAGGGGTCAACAATGTGATCAGGTGTTCAAAAATGAAATTTGTTGAGATGGTGTGGAACCTGAATGAGCATGTAGATCTTTTCGTTCTGGATCTCGCACAACTCATTTCGCAGAAAACTGACACCGTATGCTCCCATAAACACTTTTTGTCTGCTTTTCCAAATAGGAAATTTTTTTCAAAAATGGCAGCTGACAGGGCAAAAATTTTGGGCCAGTGGCAGGCTACCACGAGGCCTCTTCTGGTTGGTCAAAAACTAATTTTTTTAGCCTATCAGGCTTTGCCATTTTTCGAGTTTTAATTGGATACCGTTTAGGCGAATTTATTTGGTTAGGAAGGTGACCAACCACATGCTGCCATGTGGCCCAATCGGAGGCCGCTAAGTGGCAACACTAGAGGACACCAAAATTTGTTAAGGGTCGAGTAGAACAGATGTGGGTCGAACTGTAGACCCTATGTATTACCTGTTAATACATAGGGTTAAAAAAAAAATTAAGTTATATTTGGTGGAAGGTTCGGGGTAGGGGCCAGGGCTTAGCCCAGGCCCCCTATATAACATGCCATATGATCATTCACCAGAACCGGGGGTGTGACATGGAGTCCTAACTGCCTCCCACACTAACCGCCATGTTAAATCACGCCTATGTGATACCTTGATACTAATTGCCGATAGTTAGTATAACCGTCAGGTTTTTATATTAAAAAAAAAAATAATTCACCAAGGTTATATGGTTTAAATTTCAGAATTTAGGCATTATTGAGAATTTTAATGCTCCAACAATTTTGCCCAGAATTCCAAAAAATTGTCGCCCAATTAGCCAAAATAAGGATGAAATTGTAAGACCAGTCTGAATTTTGGGGATATTGTGGTGTGATTACCATGAAAACTAGGGAGGCTCATAACTTCTTCAGTTTTTAACCAATTTCAGATCAGAAAGAGGCTAGACTAGAATTTTTGGGTATTCTGAAGCTGATGGAACAGGTTTTGAAGCCATTTGAGCACTATAAATTTATGTAATCACCATTTTGATCATAATTAAATAGGGCCAAGCCATTGGAAGCTGGACCAAGGAGATGTTGCCAAGGAGGGGTGAACTCCTTCATCAATTGTTGTTGTGTGGTTATTTTTATGGTGTATTTGTATGTTGTTTCTCTATATTTCAGGGTTTATTTACATTCTTTATGTGTTTAAATTAACATAAATCTCTATTAATATCTCATACATATCAAGTTTGGTATCAGAGCTTTAGTTTTCTTTGTTTTTTTAAGGACTTAATTTTTTGCAAGTGTATGTGATGCTTACAAGGTTGAAGCTCAAGAGAGGAGAAGGAAAGCTTTTGGTTGCAAGTCTTCCAGTCAGGTTAATGACAAGGAGAGTAATTTTTCCTCAAGCTCCACCACAAAATCTTCCTCAAATTGTAGTTGAAGCTGCATAAATCATGTCTCATGAAGGATGAACTGATAACATGTTAGATGAAAAAAATACTTTCAGAAAAACTTTCTTTGACATGACTGAAATGGTGAAGGTTCTCTATGAAGAGAGGACTTCAAGATTGCAGGGTGAAAGTTCCAAGCCTTCAAAATGAGAGACTTCTATTGGAGGAAAAGGAGGAGATGATGACAAGCCTTCGAAGAGTGTTACCAGGATTAATCCCTCTTGTGGACAAGAGCGATCTCCCTAGTACTACAACAAGTAACTAGAAACAAAGGTCCATTGAATATCTCTTTCTCTATATTATTTTTATTTTAATATCGTTACAACTAGGAAAATAGAGAGGACATGCTCCTACCTTTCAATCCAGATGTTTGATGTAGTCCTTTGTCTTTTGCTCCAAATTAGTTCTTCAATGATGAGTAGAACCTACAATAACAGACAAGACAAATGATCAAAAAATCTACAGTATATAATAATCATAAATACTAATCCAACTTAGTGATCAAGGAATATAAGTATTGACATCATTTCCATGAATTCAGAAAGAAGACAATGAGAAAAATAGATCCATATGTATTATCATAAATTAGCAAAAGCAATCTTACAACCAGATGCCTTGATGTTGTACATATTTCTCCCGGGTGTCTGAGCAATCATTTTCCTTCAGTCTGATAAGCCTTCCTCTCTAGAATGACCAATATCAAGTCATGGGCACAAATCTGTGATCTTAAATGTGTCAAAAACAACTTAGTAGCATAGAAAATATGAACTCTATGAACTCTCTCCAAATTAGAAACTATGTAAATCAGTCTCTATTCACATTGGTATCTAGGTATCTACCCTTCAACCTGAAACTTGAGGTCAATATACAAGGAGATTGAAGTAGTTTCGGGTCCATTAAGAGAGGGATGGGTTCCTCCCATGAAGTGATTTGAGTTCCTTGGACCAAGGGATAAGCTCCATGAGTGAAGGGATAAAGCTCGAATTGGCAAGACTCTAGAGGCTTCTAGTTGGGACAATATTCGACCAACTAGGCTTCTAGAAGTTACTTTTTATTTTTACTTTCTTTTCATAGGGGTGCGCAAATTTTAGTGGTGAACAGAGCAGTAATAGCCACTGCTGATGGAAGAAGCATCAGCGCATGCACAGGAAAAGGCTATAAAAATAACACAGACAATATTTTAAGGGTTTTACAGAGCTTTTCTCCAATTTCCAAGACTTGATTCATGAACATGAGTATTTTTTACCTCTAAGGGAACATGATGTGGATGGTGATAGATACATATGAAAATTCAAATGTCATGGTGAAAAAATGGCGTGTAACAAATTTCCCCCTAAAGTGCGAAGTCTGAGAAATTTTGTCTGAAGACTGAAGTGCTTTATTATTCCAAGGATTGGATTGGAGACACTAGTTGAAACGTATAAAAACATTCAATTCAAATATATATATCGCTGAGGTAGGCATTCCCATACTCAGAGAAAATTAGCTAAATTTTTTGGTACATATATGATTTTAGTGTTACATCAAAACTAGACAACATATGGGCGCAACCATCTTTCATAAGAAGTCTTGATTTCCACTTCTCAAACTAGCACAAATCTATCCATGCAATTTATTATGTTTGAGTCGAACATGGTACAAACCACTTGATTAACAATCAATGATGAGAACCATTAACAAGTGTGAGAGAAACCATCAATAATGAAAATGGCTCTCAAATTACTTCAATACAATCTATGAAGTGTGAATGAATTATTTGCAGTCGAACACCCATAGAATCATTTGACCAAAGGTCAATCATGAAAACCTACCATCAAAGGCGATAAACCTGAAAAACCTACCATCAAAGGTGAGAAACTTGCCAAAGGCATGCAGATTCCAAGGTATTGATAGGATTCTAGATCAACTTTCTAGATAATGAGCTGATGTCAATAGAAAGTGATCCATTGCAGGAAATCCTACGACACGAAACCATTATATCAAGTTTTGAAGAAATGTTTTGCAAGGAATGACTCAGGTATGGTCAATATGAATGGAGAAAAATGTTTGCAATGAATGGTAAATTTAACTTTCTCTTGAACACATAACGACACTGTAAATTTGTTGGAAACTTTTGACCTAAAGATAATACCCGGAAACCGGCTGAAGAATTTCAATGTGGTTTGATTAACTGTAAGACAAAGGATTTCCCAACCCAAGTACAAGTGTAACAAAATGTCGTGTTCAAGAGCGACATGCTTCTTTCTAAAACGAGGACAACAAATGGATTATTTTTCTTTCTTTCCCCCCCACCATTACTGGCAAGTACCTCTTTATTTTTTCAATCTTGAGGAGGATAAAATTTGCTTGTTGTGTAAGCTCATCCTTTGGATGATTCCATATTAGTATTAAAAATGAACCCTAAGAAGGAGTGGTTCAGTCATGTTGTGATCGACAAGTCCTATACTCTTTAGTTTTAATGAGTCTAGTATAGGATTAACTCGATGTTTTTTATTTTTAGGGAGTTAGAAGAAAAGCATAAGTAAAATCCATGGTTCTTTTTCGTAAATTTAGTCCCTTAAGCCCAAAAAAGGATAAAATAATGCGGTGAGAGAATTCTATTGACCATTATTAGTTGTAGTATACCTTTAACTATTCCAATTCAGTCCGAAAAAGGCATAAAGTTATATTGAATGGACAACTGTTCATTTATTTTAACAAGTTTGAATAGTCAAGTGCTCAGTGATATTTTCATGTTTAGAGAGTCTGAAAAGGGCTTAAAAGAGGACTCCAGGGTTTCGATTTTTCATATTTTTTATATATCCCAAAAAATTGATAAAAGTCTACTCAATGTCAAAATGATTCTTTTCACAAAAATCTTGTGTCCTGCACAAAAACTCAAACAATTACGAACATCTGCTCTCAAAAAGGAAAAATATTTTGATTTGAATTTTAAAAGTAAAAATAAATAAAATAATATTATTTTATTCATTTAAAACTACAAAAATAAGTTTAAACAAGTCATTTTCACCCTTTGATTCTCAGAACAGAGCAGAAAGAGTTTTTGCCCAAAATCTTCCGAAGCTAATATCAGGAGAATCGACTAACCATCTTGAGAACCTTCCGCACCATGTTATCCACATAATCAATATCTTTGTTTTCATCCGTTTAATGTTTTATATTAATCTTTGAGATAATTTTTTAGAGTGAAAACATGTTTTAAAATCTGCCCTGGGGGGTGCATGGGTTATCGTGGCGAAAACTATGCACCCCGATGATTTTTCAATAGAAAAATCATTGGGCCGCCGCAGGTTTTGTGTATAAAGCGTGGAAAAAAATGCATTGTGTAAACACTTCACCTATGCAAGCGCCATGGAGTTTTGAAAAACACAATCTTCTCCATAAAAAAGGCTCAAAATTCTCCCAACTGATTTTTAATGATTAAATTAATGATGTGTAGGTTGACAATCATGTTGGAATGGCAAGAAATAGAGCATGAACTTGTGGACAATGAAGCCATGGATGATCCAACAATAATGCGCTCATTAAAAAATTGTGGCTTGTATAATTTTTGGGTGATTCACGGTATGAAAGCACAGGTTGAGCTGATGACCTGGCTAGTGAATGCATGGGATCTCTGAGATCAATGTTTCATTATCGGAGACCGTCGTCTTGTGATCAATCCGAAGGACATACATTTCCTCACTAGATTACCTTGTAGAGGGAGGGAAATTTCTTTATTTGGGACCACACCAGGAGGTCTTCCCAGAGGGAGGGAATGTAATTTTGAAGGAATATCAACATCTACAATATCAAGAGTAATCAGGATAAGCAACGAAAGTAGTAAAAGTTTTAAAACAAAAAATAACTAATCCTATGGCACACTTGTCTAATCTAAGGCACATTATTCTAAAATTTAACTAATGTACAAGGGATATCTTCACACGAAAATTCATGCATAATATATCTTGAGATAAAGACCATTTCTAGGTTTATCTAAAGAGACGTTGTCATAATCAATTAATTCATAGGCTCCTTTTGCAAGCACCCGCTTAACAATATAAGGACCATGCCACATTGGTTCGAATTTACCAGCGCCTAGCTTGTCATGAGCCTGATCTTGTACTAGAAATAGGTCACCTTCTGAATAAATACAAGGGTTAACACTTTTATCATACTGAACTTTAACACGTTTTTTATGAGCTTCGGCAGCTAATGCAACAGTGTGACGAGTCTCATCTAACTATGCTAGGTATAGAAAGCGTTTCTCCTCTTTAGAAGTAGATGGTAACAATTCAATGGCTAATTTGAGTGACAGTATTTCACATTCAATGGGTAGCACAGCTTATAAACCAAAAATAGGTTGAAAATGGGTGAACCCTATAGTAGTTTTTACAGAGGTACGGTATGCCCACAATGATAGAAAAGGCACGGTATTCCAATTAGAATTATGAGTTCTGAAAATCCGTGTAATCATGGTGGTTAAAACCTTATTTATGACCTCAACTTGACTATTATCCTGTGGGTAATATGGTGTAGAATTATCATGATGTAGGCGATGTTGATCAGAAAGTTCGGTCATCATAATATTTCGAAAATGGCTTCCATGGTCCATAACGATTGCTTGAGGGACACTGAACCAAGCAATCACATGATTGAATATGAAAATTTTTGTAGTTTTTCCATCACCTGCGAATGTAGGCATTGTGTCGGCCCATTTGGTAAAGTAATATACGACGAGAATAATATATCCATGCCCTCGGCTGAGTGAGGGTTACATGTAATGAAATCGATGCCCCATTTGTCAAAAGGACCAATAACAATGATTGGGTGAAGAGGAGTTGGAGATGCAAGCATATTTCAATCAAAAATCTCTTAATTGTGGCATTTTCAAACCGCGATAATACAGTCTTTGAATAAAAATGGAAAAAAAATAACAAACGTGCAATATCTTTTGGGTTGTGGAAAAACCATACATATCACCACCACACTCTCGAGAATGGAAATCATTCAAAAATGTTTCAGCCCCTTCATGAGTTATACAATGTCAAAACAAAGAATCAGAACCATGACTATAGAGAATGTCACCAACAATATTGTATTACTGAGATTGGTATCAGATTCTCCATCGATCTGATCATGAAATTTTTGGGCGAAAGGTTTGGGTCTAGAGATATATAATGATATCTCCAAACCAGGGATCTAAAGTACTGATTATAAATAGAGATGCATCAGCAAGAGGATTTTATACCACCGTTTCAGACTAAGTATTGGGAAAATCACACATAAGTTCGGCAAATACCAGTGATTTCAAATACTTATATTTCCCAAACTCCAAATCAAACTCTTGCAGGATAACAATCCATTTGGATTATTTCCCCCCGATAAATTGTTTCGTCAAAATGTACATCATTTTGTTGCAATTAGATATCATTGTGGTTTTGCGTAATAATATGTAATGATGAAAACATTGGACAACTTGAACTGCTGCCAAGGCTAATTTATCCAAATGTGAATACTTGATTTTTGTCTGGCTGAGATTCCAACTTAGGTAATAGATCACATGTTCATTTTTAGATTCTTCCTCTTGAACTAAAACCATTCCAATCATGGAATCAGATGCAGATAAGTACAAAAAGTAATCCAGGTAATTAGATGACACCCGTGCATGGGTCAACACATTTTTAAGTGTACGTACGACCACAATCTTGTCTATCTGCTTTAAAATCAAAACCTTTTGTCAACTCTGCATAATTCGGGGCATAGTTCGGGATAAAACAACGTTAAAAATTTTATTTCCCCTGCAAACTCTGGAGTTGGCAAAGAGTTGAAGGAGGAGGTAGGTTAACGATAGCATCAACCTTTGATGGATCGCCACGAACACCTTCTTTTGAAATGACGAACCGAAGTAAACTTCCTGATTGTACAAAAAAATCACGTTTGTGTGGATTCAAACAAATGTTTTAATGTCTGCATCTCATAAAGATAGCATGTAAGTGCGTAGGATGATCTTGTCTTTGTAAAGAATGAGCAAGTAAGTCATCCAAGTAAGGTTGTACAATATGTATGATATTGTGAAAGGCATAAGACATAGATATTTGAAACATTGCTCCATCATTTTTCAGTCCAAAAGGTAATTTACAATATGCAAATGTGCCCCAAGGACATATAAATGTTGTTTTAGGTTGATCAACAAAGAGTATGTTGATTTTATTGTAACCAAAAAAACCATCCATGAACGAGAATATTTCATTTCCAGCAAAATAATCAACAATTTAATCGATATAGGGTGTAGGATAGTTTTCTTTGGGACAAGCCTTGTTAATATCCTGATAATCGACGCATACTCTGATATTCCCTTGTTTTTTCGTTACAGGAACTATATTAGATACCCAATCCGTCAAAGGAATATGATAAATAAATCTTACACGTAATAATTTTTCAACTTTAGATTTGGTTGTTGCAACTTTCCAAGGATGTATTGGACATAATCTCGGTCTAATAGGTTTAGCATCCGGGTATGTCTTAATTTCATGAATAACAATCTTAGGATCGATACCCGACATCTCTTCATAAGACCGGGAAAAAATGTCTCGGAATTCTTGAAATAGGACTTCGTAAGTTTTGATCTCTTCAATCGAACAAGAAGCACCTATATGAATGTTCTCAATTATTCCAGGTTTAATCGATATGTCAATAGGAATTGTTGTAGAAATATTTCCCAAATTTTTCTCAGAATCTGAATGTATAATCGATGTGAGATTTTGAGGTTCCTTGACATCCTCGTTGTAAATATGGATGAATTTTTTTTTTCAATTTTATCAAGGTCAGACAAAAAAGAAGATCGATGAAGTAGATTGTCCCATGGCAATTCATCCGATGACAAGTTTTCTTAAATGTTTTCATTAGTTGTAAATACATGTTGAAAAGGATCCGGGAATGATGTCAAAGTTGAGCTTGATATAGAATATGATTCTTCACTGATCACATTCATTTGATCAGTAGAAGTTGATGTAGTGTTAGAACATGATTGTACTGCTACATATGTCGATTCAAAAGGACTTAAAGGCATCTCCCCATCATAAGAGTCCAATTATGATTCTAAAGGCACAATCCATGTGTCATCAAATGGCATTGTGCTTGATGTGATCATATTGATATTGGAAATAGTTTCTGGTACATTGGGAGAGGGCATAGCGAAAGTTCCCATGAGAGCTGAATCCTTCAGTAGCCCTATGCCAACATCTTTGTATCAGATAATCGATTTTCCGACATGCTGGATACTATCTGTAGAAGTAGGGTCTGAAGTGAAGTAAGAAAAATGATCGATTTTAACAATATTTCCTTTGTGAGGAAACATTACCATCTGAAATACTGATGAGACAAAAACAATCATAGAATAAGACCAACTGTGACCCAGAATAAGGTTGTAATCAAGAGGGGCATCAACAACTTCCACCTATAGGGTTATGATTTTTCATTCTACTTCTATAGGCAAATCCTGGAATATTCAATTGGGCGAAAACCTCTTCCATTAAAGGCTTTAAGGATAGTCAGTGATTGGTTGATTGTTGGAGAACCAAGGGTTTTCCAATAGGATAATGACATTATACATGTAGATGACCCCTCATTAATTACAGTGCGAAAAACTCGTCTTGATTTGACTAATACTGGAATTTGAAAATCCATTTGATGTGGGAGTCTAGGTACAAAATTTTCAAGATAAAAGACCAATAGATTTGAGTCTTGAGGATCAATAGCTCCTATTGCTGATAATAGTAATTTCCTTTGAGCTGGACAGGATTGTAACACTTCTAGGGAAAATATTGCCGAATGGGATATGGCCAAATCTTCAACAATGTTGTAATTTTGAGTGGCTCTCACATGTGGATTGAAAGCCTATTTTCGAAGTACACCTTTGGCTGGTGGTTTAACCACTAAATCAGAGTTAGGTTTCTCGGTTTTTAATGGTTCAGAAACTAAAGGAGTTGTTGCTAGTGTTTGACTGGATGATTCAGTCTCTTTACCAATTACAGTACTCTTAGATTCATAGTCTTGATATCGTGGGGAAACCATGAACTGAGACATCATCAAAATAAATGTTGATTAATTGGAAGAAGATCTGATCATTTTACTATCTTGAGATGGAAAAGGATCCTTCAAGACAATAGGTGTGGGTAAACCTTTGACAAATTTGGATACCTCGACCCGATGTGGACACCCTTTGGTGTAGTGATCCTCGTCATAGATAAAACAACGATAAAGAGGTTTCCATTTTTTTTCTGATGGTTCAGTTTTTTCTATTTTCTCTCTAGGATATGTGTTTTGTTTATTTTTATTATTCACTTTATTCTTATTGCCGGATTTAGCTTTAGTTGTGGTTGACTCTACAACGTGAATTTCGGCAAAAGTTTCAAGGGAAGAATCTCCTTTAGGTGAATCTGGTAGAGTTCTAATTGGAGAATTAGATTTAGATGACTTCTTCTTACTCTTTGCAGTATTAACTATACCAATTACACCGTTTGAAGAATGAGAACTAGAAGGACTTGCAATAAGTTGACCTGGACGTGGTAACTCAAGAATTTTTTCATATAGAGTACCAGAATGTGTGTATACAAGGTCTAACTACTGTGCTTGAGCTATGACTTGTTCTTCTATGAAAACACCTCCCTTAGCTACGTCTTCAGTGATATTTGGAAGTAATTATTTAATAAACCATTCTGCCAAAATTTGGTTTGGAAAAAAAAACCTTCACTAAACGTGGTCTACGTCGTGTATGTGATCTAAAATGTATGTAGACGTACTTTGTTTTAATGAAGTTACAAGTTTCGTGCCATTGTCATAACAGACTGGCAACTGGAAGTGAGTTAGGAAGGTTGTTGCTAAAGCATTGAAATTACTGAAAGAGCCACATGGTAACTCGATATACCACTTTGCAGCTAAGTCGATCAATGTTCTCTGAAAAAGTCCCAGTCGAATGGAATCATTGATTAAGGAGTTGGATGTGCATCAAAGATGATAAGTCATCACATGATTTGAGGGGTCTTCTCTTATTTTCCTTCAAACATAGGTATATCACAGGGTAACTTGGTTGGCATTGCCATCCAGAACAGAAGATAATAAATTGGATCATTTTTTAGGCCAGACAAATCTGGTAAGTCTAAATTTGCAATGAATGGTAACCAATGCTTAGGATCTTGTTGCATAAACTGATAACCTTGAGGAAAAATAATAGTACATGGAAAAGGATATCCAAGATAACTTGGAATAACCTGAGCAGATGGGATTGGTATATCTCCGAGTATCCAGGGTTAGCCGTACCAAACTGAGGTTGAGCTGGTATTTGATATGTATAACTAGGGTATGGTTGATTTTGGTAGACTGGATTTTGTCTCGTTTGTCCATATTGAAATTTCCCTTGAAATGGTTGACTCTGCACAAACTGACCTATAAAAGGTTGGCTTGTTTGAACTGTAGTTGCACCAGGTTGTTCTACATAATTTTGAATTGTAGAATAAACTGCAGGTCCAGTTTAATGAGAAGTGACTTGAGGGATTTCCTGTGTAACAGTTGATGGAATCATTTGAAGGATTGTAGAAATAGGGGTTTGAGAAACTCCAAGGATAGGTGTACTTTGTTTTTTAACCGAATTTTTTACAACAGATTGGATAGGAGTACTTGGAGTACTTGGACCAGCTTGCTAACTACTAGGTATAACTACCTAAGGGGTAATCTGGAGTGCAGTCTATACAGGCTGTTGGACTTGGGTATAACCAAATTTTCCAGTTGGCTAACCAGGTTGATTATAAGGTACTTGTAAATTAGGTTGCAAATATTTTTTATTCAACAACGGATTCCACACAGTATTAAAGCTTGGGTAAGGAGCTCCCATTAAAGGTTGTGATGCATAAGGTTGACCATAACCAGTTTGAGGTATTGGAACATAAGTTTGATAATTTCTCAGATAAGTTGTAGTAAAAGGTTGACCTCCTTGAAAGGATAGTTGCTCTTGATAAAATTGCTGCCCTTGAAGAGGTTGTTTTCCTTGAAAAGGTTGTTGCCCTTTAATAGGGTACTTCCCTTGAAGAGGATGTTTCCCTTGAATAGGGTAATTCCCTTGAAGAGGTTGTCCTTGAGGACTTGGTTTCCCCCTAGACGCTATATAGCCACCTTGATAACTAGTTTGATGAATATTTCCGGAAAGCATATAGACTTGTTCCATTGTCAAAGTTTCGATGGTAGATTCATAAAGACCATTTGGTTGTGTAATATTTTTAGAAGATGGATATGCTCCTGAGAAAGTACCAAAGAGTGACTCGTACCTAACAAGAACTGATGGACCACCATACAAAAAAAATTCCTGTGATGAAGAAAACATGGATGACTTGGTAGACATGCTTGATGAAGCCATGTAACTACCTCTGGGTATAGAGTAAAAATGAATGCGGCGTGGTGAATAATTGAGACCAGAATTATGCCAAAAGTTGGTAATTTGTTGATACCAAGGATCTAGTCTAAAAGTAACATAAGGGTAAATTAGTTCACTATACCTTAGATATAAATATTCTTGACGCGAAGGAATTGTGATCTCTTCTTCCGTGTGAGTAATCTCTTCAATGCTAATTAGGCCAGGAGGAAGATTCTCAATAATAAGAAGTTTCACTCAAGGTGAACGAGGATGACTAGGATTTCGGGCTATGAATTCTGAAGGTGACTCAGACGAAGTAGATTCAGATTCAGGTTCAGATATTTTGGATTCAATGAATTGAGTATCTGACAATTCACTGGTAACAGATTCAACTGTGATTACTTCATAAATTTATGGTTTTTCTTGATTTCTTTTTATTTTCTGACATTTATTAACTTTGAAATCAAGATGTATTACTATATATGTTTCTCCTTGTTCAGAAGACCTGATTCCTGATTGTTGAACTCTTTTAGATTTAATATTTTCTAATTGACTATGTGTATATTCAGGGGGTTTTTCCTACATTCTACGTGAGTGTCTTGGTAATTCAGCCATGGTTAATTTTTAACACACGAAATCAAAAAATAATTCAATGGAATACACCTAAGGTTGCTAAGAAATAAAGAAATTTGAACATACACCTACAAAATCTAAGAAACAAACCACACACAAATAGTATGTTTCCACAATAAAAACACTAATTGGTGATTAAATCCAACATCACAGAAGTTAATGTGGAAAACTGGTGATTGGAACAGTTACCCTCACAACCTGCTTAATGAAACAGCCAGGTGCAAGTACCTCCACGATTCCATCTCGAAGTGAATATTACCCTCTGGAAAGTTCAAGTGAGTCTAGCCAACATCTGTTCTAGGTACAGTGGGACCTTCCCTCCACCATCACCTTGGGAAAAATCCTAAATATTATGGCCACTAAGGTTACCAACTGAGACAAATGCACCTGGGGAACAATCTACGATCCGATATACATGCAAGGGTAGAGTATCAAGCTCAATCCTCTTGAAATATCCTCGACATGGTAAATCTTAGGTTTGCTAACAAGTGACCCCAGGCTCCTCGACAATGGTTAAACTTAGTTTTACCATTTGTGTTACATTCATGTCTTCTATCTTCACCAGTGAGATAGGTACGATTACCTCATTGTGTCCAACATAACATTATGCTTGACTCTTTTAAGAAGAGCTTCCCAGAGTATAAATGCAACAATTGGATTTCCCTACTGCAAGATACTTTTTTTTTTAACTGCTTTGGAACGTTTGTTACAACCTATTCCAAAACACTAGCCTAAGCTAAATTGGTGGAATGAGCCCTAGATAATGTAAAAATGTCTAGATTGATTTTATTAGGCATTGTATTGATTTCGTTGTTATTTAACACAATGGGTATGGAGTTGAAACTTTGATGATGTTGTGGCCTAACACAAAATACTCTAAATGCATCAATATGAAAAATTCAACTCTTTCTTTTCAATGAATTCTATTTAGGAAAAATTTGAGAGGTTTTTTGAATTTAAAAGACAGACTTCCTCACACTTTAAACAAAATTCCTTCTGAAAAGAAAACAATTTCATTAAGAACAAAATTTCCAAATATGATCAATTTCTCTTTGTGAATAAAATCCCATTGATAACAAAGCCATAAACTACAATTTTGACAAACAAACAAATCTCAAAAGAAAGAAAATTTAAAAAAAAAAAACCCTAAAAGTATAAACTTCAAAATCAAATCAAAGTTCTAATTATGAACCCTAACTAGGATACCTATGAATTTTTTGTAAATGATTTCTCTTTATTGTAATCAGAGTAAGAATGTTTCTACTTATCCTGGCTAAAATGAAATCATGGAAGAGTACTTTATGATAAATTAGGCTCCAGTGATTTAGAAGCTTTTCGTTTTGCAAATGAATAAGGAACAAATATTCATAAAAATTAAGGTTGACTATAATCTTGATGGCTCAAGGAGACAAAATCATAAAAATAATGATCTGAGGTAAACGAATGTATCTTCCATATAGAGCAACAATAAACCAGGGAAAACCCTAACTTGTTAAAATGAAAAAAGGATGATTAATCACATAAGACTCAAAATTATTGAAGAGGAGTTCTCACACAGGTTCTAAGAACTAGAGTAAATCAGGTTAAACTTCAAGAATTTAGTTATCTAGCTCTGAAAGAGAAAATTTCAAATATTTCAAAATTTTCTAGGGGGTGCGCAACCTCTCAGTTAACAATAGTGCACATGCGCATTGGACTGAACTGACAATTTGTGCAATTCGTCACTATGTTTTCGACAGAAAACCACGCAGGCAAAGAAAAAGTTGGAAAAAATAAATTATAAGTTTTTTTTCTCAGAGATTCCAAAAATTGATCTACCCAACCACACTTAGAGAAGTAAAAATGAGAAAGCTATAATTTCAAACTGAACACAACCAAATAAAACTAAGCACCATCCCCAGTATGGCTGCCAATTTGTTACCATGATTAATCCCTCTCAAAGACAAGAGTGATCTCCCTAGTACTCCAATGATTAACTAGAAACAAAGGTCCATTGAATATCTCTTTCTCTATATTATTTGTATTTTAAGATCATTACAACCAGGAAAATAGAGAGTACATGATCCTACCTTTCAATCCAACTGTCTGATGTAGTCCTTTGTCTTTCACTCCAAAGTAGTTCTTCAATGATGAGTAGAACCTGCAATCACAAACAAGACAAATGATCAAAGCATCTGCAATATATAATAAACATAAATACTAATCCAACTTAGTGATCAAGGAATCTAAGTATTGACATCATTTCCATGAATTCAGAAATAAGACAATGAGAGAAAGAGATCCATATGTATTATCATACATTAGAAGGAGCTTAAGTCAGGTGGAGCTCATTGTTCCTTGTAATCCTGAGAAAAATGGTGTGGCAGAAAGGAAGAATCGTACTATTGAAAAATGTGTCAGAGCCATGCTCCATGATCCAGATCTCCCTCAATTCCTATGGGGAGAGGCATGCATGAAATTTGTTTACTTTTAGAATCGAAGTCCTCACAGGATCCTCAACGGCATGACTCCAAAAAAATCATTTATAGGAAAGAAGCCAAGCGTGGATGATCTTTGAATATTTGGGTGTCCTATGTATGTTCATATACCCAAGGAAAAGAGAAAGAATTTAAATCCTACCAGATTAAAGGGCATATTTGTGGGATATAGTACTTCATCAAAATAATATAGAATATATATGAAGGAGGATCGTTGAGTTGAAGTAATAAGGGATGTCATATTTGATGAAAGTATAACTTAGAAGAAATCAAGGGATGTTCTGGTTGACTTTAATGAAGAAGATATACCAATATTTTAAGATATATATATATATATATATATATATATATATATATAATGATGTTCAAGAATATGTTGAAGGTCCTTGTGAGCCTCTTCAACAAGTAATTGTTCTAGAAATTCGGAAGAGGCTCATTTCGCTGAAAAATACTCTTCAAGAAGTAGGACATACAACATCAGCAACATCCAGGGAAATTAAAATACCAAAGAGGTATTTTGGATATGTTGCATACATGAAAAAGATGATTTAAGAAGAACCTTCCTCCTATGAGGATGTAGCTAAGCATCAAGAGGGGAGGAGTACAATACAGGAAGAATACTAGTCCATAATGAAGAATGATGTATAAGAAATTGTCCATAGGTCAAGTGACAAATCACTAGTCACTTCAAAATGGATTTATAAGATAAAGCACACTGCAGATGGGAATTGGGAAATACAAAGCAAGGTTTGTAGCAAGGAGCTTCTCACAAAAGGAAGGGATTGATTATGAGGAAACCTTTGATCCCATAGCTAGGTATACAACAATAAGATTGTTGGTTTCATTGGATGTTTCTATGGGGTGGAACATTCATCAAATGGATTTCAAAACAACTTTCTAAAATGTGATTACTGATGAAGACGTTTAGATTGAGCAACCTCAAGGATTTAAAATAAATAAAAGGGAGACTCATGTATGCAGATTGAAAGCTCTATATGGCTTAAATCAAGCACCTAGAGCTTGGTATGCTAGAATGGATGCATACCTCCTAAGAATTAGTTTTACCAAGAGTATTTCAGATCAAAACCTATACATCAAGGTGGTCTAGCAAGAACCAATTATTATACTCTTGTATACGGATAATATACTAGTCACAAGTGTAGAAAATTATATTCAGGAATGCAAGAGGCAGTTAATAGTCAAGTTCGATATGAAGGATCTTGGAATTATGCATTATTAATTGGGACTAGAGGTGTTTAAAAATCTGAGAGAAATTTATCTTGGTCAATGAAAATATGTAATCAAGATGATTTAGAAGTTCGACATGATGGATTGCATGCCTATGATGACTCCTATGATTTCCTTTGAAGAAGTTAAGGAGTTCAAAATCTAGTATGGTGGATCATACTTGCTACAAAAAACTGATTCAGTCCTTGATGTATTTGGTAAACATGGGACTGAACATTTGTTTTATAGTAAATGTCCTTAGTCAATTTCAAATAGAGAAAAAAATTATCATTTGATTGCAGTAAAGCATAACCTAAGATATTTTCGAAGTACAGTATATCATTGCCTTGGGTATATTGGTAATGAAATACAACTTGTGGGATATACAGATTCATATTGGGGTGTCAGTGAGACAAATGGAAAAAGCACAAAAATAGGATGCTTCACCCTTGGGTCGTCCATGGTTTTTTGGATGAGTAAAAAGCAAGCTACAATTGCTTTAAGCAATATTGAGGTTGAATATGTTGTTGAAAGCGAAGTCTATCGGGAAGCAGTTTGGCTCAGAAATTTTCTATCAACCTTGTTTGAAGGACCACTCAACCCTACATGGATACATTGTCATAATTAGAGTTGCATAATATTGAAAAAATACTTGGTGTTTCATGGTAAGACTAAGCATATAAACAACCAATACCACAACATTAGAAGCTTGGTACAAGATAGGGTTGTGTAATTTCACTATCTACCTACAAATGAATAGGTAGCAGACGTATTGACTAAAGCATTACCAAACAAGAAGCTTGAGAACTTGAGAGGTAAGCTTGGTTTGGTGGATATCTCCTCCCTAATTGAGAGGGAGTGATATCAAACAGTTCTTTTCTTTATGGGTCAAGCACTAGACTAGGACTAACAATAGTAAGTCTTAGTGAAGGCCATAAAGAAGAATGGAGTACATAGGATTGGATAAGCATCTAGATTGGAACTTCTTATGGATTAGAGAACCTATGGAAAATGATCGATATTCTTTGAGGATGAAGTAGGGCATCCAAGATAAGAATAGTCGAAGAGGACCGACATTCTTTGAGGATCCATGTTTTGGAATCCAAGATAAGTATGTACCTTGAGAGGTAGTGTGATAGCTTACGTAAATCCTCCTAGCATAATTCTTATGAATAATGATGAGCTTGTCTAGTTAAGGCCTTCAGGGACATTGTTGGTTATGATATGTGTAAAAATATGCCTAACAAAGATCGCTTATCAATATGGCTCTTCTTATGAGAATGCTTCAAGATTGAGATACCTTGTACCATGAATACCTCCCTAGTAAAGAGGGAGTGTTGAAAATTGTAACTAGGTTTGGTCTTAGTTATGATGTAATTGTATATGCTTTATAAAGAAAGAAAAATAAATTATATTTTATTTTTGGAGTATGGGTTTCGTACTCAAGTTTGATTCAAAAGCATGTTCATCATGTTTTTAGGTATTCCAGGTATTTCTATGTCTTTTTATGATAAATAATAATTTTGGTCATGTGTCATAGTCCCATTTGGACTCATTTTAATGAAGAAATATTTTTATTTTATCAAGAAAAATCCATGGATAACCCCAATACCAAGTCAACCTAAAAGGAGGGAATTTGACCCTCGAGAAATTCTAGATAAAGGAGTGAAATTTGACTCATTTTTCCACTCATCTCAAGCAATTTCTATCTGTATTAGTGAAGGAGAAGAGGAGTAGCTAAGAGGACGAAGAAGAGGAGAAAAATTCAAAATTTTCCAAGGAATATTTTTTCTCGTCTTGCTAGGGTTTGTGAAGTTGCTAGTTGCATGAGGTCAAAATTTTGTAGTTGTTGCAGGCGGCAGGGGGGGGGGGGGGGCAGAATTCTATTGCAAGGGCCGAAGTTGCAGTATCAAATATCTGGAAGCTGTTTCAAGGAAGATCTTACTATGGGTTGGCTTGGGGCTTGGAGGGTTTGTTGGCTTGGGTCTTTGGGTCGTGGAAGTCTCTTTTGTAAGCAGATTCTAAAGAAGAAGAGATGTATTTTTCTAGGTTTTCCCCTTGGAGGGGTCTTGCCCTGGCTTGGAGCCTATATCTTATGTACTCTGTCTCTTTGTGATCTTCATTGTATTTGGTAATTTATTAATGAACATATTTAAAGAAGTAATAAAATACCAGCTAACATCACAAGTAATTATCATGATAAGGAAAATAAGTTATAATCATCAAGACTCCATATTTTCCAAAAGATCTTAGGAGAGAATCTAAAACAAATCAGATGAGCATAAAACCCATATCAGATAAGAATGAATTGAGGAATAATTTTTTTTGGGTTGACTAGCTTTGATAACCTTAGCATCACCTTGGAAATATGAAATAGTATATTGTCCCCCTTGAAAGAGTGCCACCTTTTAAATGAAACATAAGTGAAATAATAATTAAGGTGGCACAAGGGTTGGCCCAAATATGGGGATATTGAGCATTAACTACACCACCTATATCATTGATTAGGATCATAATAGGAGAACGTAAACATTGCCCCAACATTCTATGAGTTGTTTCCTGCACTTTGTATTTATAGACCAAGGTTTACCCAACATCTAACCTACAAAGTTCAATATTTATGTGGGATTAATATGATATTGAGCATAAGTTTGGCAACATGAATAGAAAGCTTAACAAACAACCAATAGATCAATCATTCCACAAGAGCTGCTAAAAAGGCACAAGAAAATTCTAATAAAGAAATTGCAATGGGAAACCCATTATCCTGACCAAGTCAGTGGAGTGCACCAATCTTTTTTCTTTTTTTTTAAACCATGGTGACACAGTGACACATTGGAGTAATATGGGTGAGGCACAAGATCAAAATATTATGGCTGTGAAAAACATTGACTTGAGTAAATATGACTCTAAAACTATTAAAAGTTGCACACTGCCCATAGGAGCTTCAAAGCATCTCAAATCTGAAGCTAAGTCATATTTGGATGGATGAGTGAATAATGGTCTCAGTATCGATGAGGAGTGTATGATTAGTTTGATTGGTCCCCATTAGACCATTGGTCTCCGATCACTCGCGAGTACTCATGATTCCGACTATGATCTTCAACCAAATGAGCCAATTTTCATATCGGTGATTCAAATTCCAATTGACCGAGTTTGACTCGTGATTTTGCTGACTTGTAGAGGACTCGAGGAGCCACTCAAATTATTAGGTTAAAATTTTGTGGGGTTTTATTTTGTGGTTTTGGTTTCACTTCTTGTTGCCCACTGCGCTCGAAGTTCACTTTCATTTCTTCTTATCACTTGCTTATCCAGAGACGTTGTGGATCAAACGACGCCATTGTCACATTCTTCCCTCACTGTGTGCACTTTGACTTTGATAAACCAAAACCCTTTCTCTAATTCATTAAGGTCGCAATGGGTTTTGTTGCTCAGCTTCATGTATACAGTATAGGCAGTCAACTTCATGTATGATGTAGCAACTTTAGAAGTGGTCGACTTGCTCGTCTTACCAAACTATGTTGCTTTCAAGGTTTTCTATGCCTTAGGTCCAGCCACCGCACCCTTACCCAACCAAAAGAGTCACCTAAGTGAACTACGAATCCGCTTACCAAACACAAACAACTTGCCCCGATGCTCATGCTTATATTTATTGACTTGGTTGGTATACGTACATATTTGGGCTACTCCCTGATGGTCGAGCAACGTTTTTTTTCCTTTAAAAATGTCATTTTGAATAAAAGAAACTAGTTGTAGTATGTTAAAGTTTTATATTGTTTTGAATAAAATAAAATTGTTGCATAAATTTGGAAATTTACAAGGACCTATAATAATGAAACATTTCCTTAAATCCATTTGTTGTCGTCAAGTGTATAAGTGATCTACCAATGGGTATAATGTATTTCCAATCCAAACTTAACCCAATTTAGAATTCATGCAACTGTAACCCCAAGTAATATTTTAGCAGTTCCGCAATGTTGGTTGACAAAAGCTTGGAAGTTCCTCATCTCGTTTGAATATTTTTACCTATTTTTGAATTTTTTCCAATACTAAATATATTTTATACTTGAAGTATACACATTTTCTTCATGATTTTTTTGACATATATTGATATCATGCATTTTTTGGACATGGATTTATTGAATATCAATGAAAAACGTTTTTTTTAATTCAATATATATGTATATATTTATTTATTGTGTTTTTTTCCCGATTCGATTAAAACTCTTCGCTCTTTTTCCTTGTCGATTTATTGTCAATTCTGATTTTGTGGTAACATTGGTACTAATGCTAGTATCTCCACTCTAGGAATTTACACCAATATCTCCAATGCTTTAGCCATCAATGGTCTAATGCAGACCAATCCAATTTATCATAGTGCAGTAATCTTTGGTGAAAATTTAGAAGGATCAGCTACTGCAAAATCCTTGACTTATGGAAATGTGCTAATGCCTCCATGATAGTTTGCAAGGAATAACCTATACTACTTAAGCCAGTAGAAAAAAAAATCTCCAATTCTTGCCAAAGATGCATGTGATAATATGGCATATAAAAATGGGGTGGAAGCAAGGTCTAATCTCAAAGTAGCCCATGGCCCAATTTTCTCAGGTTTTGGTGATTCACAAGGCTAAAGTTCTGTGAGAAGGTTATATATTATAATTTAATTTATGGTATGTCTTTAGGGTTGATACATTAGTCCTGGTTTGGAATGTTTATGTTTCCATAGGCCTAATAGCTAGTGCGTATTAAAAAGAAAGAGAACTTGTACATGGAAATGAATTTTGTGGTAGCATTAGGTCTACAAGCACATTAAATCATTCAAAAATAAAAGAAACTACAGGTTCGACAATAAAATAAAAAGGAATGCTCCTGTTGCTCGATATTGAAATGGTCGTCCTCCCAAAAGGATGATAAATTCCAGGTATGAGGAAAGTAATGTTGTAGAAAAACAAAAGGAATTTTATCTTATTTTGGCTCTATCTACTGCCACTCCTCTGGATACTTTAGATAATTGGTTGATTGATAGTGGAGCCTTAAGGCACTTCACTGGGTACAAGGAGGCCCTCTCAAATTTGTTTGAAAAGAAGACTAATTTGGAGATCATACTTGGAGATAATGCCACCTACCCCATGAAAGGGATAGGAATTATCACTCTTCACTTGAATCAAGATCAAAACATTCATCTACAATAAGTGTTGTATGTGCCCGACTTAAAGAAGAACTTGGTGTCTATTTCCGCGATGGAAGATTAAGGCTTAAAGGTAGCATCCATTGATGGAAAGGTAGGTATTTGGAAAAGCAACCCTAAAGTTGCATTCACACTAGGATTTAGGGTTGATGTTCTCTATCAAGTTAGAGGAAGTCCTTTGGGAGCCTTGACTTGTGATACTTATCTTCAATTTAAACTATGGAACCAGATATTTCCCCACCTTCATTACAAAGCCTTACCTGGGGTAAGGATTATGGTAACATGCATGCCTAAGTTCAACATGATTCATGGAGTTTTTCAGGGTTGTGCAGCTGGGAAACTTATAAGGGGACCATTCCCTTCTAGTGACATCTAAACTATCGATATTATTCAATTGGTCCATTCTGACCTATCTGGTCTGTTGTCGGTCACATTATTGGGAGGATACTTATACTATGCAATAATTGTGGATGACTTCTCACACAAAACATGGATATATTTCTTGAAGAAGAAGGATGAAGTGTTCAAGTGATATGAAATGACTGTATTAGTTTTTTTGTGCTAAGTGTCTTTTCATTTTAAAAACATGTGCATAATCAGTTCATTAGTTTGCAGGAGGTTTAAGGTGTTTGTCCATGATTTGTAGATGATTTTTAGTGAATTAGAAGCATAAATAACACTTAACAATAGTTTTAAAGAGAGAAATAAGTCACCACATGAAATTTACATAGCAGGCATGATGAATCAGTTCACCCCTCCTGGGCTACATCTGTTGGTCCAACTCCCAATGGCTTGTCCATATTTCATTATGCTAAAAATTTTGCTATTACATGTAGTTACAGTGCTCTAATGGCTGTTTTATCTAAACCGATGGCTCCATAATGCTCCAATTAGTCAAAAATGACTCTTCATTCACTCAGAATGGTCGAAAATTGGGCCTCCTACACTTTTTCCCAGTTTCACCTAGGAAAGCTCCACTAAAAGTGGAGAACTCTAGTTAACTGGAGTTAAAACTGGCTTGGCTGCCAAAAATGGTGCGCCCACTAAAATTACTGCCAAAACCGGCTACACATTTACTATTGCGGTTCGGTGGTGGCCACATGTGCACCCACAAACCGCGAGGTACATAACCATCGGAGGTTAGGCGGAACTCATGCCATAAACTGTGGTTTTAAATGGTTTGAACCACGGGTTTGTTACCATCGTTAGCGCTGACTGCGTGGAGGTCGTCACACTTAATTTTCCCATGCAATATGCTCCGGGGAACCGCTGGTGGGTTGGGACCGCCGACAGTTCCCGAACCCCCATACACGATTTCAATACAACATAAGTATAAACGACCACCTAACATGGTTAAGAACTACTGTGTAGTGCTGACATTAGATTGTATGCGTGCCCGATGGGAGGTCTCGGGGTCAAGACCTATGGACCCTCATAAAATTTTACACTGTGGTTTCAGGGACACGTGGCTGCCTCAGAGCTGGCCACGTGGCACCCTTTCATTGGACCCTCCAAACCCGTACATCAAATAAAATGGTGACACTTGTCAACCAGCGATTGGTTCGGTGGAGGGAATATTCCAAGGAATATTTTATTTTTTGCTGACTGTACATACACCTTGCTGACTGTGCATCCCAGTCAAACCTGGTCAAATTGTCGCAATTTTACCTATTTTGCATTTTGATCAGAACACGATATCTTCCTCATACGACATCGGTTTTTCAAACTGTTTGCGACGCCAGAATCAGGAAGACGAGATCTGCGCAACCATTCTAGTTTCAACCCAATCTTGTAACTTTGAATTTTGAGCAAAATCTATGAATTCCTAATCATTCCTCCCCATTGGGAAGTTTTGGACCCCAAAATACTTGATTACCTATTTAGTAGATGAGGGTACAACTCCCTCACCTTTCCAATCTCCATCCACTTTTCCTTGCTTGTTTTAGTGCCTTTGAGCCCAACTTGAAGGTAGTCAACACTTCCTCTCTTTCATGCTCTTGTCCTCATGTCAAGAATTGTATCTACTTTGAGCTCATCCAGAAATTCTGGCAAGAAATATTTAATAGAAGGTAGTTGAACATCACTTCCTTGATCATTGATCAAAGGTGGCTCATACAAGCCTAAGTTTTCAACATTAACAACTGAATACATTTTCATATAAGAAAGAAATTCAAGTTGGAATGCATTATTACCAACTTTTTTTATGATCTTGAAAGGACCACAGTGAATGGGTTTCAGCTTTTTACCTTCCCCTTGCATCCTTTCTTTGCTATTGTGAAACCATACCTCATCTCCCTCCTGAAACTTGTGATCAACCAGGTGTTTGTCGTGCCTCTCTTTTCATTTTCTTCGACTTTTCTCAAGCTATTATTGAACTTGTTGATGTATAATCTAAATTTTCTCAATGAACTTTCAAGCCTTATCAATGTCACTATGGCCATCAATTGCAACATCCTTCCCAAAGATAAATTCTAATGGATATTTTGGAAAATACCCAAAGCATACTTCAAAAGGTGAGGTTTGTGTTGAAGAGTGCTTTAACCGGTTGTAAGTGTGTTGAATGTAATGCAGTTGCTCATCCCAAAACTTAGGATGTTTGCTGAAATATCCTCTCAATAGATGCACAACTATTCTGTTCACCACCTCGGTTTGTCCATCTGTTTGTGGATGAAAAGTGGTACTATTTTTCAACTTTGTGTCCATAATTCTCCATAGATTTGACCAAAAATTCCTAATGAATGTGGAATCCCTGTCACTAACAATAGAAGTGGGCAATCCAAAATGAACCCAAACATTTTGAAAAGAAAGTTTAGCAGTTTGTTCAGCAGTAATGGTTTTCTTACATGGCATAAGTATACACATTTTATTGAATCTATCCGCAACTACAAAAATATAATCATGTTGCTTTCTTGACTTAGGTAGACCTCCAACAAAGTCCATGGAGACACTCTCCCATGGCCTTGATGGTACCGGTAGTGGCGTGTACAACCCAAGCTTCCTATTACTAGGCTTACCTGTTGCACACATAGAACAATCTCTTATAAAATGTGACACCCTATCTATCATGTGAGGCCAATGACAATACCTTTGTAGATGCGCCATTGTTTTTCTTACCCCAAAGTGTCCAGCAACAAGAGAAGAATGAGCTTCTCTCATGACACTTAGCCTCTCTCCTTGTGGAATACAAAGCTTGCTCGAATGAAACAAAAAATGGTTATGCATGTGATAATATTTTCTTCAACTTGATTCCCTTCATTCAAACTAGCATACACATCTTGAAAATCAATGTCATGTGCATATTGTTATATGTAACTCTCATGTACAACAGAATCATTTTTGAGTAAAGTAGAAGCACTAATGATTGGTATTGAAAGAATATCTGCAACTTTATTGAATATACCTTTTTTGTACCTTATAACCAATTGAAATTGTTGAAGAAATCCCATCCACCTAAAATGTCTTGATTGCTGCAATTTTGTTTGTGACTGCAAGTATTGTAATGGCTGGTGATCGATGTGTACAATAGTCTCTTTACCCATCAAGTAGTGTTTCCACTTCTTGACACTTTGTACCAACGCATATAGTTCTTTGTCATATGTAGGATAATTAGTCGCAACACCATTAAAAGTTTATGAATGAAAAGCGATAGGCTTACCATGCTGCAAAATTATTGTGCCCATGGCATAATCACTAGCATCAGTTTGAATCTCGAATGGCTGCCTAAAATTTGGTAATGCAAGGACTGGAGCTGAGCTAATCTTGTATTTTAAAGCTTTTAAAGCTTGTTGTTGTTTGCCTCCCCATTGGAATCCTTTCTTCACACTTTTCACTGCATGCATATGAGCTCCGATGGAAGAAAAGTTAGCAATAAACTTCCTCCAATATTGAGTTGCACCTAAGAAACTTCTTACCTCGGTTACTATTTTGGGTGTGGGAAAATTCACAATGGCCTCCACTTTATAAGGATCAATCCTCAATTCTCCTCCTCCTACAATATGTCCCAAATAGACCAAAGAAGTCTTTCGAAACTCACACTTTGACATCTTAAGAAACAATTTCTCTTTCTTCAAAATATCAAGCACTCTATTCACATGCAAGACATGATCTTATCTTGTTTTGCTGAAAATTAAAATGTCATCTAAGTATAAAATCACAAATTCATCAAGGAATGGATGCAAAACACTATCCATAACTCGCATGAAAGTTGTCGGTGCATTACATAAACCAAAAGGCATAACTAGCCACTCAAAGTGTCCTTGTTTGGTTTTGAATCCAGTTTTCCATATATCACTTTCTGAAATTCTTACTTGATGATATCCACTTCTTAAATCTAACTTGGTGAAACTTTTTGCTTCTTTCAGCTGATCAAGCAAATCATCTATTATTGGGAGTGGGTAACGATTTTTTACCATAATCTTGTTCAAAGCTCGAAAATCTACACACATGCACCAAGTCCCATCTTTCTTTGGTATGAAGACTATGGGTGAACCGCGTGGCAAGGTGCTTGGCCTTATGATTCCTTTATCCAACATCTCTTTGATTTGCCTCTTTATTTCAGCATACTCCATTATCGACATGCGATACATACTGATGTTTGGAAGAGGACAATCTTGCTACAATTGAATCTCATGTTGAATTTCCCTTTTTGGAGGCAATCGTGTTGGCTCCTGAAACATCTCATGATGTTCATTAACCACATCATATAAATCTGACATCAACTTAGGATCAAATGCTTCAAAATATTCATGGTTAATATCAGCTTTAGGCTTAATCATAATAAGTGTTAAACACCATGTTAAAGCACACACATGGTGTATGAGAAGAAGAATGCACACACACAAGAGACTCAAGACACAATGAAAGATAAGCGTGTAGCTTTCTTATTTTCCATTATACAAAGATGTACATTTATAGTACAATGGTGTGACTCTTGGTTTCATATTCCAAGGTCACTTGGACTCCATTGTGACTTTTCATATTCCACACCTACCCATGTAGGATTAGGTGTTCCAACATCCCCCCTTAATCCGAAGGGGTATGTGTGGGTCCAAGAAAAGAGTTGTAATACAAATCTGCAAAGTATGCATGGCAGCACTTGGGCTGAATCAACTCTCTGAAATGTTGGAAAAAAGAGGTGGTTTTAGGATGACCACAAACACTGGAACGCAAAACTTGTTGCAGTTCCCGGAATTCTTCCAAAACTGGCAAGAAGCTGAAAGCTTCTGCTAGAGGAATTGTCCCTCATAAAAAAAGGGAGACCTTCGACCTAAAAGAAGGGAGGTCTACGACCTGTGGTGGTTTTAGGTTGTCCACCAACCAAAGATGATGGTTTTAGGTTATCCACCAATCGAAAATGATGGTTTTAGGTTATCCACCAACCAAAGATGATGGTTTTAGGTTATCCACCAACCGAAGGTATGCTCATGGGCATCCGTATCTCTGGCTACATCTCTGAATCCGGAATGACGAATTGTGGCTCAGGCTCGCTTGAACTGCTGGCTACAACTCTGAACATGGAATGAGAGATTGTGGCTCAAGCTCGCTTGATCTGTCGTCGAAGCTTGTACATGACCACCATTTTCCCCCCTGTCAGGGACAAGGTGAGATGATGGCGAAAACTCAACTGCAAGTTTGCTCAATATCCGTGAACAAGTTCTAACATGTGTCGTAAACATCTTCTTGGCTGTTAATGCCCATTGCCAAGAAGCGATCCATCCAAGATGAATCTTGGTTCTTACAGGAGGCTTATGTCTGAAGCATCTGTCTGAAGAATGGGTGTGCCGACCACAGTGCTTGCATGGATGAAGATCAAAACAGTGATCTTTCATGTGGCCAACTCGATCACAGTGTTGGCATTTATCAATCTGTTGTGGAAGTGGAACAGGATCTGGAACAGCTGCAGGTGAACTGTCATACAGGAATCCGGCACTCTGAAATCTGATGGGCTTTGTGTAGTCTGGAATATGAAAGGACACGTCCTTGTCATATCCAAGACCAGTTCGGTGCTTGTTGTGGACAAGCTCTTCCCAAGGTCTGATGATGAGCTTAGGAAGTGCAGGCTGAGCTGCTGCATCTGCACGTACATCTGCTGAATGTGAATCATCTTTGTCTTCTTTCTTCTGATGAGAGTCCTTCACAATGTTCTGAACAGAAACAGGTTCAGAATGGTGACTCTTTTGTTGAAGTTCTTCTTGTTGGAGCTGAGATTCCAACTGTAAAAACTCAATCTTCTCATGTGCATCTTGTAAACAACTGTGAATTTTACAAAGAGCATCCTTGCTCATTTTTATCATGTCATCAAAATTTGAATGAATGAGGTCATTCAACAACATTAATGTCTCATTGATTTTGGCCATTTCAACAACTTAGGCTCAAAAATGAAAGGGTGTCGACTACAACCGAAAATGCACCCGTTTACAATGCAACAAGAAATACAAATGACTCAAGAAATTCTCAAAGTACAAAGTGTGCTCCTCAAATGATGGAGGACAATCAACAATTACATCAACAACTCAAATTCACTGATTCCAACTATGAATGAAGATGCAAATTCCACTCATAATACAATGTCAGTTCAATACAATGTGCAGCAAAACACTTGTGCAAGAGGCCTTTAAGGCAGCTGAAATTTTTCTTCAAATAGTTGTTTTCAATGATGGCAAACTTATCTTCAAATGTGAAATTCTTCAAAAAATCACTCTTCAAATCAATTCCACAAATCACAATGCAAATCTGCAAATTTCAGTCCATGTGCTCCTCATATGCCATTTTCTTCATTATTTCTGCTGTTCATACTCTCTCTTCTTCCTCTCTCTTTCCTCTCTCTCTGTTGTTTTTTTTTTTTTTTTTTAATTAAAAAAGAGAGAAATAATTAAAAATGGGGAGAAGGGAAACTATGAGAAATTTAAAAATGTGAAGGGAGGGGAATTACAAGGAGAGGAAAATGTATTTAAAATGGAGAGGGAATAAAAAAATCAATTTTAAAATGGGATTAATTAAAAAATTGGGAGGGCAGACTTACAAGTGGGGAAAGGTATTAAAAATGGCGGGAATATTATTAAAACAAATTTTAAAAAGAGAGGGAGAGTTATTAAAATGTGAAGGTGGTATTTAAAATAGAAAATTCGATTTAAAAGAAGGCGGTATATGGAGCGGTATTTGTTATGTGTTGAGGGATAAAAACGAATTGAAAAGGCATTAGAGTGAGGGGTGTATGTATTAAAAATGATTTTGCAAGAGCGTAGGTCGACTGGTTTAAGGGAGCCGTGGTGTAGCAGAGTAGGCAAAGAGGGGAAGGAGAGTTCGGCGTGAGGAGAGAGTCGACTGAGTAGGGGAAGGGGCGGCCGCTTAGAATGGGAGGGATGGAGCGATAAGGGGGAGCGACTTTGTGAGTGGCCGTGAGGGAGAGGGTCGGCCGTGGGAAGGGGAGTCACAACAGCGTTTAGCAAAGGGAGGGCAGTGCTGTAGCGAGTAGGGAGCGGGTAGAGCGAAGGGGAGGCGCGGGATTGAGAGCCGTAAGGGGAATGGCTAAGGGGAATGGCTATGCGTGCAGAGGGAGAGTTTGATTGTATGCGTATGAGGCGTGAGGTGAGGTGAGTTGAATAGAGTTAAGTGCTGTGAGGAATAGGAAAGCGTAGCTCATGGGCGGAGTGTTAAGCAATGAGAGCTGGGCAAGGGGGCCGAAAGGCCATGAAATTGCAGAGATTTTTTTTATTTTTATTTTTTAAATTTTTTTTTAATACAGCAAAGAGAGGAGTAAAACAGTTTGCAGAGATTGCAGCAACAACAGACTTTTCTTTTCTTCCAAATATAGAGCAGAATTAATTTCAGCAGCAGAAAATGTAGATAGCAGAAAAACTCAGATTTCTTTCAGTGCAAATCTAGAAATCTTTCCAGTAGCCCAGCAACAGGAAAATTCAGAGAAGAAGAATTTTCCAGCGGAAAAAAATCAGATTTCTTTTGCAATAAAAACCAGAAAATTTTACTTCAAAAACTCTCTTTAAACAGTGTTTTCCAGCAACTCTTCAATGCAGAAATTAATAGAAATTGCAGGAAAAATGAGAATGAAAACCTTCAAATGGGCAGTGCTGCCTTTCTTCAAAACCACTGCTGCTCTTCTTCAAAACAAATTCTGAATGCTGCTCTTTCTTCTGAATGCTGCTCCTTCTTCTGAATGCTGCTCTTTCTCCAAAACCACTCTCTGAATGTGGCAAAAAGAGTGCTACAAACACTTGAGTGCTGCAAAAAAACCAACAATTTTTGCAGATATGCATAGGCCATAAACACAAATGGCTCACTCAAAGTGGAGCAGGGCCAGAAATCGCCCGCTCTGATACCATGTTAAAGCACACACATGGTGTATGAGAAGAAGAATGCACACACACAAGAGACTCAAGACACAATGAAAGATAAGCATGTAGCTTTCTTATTTTCCATTATACAAAGATGTACATTTATAGTACAATGGTGTGACTCTTGGTTTCATATTCCAAGGTCACTTGGACTCCATTGTGACTTTTCATATTCCACACCTACCCATGTAGGATTAGGTGTTCCAACAATAAGAACAAAATTCTTACTTGAATTTACCAGCCTCTTTACTTGTCCAGCATTTACCAAAGAAATGTTTGTCTTCTTGCGATGTGCTCTAATACTTGTTCTCATGGCGATAGAAGATCTATTTCATATCATACAAATAAGGACTCCCTAATACAATACCAGTTATGTCAAGCGGAACCACATCTAATTCAACTGTGTCAACAAGGCTTGTAGTGATTGCAAACCTCAATATACACTTCTTTGGAACCTGTAGATTTGAATCCTTACAAATCCAACCCAATGGATATGGTTTTGGATGTGGTATGGTCCCAAGGTTAAGTTTCTTGACAAAATCTTCAGAGACTAAGTTTTCTTGTGACCCACTGTCAAACAATGTGTCAATCTTGGTATGCTTGGATATGACCCTCACATGAAACAGTTCTATTCTTTCTTCTTCAAAAGAGTCTTTATGTGACAATTTTATGTACTGGTACTGGGTTTAGTTTAAATTTCTTTTCCCTTCATGTTCTTCAATCCCATGGCTGTGATTTTAGATTCATCACCTGAATCAGATCCTAAATCATGTTGAGTTGTAGTAGCAGTTTTCTATTTCCCTTTGTTATTGGGTTTCTTTGGCCTCAATTCAGGATGTAATTTCCAACAGTGAGTTTCATCATGGCCTTCTTTTGAACAATGTTTACAAGTCACTTTTTCTCCCTCTTTCTTAATAAATGCATTCTTTTTGTTTTTACCTTTTGAGGTCTTTTCCTTGGCTTTACCCTTAAAGGTTTCTTTCTACCCTCTTCAGAAATGTTCTTCCCTCTAGCTTCTAGATGCGTGGCCTGAACACAAAATTCATCTAGAATGGTGGGTTTAAACATGATAATAGTATGTTTTAGGTAGCTATGTAAGCCTACTATGTACTAAAATTATCTTGGCTCTGCAAATCCACCCCTAATAAAAGAGCTCTTCTCCTAAATTCTTGGGGGTATTCTTGCACATTTTGTCCCTTTAATGGCCTAAATTTCTGCCAGTTCATGATGGCTTTCTGCATATGAGCTAATGGCTAAAACTGTTGTTTAATAGCAGTAATGAAATCTGACCATGATAGAATAATATTACCATGTTTCTTGATTTCCTCCTTTGTCTTGGCTTCCCACCAAACAAGAGCCGCATCTTCCATTCTCAAAGAAGCTAATTGAATTTTTTTATCATCATCTTGAAGGTACTGTATTCTCAAATAGACCTCCAGTTGTCTAATCCAATTGTCTATCTTTTCTGCATTTACTTCACCATTAAACATTGGAAATTTGAACTTAACATCAAGTTTTAAAAAATTATTTTTACCAGAGTTCTTGGACTTGTGTGGCTGATGTACTAAAGAAGAAGCAGAATATGATGATGATGAGGGTGAGGATGATGGCTCTCCATTGCCTCCATTTCCTCCATTTTCCTTCTTTGGCTTATCTTCACCATTTTGACCTCCTAAAGATCCTTGTCCTTCCTTGTGAAGTTTCGATCCTTCTCCTTCCAGTCTCTCATTCATTTCTTGATAAAGGATTCTAACCATCTCAGTCATGTCAAGAAATTCTTTCCTGAACACTCTTTCTTCCTCCTTGGGATCAACTTCTTCATGGATTTCTCCTTCCTCATGAGGCATGCTTAATGGAACTTCTACTTCTTTAGGGGGTGAAATAGGTGGTGGAGATTGTGGCAATCTTGCTCTCCTTTGCTTTGGATCTTTTTGAGACTCTCCTGCTTCCACCAATTTTCCTTCTCCTCTTTTGAGCTTGAGCCTTGTAAGCATCTAAAACTTGCAAATAGTTAAATAATTCTTTTCACTAAACAACACCAGAGAATAAACTCTAGCTCTGATACCAATCTGATCTGAAATGACTCTATTAGTTTTGATGTGCTAAGTGTCTTTTCATTTTAAAAACATGTTCATAATCAGTTCATTAGTTTGCATGAGCTTTAAGGTGTTTGTCCATGATTTGTAGATTATTTTTAGTGAATTAGAAGCATTAAACAAGCATAAATAACATTGAACAACAGTGTAAAACAGAGAAATAAGTCACAACATGAAATTTACACAATAGGCATGATGAAGCAGTTCACCCCTCCTGGGCTACATCTGTTGGTCCAGCTCCCAATGGCTTGTCCATCTTTCATTATGCTCAAATTTTTTCTATTACATGTAGTTACATTAATCTAATAGCTATTTTCTCTGCAGCAATGGCTCCAGAATGCTCCAATTAGTCAAAAATGACTCTTTATTCACTCAGAATGGTCGAAAATTGGGCCTCCTACACTTTTTCCCATTTTCACCTAGGAAAACTCCACTAAAAGTGAAGAACTCCAGTTAACCGGAGTTAAAACTGGCTTGGCCGCCAAAAATGGTGGGCTCGCTAAACTTACCGCTGAAACCGACTACACATTTACTGTTACGGTTGGGTGGTGGCCACATGCATACCCCTAAACTGCGGGTTACATAACCGTCGGAGGTTAGGTGGAACTCATGCCATAAACTGTGGTTTTAAATGGTTTGAACCATGATTTTATTGTCATCGTTAACGTTGACCATGTGGAGGTGGTTACAGTTAACGTTTCCATGTGATATGCTCCAGGGAACTGCTAGCGGGTTGGGACCGTCGACGGTTCCCAAAACCCCATACATGATTTCAATACAACATAAGTATAAACAACCACCTAACATGGTTAAGAACTATTGCGTAGTGCAGATGGTAGATTGTATGCGTGCCCAGCGGGAGGTCTCGAGGTCGAGCCCTGCAGACCCTCACAAAATTTTACACTGTGGTTTCAAGGACACGTGGCGGCCTCGGGGCTGGCCACGTGGTGCCCTTTCATTAGACCCTCCAAACCCGTACATCAAATAAAAATGTGACACTTTTAAACCAGTGATTGGTTTGATGGAGGGAATATTCTAAGGAATATTCCCTTTTTTTGCTAACTCTACATTCACCTTGCTGACTGTGCATCCGAGTCAAACCTGGTCAAATAGTCACAGTTTTACCTGTTTGGCATTTCGATCAGAACACGATATCTCCCTCATACGACATTAGTTTTTCAAACCGTTCACGATGCCAGAATTAGGAAGATGAGATATATGAAACCATATTAGTTTCAACCCAATCCTATAACTTTGAATTTTGAGAAAAAATTATGAACTCTTGATCATCAAGTGGTTTTGTTCTTTCAAATCATTGGTGGAAAATCAAACCGGGGAGAAAATAAAAATATTGAGGACTAACAATGGAACTGAATATGAATTCAATGAATTTTGCAGAGAGGTTGGTGTTAAGAGGGAGACAAATGTTACATTCAATCCTGAGCAAAATGGAGTTGTTGAAAAAAAAAATCGAACAATCATGGAAGTCACTCATGTCATGCTCCATGATCAAGGCCTACCAAAGTTCTTATGGGGAGAAGTTTCCAACACTATCGTGTATGTTCAAAAGAGGATCCCACATTAAGCATTAGATTTCAAGACACCTGAATAATTTTTCACTGGTAAGAAACCTAATGTTTCTCATTTTAGAATATTTGGTTGTCACGTGTCTTTTCATGTGCCTAAAGAGAAAAGAAACAAGTTGGAAGCATCTAGGAAGAAAGGTATATTTGTTGGCTATAGTGAAAATTCAAAGGTATATAGAATCTTATGTCTGGTCAATAAAATGTGGAAGTAAGCCATGATTTCACCTTCGATGAAGACACTGCCCTTGGGAAAGCCCGATTTCTCCCTATCCATAGAAAGGACAAATGATGATGTTGCGGAAGGATAGGAAGAACCTTCAATAGAGGAGCCTATGTCCGATGTTGAAGGACAAATGGATCCCATTAATACACATCCTGGTGATCCCTCTACCTCAAGGAAAATACCTTTACGGCTCAAATATACTCTCGAAGATGTTGAAAAACATATTTCTAATATAGGGACATTTAGCGAAAGTAAGAAGCCAAACATGTATTAAGGGTACTTAGTTTCTATGAGTACTATTGTTCAAACTGAGCCATGTATGTTTGAAGAAGTTGTAAAGCACCAAGTTTGGAAGGATGTGATGAATGAGTAATATAAATCTACCATGAAGAATCATGTTTGGGAAGTAGTGCGTAGACCCAAGGACAAGTCCGTAGTCACCTCAAAATGGCTATATAAAATTAAACATGGATTTGATGGGAGTGTGGAAAAATATAATGCCAGGTTCATTGCTCGAGGCTTCTATCAAAAGGAAGGAGTGGACTATAACAAGATATTTGCACCGGTTTCCTGATATACCAATATTCTATCTATTATTTCTCTCGTTGCCTCTCAAGGATGGAGCCTACATCAAATGGACGTTAAAACTGCTTTCTTGCATAGCTCGCTTAAGGAGGAAGTATAATTGGAACAACCTTAGGGGTTCAAAGTACAAGATCGAAGAACACATGTATGCAGATTGAAGAAAACCCTCTATGGGTTAAAGCAAGCCCCTGGGGCTTGGTATGAGAGGATTGATAGCTATTTAATGAAGCTGGAATTTACGAGGAGCGATGATGATCCTAAATTATACTTCAAGGTTGAAAAGGAAATGCCTCTCATTTTGGTCCTTTATGTAGATGATATCTTTCTAACAGGTGAAAATCCGCTTGTTTATCAACGCAAGAGGGAGTCGGCTTCCAAGTTCAAGATGAAGGACATAGTTTTGATACACTACTTCCTAGGCGTGGAGGTTTGGAAAAATTCAGGTGATATTTTCCTTTGTGAAGGAAAATACATTGTGAAGTTGCTCAAGAGATGTGGGATGGTAGATTGCAAGTTTGTGTCTACTCTGATGGAACTCAACTTCAAGAAGGTACGTGGAAGTGTTGTTGGGCCTGAATTTGAAAACCCTTCTAAATATAAACAACTTGTGGGGGCCTTTATTTTCTTGGTAAACTCTTGTCCAGACATATACTTCGTTGTGAATACATTTAGTCAATTTATGGTCGAGCCTCATCACATACAATGGATTGTTTCTAAGAATCTCTTGGTATATCTCTGTGGCACAATCAACTATGGACTAAGATACACTGCCAGGAATTTGAGGCTACATGGATATAATTATGTTGACTAGGTTGGCAGTGTGGTGGATCGCAAAAGCACATTTGGATGTTGCTTCTCATTGGGATCTGATTCAATTTATTGGATGAGTAGGAAGAAAAAATCAGTTGCTTTAAGCCCTGTCGAGGTCGAATACATTCTAGCTAGTATGGCCTGTTGTGAGGTTGTTTGGTTGATGAAGCTCCTTAGTGAGCTATTTGAGCACGTATTGGATATCACCATGATATTCTGCAACAACTAGAGTGGGATTATCTTTTCAGAGAATCTCGCGTTCCACGACCTCTCCAAGCACATTGATATCAAGTACCACTTTATCTGAGATATGGTACATCGGGGAGAAATAAGGCTCAAAAACATCAGGACTGATGAGAAAGTCACAGACATCCTCATGAAGCCCTTAGGGAAGTTCAAATTCCTAGCCTTTCAAGAGAGACCTCAAGTCATCCAAAGAACCTCCCATGAGGATCCTGTTTGAGTTGAACATTGAGCTTTGGGAGCTCCTGGAGGGCTTGTGGTACTTCTTGGAGCTATGAGCGACCATATGGTGAGTGGTTCAACTTATCCTATTGGTGCATTGTCTATAGGGAGAGTGGTTCACCTTACCCTATGATATACCCCATGATGGCTGACATGTATGTAGGATGAGTGGTTCAGCTTCCCTTACAATTGATGACACGTGTGTAGGGTGAGTGGTTCACCTTCCCCTACAATTGACATATGCATAGGATGAGTGGTTCACCTTCTCCTGCAGATGCACCAACATATATCTTACCCATGCAGTCTGGGACTCATGGAATGTACCTCTCATCCTGCCAATGAGTTGGGAAAAGTGGATAGGGACCATAACACTACAAATGGGTGCATATTGTACTACCATATTCCCCATTTCTAGGATGTGTGGTGTTCAAAAACTTGATCTGGGATCAATTCTGATTGAAGTTCTACCTCTGGACTGACTTTGGTCAGTGGAGAGTGGTAAGATCTTATTACTCACTCTCAATCGATTCCTCTTTATTATCTATATCAATGTTCAACAGATTATAGACGAGATACATAGATGGTTCATAATGACAGGATGGCATGATGGTCGATGATGATGGATGGATTGGTAGGTGGAATTCTCCCTAGTTGAGAGGGAGTGTTAAAATTTGAAACTAGGGAAAAATTCCACTTTTGACAACTCATTTGATGGATATGATTATTGCATTAAATTCCTCTTTTCGAGAGGACCAAAATCAACCTAAAGATCATCAAATTTGAACAAGCATAAATGTGTTTTTGAATTTATGCAAATTGACAAGGTCGACCACATCATCATGTAGGCACAGGAAGCCCAATGCACGTGTCACTTCATCCTCAATGATTTGTATAAATATAAGTGACCTCTCACCTCATTTGGAATCATCATCACTCACACATTATTCTCTCTCCTTTCATTGGTTCGTTTGGCACAAAAAACCAAGTGATATTTGCAACTTGACTGTAGAGATAATTGTAGGATGACTGCAAATTTCAGGGTTGAATTTTACCAAGTTTCACTCCTGACTTTGTGACTATTTTGGGTTGATTTTGACCATCTGATACGGCTGATTTTGACTGGGTATGATTTATTTACTTTGAGGATGTTTTATTGTTGCATTGACCATCTTTGAATTTTTCGTTAGTGCTGAATTTAACTGCAATCGACTGCAGATTTGACAGGGATGTTCTGACTTTGATTTGGCAAGTCAAACTTTACTTTTTTTACTCTCTCTCTCTCTCTGCTGAACATTTGATATAATAATAAGAAGAATTGATCAAAGGGTTTTCCCTAGCATCCGCCAAATCTGGTGTCCTCTTGTCTTGGTTTGTCTTCTGCATTTTGTTATTTCATGTTACAGCTATTGTCAATGTGATTAATGGTTGATGTGATTGCTATTGGAAACTAAATTGGAATTTTTCATTGGGCTGTTATTGGAATCGTCTTAAGCATATAACATACCATTTTTAACTAAAATTAACAAAAAAACGCACCCATTCAGAATAAAAATTAAGTCCACACACCATGGTTTCGATTTGCCACACTTCCCCAGGAAATAGTTGGACTAGTGGCAGAGCCATGAGGGTTGCTGTTAAATTTCAGAACAAGAAATTTATAGAGAGATCGGTCAATATAGATGAAACAAACCTAGACCATGTGGATCTAGGGTTTGTCAAGAGATGTATACATATTGTATATATTCCAAATAATCAAGAAATATTAAATAGGTAATCTATGACGAGTTTACCATTAGATAATCTTCTTGTGGCGACGTGGAAGCCCCTTCTGTAGGGAGGATGGTTTCCTATGGAAAAAAATCCCAAGTGTTGTTATTCTCTCTTTCTACTATGGAGTGCTCAAAGATATTACACTGGTGGTGATTTCATCCTTTAAAACATTTAATCAACCAAAACCCACACCACATGTTAACATTCCATGGGTTGAAGACGATACTTTTCATGGATTCCTTTTCATCCAATGGTCCCAATCTAAACACAATTAAAGACACTCAGTCACCACCACATGAGAGCATGGATATTGATACAGACAAGGAACCAAGAAGTCCTAACCACAGGATACACCCAGGGCACATGTTGGAGCACCACAGAGGGTCACTGAAATGCTTGAAGGACCATTTGTGCCAAGCACAAAATAAACAAATGATTCTCCCTGCAAGAACAATTCTCTCGCTCATTGGTCAAACACAAAGGGTCACTAAAATGCTCGAAGAACCATTTGTGTCGGGCACAAATTCAATAGAGGATTCTCCCAGCATGAACAAGTCTCTTGTTCCTTGGTCAAATGTAAAGGAGCAAACACCTAAAATTTTCAAACCTAAAGAATGATGCCACCATATTAGTTTCTTGTGGAGGAAGGGAGGTAGATGAAGTGAGCCGGCGTGAAGAGGATTAATTATGTGGAGTGCAAGATGACTTGTACCATTATGTCTTTTATTTTGACTTAATTTAAAACAATTTACTAGTTTGCTTTTCTTTTTGTCTTAATTTAAGACAATTAAATAAAGGTAGGTGTTGTCTTAAATAAACATCTTAAACACCCCTCTTGTTGTAGTGAGAGGAGAATGATGATAATAAGCCAACATCTTGACCATAATATAAAGATTTAAATTAAAAGAAAGAATAATCCACCAAAGTTCAATAGGGATGTCTATTATTATAATTGTTACTTATTACTAGCAGAGCCATATAAATTAAAGTGTTGGTAAAGGATGATAAACATCAATTCATAATAAGTAGACTCCCCACTACTTAGCTATGAAAATTCTTAATTTGTAAATATACTTTGTTATAACTCCATGAGTCAATATCATGGCTTATCAATACCAAGTGCCTAAAAAATCATGATTCATTTCCTATAACAGTTTTTGATACCTTCAATCTTAGATTAAATATATTGACTTTTTAAAACCAAGTGCCTAAAAAATCATGATTGATTTTATAATTTAAAAATAAAAAATAAAAAAATTGAAATAAACATTATCCTATATTTTTTATTGTTTTTAAAAATATCTGCTTATTCTAAGATATTCAATAAATATTAAATTTCTACAATCCATTTATAATTATTAATAATTAAATTTTAAAAACCCTATTTCAAAATAATCAAGCCTATCAAAATAATTTTATATTCCTGAATTATAATAAGGAATTATTGTATTGGGTTGGATTACTTAATGTCCATCCTATAATATATGAATTGTTGTATGCGATATTGCCATCGTATAATATGTATATCTATGGATTACTGTATTGTGATGTATGAATGTGTTGTTATTGTATAATGTTTATAATATGTTGACCATTATTCTGTGTATTGGTAATGTGTTAGTTATTGACTTATTTTAACTTGTACATGGTATGTAAATGCAGGAGCTAGTAAGAGATCCAACGCTACCATGTGTAATCTCTCCACTTGGTAATATTCGGAAAGTGAAGATATGTATAAAACGATTTGTTGAAGGGGAAATAAGCATATTAGATAAGTTTCTTAAGAGCGCTTCTGCTCTTCAAATACTGGAAGTGGAATTACCATCTTATGAAGAGTGGAGAGCAAATGCCTTTTTGCAAAAGCTTTTGAATTTGAAAAGTGGATGTGTTTCCACTCAAGCAAGAATATGTGTGACCTTTTAATATTGTGAATCGTGATCGACAAATGATAGAATGAACGTATGTGACACACACAAACTCTAAAAAACTCGCTGCCATCTTATAAGCTCTGTTTTAGTTGCTGACAGTCTTGTTGTTCTAAGTAGTCTTTTAAATTTTTGAACTGATATGGCAAAAAAAACTGTTATTTCACTTGCAGTTTTACGCTCCTGACTCTCTGCGATGGATTTTTGACTGGTGACACTTTTCTGCTTCTGCTACCATATCAGTGACAGTGACCTAACAGCAACGAGTGTCTTGCGCTGTGTTTACGGACAAATCTAGCTGTGCGAGAAAACCGAGAATTGCTTGTGTGGGTTTAATTATATCGCTTGGGATATTATTTTTGGATTTATATTAATTTTGGTGTATGTAATTTCTATTTAATTTCATAATTGTATTAGGTAATGGAAATTTATATGTGATTTCATAATTGTAATGGGTGAATATGGGGAGATGGATTTATTGTTTTACATGATTTGTTTTATTAATAATTTGTATGTAATTTCATAATTGTATTAGGTAAATGTGGAAAGGTGGATTTATATGATTTGTTATATTAATAATTTGTTAAGTAATTTTCTAATTGTATTAGGTAAATCATAATTGTATTAGGTAATGGAAATTTATATGTAATTTTATAATTGTATTATGTAAAAATGGAAATTTGCATGTAATTTCATAATTGTATTAGGTAAATGTGGGAAAGTGGATTTACATAATTTGTCATATTAATAATTTGCAAAATAATTTCATAATTATATTAGAGAAATTTGAAAAAGTAAACGTTGATGTGTATCACTATAATTGTTACTTATTACTACCAAAGCCATATAAATTAAATAGTAGTAAAGAATGATATGCATCAATCTATAATAAGTATCATGTCGAAACACTTACTTCTCAAGCTTAAAAAAAAACCATAAAAATTTAACTAAAGTGGCCCATATCACCACATCAGAAACACTTGATCTTCGAAATATCCTTCTTTCGCCTACGCTGCTCCTGCTACCCCTTTGATGTGAGGGTTGCATTTTCCTCTTCCTTCACATGTGCTTTCTGCCCACTGCTACTACTTCCTTCGAGGTTGCTCTTCACTAAGTCACGCCTCATATCTTTTTGTTGGAGATTAGCCCACATCCTCTCCCAATCCGGCAATTTTTTTCTGCCCAAAATGCTATGGACAAAAACTTGACATTATTCTGGGGCATTGCTCAGGGCTAATATCACAAATTTCATAGCCTGATACGTTGACCCTATAGTTGGCAGCTGATCCTAGACATCTTGAAGCCTCATAAGGAAGGGGTTTATGCGCTCCCCCTTATGCATCCTCATGCATCTCATCTTCTCTTCCAAGTACATCTTCCACTGCTCGAAACATCCCTAATATAACGTGGCCAATGCATCCCATATTTATTTGGTTGTGCATTTTCCTGCTATGTGAGATACAATGTGATCTCTCACTCCGTCGAGGATAAAACTCTTAGCCTTTGCCATATCCTTCTTATAAGATTTCAATGGATTTGGATCTGCGGGGACAACGACCACACTATCGATGAAAGTTTTAAGCTCATGCTCATCTAGAAAGAAGGAGATTCGTTCCTTCCACATCACATAGTTTGGAGGCACCCTCCAATCAATCCTGATCTCTCAACCTAGTTGCTGCCATCTCGCCAAACAAATTTTGAACTTCCTCCTCTCTCCTCTGCGCAACTACTGCTTGGATCTACACACTCCCTACTAGAGTAAGTATATATTCTCCTGACTACAGTTGCTATGTAATGAGAGATCAAATTCCTTGGCTAAGAATTCTCTAAGGAATAAATTCCCTCAGTATGTACTCTTCTTTCCTCTTCTGACACTTTTCTATCATGACTGCAGAAAATTGCGTCCTAGTTGAAGATGTGCTCTGCGCTGAAGCTGCTACGCTGCTCCCTCTGCCTCTGACAAGATCTCGATCCAAAAAATTTACTCTCTATCGACTCACTCAGAGAAGAAATTTTCCATGAAAATCAGCCTTTCCGACCAATGGACTGCGCAACCCCTTTGCGGTTTGATCTACTTCCTATGTAGTCTTTTCAAACTCCCTCTTCTGCTCAATGTTGGGCTCTTACTGCTTCACCTATGCTCTGAAACCATGTGAAAATTCCACGATGGGAATCACTATTGTAGCAATCAAGTTATTTACGGTGTTACACATTAAACATCAAAATAAATACTACAACATCCTTCACAACATAAAAAAATATTTTGGAAACAAATATTGAGCATGAAAAAATAAACACACATATACACCGTTGTTTTTAGACAATGTCCTTGGAAAAACCCAATTCAAGAAAACCAGTGCAACAACTAGGGGTTTTAATTATTATGTAGTAGTTTCTGAATACAAGTCTTTGGATGCCTAGATTGGCAATCCGATACAAATAATAAACTGGCAAAAGATAGTGATAAATTATCTCACAGTCACTAGCGATCTGACACTGATCCAGCCTCTTAATGGCTAGCCCCACACTGCCTTTGTGTCACAACTTCTAAGGAATGTGTCACCCCTCTAGCTGATCAATCTGCTAACTGGATGCTCAGATCTCTCGCCCTCCGGTCTCACGCCCTGGCTCCCGGCACTAGATGTGGACTGCTCCTCAACAAAACTATGGATATCCTCAGAGGCTCTGTGATGCCTCAGTGTAGCTCTGCACTGCCTAGCATGACACTGTGCAGCCTCTCTGAACCTCTCTCTACCTCCTCTGCCTTGCACTCTCCGGATCTGGAAAATATTCCACCGACAAACTATCCTTTCCCCTCACAACAAGAAATCAAACTGGTCTCTCTTCGGCAATTGTTGCGGTGCTCTCTTGAGAATTCGATCTCTAGATATCTCACTCGATATGTTTTCCAAATGCCCATCATGCTCCTTCTTATAATATCTCGTTGACATATCAACGGCCAAGATTAACTGGGATTTGATCTGTCTCTTTATCTAGAAGATTCACACCCTATCTAATTCATACACTTTAATTAATCACTTTTCCTAAGTTTAGACTTAGGAATACATTAAAATGATTAATTATTTTAATTAAATCCTCTCCGGGTGGAATTTCTCAAAACACTTTCTGGGTATTGTGGAATGCATGTGTCTTAGCCTCTCTACAAAATATTGAGGCTAGAGCACATCCGATGCTACAAAAATCAATTGGGAGAGAGTGAGGGACAGAGGAGAGGAGGGAAGAGAGAATGGAGAGGAGAGAGATAGGGAGAGAAGGAGAATATAGAAGGGGGGAGACACATAGATGGAGGGTAGAGAGATAAGGAGAGAGGGAGGGAGATAATAATAGAGCTAGAGGGAAGAGAGAGAAGGAGAGAGGGAGGGGATAGTGATAGAATTAGAGGGAGGACAGAGTGAGAGAGAGGGTGATAGGGGGAGAGACATAGGAAGGTGGGAGATAATAACAAAGAGAGGAAGAAAAAGAGAGAGGACTCAATAGAGAGAAGGAGAGAGATATGGATTTGGAGGGGAAGAGAATGAGGGAAGGAGAAAGACATAGAGGGAGAAAGGTGGAGATGGAGAGGGAGTTACAACAGAGAGATGGAGAGAGAGTGAGGGAAGAAGGAGAGGAGAGAGAGGGAGTTACAAGGGAGATATGGAGAGAGAGAAAGGGAGATAGGAGAGTGGGAGGGAAGAGGGAGAGGAGAGAGAGAGGGAGTTACAAGGGAGAGAGGGAGAGAGGAGAGTGGGAGGGAAGAGGGAGAGGAGAGAGAGAGGGAGTTACAAGGGAGAGAGGGAGAGAGAGTAAGAGAGAGAGGAGAGTGGGAGGGAAGAGGGAGAGGAGAGAGAGTGAGGGAGAGAGGAGATTGGTAGGGAAGAGGGAGAGGAGAGAGAGGGGGAGAGAGAGAGGGTTAGGAAGAGGGAGGGAGTTAGGGAGATATAGATATGGAGAGAGAGAGTGTATGTTTTGGGGGTGAGATAGAGAGAGGGAGTAATAAAGAGACACATACATACAAATATATATATTCTATAGTATTATATAACCAACCTAGATCCATATTAACCCCAGATCTATCAAGTGCCAAGAGGGATCAAATCTCTCAAGGTGTATACTTTGCCTCAAGTTTTGCACTCAAAACAGAGGTTTGTAACTCAAGAGATTTGATCCCTCTTAGCGCTTGATATATCTGTGGTTAAGATGGATCTAGGCCAGTTTATTACTTTTAAGATGGATCTAGGTCGGTTAAGATGGATATAAATGTTAAATGTTAAACATTTACACCTACACATGTACTGGTATACACGACCGACATTGACATTAGATTAAAGTTGTTAAATAAACCCTATTTATTATTTTTCATTTACTAAATTTAAAATATATAAAATTAAATAATTATCATTTTTTCTTAGTTCTTTAATCTAGACTCAGAATGTAATGAAGTTTGAATGAAATAAGTTAAAGGTAATAACTTTTATAATTACACTGTATGATGTGCTAATCTAGCGATAAAGGATGTTTTCTTAAAGTACAATTGATTATGCTTATTAGTGACATATTATAAATACACAAAGAAAACTACCATGGAAAGTAAAATTGAGAACAATTCAAAATTGGAAATAATGAAGTAGCATATACTCAATTCTTAAAAGATTATGCACATCAAATTTCATATCATATATAGTTAGAGGGAAACATACTGGGAAATCTGGCCCAAGACGGGAAATTTGATCCGAGGACATAAATTGAATAATGTGTATTTCAACACTATGATTTGAGAAAAGACAACAAGAAAGTTAGGAAAGCATAGCAACTCATTACATTAAAGATAGAGAATGATATGTGCAAAAAATTGATATATGTGTATGTGTGTGTGTGTGTGTGTGTGTGCAAATGTGATTACAGTAAAAAATGATGATGTGGTAAAACGCTACCTAGTAAAAACAATTATAAACAATGCATGTGAAATATTTAAAACATTATCCACAAATGGGTAATCCCCTATATACCCATAAAATGAATAAATGAGTCCTTGAGACTAAGGCTGAATAATTGGGTTGTCTATCAAATGCCAGAAGGGTCACAACTTATCTAGCCTGGGATAAGAAGAGGGTCAATACGAAGTCCGGGTCTTGTACTAGAGATTGGAACAAAAGGTTGCAATAAAAAGGATCCAAATAATTTGAGTAGCAGTTTCATAGAAAAAGGATATGAAAACTTATTAGAGAACTAAATGATGTCATTACTCTATTGATATAATATGAACAAGTTAAAAAAAATAGTAAGATAATATATACCTGCTAGTGGTTTGGAAGAGGTAGGGGTCACACTCTACCTAGGGCATAACCAGAGCAACTTGGTTAGATTTATTGCCTAATGGATGTTAAAGACTAAAATATGAGAGTTATCATAGTCAATAATGCATAAAATATTGAAAAATTTTACCTAAAATGAAAACCCTCAACACCATGTTAGCTAAAGGACCAACATAGAAGGACCACAGAGAAATCTTGTGGTAAACTATGTCCAGAGAAATGTCTGGGATTAGTAAACATAATAATATATAAAGAGAGAGAGAGAGAGAAAAAAACCAAATATACATGTTGGAGCACTAATAGCCAATAGGGAAGTCAAAATTACCATTACAAATACCAAAACCCTCAATCAGACTTCAGCAGTTGAAACCCTCACCCAAGGGCTAATAATTACACTAGTTGCTCAAATTTGAAAAGGAATAGAGAATTGGAATTAAAGGAAAATAGTAATTGGGAAGTTTAGCCACGATATTTTAACCATATTATCCAAAAAGGGGTGATTTACTTCGCTATGCAGGGGATGAGGTAGCCAACATAGTTGTGGGAAATTTGATCCAAAAAGGCTCAAAGGTCATAATAGGGAGAGGCCAAATGTTATTGCTTGAAAATCCTTAAGGCTTGGAATGTAGTCATTAATACCTGCAAAAAGAGTCATTACAAATTTATATGTTAACCATTTATCACTTAGTTGAAACAAAGATTCGAAAAAACTCATTGATAAGAGCTACAAAACATGGAAATAAGAAGTTACCAAATTTCCATTATGTCGATGTCCAAATTAACTTCTTGTTGTAAATATTGAGACGGGGGTTAATCATTGTTTCTTATTAGCATTAACAATAAAGAAACTCCAACAAATAGAAAGAAGAATGCACACAAAATTTTAAGTGAAAACCTTTTTGGGAGAAAAACCACCAAACGCTTCTCTAATATATTTTTTGAGTATAATACATCAACTCCAACTGAAAGGGAAGACCCAACTCCCTAATACTCTAGAAAAGTGTTTAAGATTTATCAGGTATCTACAAATCCTAAAAAGATGCTACAACGCCCTGCTTTACCAACTGCTAATGGAAGGATGCTCCAACGCCCTACAAGCTACAACTTGGCCCTAGCACCACCCTGCAAAATTTAAATTTTATTCATACTAAAACTTGCAGGTGACTTCAATCACCTTCCTTGCACCACCCAACCACCATAAAAATAATGATAGAACATATAAACAATTGTGGGCTCCTATACTACAGATAATGGTCCACTTAAAAAGATTTTAATGTAACCCTTACTTCCAGACTTCTTCAGCTGCTACTGAATGATATGATACTAAAACATCTATTGAAAAATATCCCAAAGTTCACTAACAATGAACATACACTTAGGGTGTACAACAAAATACCAAAAATAATGTATTGGGCAAATTTTCTTGTACCTTTGACCTTCGGATCAAGATGTTTACAATTGTACATGCACAAAATTTCTTCAACTTGTTGCTAGATACTTTATCAATGAAAATCAAGAAATTTTTTGTTCAGTATTTGCCTCTTTGTGGAAGTTCCTTGTTGATGCTTCAATCAAAATTTCACTATATAGATATTACCACTCTGTAAGCAAAATTGTTGCTTCACAAACCATTATAAGTTTCACAAGATATGGAGTCAATCAAAAATCAATCCTTGTTTACTGAGTAATCAATGCGGAAATTGTACCACTATACAAGGCACACCCTTTTGTTCCTGAATATATGTTACTGTAGTAAACATAAATCAAGATATAAATAGACTTTAGAATTTGGGGATAGAAGTAATGTTTGGTTGTCTAATGGGTAAACAAACACAAGTATTTATTATCAATCCAGGCTAGTAGGACTTAGAAGCATCCCCAAAGTATATGGGTTCCAGCTATGATCAAGTTAGAAGATGATTTATCAATGATTAAGGAAATGCATATTACAAATATAAATCTAAACTAAATAATTTCTAAATTCAATTATGCAATCAGTAGCAGAAGAATCTCCTAACTTAAGAGATTTGTTTGTCCTTCTCTCACAAGATTACTTCATGAATTAGAAATCAAAAACCACTAATTGAGCAATAGATTAAGATGCATGAAACAATAATTGAAGAGACTCTTAACTAAAGAGATCATGGTTGTCCTTCATCACAAATTCATTCATCAATAATACTATTGTTAGAAAACAGGAATTCAGAAAAGCATTAAAAAGCATGAAAAGATGAATTCTAACCTAAGATCTTAATCAGATAGAAAGAATGTTTAACTTAAACATTTGATTTCCCTTTCATATGTAGAATAAGAATGATAATTAGATTCATCAGCACTCATAAAACATCATCATAAATCCAGTCAACAAGTTAAGCATAAAACAAACTAGTTCATAAATTGCAACCACAAATAACTAGAAAGTGCAGTTAGCTCGGTGTGGGGGCCCTCCAACCTTGTCTCACACATTGAAAGTGATTTCAGTTACTTAAACTTCAGTCAAGCAGTCAGCATATAACAACAGCAAATGGAATAGAGCAGGGCTTCAATTAACTCTTGAAAGCCTCAGAAATAATAATGTTAAGTCATACAATTTCTACATATCAATGCCCTCAAAGTCCGAGGCTTAAATAGATAAAATATGCAAAAAAATCATCTAAAATTTCTCCTATATCCATGGCTATCCTTATCTTATCCAATCAGGTCGAATTCATCCATCAGATCCATCAAAATCTAGAAAATCCCATAAAATAAGAAATTTAACCTAGTTCTTAGGGATCCTCCATAAAAACAGGTCTTGTTTGACCGCCTTTGACCGGGCCTATTAAAGTTCGGTTTGACTGAACCAACGGGTGTACATTTAATCATAGTTCCCAATATTTCTAGAAATATATCCATCTCGAGCCCAAGTGTCCTACAAATATGCAAATCATGAGGCCATTACGGGAATTTCTGATCTAGTCCAAAAATGCACTTAAAATTCAATTTTTATAAAAACTTCTAAGAATTGAAAAACTTAATTTAAATACCTATATATGCATTTATTGGTTAAAATAAGGTGAAATGATGGTGTATATATGGATATTATGGAAAATAAAGTTTATTTCATAAACAAAAAGAGATAAAAAAACGAGGGCCAACATCTCCCCCAAGTTGATGTTCAAGCATGTCCTCATGCTTGTTTTTTCCTTTTGGACCTCCTCAGTTCTGATGCTAATCCAGTTCCTGACCCTGAAGCTTCCTATTGTGCTACATTTAAAATAGATTCTATACCTTTGCATTGTTCTTCTTTTTAGATTGAGGCTTTGACCTTCTGTTTCTCATATTTGACCTTCCAAGAATTTTTCTCCTTAAACCACCTGAATGCTTGTATGTAAAGAAGATTGTTTTTGGCTTTCAATTTTCCCATTTCTTCACTTATCTTCTCATTTTCTTTAATAAATTTTTCATTATTTGTCTTATATGTTTCAATTTCTCTTTTCAGGTGCCTTTCCACTATCCTGCTTACCTCCAGATTATCAGCTAACTCTCTGATCATGCTAAGGTTTTGGTCTTTTTCTTCCTCCTTGGTATTTTTGGAAACTGAAGTAGCCTCAATGTCATCATTGTCAAAATAAGAATATTTTTCTATTGGATTTTCATAAACCTCTTGCTGCAACCTCTCAAGAATTCCAATGGCTTGTTTGGTCAAGGTAGATGTCTCGATGATTTGCACTTATGGTTCTTTTTCTTTGTTTCTTCTATCTGTTGAATTCCTCTTTCTTTGTCTCCTAGAAATGGTCAAGAATGATGTTTCCCTCTCTATCATGATTGTTTCATGTTGTTTCTTTGATATGTTTCTTGGATAGAGTTGAATTCACTATATTCCTTGTTTCCTGCACTAGTTTAAGTTTGTCTTCTATGGCTTTCTCTACAAACTTATTTTGAATCAGGAAATATTTCCAAATCATACCCTTAGTTTTCAACTGGTAATCAACAATTATTTTTAGTCCCTGATGATGAATTTGGGCTTCCTTGGGTTTGGTTTCAGATTTCACACTTTCAATCATCCTCATCAAGTTTTTATAAAAGAAGTATGGCAAGTTGATTATTATGTCTCCCTTGATATGATGTAGCAACCTAATGTGGTATAGGTGTACTATGCTATGTCTGCTATCACAAGTGAAGAATTTTTGGATTATCAATACTAACTCAGCCCAAGTTTCATTGAACCATTCTCTGGGAATCCCCTTTGTCCAGCCAAAGGATCCCTTTCCGTTCTTATCGAGGAAGAAGGTCCAACCCTTTTCCTTAAAATGCAATCCTTTGTGATAAATTTCACCTGATAATGGCAACTCTAGGACTTCAGAAATTGATTATGGAGTTAAAGGAATGAGTAAACTACCCACCATATTTTGATCTTGTTTGCAGTTTTTATAAACTCCCTTGTAATATCTTCATTATGCCCTTTGAATTTTTGAAGGAAGCCTATCAAGCCTGATTGATAAAGTTTTTCAACTATGTCTCTACCCAAATGTTCAATCTAAAAGTCTTTAGGCTCTGTTCTTGATGTCATGTTTTCTGAAAACCATTTGATATACCCCTCTACTGTCATCAAATTCATTTTTTTAAAACAAAAATTCATGTACTAGATCTCATCATAGTAGTGAGGCTTACCTATGTTTGTTGCCTTTGCCAAGTAAGTGAAACCAATCCTCTGTTTTCTTGAAAGAAGTGAGCTTACTGCTTCTACAGACACAAGATTTGATGTAGAGAAATTTATAAAAACATTAAAAAATCATGCTTTTATTAATCTACTCTCCTTATTCTATCCTCTGTCTCTTAAAAAAAATAAAAATCCTCTGCCTCTGTTTGTAGATTTTTTTATCTTTTGTTTGACTGTGTAAAAAAAATAAAAAATAAAATATATATATATATACGTCAGTGTCTTCTAATCCTTCAATTCCATGCAAAATCCTTTTTCTAAGGCAAAGCATTATATATCTAATTTAAGCTCATTGTTTATGCAAGAAAATTTGGAAAAATGGCTCATTGTTTCATAAAAAATATCATAAAATGAGTTCATTGTATCTTTGAAATTCACCAAACTCTGCTCTCTGTTATGAAAAAACATGTTGACTATGTTTTTTAAGCCAAACATTCACCATAAATCTTGGTTCGAATTCTCTTACTGAGTATGCAAATGAAATGAATTTACTACACAACCCATTTAAAACGAATCCACTATGCATTTCAAATCAAACACTCCACACTTTGTTTGCATTCAAATTGAAATTGAAGACTGTATATGAAGACATTTTCCAAGTTTACCTATTCTACAATGATATTCGTGATTTTTCTTTTAGTTTGACTGAAGTTCCTATGTTTCAAGCAACGCCAACTTATCAAAATATCACTCAATATCTTAATCATTTACTCATTCAATCAACAAAGGATTTCATGTTGACTGGTAGCAGAGCATTTGTGAGTGGTGGAAGTGACATAACGTAAGGCAATGACAAGTTTTAAAAACTCAACAATCTCAACAATATCGAGATTTACTCATACGAATAATCATTGTTTTAAACAAGACAAACTGAGTTTGCTTCTTACCTCGTTCTTCACGAGATTTTTGCCTCTTGATAGCGTGCTTGCTTGACACATCTGCCGGATATGTTGGCTTGAAATATCAGCCAACTCTCCTTATCCCTCTATCCTTCTCACTGCTATATCTCCTACTCTCTTTGCTGCATTAAATTTCCTCTATTTTCCTCACAGCTCTCGCTTGTCTTCTCTCGTTAATTCGTTTCTCACATAATTTTTTGGATGCATGTTTTGATTACACGCCATTTCTTCTCTCACTGAGCCTGCGAAAGGAAATTATGGTGAAAAACACATAGTGTTTCAGTAGCTTGAGGACTAAGAATGGCGGAGGTTATTCTCTCCACAATTTACATAGTGTTTGTAATATTGCATTTTGAATTTTTTTAATCATTCATTGACCGCTTGACTGGTGCCTCTGTGGCTTACATTTCCTGACTAATTTGGTATGTTGACTCCATGGTGTACATCTCATCCTCGGCTTCACTTATTACACAGTCCTTTTTCATGTTTCGTTCTCATGGCTTGTGCTGATCACTATGTCCACATTCTTCTTTCCATTGAAACGCATCATGCCTAATCAAATATGCACCATCATACTTATGTTCCACCACTGTTCATGCATCACTGCTTCTCCATATCTCGTCCATTCATATCATATGCATCATTGTCATATATTTTTTTGTCATTTCATAGCATCATACTTAGGTTATTTTGTTTGCATATACATTTCCTTGTTTATAGTATGATTGCATTTCTGCTACATTACCTTAGCTCATAATCATATTTTATGATTGCGCTTTTGCATCTTTGTTTTGTTTTTGAAATTCAAATAGTGCGCTATCATATGATTTAAACTTTAAGTTTTATCTTTTATTTAATTTTAAAAATGACCAATGGAATGGTCATATTTTAAAATAAAATATTTACAATGGAACTAACCTCTTGTTTGTTTATTGTAGGTCCAACAAAGGTTTGATGTTAAGCCTTTTGATTATGATCTTTTTGTTTAGGAAAAGTAGGGTTACTATGGTATGGTATGGTATGGATAGGAAATATGTAATAGAGTATGGAATGTTTATTGAATGATTAGGATAGTGGTGTGGATATGGATAAAAATAGGGATAAGAACATAGGTGATGAAATGTATGTGCTAAAAATGCATACCCAGTACTAAATTAGCTTTAACAATTCTAGCATATTTTTTTTTTAATTGAAATTTTAAGAGCAATATTTTACTTATTGTACTCGTATTCCCTCAAACCATTTGATGTTCATGATGGTCAACATTGTGTTTGTTATAATGATGGCTCTTCCAGACTATGTAGAGACTTATTTCTTCTTTACATCTGATTATTGATTTGGAATGATGTTGTTCAGGTCCCTTCTGCAGGTTAAATTTTGACATTTTAGGTCCCTTCTGTCATGATCTTCAATATTGATGTAGCTCAAGTCCCTTCTGACAATTTGTTTTTTTCAGGCCCCTTCTAAAGTAATTTGCAATAATGTTTGAAAATTTCTTTTGTCGTAATGATACAGGTCCCTTCTGGATAATTTTCTCAATAATAATTCACGTCCCTTTTGTATATGTTGAATGATGTATCTGGTCCCTTTGTACTTGTAATTCATATTCCTTCTTCAATTCAACTGCTCAAACTATTTACATAGTATTATTACACGCCTTCCCCCAAGCTGATGTTAAGACTTGTCCTCAAGTCTGACATGTCTCGGAGGGTAAATCTGCAAAAATAATACTGAAGTAAAATAAAAATAAAAAAGAAAATTCATATTGGCCAAACAAGTTGGTTTTCCGATATGAATTCGAGTTTGTATTGTGCCAGTTTCCTGGATTTTCACAACCGAACTCTTTTATTATTTTTATTTTTGTTATATATATATATATATATTTTTATTCTTCTTCTTCTGGAATTATGAGAGGCATATTGCTATGCTGCCCCATTAGTTCCAGATCAGTATCTGTCGAAATTTTTCTCATAAAATCCTCTTTATTTATAGGCTTATTGTAAAATTTAAGCCTATTTTCATTAACAACAAATGAAATAGATGTTTCATCAATTTTTTTTATCTTTGCAGCTCTATTGTCAAAGATTTCTTCAATCTCATATGGCCCAAGCCAATGAGTCGTAAAATTTTCTTTGAAATCTTTAAACTTGGAGTCGAACAATAGTGCCCAATCTCCCTTTTGAAATGCTTTATTATTTATGAATCAATCATGCCATTTAATTCTTTGTTCTTTCACAAGAGATGTGTGCTCTATTTCTTGCTGTCATATCTCATCCAGTTCATTAATTTTATAATTCTTTGTTGATGCGCCTCAAATAATTACATCCCCAATTCTACTGCTAGCTTGAATGTATGTATTTGAAATTCTATGGGTAATAGGAATTATTTTTCATACACCAACTGATATGGATTTAACACAGTTGTGTCTTTCCATGTTATCCTATATGCCCATAGTGAATCTCTCAATTTCTCTGAGTAGTCCTTTCTGTTCATTTGTACAGTCTTTGTCATGATGTTCTCTAGGACTTTGTTTGTTGATTCCACTTGTTTGTTTGCTTGAGGATGATACGGATTTGATTTTCTGTGTTTGTTCTTGTATTTCTCTGTAAGATCTTAAACAAAATTTGATTTGAACTGTGTGCCTTGGTCAGTTATTATCTACCTCAGAACTCCGTACCTTACAAATATATCTTCAAACAGAAAAGACACAACAGTACCTTTTGTTGCCTTTGCCTCCACCCACTTAGTTACATAATCTGTATATACCAGGATGTACATCTTTCCGTTTGATGGAGGGTCGATTGGTCCCACAAATCTAAAGCCTATTATTCAAATGGTTCAATCAGTACTTGTGGATTTAATGGAATTTCATCTGATGCCACTAGTCTCCCAAATCTTTGGCAGTTGTCACATCTCTTCACATAGGCCTTGGAGTCTTTGAAGATGGTTGGCCAGTAGTAGCCAAGTTTCAGCACTTTGTATGGTGTCCGCTTGTCTGCAAAATGACCACCACATGGCTCGTCATGACAAGCTTTCAAAATATCAATAATCTCATCTTCTCTAACACATTTTCTATTCATTAGATCAACACCAATATAAAAGAGATCTCCATTGATCCAACTATATCTAGTACTTTCTCTAACTATTCTTCTTTTATGTTTATTTGTGTAATGAGATGGTAGGATGTCAGATGATAAATAGTTGGCTATATATGCAAACCATGGAATTTTGATATTTATAGAAAATAGATGTTCATCTGGAAAATTGTCTGATACTGGATTTGGATCACTAGGTGAATGAAGTCTTGATAGAAAGTCTGCAACTTGATTATCCTTATCTGGTAGATCTTGCACAGTAATGTTAAATTCTTGCATTAATAACAACCATCTAGTTATTCTGCCATTTTTGATGGATTTGTTCATTAAATATTTTATGGTTGAATGATTTGTATGGACGAAAACTTGATAACCTGTTATGTAATGTCTAAATTTATTAATTGCATGTACTACAACTAACATTTCTTTTTTTGTAATAGTGTAGTTCAATTCTACCAGTGTTTAGTTTTTTCTTATGAAATATATGGCATAATTAAACTGATTCTCTTTCTGTCCAAGTGATGCTCTGATAACAGTGTCAGATGCATCAGTTGAAATATGAAATGGAAAAGACCAATTAGGTCCTCGAAGAATGGGTGCAATTGACATTTTTTCTTTTAATTTTTCAAATGCATTTTGACAATTATTTGTCCATTGGAATTCCACATCTTTCACAAGTAAATTGAATAATGGCAAAGCTATTTTACTGAAATTTTCAATAAATATCCTATAGTAGCCTGCATAACCCAAGAAACTTCTAACTTCTTTTTGTGTTGTGGGTGGCATTAAATTCACAATAACTTGAATTTTTGTTGGGTCCACCTTGATTCCTGAAGAAGAAATATGGTGTACCAACACTATTCCCTCAGTTAAAATTGTAAAACATTTTTCATTACTGAATGATAGATTTGTCTCTATGCATATTTTCAACACTTTTTCGAGATTTTTTAAACAATCATCAAATGTTATGCCATACATAGTGAAATCATCCATGTAAACTTCTACACACTAATGGATCAAATCAGTAAAGATTGCAAGGATTGCTCTCTGAAAGGTAGCACGTGGATTAAATAAACCAAAGGGTAATACATTGTATGCATATGTTTCCCATGGGCATGTGAATGTTGTCTTATATTGGTCTTCCAATGCTATCTTTATCTGATTGTACCCGCTAAATCCATCAATAAATGAAAAGAATTTATTTCCAACTAATGAATCTAACACTTGATCAATAAATGTTAAAGGAAAATGATATTTTAATGTAGGTTTATTGAGTTCTTTGTAATCTACACAAATTCTCCACTTCCCATTTTTCTTAGGTACTATAACTAAGGGTGAAACCCATTGACTATCTGAAATAGGATAGATAAATCCGACTTGTAACAGTTTCTATAATTCTTATTTCACTACTTCCTTCATCATAGGGTTCATCCTTCTTTGTGGTTGCCTTACTGGTTTAATTTTATCATCAGTGTAAATGTGATGGATACATGTTTTTGGATGAATATCCTGCATGTCTATGTAATCCCATGCAAAAGCTTTTGAATATTTTTGTAACAGTATTGTTAGCTCTTGCTCTTGTGATGATTGTAAGTTATTACCAATATTCAAATGTCTCCCAGGACTGATCTCAATGATTTTTCTCTTTGAATTGGTAATTGAATTAACAGGAAAAATAATTTCAAATGTATTTTGCAATGATTGTATAGTGCAGTCTTTCTAAAAACACTGATTTAAAAGGTGACTAGCAGCTTCATATTGAGTTATTCTAAGCCACTCTGAAATATTTGGTTCTGAGATGAAAAGATCTAATAAGTCCTCATTTTCTTCCTCCTCTCTAAAATTATAACCTTGATTAAGACTAAGAACAAATTTAAGCTCTTTTTGTTCCTCTCCATCAAGCCATGATAATAAATAAGGAGATTGAGCGGGAGGATACAATGTAACATGTTTTCTTTCATCTCCATGTGCAATAATCATACTTCCTGACATGCATCCAATGTAAGCATCTGGAGTGGCTAACCATGGTCTGCCAAAAATTAAGGGATGCCCTCATAAATTTGTTTTTGGCTACAAAATTAAGAATTCTACAAGATACTCCCATGAATCCAGTGAGACAATGATATCTTCCAATATACCTTCTGGTACAACTTTAGATCTATCTACAAGTTCTAAGATTGTAGTAGTAGGTCTAATGTTGTTCAGATTCAAATGTTTCATAGCCTCTGTAGTATTAACATTTATAGTTTCTCCCAAGTCTATTAAATTATTTGGCACTGAAAATTTGTTCATCAAAATGGTAACCATAGGAATCCCTGGATCAACATATTTTTCAATGGTTGTGTTTGTAGACATGAGACTAGCTAAACTTCCAATTACCTGGATTGTAGGTGGATCTTTCTTTCTTCTACCATATTTCTTAATGCATAATTCCTTTATTGCTTTTGCATATATTGGAATATCTTTAATTGCCAGCAACAAAGGAATTTTGACATATGTGTTCTTCAATTCATCCAGAATATCAAATTCAGGCAGAGATATTCGGATTTTCTGTTGTATCAATCTCTCCGGATATGGTGGATTCTGAGTCATAATATATTTACCTTTATGAATTTTTTGTTCTGGTTGAGGTTTTTGACTTTGTTCTCCTTGTTCAGTTTCTTCTTCTATTATCAGAGGAGAATTTTTTCTGTAATACCTTCCCAGACCTTATTTGGACATATTGTATGGGAAGAATAGAATAAGTAGGATAATATGTTGCTTCCTCCACATGGTATGCTAGTCTATCCACCTTGTTACTTGGATTAGCCACTAGCTGAGTTGGAAATTGTGTTGGTCTAGGTGGTGGTTGGTTAGTAGGCAGCTGAAGCTGCTGAGGTTGAGTTAACATTGGTTGATTTTGGGGTGGAAATGGAATTGGTTGATGTTGCTAGAATTGTTGGTATTGAGGAAATGGTTGTGGAGGGTATGGTTGTTGATATTGATAATGTTGAGGATACATATGCTGAGGTGGCTAGTTTCCATAACCATATCCCCTCCAACCTTGTGCAGGTTGATTTGATATTTTTGTGGAGGCCAAGCATGCCATGGCATTGGAGTGTTCCATGAATTTTGAGAATATTGAAAATTATGAGGGTTTTGTTGAGGGAACTGTTGAGGCATCCTTGGTTTCCAAGGTCTCCTTGGTGCCATATAGTAGAGATAATATACTCCTTGCATTTCTTCTACTTGCAACTCTTTTAATTTGGGACAGTATTTTGTTGCATGATTTTATGTGCAAAGTCCACAGACTTGTATACCTTGCAAATGACATTCCTTGAGTGGATGTTTTTGCCTACACTTTGGACAAAATATTGCTAAGATTTCATCTTGTTCTTCTTTCTTTTTCTTAGCTTTTAAGACATCTACTTGTGTTCCCAAAGTGCTCAAGAGATCTATTTTGAAATTTTCTAGTAAAATTCCTATCTCTGCTCTTGTTACTACACTTTTTGCAGATTTGGAAGCTCTTGATGAAATATCTCTCTTTCCACTCTTTACTCTTCCCCTAGAGTATTTCTGACAAAGTTCAGCAATTTCTTCAAATGGTAAATTGGAGATATCTCCTTTTCCCATCACATTAAGGATGTCTAAATATTCATCTCTGATACCCTTAAGAAATATTGTACGGATGGTGTCAGGATTTAGAGAACGACGTTTGGATTTCTGCAAATTGTAAAGAAAACTTTCCAAATATTCTTCCAAACTTTCGTCTTCTTGTTGTGTCATTCTAAAAATGTCTTCTTTTAAGTCTCTAGCCCTGCAATAAGCTTTATAATTTTTAAGAAAAAAATTCTTCATATCATCCCAAGAAGCTATTGTATGTTCTCCTAAACCCATAAACCATTTCAAGGTTGTTGCTTTCAGAGTAGCAGGAAAAAAATCGAAGCTTGTGTGTATCATCCATATATCCATAAGTTCTACACAAGATATCAAAATAGAACATGAATGCATAAGGATCTTATGTTGACATTCCATAGAAATTAGGCAATACATAAGGTGGAATGTTTTTCATTTTTATTTCTGCTCCTAATATTGCTCTTGCATCTAATATTGGAAAGCCAAAAGTAGTTTCCTGATCATTGTTATTTTCTTTCTCATTTTCATGTGTTCTTCTGTTTTGATTTTCTCTTCTTGCTTCTTCTTCTATCCTTCTAAGTGCTTCTTCTCTTCTGTCTTCCTCCACCTTTCTTTCTTCCTCTCATTTTCTTCTCCATTCCCTTTTCTGTCTTTCATATTCAAGCCTTTGTTCAGGAGTCATGTTTAGCCTATTTGAGCCTTCTCCTTCTTCAACCATTTCTTGTTCAGAGATATGTAGTGTTTCAATATGAGGTTGATTTTGTATTTCTTCCAGTTCTTTGATGTGTTCAAGGACAGGTTGCTCTAGTTGTTCAACAACTGCTTTTGTATCTTTTTGTTTCCCTAAGGAAGGAGGTTCTTTAGGTGATTGTTTTCTTTTTACTTCCAAGGCTAACAAGATTTATCTTTCAACTAAACTTAATCTTTGTCCTGATCTCTGTTTTTCCTCTAACTCTTCTATAGTAGGTCTTACAACAACTGGTGTTGTTAGTCCCGTGGATGAATAAGTTGTTGGGGGATTTTGTTTCACAAATCTACCCTTCTGATCTCTATCTGTAGGCATAGGAAAACATAACTTAAAAGAAAAACTATGTTTTTGTTGTTTTTATATTTTTTTATCTTTTTATCTTCCTAATTGAACGTTTTGAAATATTCTTCCCTGGCAATGGCGCCAAAATGTTTTTTTGGTTTAACGGGTAAGCAAACACAAGTATTTATTATCAATCTAGGCTAGTAGGACTTAGAAGCATCCCCAAAGTATATGGGTTCCAGCTATGATCAAGTTAGAAGATGATTTATCAATGATTAAGGAAATGCATATTACAAATATAAATCTAAACTAAATAATTTCTAAATTCAAGTATGCAATCAGTAGCAGAAGAATCTCCTAACTTAAGAGATTTTTTTGTCCTTCTCTCACAAGATTACTTCATGAATCAGAAATAAAAACCATTAATTGAGCAATAGATTAAGATGCATGAAACAATAATTGAAGAGGCTCTTAACTAAAGAGATCCTAGTTGTCCTTCATCACAGATTCATTCATCAATAATACTATTGTTAGTAAACAAGAATTCAGAAAAGCATTAAAAAGCATGAAAAGGTGAATTCTAGCTTAAGATCTTCATCAGATAGAAAGAATGTTTATCTTAAACATTTGATTGCCCTTTCATATGCAGAATAAGAATGATAATTAGATTCATAAGCACTCATAAAACATCAGCATAAATCTAATCAACAAGTTAAGCATAAAACAAACTAGTTCAGAAACTACAATTACAAATAACTAGAAAGTGCACTTAGCTTGGTGTGGGGGCCCTCCACCCTTTCCTCGCACACTAAAATTGTTTTTAGATACTAAAACTTCAGTCAAGAAATAAGAATATAACAGTAGCAATGGAATAGAACACGTCTTCAATTAACTCTCCAAAGGCTCAGAAATAATAATGTTAAGTCATAAAATTTCTGCATATCAATGCCTTCAAAGTCTGAGGCTTAAATAGATAAAATATGCAACGAATTCATATTAAATGTCTCCTATAGCCATGGCTATCCTTATCTTATACAATCAAATAGAATTCATCCATCAAATCCATCAAAATCTAGAAAATCCCATAAAATAAGAAATTTGACCTAGTTCCTAGGGATCCTCCATAGAAATAGGTCATGTGTGATCGCCTTTGACCAGGCCTATTGAAGATCGTTTTGACTGAAGCAACAGGTGTACATTTAATATTTGTTCCCAAGATTTCTAGAAATATATCCAGCTCGAGCCGAAGTGTCCTGCAATATGCAAATCATGAGGCCATTACGGGAATTTCTGATCTGGTCCAAAAATGCACTTAAAATTCAATTTTTATAAAAACTTCTAAGTATTGAAAAGCTTAATTTAAATACCTGTATATGCATTTATTGGTCAAAATTAAGGTGAATATGATGGTGTATATATGGATAGTATGGAAAATAAAGTGTATTTCATAAACAAAAAGAGATAAAAAACGAGGGCCAACCCTTAAATTAAATTCAAAACTATGTCAAATTTTCCTCGACCAAAACCTTTATAACTTGAGAGAAAACAAATTATAACAAGAGATGATGAAAAAAATTTATAACAAGAGATGATGCTTCACAAGGTTGAACTTTGGATACAATATGATGTGATATCCAAATAAGTGTTACCAAGATGTTAAGACAAGGTGTTGAATATTGATCCAGGTGGATATTGGTGGTCACCCGCCTATTCCACTTGGGGCCCCACCATTGTCTCTTTCATTTTTTCAGTTTCGGCACAACTTACTATTTTTAGCATTTTTTCGGGTCCTGAACTTCCAGAGCCATTTTGAGGCCCTAAACGACGTTTTTTGGGAAAACGGAGAGCAAAAAGGTCCATGGATTGATGTTTCTCATTCAAAATTTGTATTCCTCGGACAGATGTTTCTAACGATGTATGGTACGCGTCAAACGGAGATCGTATGCCAAAGTTACGCCCCTAGGAAGTTGAAACACCAATTTACCCAAATGGGGACCAGAGTTTTGGCGCTTCATCTCCTAGGGTTAGGGTTTTGGCTGTTTAGGATTTACCATTGTTTCTAAATAATAAATAGGCCCTTGAGCCTCATTGTAGCTCAGTTCAGAGGCCTATAGCCACCACATCTCTTCTCAGAGATAGCTACCAGCACCCTAGCTAGTTTTATTTCCATTCTGTCTGTAAGCAAATTTCAGTTCTTTGATATTAATGAAATAAAGTGTTATTTCCGTTGCATCTCTATATTTATGGTTATGTGTTTATTCTGTTGCCTTCCTGCATAAATCCGGAGCAGTGGTATCAAAGCGGTCTGCTTTTTCTCGATCCTTCTTTGCATGTCCCCAACGAGGTCGGGGTATAAGGAGTTAGGGCTCGATCTGGTGGAACCTTTGCAAGATCAGCCTCGCAAACCCCGATGGACGCCCATGGGGGATGAAAAGAAAGATGAGGGAGCAGGAGATCCTATCAAAATATTGGTTGAGGAGGCCCTCAAAAAATAAAGGAATAGGATGATGGATAAGTTTTCCCATATCCTTCAACGATTGCCCACCAGTAGCTTTGCATCCAACAACCCGTCTGGAGGCGCAACTCCTTTTAAGGTAGAAGTAAATTTTGACATCCCCATATTTGAGGGAAAAATATATGTAGGAACTGTAGATAGACAATTTAATTTATTAGACTGATATTTCTCGGTTCATGACTTTTATGACAGGGAGAAGATTATTTTTTCACTCCAAAAAGCTACTTCCCATGTCAAGTACTAGTGGGAAACCTATTGTGAGAAAAAGGATGAGGTGAAACCCTCTTTGTTCTCGGTCGTACCCACTTGGAATTCTTTCTAAGATGCCATCAAGGAACAATATTATCCTATGGGGAGCTATGAGGATAAGTACATATAATGGAATACATTGCGGAAGGAAAGGGATCAAGATGTGCATGAGCGCGGCGAATTTTCCATACCACTGCGCACCAAGTTGGGTATCAAAGATTTAGAGAAACATCTGGTGCTAAATTATCGCAGTTGTCTGCACAGATACATTCAGGAGGAAATGGAGTTCCTCGACATCTCCTCGCTTGGTACGGCATACCGGTATGCTGCCAAGATTGAGCAGAAATTAAAATAGAAGAAGCGAGACGTTAGATCTGTGAATCAAAAGCAAGGGAAAGGTGCTCCCAAACCACAAAACAAAGGACAGAGCCAAGGCATGGCGACTCAAGACAACCTGTCGAAGCCACAAGCAAAGAACAACACCGCAAAGCCAAAGAAGGACACGGGAAAGTAGTGTGAGTTCCATAAGAGCTCCACTCACAACACAAGTGAGTGTCGGGCCAAGCAGTCGCTAGTGGCCGAGATGAGGGCTTCTGAGTCAGATGCATGCTCTGACTCCGAATCAGAACCTGAAAAGGCGAATGAAAAAGGGAAACAGATTATTGATGCGGAGCCCAATGCCATTGTTGCCACTACAAAGATCCAAAAGGAGGAACCGGAAGATCCAGAGGAGGAGGAACGTCTCTTCCACTCCCAGATGTGGGTAAAGGGCTCCCTGGTATAGTTCATTGTCGACAATGGGAGCCAAAAGAACCTCATTTCAGCAGACGCCGTGAAGCGGTTGGGCTTGCCGACCACAGCTCACCCACATCCATACACCATCGGGTGGCTTCACTAAGGACGAGATCTCCGCGTCAGCCAGCAGTGTCGCCTTCCCTATAGCATCAAGCCCTTCACGGATGAGGTATTATGTGACGTTGCTCCTATTGATGTTTCTGATGTATTATTAGGACAACCATACTTGTGGAATCGTCATGCTGTGTATGAGTCTCGACCTCGTGCTGTTATTATTACTTTGGGAAATAAGTTGTACAGGATACCAGAGGTACCACCTCCTACGACTATCTCTTTGGTTACTGCAAAACAATGTAGTAAGCTCATTTCCCAAACCAGGAAATTCATTTTCCTAATGATCCGCCCCCAGGGCAAGAAGAAGACTGTGGCCACGACCTCCAGACAGGGCCCCTCTGCACGACAACAACAAATGGATAAGGTCGTGGAGGAGTACGGGGACATCTTCACCTCACCCACAGGGGTTCCTCTGCACTGCCAGGTCAAGCACCCGATTGATCTGACCCCAGGTGCGCCACTACCCAATGGACCAATCTATCGACGCTCTGTTCTGGAAAATGATGAAATCAAGAGGCAGATTCAGGAGCTGTTGCAGAAAGGTCACATCAGACCAAGTTCATCGCCCTGTGGGAGCCCAATCGTGTTGGTACAGAAGAAGGATGGGACGTGGAGACTCTGTATTGACTATCGGGCGCTGAACAAGATCACTATCCGGAATAGGTACCCGATCCCACGGATTGATGACCTTCTGGACCAACTCAAAGGTGCAAAATATTTCAGCAAGATTGACTTGAAGTCGGGGTATCACCAGGTACCGATTGAACCCTCCGATGTGTGGAAGACTGCCTTCAAAGCCAAGGAAGGCCTTTTCGAATGGTTGGTCATGCCTTTCGGGTTGACGAATGCTCCTGCAACCTTCATGAGGATGATGGACGACATCTTGCGGCCATTCACCAACTCATTTGTAGTGGTGTAATTGGATGACATTCTGATCTTCAGCCAGACTTGGGAAGAGCACCTTCACCACATCCGACAAGTCCTCCAAACACTGCGGCAACACAAGTTGTGTGCCAATTTGGAGAAGTGCACTTTTGGCATGACCCAGGTTCAATATCTGGGATAAATTATTGATGAAAGGGGGTGCATGTGGATCCAGCCAAGATCCAAGTCATTCGGGATTGGCCAGCCCCGACTACTATAACAGAGCTTCGCAGCTTTCTGGGTCTTGCTAATTTCTACCGTAGATTCGTGTTGGGATTCTCTCATATCACTTGGCCCTTGAGTCAAGTCACCAAAGGAGGAGCGAGAGCAAAATTATTTTGGTTGGAACCTCAACAGAAGGCGTTCAAAGAATTGAAAAATCGCCTCTGTTCTGCCCCAGTGCTCACCTTACCAGACTTGCAGCAGCCATTTGAGATCGAGACAGATGCCTCTGACTATGCTATTGGGGCAGTTCTTACTCAACAGGGACATCCAGTGGCATATCACGGTGAGACATTGTCTGAGACAGTTCGCAAGTATCCCACCTATGACAAAGAAATGTATTCCATTGTGCAAGCCTGTCGACAATGGAAGCATTACATTTTGGGGAAAGAAACAATCATCCACACAGACCACCGGCCCCTGCAGTTCATACAGACACAAGGGAAGTTGCAGAATGATCGCCATCAGAAGTGGTCCACATATCTGCAACAGTTTCATTTGAACATCAAGTACAAGAAGGGTAGCACCAATAATGTTGCGGACTGCCTCAGCCGACCACCGATCGTGGCGCTCACCACCGTGCTCAACTCTTGTGGGCACGAGACTTCTGATTGGCCGCTTCTCTATGAGAGTGACCCAGAAGTCGGCCACACTTACAAGGCACTCTTGGGGGGTACGCAAGTTCCAAATTTTTACCTCCAAGATGCACTTTTATGTCACCTGGGACACCTTTGTGTTCCTTCAAGCGAACGTGCCAAGATGATATGGGAAGCACACTACAGTCGAGTCGCTGGGCATTTCGGGGTCGAGAAAACAGTAGCAATCCTGCAGAAGTATTTCTATTGGCCGAACCTTCGAAAGGATGTCGAGAAGCACATCAGATCCTGCACTGCTTGTGCCATTGCCAAATCGACCATCAAGAAGCAAGGCCTATATACTCCTCTACCTACCCCTAGTCGACCTTGGGAATCCATCTCCATGGATTACATGTCAGGCCTGCCTTCTACTAAGCAGGGAAATGACTGTGTTTTTGTGGTCGTCGACAGATTCTCGAAGATGGCCATTATGGCACCCTGCAAGAAGAATATCACAGCAGAAGCCACTGCTAAACTCTTCTTTGAACGAGTGTGGGTGCACTTTGGGATCCCACAGTCTATCATATCAGATCGGGATAGTAGGTTCCTTAGCACATTTTGGTCCAGCCTCTGGTCGATGTTGGATACCAAGCTCACCAAGTCCACAGCTTTCCATCCCCAAACAGATGGCCAGACAGAGGTTGTCAACAGAATGATTGTACACATTTTGCGCATGTACAATTCAAAGCATCCACGCACATGGGACGAGAGCCTCCCCTATGTACAACATAGTTATAATCGTTCTCTCCACAGTTCAATCAGCCATAGCCCCTTTCAAGTGGGCTTGGGATTCCAGCCACTATGTCCCATTGACGTAGCCATGCCATTTGCAGCTACTCAGGCCAATTCAGCTCATGTCCAGTCTAAAGTTGACAAAGCAGGTAGCTTCATCGAGCGCATTAAACACATCCACCAACAGGTTCATGATATATTGGACAAAGCCAATGCCAAGTACAAGCAATGCCATGATCAACACTGGTTGCCACACAACTTCCAGGTGGGTGACAAAGTATGGCTACATTTGCAGAAGGAGCGCCTCACTGGACCCCACTACAAGCTTCGCCCACTCCGATACGGGTCGTACACCATCACCAAGGCTGTAGGGAACAATGCCTTCAAGCTCAGTATTCCACCATTCCTTGGTCTGCACCTAGTCTTCAATGTGGATCGCCTTCGTCCTTACTTACCACCTCTACTGGACACCTCGAACATTGCAGAACAACTCACACCAACAGAGTTAAACCCAGACTGCATGGAACAGGCCACCACAGATTGTATCATGGACATGCAAATCAAGAACACTCGCCAACAAAAGATCCAACTGTATCAGGTTATCAAAGCTGGCCAAATCCTGCACCAAGGAAAGTGGTTCACCAGGGACCAAGTTCAGCAGAAATTTCCTCATCTCATGGAGGAACTTAACGCAATGGGGACCATTGCTTCCTAAGGGGGGAGGAATTATCCAAGTGGATATTGGTGGTCACCCGTCTATTCCACTTGGGGCCCCACCATTGTCTCTTTCAATTTTTCAGTTTCGGCACAACTTACTATTTTTAGCAGTTTTTCGGGTCCTTAACTTCCAGAGCCATTTTGAGGCCCTAAACAACGTTTTTTTGGAAAACGGAGAGCAACATAGGTCCATGGACCAACATTTCTTGTTCAAAATTTGTAGTCCTCGGATAGATATTTCTAACAAGGTATGGTACGCGTCAAACGGAGATCGTATGCCAAAGTTACGCCCCTAGGAAGTTGAAACACCAATTTAGCCAAACGGGGCCCATAGTTTGGCGCTTCATCTCCTAGGGTTAGGGTTTTGGCTGTTTAGGATTTCCCATTGTTTCTAAATAATAAATAGGCCCTCGAGCCTCATTGTAACTCATTTCGGAGGCCTGTAGCTGCCACATCTCTTCTCAGAGATAGCTACCAATGCCCTAGCTAGTTTTATTTCCATTCTATCTGTAAGCAAATTTCAGTTCTTTGATATTAATGAAATAAAGTGTTATTTCCGCTGCATCTCTGTAATTATGGTTATGTGTTTATTCTATTGCATTCTTGCATAAATCCGGAGCAAATATGTTCTTAGAAGGCAGGCCCAAACAAAGATAAAATGACTCAGAATTGTGCCATCACTAAATCCAAACTTTTGTGTTTTTGTAATTGCTACGGGTCAACTTTCAATCTGCTTAGAGAGACAATCGAATGCCCTTATTATAGAAGAATTAAATATTCATCCCACTCTAGAATATTGCAATGCCTTATTTAGAGACAGATGACTTAGGGATTCCTTGACAATCATGTCTTCTTCATGCATAGTGTTATGTAGGGCCACACACATGAGTAGTAGAGCATTGTTGGAGGATACGTCCTATTTAGATTGGTTCATGAATTTTCTCTAGAAGACCATAAACATACTGCAAAATTGTATCAATTTGAGAGTAAGATAGGCCAATGAAACCTTCAAATAAAAAATTGGATCTAATACATATGGTTATACTTTGAAAGGGATAGATTTTGATTAGGCTGAGATATATTCATAGTATTAAAGTTGTGTGATTAACCCTTGAATTTTGATAGCCTTCGATATGCTTAAGTTTGTGCCCAAAAAGGCACCTTGAAATATGCTCAGACTTTCACATATGCCTCAAATATATGCCTTGATAGTGGCCTAAAAATCATGATCTTATTCAAGCTTAGGAACTAACCCATATCAACGAGAATTTCCTTGACTTTTACCACAAATTAGATTCACGAAATTAAAAAAAATCTTGCTAAGAAACATATAGAAGACTACCCTAATCATTGGGCCAAATAGGCATGGATGTGTTACTCTAGTTCATGGGATTTCTCCATGGTTTCATCAGATATATGAGCTACATGTAAAAATATTCAAACCAAATGAACCCCTTTCTAAAACATGCAAGCCATAACCCAACGCTTTCCAAATATTCGACCTCTCCCAAAAGATGTTCGAGACTCCACAGGGCCACAAGAATATTTCAAAAGATTTCTTGAAGGATTGTCGTCTTAATTCATGCAAATTAATAATAGAGAATTCCTGTTTTTAGAGTTTCAATAAAGACTTCTAGGAGGGCATGTCGAAATCTAAAAGGGATGGAAAACATTTAAAATTTGAAAACCACTTCTTAAATTTTTTTATTGAAGTCAGATTTCCCTCTAATTTGGGACATGGAAAATTTACAATACTAATTTCTCTGGTGTTTTCCTCAAATAATTTGACCATAATAAATTAAAATTTTAACCACTTCCTTATTCGATTGAAATGTGCCATTTTTCTATCCAATATGATGTTGCCACATCATCACTCTTTTGGGGTTTTTGACCACAAGGAGGGTGTGTCATCTTTGACTAGGCATATTTACCAAGTGGTGAATAATCTCATGAAATGTTATATATCATTGGAATCAACATGATGAGGAGTATCCAACCATGATGGTATGGAGCCCATTAGACTAGAAATCCCATGTCTTCTTTTTTAAAACTTAAAGGCGGGGCTCTACTAGTTGTTGATAGGGTTGACATCAATGGAAACCATAAATCATCAATATCCCCCTTTGGCATTGATGGAAATCCAAAAAAATCTCCCTACGATCACTTCTCCCCCTAACTACATGCCTCTAAACTACGTCCTTGGAATTCTCTCCCCCTTTGACATAAATGGAAAAGGGTGACTCCCCCTGACAAGGTGCCTTCCTCCTTCCTCTAATAATATGTCATTTTCCCGCTGTCTACAAACCTGAAAGAGATCAAGATAAATTTGGACCTGATAAAATCCTGAGCTTGTGTTGAAGATACTCAAAAGTATCATGAGGTAAAGGTTTGGTGAAGATGCCAGCTACTTGCTCCTTTGTCCCAATGTACTCTACCTTTATGTTGCTTTTTGCAACCTTCTCACAAACAAAATGGTATTTGATAGTAATGTATTTTATTTTTGAATGCAAGACATAATTCTTGGAGATGCTTATGGCACTAATATTGTCATAGAAAATGAAGATGGGCTTATCAAACTTCACCTATAGATCCTGCAACGTTTGTTTCATCCAAAGGACCTAAGTGCAACATGTTGTTGTTGTGTATTCAACTTCCCCTGTAGATAAGGAGACTGAAGAATGTTTTTTACTCAACCAAGACAGAATACATCCACCCAAGTAGAAATATGCTCCATTAGTGGTCTTGTGATCATCAATGCAACCTTCCCAATCTGCATCAGTATAAGTTGTAATAACCAATTCATTTCCTTTAGGATACCACAGGCCAAAATTTAGTTGTTCGTTTCAGGTATCTGAAGATCCTTTTTACAACAAGGACATGAGATAATTTTGGTGCTACTTGGAATCACGCAATATATCCAATTGAATGCATCACATCTGGTCTCGAAGTTGTCACATATAGTAGGCTACCAATAATTTATCATTATATCTCTAGTCAACTTCCTTAGATTCATCATCCTTGCTTAGGGTGTATCCTGTCACCATGGGAGTGCTAACTAGTTTGCAATCCTCCATTAAAAAATTCCTCAACATGTCTCTGATGTACTTAGATTGAGAGATGAATATTCCATCTTCTTCCTGAGAAATCTAAAGTTGCAAGAAGAAATTAAATTCTCCAAATAAGGACATTTCGAACTCCTTCTACTTGTCACAAAAAAACTTCTTACTCAACCTGTCATCATCACTACCAAAAATGATATTGTCCACACATACTGTTATTAGTGTCAAGTTGTCTCATTCAATCATAATATATATGTTGTTGCCAATGCTTCCTCTCCTAAAGCCTTACTTTTGCAAATATTTGTCTAAGAGAGCATGCCATGCTCTCAAGGCTTGATTGAGACCATAAAGTGATTTCTTTAACTTTCAAACATAGTATTTCTTATCAGTAAGCATAAATCCTTTTGGATACTCTATGTAAACTTCTTCTTCAAATTCTCCATTCAAGAAGGTTGATTTGACGATCATCTAATATTCTTTGATTTTTCTTGAGCAAGCATATGTTAAGAATATACATATGGCTTTCATTCTAGCTACTAGAGAAAATGTTTTCTCAAAATAAATTCCTTGCACTGGTGCATATCCTTTCCAAACTAATATGGATTTGTTTCTGGTAACCTGTCCATCTTCATTCATCTTGTTCCTGAAGACCCATTTTGTACCTATGACATTTTTGTCCTTTTCTCTTGGTACTAGTGCCCATGTGTCATTCTTTTCAATTTGATCAAGTTCTTCATTCATGGATTTGAGGCAGTGTTCATCATTTCTAGCTTCGTCAAAGCTATTAGGCCCAAAGGTGGATAAAAGGGAAAAATGTCTTTATTTTTCCACGTGTGCTTATTGTCTTCTTCTAGTTCTAATTCCTACATCTATATCTCCAATTATATGTTCCGACGATGATTTTTCTAGTACCATTACTTAGGTGCTTTAGAAGGTGCTTAAGAAAATTGGTGATCAGTTCCTCTGGTTCTTCTTCCAATGGCTCTTCCTTCAACTTCTCTTCTTTCCTTGGTTCTTCTATTCAGTGTCTAGTTGAATCTTGTTTGGTTTGTTTCCTACAACCTTCATCAAATATCGCATTGATGCATTTCACTATTTTTTTGAGTCTCATATTGTAACACTTGTATGCCTTTCTTTTGGTGGAGTACCAAACAAATATTCCTTCATCCACTTGGGAATCTAGCTTGCCAATCTTCAAGTCATCCCTCTTTATATAACATTTACTCTCGAAGACTTTGAAGTGCTTAATGTGTAGGAATTTGCAGGGTAAGTTCCTTAGATCAAACACCAAAGGTCATCACTCACAAATAGATCATAGATCAGTACACCAATATTTGACGTGGTTAAAACCCTCAAAGAGGGAAATAGTCCATGACCTATGCCAACGCGACCACTTCAGGAAATTTATTAACATAAATAAATAAAATTTACATGAGCTTCTATCATAAACGGTCACTGGAAAAATGACCCTCGATTCTCTTTAAATAGAGATCATGGACCAATTGGGTGTTAAGCCACAGACCAAGTGTCAGTAATACCGAGGATAGAACGAACCGTCAGATCACTAAAGAAACACACTTTACCTAACTCTACGCTAGACCAAGTTATACTTAACTATTTCCTATGTGTCAAAATATCTTAACATCCCCCCTTAAGAACAACTTGGATAGAATTGAAGGATTTACAAAGGTGACACAATAGGAGAAGGAAGGAGGCATTAGAGCCTATCCCCCCTTAATGATAACTTTCCTTAACTCCAAGCATAGATCGAAGTTTGGTAAACTTTTCTTCTATGAGAGCCTTTGTAAAGATATCAACAACTTGATCATTGGTTGAACAATAGTGCACTTCAACAACATGAACATGAATGATATTTCTGATGAAGTGTATGTGTAGCTCAATGTGTTTCATGCACCGATGTTGAAATGGATCTTTGCATAGCTAAATGGCACTCTGATTATCACACCAAAGTGTTGTTGGATGCTTCTAATGAAGACCAAATTCAGATAAGATCTGACGAAGCCACATGGCTTCCTTGTTGGCTTCAACAACACCATGATACTCTGCTTCTACCGAAGAAAGAGAGATGGAACTTTGTTTTTTACAAGACCATGTAATAGGTCCTGAACCAAGAGTGCATACATAACCTGTAGTAGACTTTCGATTATCAGGGTCACCAACCCAATCAAAATCAGTGAAACCAACCAATAATGGAGATGCTCCTACACTGTAATGAATCTCGAACATAACTATACCTCGAATATATCGATGTATTCTTTTAGCTGCTTTCCAGTGACTTTCATGAGGTTTGTGCATAAACTGAGCAACAAGACCAAAAACAAAGGAAATTTCAGGACGGGTATGGGTTAGATACATAAGTTTACCAACAAGTTGACAATATAAGGTAGAATCAACTTCAGGGGAAGCACAAGTGACTGAAAGCATGACTCTAGACAGAAAGGGAGAAGGGGTTGGCTTACATTCTTCCATGTGAAAGTGACGTAGAAGATCACAGGCATAGTTGGACTGAGAAAGGGTAATACCTTCTTTGGATTACAAGACTTGAAGACCAAGGAAATAATGCAAGTGTTCTAAGTATGTAATTTCAAACTTATTTTTTAGGCTATACTTCACCTGGTTTATATGGTTGGGACCACTACCAGTAAGGATAATATCATCAACATAAAGAACAAGGATGATGAAGGACTTACCTACTTTCTTGGTGTAGGCAGTGTTGTCGGAATGACATCTAGAAAAGCCATTATCTAAGAGAAAGCTATCCATTTTGGCACACCAAGCATGAGGGGCTTGTTTGAGACCATAAAGAGACTTCCTAAGGCAAAAAACAAGGCTAGATTCATTTTGGATAAAGTTGGGGGGTTGTTCCATGTAGAATTCTTCATGCAAGTCCCCATGTAAGAAGGTGGATTTAACATCCATCTCATGGACTTCCCATTTAAAGGAGGCAACAAGGGAAAGAATAAGGCGGATAGGGGAGAAGGTTTCAGTATATTCAATGCCTTCAACTTGTGAAAAGCCTTTAGCAACAAGACGAGCTTTATGTTTATCCACTTTTCCATCTGTTCCAAACTTTGTTCTGTCAACCCATTTGCATCTGACAAGTTTTATTCCCTTTGGAAGAGGGACAAGATCCCAAGTATCATTTTCCAATAAGGAACGATATTCTTCATTCATAGTGGCATCCCAATCTGGATGACCTAAAGCTTCTTCAAAGGTATCTGGATCATGATTTTCTAGAACTTGATCCAATAAGGAAGAGGCTCTGTCAAACTGAGAACGTGTACGACGTTGAACTGTAGGGTCACCTGTAAGAGAATCTGTTGCATCTCGAGTAGAGCGGACCCATTTTGGAAGCTATGGAGCTGAAGGAAGATCCTGAGGAGGTGGAGGAGGATTGTCATCCTTGTTGTCATCATCTAAACTAGAAGGAATATTGTCAAAAGTAGAAGTGATAGAGAAAAGTGGCACATATGTCGAATCAGGCTCGCAGACCAAAGGTGGCACACTCGTCAAACTAGGCTCGCAGGCTTATATATTTTCATCAAATTTTACATCTCTTCTAATGATTTAATTTTTGGATTTGGGTTGAAGAAGTCTATATCCTTTGAAATCTTCAGAATATCCAACAAAAAAGCATTTTTCACTCTTAGGTTCTAAGGCTTTATGTTTCTCATCTGGAATATGGGCCCAAGCTTCACTTCCAAAAAGACAAAAATGACTTACATCTAGTTTGATTGAGCTTAAGGCTTCTTCTGGAGTGATATTCCTTAAAAACTTAATAGGAGTGCGATTTACTATGTAATTTGCACAGTTAATTGCTTCTGCCCAAAAATTAAAACTAAGTCCTTTAGATTGAAGCATATAATTATCCATTTATTTTAGAGTGTGATTATTCCTTTAAACTACACCATTTTGTTGTGGAGTATACGGAACAATATGTTGCAATGGAATGTCATTCTGAGTGCAAAAGTTGATAATTTTTTTGTTAACATATTCTCCTCCATTGTCAAATCTTAACTTAAGAATTTGATGTCCAGATTATTTCTCAACAAAGGCCTTAAAGGCCAAGAACATGTTAAAAATTTTACTCTTGAGTTGTAATAAGTATACCCAAGTGCGTCTGGAATAATCATCAATGAAAGTTAAGAAGTACTTGTATCTAGAGAAAGAAACAAGTGGAAGTGAACCACATAAATCATTGTGCATAAGCTGCAAAGGGGCTAAAGTGTGCCAAGAGGCATGTTTTTCAAAATTTTCCCGATGATGTTTTCCAAGTACATAACCGAAACAAACACCATCTCGAAAAGACACCATAGTAAGACATGTCACCATATTTTATTTACATAGAGTTTGAAGAGAGCGATAGTTTAAGTGACCAAATCACTCATGCCAAAGTTTGCTCACTTCATCATTATGAGCAACAAAATGGAGGGAAGGCATGATGACCCAAAGTTGTCAAACGCATACAACCTTGTGGAATCATCAGCAATGCCAGTAGCTAAAATATGTCTAGGATCTCTTAGGTCCTTAATTACAACATCATGAGGTAAGAATTCTATGGTTTTCCCTTCACCTGAATGAGTTATCTGATAAACAGATAAAAGGTTACAGGACAAGATAGGAACACATAATACATCATTAAACTGATAGTTATCTAGATGAATAGTTCCAGAGCCTATAACACTAAGAGATCTATCATCACCAACATAAATATTTTTGGTGTTACAATCATTTAAAGAATAAAACATGGCTTTATTTTTTTTCATGTGGCAAGAGGCTCCAGAATCAATGAGCCACTCATGAGAACGAAAAGAAGAAGAGACATTCAATGGATAACCAGATCTTGATGCTTGACAACCACATGCAGAAAATGCCATTCCCGAAGATGAAGCTGAAGAGTTCTCCAAATGGATGATGTGCGTCTTCATTTTTGCTTCCAAGGCTTCCATATTCTTAAAACATTTTGACTCTACATGGCCATCATGATTACAAAATTTGCAATGTCTATCTGTCTTCTTCCCTTTGTTTTTATTTTCCTTATCAGTTTGTTGAAATTGCTTAAGACCCTTATTTGGTTTAGGACCATTATTTTTGGGATGTTTCATCTTAGGATTCTTTGGATATGGTTGTTGTTGGGCTGCTAAGGCTTTCTTAGAAGAGTTTCCAGTATTAATAAGACCAAGGTGTAAGAATTTTTCTTGTTCTCTTATCAAAGAATTGCAAAAGGCATCAAAATATGGGGGCTTGTAGGTTGTTCCTTGAGAAATTAGGGCTTCTCTAGTGGAATGGAAGGTGGAAACAAATATAGAGTATGCAGGGCCTAACTTAGCAAGAATAAAATAGCTAAGACTACCATCTTCCTTTTTGACCTTACAACCTTCTAAAAGAAGTCTAAGGGTCTTGAATTTGGACAAAAAAATTTCAATAGAGGAGAAATTATTGGGGTCCAAAGTAAGAAACTCATTTTCAAGTTGGTGGGCTCTGGTTTCATTTTTAATGCCAAAAATAATATTTAACTTTTTCATAGCTTCAGCAGGGGAGTCAAATTCTTGGATATGAAATCTAAGATCTTGAGCAATGGACATTCCTATCAACTCTCGTGCTTAATCTTGTTTATTTTCCCATTTAGTTGTTTTATCTACAGCAGTCAGTTTAGATTTTTTCCCTAAGGCTATTATATAAATCTCTTTACTTCTAAGTAAGTCTACCATGTAGGATCGCTATTGGAAATAATTGGTGTTGTTAAGAATAATTGGGCATGCACTTTCCATTATTAAAAACTGAATCTGAAAAGGTTGAAGCTAACTATTTCAATGGAGATATCTTGAAAAATTAGGCCAGTTAAAAGAAATGGCTCTGAAAACGGCTTCCGAATGAAGAAGTTATGCCTTTTTGAAGAAAATTTGTAGTAGATGTCGAGTAGTTACGTGATATGTTGAAAGTTGATGATGAAGTTGTACTTTTAAAAAACAAAAAAAATCTCCCCCTTTTCCAAACTTAATATAATAAACTCACATAAAAAAAAAATTACTACTTTATGTGACCCACTTTTATAAATAAGTGAGATTCACTTTTACATGTGTTTTTTAAATAAACCCTTTTTCTTTTTAAGGCAACTTGCTAAAAATATTTTTAAGAAAACTTAACTTAACAAAAATCTTTTTAGAAAAAGAAGCTTGACAAAGAGACTTGAGCCGAAGACCTCTATTATCATAAAGTAACTTTACACCAAGTGAGCTAGTAAAAGGATTATGTAATTACTTGAAAGGAGGAAGGGGGTTTCTTTTTTTTTGCTCTTCGGTGTGCGTGCTTTTTTTCTACAAAAAAACAACCATGCAAACAAAAAATACAACCTTTACGGAATAACGTCAGATTTCGGGTTAGTCCGTCCCGCAACTATATATCCCGAGATCGCACAAAGTCGCGGGGAAAGAGCATACGTAGCAGAAAAATCTCATCTTCATGTTTCTGGTTTGCTAGATCGCACACATCGCATAGAAAAGAGCATAAGTAGAGAAAAGGGTATAGATCCGGTAATAACAAAAGACTATAAACCGAAATAAACAGAGGGATTAATAAATATAACTGCAAAAAAATACTTTATACCTCCAGATCTAAAATGAAATAACTTGGGCAAACGGAAACCTTTTCGCATGAAACGAAAGGGGTTCCTCACTATAACAGAGTATTTATCACAGCCCGAAAAATGTTAGAAATATTAGATCTGGAAAACGACAGTTGCATGCAGTCAAACCAACTTCAGATTTGGATTAACAACGAATGCGGCCCTCAAAACAAATTTGATAACATGTAGGAATTTACGGGGTAAGTTCCTTAGATCAAACACCAAAGGTCACCGCTCACAAACAGATCACAGATTAGTACACTAGTATTTGACGTGGTTAAAACCCTCAAAGAGGAAAACAGTCCACGGCTTGAGCCAACGCGGACACTTCAGGTAAATTATTAATATAAAGAAAGAAAATTTAAATTAGCTTCTTTCATAAATGGTCACTGGACAAATGACCCTCCATGCTCTTTAAATAGAGATCATGGACCAATCGTGTGTTAAGCCACAGATCAAGTGTCGGTAATACTGAGGAGATAATGAACTGTCGGATCACTACATATCGTGACCGTCGGATTATAAGTTACAAATGTACATAGTAAAGAAACACACTTTACCTAACTCTACGCTAGACCAAGTTATACTTAACTATTTCCTTTGTGTTAGAATATCCTAACATGATATTGGTTGGCCTTCCTTTCTATAGCTCATAAGGGTGTTGTCATGGTTACTCTTAAGAATTCCTCTGTTCAGAATACAAACTACGACTTTAACTGCTTGGACCCAAAAGATATTGCTTAATTTTGAGTCACTCAGCATGGTCTTGGCCGTTTCAACTACAAATTTGTTCTTTATTTCTACGAATCCATTTCATTGAAGTGTCCTAATTGTTGATAGCTTCCTTTTTATGCCATGACCTTCACAATAGTGTTGGAATTCTTTGGATGTAAACTCACCTACATTGTTCGATCTTTAAGCATTTTATCTACAAATCGGTTTCATTTTCAACCATTTCTTTGTATATCTTGAAATGCTTAAAATATTATGACTTCATGTTTATGAAACTTCTTGGCATATAATTGTCTAACAAACCATCAGATCTTCTTCTTTAGATCCCATCCATAAATCTAGCCTTTATTCTCCCTCTCTTGTAGTTACATGCTTATTACACTGAGTCTCTCGCTTAATTTAGCCATTTCTTTGTCAAATTCTATTGGAAATATAGAGAGGGGGGTGAATCAATATTTATTATCAATTAGTATATTTGTAATTCCACAGAGCATTAATTGTTATTAACATCAGATAAACATAAACATCATCAACACCATTCAACAATGCATAGTGAACAATAGAAACAATGATTTTTAGATGGAAACCGCTCTGAGATAAAAACCATCGAATACTTATTTATTTTTGTCTTCAAATATTTACATCAAGTTTTCAGAGGTCCAACTAAAGGAGGCTCCAACCCCATGATTTATAGGCTCCAACCTATAGGACACTCCAATGGCTTGTTACCAACTGCAGCTAGGAGGATGGCCCAATGCCCTAGTTTACAAACTCCAAGCTGAAGGTGCTCCAACACCCTATGTACTAGCTGCAACTGGATGGATGTTTTAACGCCCTATGCGGGCTCCAACCTGCCATAGCACCACCATGCCACCCTGATCAGCTGGCGGACCACGTTTCACAATTTTCAGACTAGATCCACTTGTGCTCTACATAAATATAATGAGACTATAATGAAATTTCTACTTCTCTGCTCAGTATGTAACTTCTCAACCCATGCCCTAGTCGTGCACTTGGATGACCCATCAAATGTGGGAAGATACATCCTCCCAATGGTACACTACAAATCTGAATTTTGCGTCCCTGAAACTCCTATGCCCTTTCCCCTATAAATTTTCTTGAGCTTGGATAAATCCCGAAAGTTCACTGCAACTCGAAAGTCATCCCCCATTAACTGCCACTCCCAGAAATACTCTCCCATAGGCATCTTGTCCTACCTAGCCTGCTCACCGGATCTTGAAGGAAAAAATGTGGGCAATGTATTCCCGGTTGGCCCACTAAAAGTGTGTGGGTGAGTTAAAGGGGGATCATAGTCATAATAGTGGGAAGCCCCTGAAGTCTCCCCAAATACAAAATCTTGGTGAACGCTCTTGTCTCGGTTTTGATGCTTAATTTCTTCTAGCATTTCTTTCTGCTCCTTTTACAGGTCACACAAAGCCTTCAAAATACTCTTGAATGTTTCCTCCTCTTTGCTCATGGGTTCCACCATATTTAATTCTTCTAAATCTTGTTCTAGGGCCTCAGTATCATGTGTGATCTCCAATTCCCTCTCATGACTCCTCTACCTATGCCTCTTGCAAGTGATGTTTTGTGTCTCTCTTACTGTCATAGAATATTTCCCCCAAGACTGGTGCTCTGATACCAATGTAATATTCCTACTAGGAATTGACATTGATATTAAAAATACTCCATATACAACACAAAAAATCAACATGCAATTAGACACCCATAAATTTAGCCAAAAACTGCGTAAAGCTGAGCCATTTTATTATCAAGAGGAGTGTACAATATATGTGTGGAATATGTGCACTTGGGCTTGCTAAAGCAAGCTAAACAAACCCCAAGTGAGAAAAAGTATTGCCCGGATGCTAGGAATTAATTCCTCTTTAAGCTCTGTGCTGGCCCTGGAAATATGCAACTGCTAGCTGGAAAGAGACTGTTGTTTAACCCCTCTAGAGCGATCATAAAACTCTATAAAATTATCCTTGGGCTCTCCTCAATAAACCCACAAAGAACAGAAAGGGTTGGGACTAGTTCCAACCTTCCGAAGTTACCCCCAATTAGAGCAAGCTCTTCCTTCAGCTGGGTAATTCACACCACCAGGAATTCTTCTACCAAAGCCCTCCAAAAATGCAAAGCAAATCCTCTAACAATTCTCCTTATGTCCCCTAGAAAAACTCAACTCCAAACTACCTCTCAAACCTCCACAAAAAATTCCCTCCTCAAATGACAGTGCAGGCCCCAGTCCAGGCACCTATGTACATGCACAAGAATGATAAATCTGGCCCGAATAATGGGCACCTAATATGCTTGTTAATTCACTGCAAAAATGCTGCAAAATGCTAAGGGAATATGCCCCTAAATCCCTGGAATTAGCTCTGCCCTGAAGCTCTTTCCCCACACAAGAGTGTGTTTCCTTTCTATGCCCAATATTCTCCAAAAGGACTCAAATCTCAGTGTATTATTTCATCTGGAATAACTCCACAATGTAGCAAAGGCTCCCCTAGGGTGGCACTCGAAGTCCACCAAAGAAGGAGTTGAGATTCCTCTTCAAAAATCTCGTGTGTTGAACAACACATTAGATTTGGCTCAATATCTCAAGTGTACAAGAATTTTTGTTTGTCAAAGGATAAAAATCCCCCCCAAATGATGTCTTCCCCTCCTATTTATCATTGAACTTTCCCTCTCCAAGTGCTCCCTGTACATCGACCCTTTTTTTCCCTCTCTCTCTCTCCACAAACACACTTTTCTCCAAGGGGTGCGTATTCCTCTTAGGGTGCCCCCCACTTCCCACTAAGAAATCGATTTGCCTTCCTTTTCCTATGTTGGAGTCTTCTCAAGTCAAAAATTCCAAGTGGGGCTCTCTTAACCCACTTTTCCTAAGCCTACGATGGAAAAACTAAAAAATTGTCAAAAATGGTAATTACTTAGAAATGCTAAGTAGGAACATCACATTTTAAACTAAAATATGTTATGAAATACATTTTCAAGTGCATTATAAGTTGGGTCTCTCTGTAAAAGGCGATCATGTTGCAAGTCTGCAAAAAAATAGCTTCTATTGAGCAAAAAGGGTATGTTAAATTTATAGATGTTTCTTGGTTCTCTTCAAATATCGAAGACCAATGCTTCTCTTCATAAGTGTTGGCCTGAATAATGAAGAACTATTGCTAATTCAAATATAATTTTATAGTATGTTGCAAGTAACCTTGACCATTGGGAATAATTGCAGGTTTACACCACCTGCTGAGCAAGGTGGTCACATCTTGACCTTGAAATTTTATCATTGGAATCTTGATGAATTTGGGATTCAGAAGGTATTTGAAAACCATAGCAAGGGTTTGATCAAGTAATCTCTAGGATTTGTGAAAGCCAAGATTACAAATGTTGAGAATGATGAAGTGAGAATTGCAAGGATGAATGTTTCACATCTAGGGGTTGTAAACCTCAGAAATTATTAGGGTTTTAAGTCAAAGCCCTAAATATTCTATCAGACAATTGCTAACCCTATATAAACAAACATGGTTTGATAAATCCTTGGGTTTATGATTCGATTGCTTATGCTTAAGAAGTTTTGACATCTTGATGATGAGGCTGATTTGCAGATTAATGCAAGAAGGCTAAAAATTAAGAGGGTGTTGTCATGTTCTCAAAAGATAAGTATTTAATATTTATTTTATTTCTTTTTATCATCACTAATGATGTGTAATATTTTATGACGATGTAGACAAGGTCATCTTCTCGATGATGATTCGATGATGTGAATTTCTTGGTGGTGATATGGACTCTTTGATATACTTGACATGGAACCTTTGATGTCATTGATGATGTGGATTTATTAATAACATTAACTCCTTGTTGATGATATGGACTCCTTAATTATGTGGACGAGATTTAATAGACCCAAGAAGACTAAAATCAAGAGGGAGTTGACACACTCTATAGAGATAAGTACTTTCTTGATTATTTCTATTATTGTTTTATTACGAGTCTCTTGTCTTTGTATTCCTTGGTTGGTTGTGGTTGTTCTTCCATGAGGATTGCAAGAATGTAATGAAGTATGTCAAGGTTGTAACAATAATTGAAAAATATGGAAGAAAAAAGTGACAAGAGACTCATGACTAGATGAGTCTTGGACTTAGAGGAAGCGGACAAGATAAACCAAATTAAAGCATGTTTTGATCTATGTGACTTCCATGATGAAGATGGCTAGGAATTTTTGAAGAACGATGATGATATGAATGTGTTAAAATTGAGACTGTCATTTCTCTGCTATGTATTGATGATATGTTTCTAACACAGACTGAGGTCCTCTTCATCTGGTGTAAGAGGACGTTGATTGAAGAATTATATGATTGAACATATGACATGAGCCCAATGAAATATCTGTTGAAGCTTTGATATAATGGACTGTGAGTCCATGGATATTTGTTTGAGAAAACTACGAGACTCTGTTGATTTGAAGAATCCATCTACTTGGCCCATTGAACCACCTGATGCTTGAAATTGCTAACTCTATCTATATGTGTTCTAGGTGTTGTATTGGTACGAATGACATGGATGGTCCTGCTACATGAAGCATGTTTGAAGCTGGAAATGTAGTTGATTTTTTAAGTTGGTTGCTGATCTATTTGATCTTCCACTGATGAGATGGTCATTGATATTTTCTCTTGTGAGAAGTTTCTTATTGTCTACTAGATTAGACGGTGATTGTTGATGTTTAATTCCGTGAGAAGCTCCTTATTGTCTGATGGATTCAAATATGGCGCACTTTTCTGCTGATAAGAAGGGTGTTGATATTTGATTATCTAAGAATCCACTTGCTTTATGTTGGAATGTTTGCATCTGTGAGAAGCCCTAGCTAAAGCTAAGTGAATAACTAAATGTTATTGTTTACTAGAGTGTTTGATATAGTTTTGAAGTCCGCCATGACTACTTTTCTACTGTTGAGGTGGTTACTGATGATTATAGAGTGTTACTAACAAAAAATGCACATCAGGGCACTACTTTAGCTTGGAGTCATCCATGATTTCCTCGATGAGAAGGAAGAATAGATCTGTACATCCAAGGTAGAGTATATTTCAACTAATATGGTTAGCTTGGAGATAGTGTGACTGAGTTTTTTGATCATATGTGAGGTATGACCGTGATATAATGTGTTGAAAATGCAGCAAGATGATGGAGCTTAGTGAAATGAAGTCGCCTTCACTAAGTGGGCCCGCAGGCAAATTCTGGCGCAAAAATCTATTTGTAGACTATGTCTATTTTTAGACATATGGAGCATGGTTCGGGGATTCCAGTTTGAGATTCTTGGAGCATTGGTCATGTTGGTAAAAATAGATGAGACTCTATTTTTAAGGTCAAAGAGGTCGAAGTCTATTTTTAGACTGCCTCTCCTTAAAACAGGGAAGTCAAATATTATTTACCCTTAATAATATTTAGACTATAAACAGCAGTTTACTCTCTTGGAGCACTTCAGTTCGAGCTACAGAAGTGGCTCATGCATCTGACAGAGGAATCACGTGGTTCCCAAGGGTTTGATGGCATCATGCATGGTCGACTTCAGTTGGACTTCAGTGGCAGAAGTTTGGAGGAGTTAATGAGACAGATAGTGGAGTTGTGTTCTGTTTATTTTAGTTGAACTGATTGAGATTAGTTTAACTAGCTAATCAATTAGTTATGAGTGGAGTGAATTAAATATTATTTAATTCATTAATTAGTAACTCGTTATTCAACTCAAGAACACATCAGTTCACTACAATGCATGATCAGTTCAGTGGAGACCAGTGAAAGAGGTAGATGAAAGGGTGGAGTTAGCTATCAGTTGTGACTATACTGTTGCTATTTGCACCACACAGATAGGTGGAGTAAGCCCATGAGGATTGCGCAGTTCAGGCTGGTGGTTTATCTATATAAAGAGGCCATCCCATAGCATTGAAACACGCAATAGAGGCAAGGCAATTGGCGGTGAGTTTTGAACCAGTAACCTGTTCAAAACTGAGCTAGATTGTGAGTAACTTTATGAGAAAGTACTGAGTACTTGTGAGAAGTATTGTACTGAGTTTGTTACTTGATTTATCCATTATAATATACACAATAGCTGCGGGGTTTTCAGCTATAAGCTTTCCCCATACATATTGTTTTAATGTGTATGATGATTTGATGTGTTATCGCTTGATTTTATTTCCGCATGTTTGATGATCTGAGTTGGTTGAGTGGAAGAGATTATGTGTTGCATATAAATTCAAATTGTATGTGATCAGGATAGTCTCGGTGGATAATTAATCATTATTCAGTAAATTTCTACATGGTATCGGAGCTATTGAAGTTCAGATTGATCATCACAGTGATTACAAACTTATTTCGGTAGATAGAGTCTGCATGCGGGCCAGGTAGCCTCCGGATTCATCTTTCTTCGGAAAGTGAAAGGTCTGGTAAACGCCCCTTGCAGTCGATCTCTATGCTAGAAATAATTTGTTCTCACGATCTAGAGCGGTTGAGCTTTGAGGTGGAATTCGAAATTTTGCAGCAGTTTTGTTTTCTTGGTGCCAGTGTTGAAAATGTCTTTCAACGGTTTGCGACTCGAATATGCTCTTGAAGGCAGTTCGAATTATGTTGCATGGAAGGATCACATGGAAGCAGTATTAGAAGATAATGGTCTCAAGGAGTTCGTAGATACGGATGTCCAAAAGCCCACTGATCCTGCTGAAGTCGAAGCATGGCAAAAGAAGATGGCGAAGTGTTGAAGGATCCTGTTGGAGGGCGTCAAGGATCATATTGTATCCAGCCTGCATGGAAAGGCTACTCCATATTTAATGTGGAAAGCTTTGACGGATCTATTCCAGAGTAAGAGCGACCAAAGGAAGCCGGCGCTCAAAGATAAGCTCAGGAACATCAAGATGGAGAAAGGCGACAGTATCGCCAAATACCTCACGAAGTTCACTCAGTGCAGAGATGAGCTGGGAAGTGTGGGGGTGATTGTTGAAGACGAGGACATGGTCGACCTGGCTCTCCTTGGTCTTTCGAAGGCTTGGCACTCATATCAAGATAGTGTCAATGGTCGGGAGAAGCTGCCGGGATGGGAGCGCCTTTGGGCGGATCTCATGCAGGAGGAGATAAGGAGGACTACTCGGGATGGATTTTCATCAAAGGGAGCTGATGAAGAAAATTGCGCTTTGGTTGCCAAAGCAAAGAATGGGAAGGGTAAGAAAACTTCTCATTCCGGTGCAAAGGGCAAGAAGCAGGATATGGCGAAAGTGAAGTGTTTTCACTGCCATGATCACGGACATTATGCTACCAATTGTCCAAAGAAGAAGAAGAAGAAGCAAGCGGGAAGATCTGCAGATGGAAGCTGGCTTCACAAGCTCGAGTTTTTCTGACGCTTTTCACCATCAGCATGCTTGGTTTCAAGTGTGTTGGGATCGGTGTGGTTCTTGGACAGCGGTGCGTCATTTCATATGACGGGAGATCGGGAGTTGTTCTCAGATCTGGAGGACAAAGATTTGGGTGTGCACATCGAGATGGGCGATGATGGTAGATACAGTGCGACTGGTATCAGTACCATATCCTTTCATAGGGAGTCTGGTAAACCCTTTGTATTGAGGGATGTCATGCATGTACCTAGATTGAAGAAGAAACTCCCATTTCTAGGGCGATGTTGGAATACAAGGGGTATGATGTGGTCTTAAGCGAAGGAAAAGCCTTCCCGCGCAGTAAGACTACTGGTGAGACCCGGAAGATAGGGGTTCGAGTCAAGAACCTTTATCAGTTGCAAGTAGATGGCTGCGCAGCAATGGCATGCAAGGCAGGAGAAGTGGTGAGCCGGGATGATGAGGGCGAACCGTGGCACAGGAGATTGGGCCACCTTCACCATGGAGCTTTAAAGAGTCTTTTGCAGCGTATTTCTACCGGGCTTCCACAGATTTTATCTGCGTAGTCGCATCAAGTATGGGTGTACTTTTAGGGAAGTATGTGAAAGCCACCTTCTCACGAGAAGGATAGTCGCGCCACGACGATCCGAGAGAGTTCACACGTACGTGTGTGGTCCTTTCTCGCTTGCTTCGACAAAGAAGCACAAGTATTATGTGATCTTTGTTGATGATTTCTCTCGAAAGTGCTTCGGATCTTCTTCATGCAACTTAAGAAGAGCGACAGGACGGTGTTCTCAGGAGTTTGGCGACCGGGTCGAGAAGGAGTCGGGGAAGAAGGTGATTGCTCTAAGGAGTGATAACGGTGGTGAATTCATCTCGCTGAATTCAAGGAGTTCTGCAGCGCAGAAGGGATTCGGAGAGAGCTCATCGCACCCCATAACCCACAGCAGAACGGGGTGGCTGAGCGGAAGAACAGAACGATCGTGGGTGCTGCACGGGCGATGTTGCATGATCAGGGCCTACCTCTTCACTTGTGGGCTGAGGCATGCAATACAGCAGTGTATGTGCAGAACCGTTGTCCTCACAAGGTTCTTGGAATGAGTACACCGGAGGAGGCTTATTCTGGCAAGAGGCCTGATATTTCCCATTTGCGGATTTTTGGTTCTCCTGTCTACATGCATGTGACGAAGGATGCGAGAAGGAAGCCGGATCCAACTGCTGAGGTTGGAATATTTGTGGGGTACACTGATACACCTCACAACTACCGGGTGTATTTGTCAGACAGTCGCAAGACTGTTGTGCGACGAGATATAAAATTTCAGGAGGAGAAAGCCATGCAGTGTTCGCTTGAGAGGGAGCTACACTTGCATGCAGATGAGGAGCTGTTAGTTCCTAAGGAGGAGCTTCCGGATGTGGATCATCCACAAGAGGAGGTTCAGGAGGTGGAAGAAACCACCCAGGCAGCGCCAACCATCAGAGGGCGCATGCGCACTACAGAAGCTGAGCGACTGGCTCGGGATGCAGAGAAGGTTGTAGGACCACCTACAGCACAGCGCAGACAGAGACAGTCACCGAACCGGTACACTGGATACATGGCTCTTGTGAGTCAATGTGTTGTGATGGAGCCATCCTCTTTTGAGGAAGCTGTGGAGGAACCCGCATGGGTTGATGCCATGATCGAGGAATATGATTCGATCGTCAAGAACAGTGCATGGGAGATTGTCCCAAGACCGGTTGGGAAATCAGTGGTGGGTTCGCGATGGATCTACAAAGTGAAGCAGGCGGCTGACGGGAGTGTGGAGAAGTACAAGGCAAGATTTTTCGCCCGTGGCTTTTCACAGATCGAGGGGATTGACTATGAGGAGACCTTTGCACCTGTCGCAAGGTACTCTTCCATACGGACGATCCTTGCTCTCTCAGCGCATATGGGGTGGCACATTCATCAGATGGATGTGAAGACTGCGTTCCTCAATGGAGTTATTGAGGAAGAGGTGTACATAGAGCAGCCTGAAGGTTTTGAGATCTTCAGCAATGAGTCGCATGTGTGCCGACTCAAGAGAGCACTGTACGGGCTGAAGCAAGCACCTCGTGCTTGGTACACTCGGATAGACAGCTACTTCACCCGGCTTGGATTCTCCAAGAGTGAGGCGGATCCAAACCTGTACCAGATTGTGGTGGAGGGGAAGCTGTTGATCATCGTACTGTATGTAGATGATCTGATTTTGACTGGCGACGAGCAGTTGATACTTTCATGCAAGGAGGATCTTGCACGAGAGTTTGAGATGAAGCACCTGGGCATCCTTCATTATTTCCTGGGATTGGAGATTTGGCAGCGCAGTGGAGGACTGTTTGTTTCTCAGGGCAAGTATGCCCGGGAGATTCTGGAGAGGTTCAACATGCAAGGTTGCAAGCCTGTTGACACTCCTCTTCCTGGTGGTTGGAGGAAGGAGGATGCTACTTCAGCAGAGGTAGTGGATGCCACTGTCTATCGATAGTTGGTGGGGTCGCTTATGTATCTGGTCAATACACGAACCGATATATGCTATGCAGTTAACCAGCTTTCGCAAGCTATGGTTAAGCCTACCAATCTCTTTTGGAAGGCAGGCAAGCATGTATTACGCTATATTAGAGGCACATCGGGATATGGTCTATGGTACAGACAGGAGGATGGAGCGAAGCTTTCTGGCTTCACTGATGCAGATTGGGCAGGGAGTCCAACGGACCGGAAGAGCACATCTGGAGGATTTTTCAGCATTGGGTCGACAGCAGTTTCCTGGTACAGCAGGAAGCAGAGATCCGTGGCACTCAGTTCAGCAGAGGCCGAGTACATGGCAACTAGCTTGGCTGCATGTGAGGCTATTTGGATGAGGAAGATCCTCGCAGGTTTGTTCAGGTTGCATTTGGAGCCTACAGTGATCTACTGTGATAACCAGAGCCGCATCAAGCTCTCGGCTAATCCAGTTTTTCATGATAGGTCCAAACATATCGACATCAGGTACCATCACATCAGAGATTGTGTTCAGCGGAGGATCATGATGCTTTCATATGTTCCCACGGAGGATCAGGATGCCGACATCCCGACGAAGGCGCTCACCAGGAGCAAGTTCGAATTCCACAGAGGCAGGATAGGGGTTGCAGATAATCCATATCTTGCTGAGAGGGAGTGTTGAAAATGCAGCAAGATGATGGAGCTTAGTGAAATGAAGTCGCCTTCACTAAGTGGGCCCGCAGGCAAATTCTGGCGCAAAAATCTATTTTTAGACATATGGAGCATGGTTCAGGGATTCCAGTTTGAGATTCTTGGAGCATTGGTCATGTTGGTAAAAATAGATGAGACTCTATTTTTAAGGTCAAAGAGGTCGAAGTCTATTTTTAGACTGCCTCTCCTTAAAACAGGGAAGTCAAATATTATTTACCCTTAATAATATTTAGACTATAAACAGCAGTTTACTCTCTTGGAGCACTTCAGTTCGAGCTACAGAAGTGGCTCATGCATCTGACAGAGGAATCACGTGGTTCCCAAGGTTTTGATGGCATCATGCATGGTTGACTTCAGTTGGACTTCAGTGGCAGAAGTTTGGAGGAGTTAATGAGACAGCTAGTGGAGTTGTGTTCTGTTTATTTTAGTTGAACTAGTTGAGATTATTTTAACTAGCTAATCAATTAGTTATGAGTGGAGTGAATTAAATATTATTTAATTCATTAATTAGTAACTCATTATTCAACTCAAGAACACACCAGTTCACTACAGTGTATGATCAGTTCAGTGGAGACCAGTGAAAGAGGTAGATGAAAGGGTGGAGTTAGCTATCAGTTGTGACTATACTGTTGCTATTTGCAACACACAGATAGGTGGAGTAAGCCCATGAGGATTGCGCAATTCAGGCTGGTGGTTTATCTATATAAAGAGGCCATCCCATAGCATTGAAACACGCAATAGAGGCAAGGCAATTGGCGGTGAGTTTTGAACCAGTAACCTGTTCAAAACTGAGCTAGATTGTGTGTAACTTCATGAGAAAGTACTGAGTACTTGTGAGGAGTATTGTACCGAGTTTGTTACATGATTTCTCCATTATAATATACACAATAGCTGCGGGGTTTTCAGCTATAAGCTTTCCCCATACATACTGTGTTAATGTGTATGATGATTTGATGTGTTATCGCTTGATTTTATTTCCGCATGTGTGATGATCTGAGTGGAAGAGATTATGTGTTGCATATAAATTCGAATTGTATGTGATCAGGATAGTCTCGGTGGATAATTAATCATTATTCAGTAAATTTCTACATAATGTGACAATCAAAGCAAGATCAAACTTTCAGAGAATCTAGTGTTTCATGATAGGTCGAAATACATTGAGATCACATACCACTAAATCAAAGATATGGTCTAGAGAGGAGCAATGAGGCTCTAGCATATGTCGACAAATGAGCAGATGGTAGACATTCTCACCAAGCCATTTCCTAAAGCAAAGTTCTTATTCTTGAGAGACAAGCTCGGAACGTAGGAAAATGTATCCCTCCTTGAGAGGGAACACTGTTGATTGAGAACATCATGCATATGCTCTTCCCCTAGTCTTTCAAATAGCCATGGACACGGTGAGGGGGGATCGGGGGATGAGCAGTGAGGCTCTTGGGTGTGAGGGTACTCCTTGAATCCATGAAATTGGCTAAGTACATACCCAGGTATGCATCCTACCCGCAAGTCACCTTCGTGTCATTATTGACCAAGGGCCATATTAAGATAGTTAAGCTTGTCGATATTGTCACCTATCTGACCAATGGGTGAGGAGACTTAGGTGTGTGTGATGTTTACCAAGGTTGGACACACATGCCATGGACTTGGTTGTGGTAAATTGATCTCCCTTAAGTGTTGGATGCAAGTGTTCTACCACTTGATCGCTAAGGATCAAGTTGGATGAGGATCAGTCAGTGGAAATAGGATATGTGATCTTTACCAAGGTAATTTATGAATGAAATGGACTTGATTGTGGTAAATAAATCCCCCCTATTGTCATTGTGAATCATTATTTTGAGATGAGATGATATAAGATAAGATGAGATGAGATCTATGATATACTCCTTTAAGTCATGGAGCTTGACCTGGATACAATAGGGTGTGTGTGATCTTTACCAAGGTGATATATGACTGCCATGACCTTGGTTGTGGTAAATCGATCTCTCCTATCATTGGTTGTGGATCATTCTTCTTCTATGGATTGAGACACCATTGTTTTGCTAAGATGTGATCTATGGCACAACTTGAAAAATACCTCCCTGTTTGAGAGGGAGTGTTGAGATCAGATTGTGATGATATATTCTTTCCTTATGATAAGACAAATACATATGAGAGAAAATGAAAATACCTCCCTTGGCTAAGAGGGAGTGTTGAAAATTGTAGCCATGACCGATATTTCCATCAATGAAAATAAAAGGAAGAAATTGGAAATTTGAATTTATATTTTCCCTCCTAAAATATTCAAGTTGCCCATCCTTTTGTGTAGGTCGGTTGCCCCCCTAGAGGCACCCATTCGACCCCCTTGGAATTCTATATAATGGAGAGGTGTCCTCCATTATTTAGACACAACGAATTGACCTTGTCTATCTCTGATCGAACGAATTTCAAAAGGAGAAAAGGAGGGCTGAATTTTCAAGGGAAGGGTTTGGGATTTCATCTTGTTCTTGGGTACTATTGATTTGGCTATTCTCTTGATGTTGCTTCTGATGTATTAATGAACTATTAACTCTCTTTCTCTCTCTCTCATAAGGAAGAATTTATGGGTTTTCCCCTTATGGGTTTTTCCTGCCCTCAGGCCTAATTTCTGTGTCTTTTGTTTCTTTGTCGCACTGTTATCTTTATTTCTCTTTTCATGTGATTATTGTTGAATTTTCTTCTGTATATCTGCTTAATGATTTTGGATAATGTGCATGTAATCAATGCTAACCAATCATAGAAAGGAGTTATCTGTTGAAGAAAATGCTTCTAGTTTTTGTATGCAAATCAACAGTACCCTTTGCCAAGCTTGTTGAAGTTGGTTCAAACTTGTTTTTTTTACCTTTCCTACTTCTAGCAAACATCTTTCCCTTGCCTCTAAGAAAATTTATGGTGCATTGTATCACTACCTCCCACTATCATCATTTAAGAAGGCATTACATGCCTTAAACATATTAATAACGGAGGTTGTGCAATTAACCTTTTAATATATTAGTAGATTATTGCCCCATTATTCAAGAATAAGTCTTATGTTATTTCCAATTGATTATTTATATGAGTGTTAAGTAACATATTTTTATTTTGATTACTAATTACACAATAAATGTGAAGATCAAGATCATTATGCCTTCACAAATGTCACTTTGGCTTATGGTGGAGAGGAATAAAGATTACTTGTTGAGTCATTACTTCATTATCAGAGTCCTACTTCTATGTAAGGAGCTGTAAAACTTGATTAACACACATGGTTCAAAGGGTCTATCATAACATAGATACAAATATTCATCATTTGCATTGTGAATGTTCCATCTCAACTAATATATTGAATTACAAGTAATTATAACTTTTCAAATTTTATATCAAAAAGCCTTTTCAAATGTTTATTAAAAAAAAAAAACCCAAAACACCGCGCGCTGCCCTCCCCTGCGCTCTGAAGCTAGGGTTCTGGGAGCCACACAGCGCTGCCCTGGCTGCTGCGCCCCTGCGCACAGCCCCGCCCTCCCCTGCTGTTGATCGATGGAGATTCCTGAGGGCTCTGCCCCCCCTGCTGATCCGCCTCCCGAAGTCACCGCCTTCAGAACTTTGATTGCATCCGGGACAAAACGCCCACCCACAGCATTTCAGCAGAAATTTATCAAAAGATTGGATACGATTCCTACAGTTGCCCTGCCAGAGGAAGACACCTGCAAAGCGGCACTGAACCTGGCTGACATAGGCCTCATAGGCCAGTTTACAGGCTTATGGCCTTCTCCCAAATCCGTGGAGGACTGGACGCAAAGAAATTGGAAACCCCTGATAAAAGACGGAGTAAAGAGCTACTTTGTGGGCAAAGGGTATTTTGTATTTGTGTTTGAAAACATGGAAGACAGAAGCTTAATATTCAGAAATGGCCCCTACTTCATGGGGCCGCAGGGACTGTATTTAAACAAATGGACTCCAGATTTCGACCCTTCCCAAGACGTCCCATCTGCCGTGCCGGTGTGGGTGAGACTCCCTCATCTGCCTCTTCACTGCTGGAATCAAAAATTGCTCCAGATCATCGGAAACGCACTAGGCAAATACATAGATCAGGCTGTAAGAAAAGACCAATATGCATGCGCCCGAATCTGTGTTGAAGTGGACCTCGAGGAAGGATTGCCTGAAGCGATCAAGCTCTCGGTGGCAGGTTGGACGCATGTCCAAGAGCTCGACTACGAACAGCTCCCCTTTAAATGCAGACACTGCCACGGCCACGGACACTTCGCAAAACACTGCAAGAAGAGAGCAGAGGAGCAATCTGAAAAACATACCGGGGATCAGTGGACCCTAGTCCAGAGAACAGCCCATGCAAAAAAAGATGCAGGAAAAAGCGCAGTAACGGGAGCCAGGAACACCCCTATTCCCACTCAGGAAGCGGAAGAAATCTCAAAAGGAACGGAGGGTGTACAAACTGAACCACTGAATAAAGCTCAGGAGAACCAGGAACATGCAGAAGGCCCTCCTCCTAGCAAAGAGGGAGGGGTCGCCATCCAGATTGAAGCATCCAAAGGCAGCCCCTCTAACCCCACCTATGCAGAAGTCACAAAGAAAAAGGCAGTCGAAAGCTCAGAGTCCTCAGAGGAAGAATTCTTTGAGCGCCCATTAAAAAGAGCCGGAAGGAAATCCCGCAAGGAAAAAAGAGAGGAAGAAGTAGAAAGGCTCAAAACGCAAGGAAGCCAGTCCAAAATAGAAATGACGATCGGAAGAAACAGCAGGCCCAGGTCAGCCAAGGGTGGCTCCACCCCGCTCACAGGTAAATAATGAAGCTAGTCTCTTGGAATTGCAGAGGACTGGGGAACCACGCAAAAATAGAAGCAGTAAAGGATTTATTAAAGTCGGAACCTGCAGAAATCCTCTTGCTCCAAGAGACAAAGATAGCAGGACAAGCTCTGCTAGAAATCAGTAAGACAAAATGGAAGAAAAGCTCAGGCATAGCGGTCAGCGCTTGGGGCTCTTCGGGAGGACTGGCAACTCTCTGGACCGAAGATAAATATCAGCTGATCAAAACTCACGAGACCCAACATTGGATATTCACAGAAATAATCCATCTTGCAAGTAAGTTGACTATCTCACTTGTCAATCTTTATGTGCCTGTCAATTATTCTGAAAAAAGAGACTGCTGGAACTCCCTAGCAGCTTTTCTAGAGCAGGAAACCCCCAACAATATCATCCTTGCTGGGGATCTCAACATCGTTTTGAAAGCCAAAGAGAAAAGAGGAGGCATCAATTCTAAGGATCCCATGGTTGCTGTAGTGGAAGAGCTCGCTCAGCAATGGGATCTGCAGGATTTCAACCCAATCCAAGGACTCTTCACCTGGTCTAACAATCAAATTGGGACAGAACACATTTATGCCCGCCTGGATCGCTTTCTAGTGCAAACCTCTCTCCTCATGAATAAGAAGATCATAACAACAAAAATCCTGCCCAAGTTGTCCTCTGATCACAAGCCAATACAACTCTGTATAGAAGATGAAGAGGACTTGGGTCCCATTCCATTTCGCTTTTCTCCTCAATGGATCGAAAGGGAGGGCTTCTCTGAGACGGTGAAAGCAACTTGGGCCACTTCCATCTCAGGTTCTCCAAGCTTCGTTTGGGAGCAAAAGTTGAAACTCACCAAAAAAGCTTTGAAGGACTGGATTAAGAAACCAGCCTCCAATCCCACCTCCCAAAGAGTCGATGCAGTCCAGGCACTGCACTCCCTTCAAAATGATATGGAGAGCAAAAACATCAGTGCAGATCTATTGGACAGGGAAACAAAAGCACAGAGAGCAGCCTTCCAATCCTTCAGAAAAGAGGAAGAGTACTGGAGATCAAAGTCCAGAAGCTTGTGGCTAAAAGCCGGGGACCGCAATACCTCTTTCTTTCATCGGCAGTACCGAGCCAGATTGTCAAGGAACTACATAGCAGAAATAAAGACATCGGAGGGCCAAACCTGCAAGGGATTCCAACAAGTCAAAGAAGCAGCTGAAATACACTTCCAAAATCTTTTCAGCTTGGGTGCCCAAGGAGATGAAGTGGATGAAGCTGATTTTCTCACTCACATCCCTTCCCTCATCTCACCAGAGGACAACTCTGAACTTTGTAAACCGGTTTCGGAGGAAGAGATTATCAAAGTCATTTGGTCCATGGAATCTGACAAGGCCCCCGGACCTGACGGATTCACCATTCATTTCTACAAAGAATGCTGGGACATCATAAAATATGACCTACAAAAGATGGTACGGGGATTCTTGAAAAAAGCTAAAGTAGGTGGCAGCACCAACTCAACCTATTTAGCTTTGATTCCCAAAGACTCTAACCCGGAAACTTTTGCCAGATTCAGGCCAATATCGTTATGCAATGCCTCCTACAAGATTTTGGCAAAAATGTTGGCTATCAGATTAAAACCCTTGCTATCCCGGATTATCTCTAGTCCCCAAGGAGGATTCGTGGAAGGCAGGCACATTCTGGACAACGTCATTCAAGTGCAGGAGACCATACACTCAAGCAAGCTGAGAAAAGAGAAAGGTATGCTTATAAAGCTAGACATGGCGAATGCGTTTGACAGATTCAACAGAACATTTCTCAGCAAAGTCTTGATCTCCTTTGGCTTTTCTCCTCAGTTTGTAAATCTCATAAAAGCCTGCACGGATAACCCATGGATAACTCCCCTCATTAATGGCAGGCCAGCGAACTTTTTCCAAGCTAAGAGAGGCATCAGGCAGGGATGCCCGCTCTCTCCCTTTCTTTATATCTTATTGGCTGAATCTCTAAGTCGAAAACTTGAAGCAGAAAGAATGATAGGCTCCCTTCCGGGCCTCAAACCCACCAGCAGTGTTAACCCTTTGAATCATGCCCTCTTTGCAGATGACTCGATTCTTTTGGGAGGTGCCTCAACCAGAATAGCGAAGGCCTTTGACACTGTCATCAGAAACTACTGCAAAGTCTCAGGAGCTCTGGTAAATGAAAGAAAAAGTGAAGTCTTCAGCTGGAATACTGATCAACAGAAGCTTAACAACATAACTAATATACTCGGATTCAAAGGGCATTCCCAATGGGACAGGATCAGATATCTCGGGCTCCCCATAATCTCAGGAGTGAACAAGAGGTCGCTGTGGAGCGACATAATAATCAAATTCAAAACCAAAATTTCGAAATGGGGAGGATACTGGTTAACGAAAGGAGGCAAGGTCATTCTGATAAAATCTCAGCTGTCTGCCTTGATAATTTACCAAGCAGCTTTCTTGCTCGCCCCCAGAAATGTTATGGATCAAATCTCCTCTCTTCTCAGAGATTTCCTCTGGCAAGGAGGCAGGGGCAACGATAAGAAACAGCATTTGGCAAACTGGGACATTGTCAAAAAGCCCATCGATGAAGGAGGACTGCAAATACGTGACCCCTCCCTGGTCAATCTCGCCCTTGGTAGCAAAATCTTGTGGAAGATGATTAAAGAACCAAAGCATCCTGTCAGTGTCATTTTAAGATCAAAATATACCAACAAAGTCGACTTCAGAAACCTCCAGCTGGGATACAATGTCAACAGTACGCTGCTGTGGAAGCTCTGTTATAAGAGCAGTAAATTCTTCAATCGAAATGCTTACAGGATCCCAGGGAATGGTAAGTATACTCGCCTCTAGCACGATAGTATAATGGGGCGGAATCCTTTAATTGAAAACGCTGAGATCTCAGACTTAAGAGACTGGCTCATATAAAATGGCAAGTCAAGCGTTTATGACATATCGGCTTGGGATCACAGAAATGAATGGGTCGGTTGGGCACTCCACGACACCCCTGCCCATCTGCAAAATCAATTAAACAATCTGCTTAACCTTTTGGAAGGCGCTGCTCCGATACACCGTGCCATGCAAGACCGATGGGGATGGGGTCGTACTGGGGAATACACTACAGCAGAAGGCTTCAAAGCATTTCAGACAACAGGAAACAACAAGCATAGTGCAGCGTTTTGGAAAAACGTATGGGAGCCTCTAGCACTCCCAAAAGTCAACTTTTTCTTTTGGACTGTGATTCATAACAAGATTCTTACCGGCGACAATCTGGAAAAAATAAAGATTGCTGGCCCTCACAGGTGCGCTCTTTGCAGGTGCAATACTGAGACTGCTCACCATCTTTTCATTGATTGCCTGTTCGCCAAGGAAGTCTGGGATCTTATGCTGCAAGATTTTCACATAAACTCTCCCACTCAGTCCTCTGTTGCAGATCTTTTTGCAGAATGGAGTCACCTTTACCCTTCTCGAATACCTCACAAATCTTTTTGGCGCAAAGTATGGAATGCTCTGCCCAAGTTCGTTTGCTGGCAGATCTGGTTGGCCCGCAACCAGAAGATTTTTAATGACCAGAACCACACTCCCTTGCAAGTTGCAGCAAAAGCCAGATCTTTCCTCCTTGAAGCAGCCCAGCAACAGTATCACAAAGTGGATGCATCGCTTTTGCCGGTTGAGAAGAGGTGGCTCGGAACTTTTATACCTCAAAGCAGAAGGAACCTCCTAGCTCCCCAAACAGAACAACCAATCTGGAAAAAGAGAGACTCCGATGAAACATTTCAACTCTGGTGGAGAGCTCAAAAAACTCATACAATCTTCTTCGATGGGGCGTCTAAAGGAAACCCCGGCCCCTCTGGTGCCGGTGGGATCATTTACTCCCCAGATGGTGCAACCCGAGACTCTTTCTACTGGGGTCTTGGTCTGAAGACCAATAATCAGGCGGAGCTTCTCAGTCTCCTCAAAGCATGTCAAATCGCCCGAGAAAAAGGGATCAAAGATATACAGGTATTTGGAGACTCGGAGATTCTCATAAATAAGCTGAACACGGAAGAGCAATTCAGAAACGCAGGCCTCAACAGAACTTTGGAAAGACTGAAAAGAGTCCTCTCCGCCTTTGCATCCATTAAATTTTTTCATATCCTTAGAAGCTCAAATTGTGAAGCGGATTCGATGGCCAACAAAGGGAGCGCAACGGACAAAGGGCTGCTCTACATAAATGAAGACAGATTTGTAGAAATCCCATGCTAATGTCAAGATTGTAAAACAGCTATTGCTGACTATGTATGATGTAATTAGGGCTGCTCTGGCAAAGCCCCACTCTCTCTTTTTCACATAAATACAAAATCATATCCGTTAAAGTTAAAAAAAAAAAAATGTTTATTAAAATTAGTCATAATATTTTTTGAAATAATTCATGTGATACTAGTAGAACTCTTTTTTCATAATAAACATATAAATAATTTATCTAAAATTTCAACCATTTTACTTAAATACAAATATATTTTATATTAATAATAATCAAATTATTATAAATATAATAATATTTTAATATCCTTTATATTAATATTTTAATTCACAAGTCCACTTATCCCTGTTGCATGGTATTACTCATTAGATATTATCATATTTCTTTGAGTGCCAATTCGTTTTATCTTTGACTAAAAAATTAAATCTTATTTTGTAAAATTTGCATTAACAAATTAATTAATTAATTTTTTTTAAACATATATTTTTAATTTTCTTGAATCTAATTGGCTACTCCACTCTTCCTCTTATCAAGTAATAATGATTAGCTTGTACAACGAACTCCACCAGCTGTCCCGGTAACTCCAACTCACATAGTCCGAAGAGAAGATACAGAAGATTTTACAGAAAGTACCAAGTTTGAAGTGTTTTTTTGTTTTTTTTTAAATTAAATATATGCAAACATTTTCCTTGATCTAAATATACGTTTATATATTTTAGATTTGATTTTTATTTAGTGTGTGATTTTTAATTTAGTTATTTTTATTATAATAATTTTTTTATTGTGAAATATGTATTAATTTGGAAAAAAATGTTATTGTCCTTGCCGCTGCAGGTCACTACGCATCAGGGTTTCCTTGATAGTCATATTAATTCAAGTTTTTTTTGTGTTTTTTGTTTTTGTTTTTTTTGTTTTTTATATAGTTCATTGGGCGAACCAAAAATATACGGACGTTCACAGTGAAGGCATTAATGCAAGGGCAGTGTATGCCATTTTGTGCTTATGTAAATTTAATGGGCGAGTAGTCTATAATGCGACTTTTTGAAGGCTTTTACGGTAGTTTTTTTCTGGTCAAATTTCTCTAAATTCTGGTAGGAATTTAGTGAAAATAGAAGTTTAATGGGTAACCTTGCACAATCAAAGTGCCCTAGGGGTTTTTTAGGGTGTTGAATCCATATAAACAGTAAAAAAACCGGTTTAAATAACAAAAATCAAGATTTTACCTCAATTATTTTCATCGGATTTCGGCACCTGAAACTCCAAAAAGTCGCACTAAAGACAACTCCTTTAATGGGAGGTACGATAACGCATTACCATCATTATTTTCTTACAAAGCAGACCTGACAAATGACAGAAAGTAAAAAATAATTGATAAACAATATATTCTCCTTTGAAGTATGTTGTTGCGAGACTTTTTAAAATTTGGAAATATAAGTTAATCATGTTTTGAAAAAATTATAAATTTCAATTTTTTAAAATGAGTTTTTAAATGTACAGTTTTTAAAATTTAAATTTACCATTTCGAAAAAAACACCAAATTTTAAATAAAATCAATGAGACGTAAACCTATCACAAAAACATTGAAGTAAATAGACCATGCTGAAAATTTATTAATAACTATAAAGACTGGCATTTTACCTACTATCAAATACAGTTAAAATTTGATGTGATTATGTAGCTAAATGTATAAAACGACAGTTAATCATTTCTATAAACCATCGATAACTTTGGCATCCAATTGGGATATGGGTTGATGCGTTGGTGTTTACGCCTATTGCCGAGTCTATATACTTGTAATTTTAACTTCAAGTGTTATGAAGGTATGGTGAAATGTAATAGATAAATTGTTTATCATATGATAAATTGTTTTCTAAATATAAATAGAATTTATTTGTTAATTATTAATACTAAAAACCATCATTTTAATTCTAATATCCAATTCTAACTTTGTTTGAAAGTAATCTGTGAACTGTACTTAATGACACGTAACTAGCAAGGTACGTTGAAGTATGGGATTTATAATTTTTTTTTTTATTTTTTATTTTTTTTATTTTTAAGTTATTAAATATATTTGAGTGGTAATAAAACATTTAATAGTTATTGTGCCTACTGCTGCAAGTCACTACGCATCAGGTTTTTCCTGATTGCGACATTAATTCACTTTGATTAGACATATGTTTTGAATTGTTGTATAATTTGACTATAATTAAATTTTAATAACTTATTTATTTAATTTTTTAATTTTTTTTTCTTGCATCTGGTTGGTGGATAATTTGAACATGTTATTGCAAGTGTTGTACGACGTGATTGAATTTGTTGTATAATTTGACGTGTGCGAATGTACATTATTTCCTTTGGCATTTTAATAAATTTATGATAAACACCATATTGCACCATGTGATCCCGTCATGTCACCTTTAACAAAAGTTTTGATAAATTCAAATTCTCAGTCCATAAATTTTTACATATATTTTATTTAACATACATATAAATCTTTGTGCGCTTGATGATGTAGGAATAGAGGTACCCTATGATACCAATAAATCATGGTGCACTTAATGTCATCAAAGTCAAAGTACAAATAAATCCCGGTGCACTCCCCATGAAAATCAATGTAACATGTGTTACAAATAAATCGTCGTCTATGTAAATTAAACCTTTTTATGCTCATTTCAAATTTTATGTAATCTTATATCTACGCCTCAGTTTCTTTTCATATGGATGTAAAAGTAGAAAATTGTTCCCTAGATTTCTTTTGAACCTATCCCTCTCTTTCTAAATTTGCATAAATATCTTGAAGCCGTCCGATATGATAATGTAAGATAATAATGGTTTTTATTAAATTAAAAATATATATATATATATTATTACGTTGATAAGGTCTTTTATTAAATATCAAAAATTAAAAAATAAATAGCCAAATCTATTTTTATTTTTTATTAAAGAAAAAATGACATTAAAATAAAATAATAAATAGTTAGTTATTAAAAAAAACTACATTTTGTAAAGAAAAAATAATACAAATCAAATAATAATTAATATTGATTAGAAATTATGATTCTATGTTTGCATAGTTACACGGGAATTTGTGCAAACACATAGCTAGTATAGGGGTTTTGAAAATCACAATATCGAATTTCAAGAACAAATTGTATGATATCAAATGCACTTGAGTTAAATTGTCGTTGAGAGGTTGTTTCACTCTTGAGTTAAATGAATTCGCTGCAGTAAATACAATGCATTAAAGAGTTAATTAGTAGAGAGTATCGTGACTCTGACGAACAACAAAGGGTATTATTAAGGGGCAAAGCATACAACCCAGTATCTCGAGTGAGACCTCCAAAGTACCAACAACATTAAAAAAAAAAATAACATATCAACATAAAATCTTTAAATGCGTAACACAAATCCCCATGCAATAAATAATAACATGAAATAACAAGGCTACAAGGTAGCTACTACCTACCGCTTAATTTAAATATAGTAATGTTGCAATGTGATCTTGAAAATGTCTATGGGTAGCTATTACACGCTGCTTAATGTAATTATAGAGACGCTACAATTTGAGTTTGAGCATGTTTATGAATACCAAAATCCATATAGTAGAGACAATCAACCATGCTCAAATATGTGACAATGCGTAAAGTTGTATATGTGACAATCAACCATGCTCACAATATTTTACTAAAATTTAATATATATATAAACATGCTCAAACTCAAAATTGCAACATCTCTATAATTACATTAAGCGGCATGTAATAGCTACCCATAAACATTTTTAAGATCACATTGCAACATTACTATATTTAAATTAAGCGGCAGGTAGTAGTTACCTTGTAGTCTTGTTTTATAATAATATTATTTAGGTAAGAAATTATGAATGTCATGTCATATTTCTGTATGACCCATTTTATTTATTTATTTGTATTGTTTTTATTTTAGTTTTGGATTTGAATATATATAGAAAATAATTCTAAATTTTTATTAATTTTAACTCATATAAAATTTATATATATAAGTGGTTCACTAATAGAAATTCTTGAAAACTTAATATGTGAAGAAAAATTATATTGTATTTAAAAAAAATAAATTTGAGCATTATACATTGTTTCTTAGACTTAGAAGTGTGCTAAAATAAAAAACTATATTTTCCTTTTATACAATAGGTATGCAAAAGAGTAATTTTAAAGGCTTGATATATAAATTGTAAATTGTTGGATTTTGGTTTACCTAACCAACACAACAACTTATTGGATGTAATCACCCATTAAGTACTCGTAATTTGCATTTTGATTGTTTTGAATTTCAAACATCATGTCTGTTATGAAGATACAATAGGTTAATATTTAAAGAATATTTGATAAATTGTTGTATTTTTTACACATAACATTCTTATTAGTCCATTTTGTGTTCATACAAGCATTTTCTCATTGCCAATAACAACTTCATTAGTTGAGAATTCATCAACACCAAAAATCATTGTGAGCATTTGCTTTCAACAACTCACTAGTCAATGATGCTCTAGTTGACATTGTTGATAGAAGGGGGCATGGGGAAATACTCCCAACATTTGTAGAGCCTCTACACCTTTTTGTTCATTATTTTTTATGATGGACACCAAGTTTTTGACTATGCATGCACAATTTAGTTGCCCATGCATCCCCAAAATTCCAATATTCATTGAGAATATTGACCCTACATGCCAACCATTTGTGTGAGACCTCATACATCCATTACTGCAAATTTATTGCCACTAGGGAAGAACAACATATTCTTTAACATAGATATATTGACAAAAATATTGCTTTAATTTGCTTTACATATGAAGTACATTGAATCATCTAATGTCAATCCTTACAAAAATATTGTTTAGTTTCAAGATGGAGTACACATAAGACCTATAGCAACTTTGAAGGGAAAACACCAACAAACAAAATGCAAATGTAATAGTATTGTATGACTACTAAAAAAACACATTATTCACCATTCATATATATCTTTATTGTTTTTTACTTTAATTTAGCTATATTTAAATTTTATTAATTAAACCAAGTTCGCAGAAAATCTAAGGCCTTTTCTTTTACATTATCAATTCACACAACTACATAATTCATATAGATTCTCTTAAAATAAAATATTTTTCTTCTCTACCTTAAACCAAAAAAATCCTTCAAAATTAATAAAAATATCCTAATGTTATTCTCAACCTCTAACACTTTTTTTTTGTCTGTCAAGTTGTCTGTGATCCTTCAGGCTTGACCTGTGGCCTAAGAAGCCACGACCCAGGAGCATCTAAGTCGTCAAAGTCACCCGGGGATCACACCCGACATGGGCTGCACCAACCCTTATACTGACTAGAGTTTGTGCATGTCTCCTCCCTCTAGCACAGGGCATAACCACCTCGTGAGGTTTAATCCTGGGTTGCCTTGCTGACGAGGCCCATCCTCAACCGGTTGTGCTAGCAGAACTTAACTTCAACCTATAACTCTTACTTAAGTCGTAGTCTAAAAAAGTAACATAATGGCCCAAAATCCGGCAGAGATTTTGGAAAAATCCGGCAAAGATTTTATCAGATTCTTGTTTATAGTTATTAAACTTTAATATTTTGGGTGTCCTAAGGATTTTTGATAATGCTGAATCTATTTCCACTCTAAAAAAACAGATTTCAAACACTACAACTACCTCATTTTTTAAATTTTACTGAACCGGATTCCGACAAAAACCTGCCATCCAAGTTATTCTGTTGCTTGGGAAGACAAACCCCTTACTTAATCTCAAATATATTTTATATTTAATAAAAATCCAATCCTTATAAATATAATAAATATTTTAACATAATTTATATTAACATTTTAATTCACAATTCCAATCCACTTATCCTTTACTAGTTTCAATTAACATTGCACACCTACATAATTCATATAAACTCTTAGATACCATTTATAAAAAACACGAGCATAAAACAACCCAGTTTTATTTTCAATCTTTGACCTGGGAATTCCTTCGAAAGTTGATTAAGCTACCCGAGTGTTCTTCCCGACCTGTAACCCTTAATGATCGGGGCAATCCTCCCGAAGATCATTAACCTACGGAAATTGACATGGACATGGTTACGTTCACCGTGATTGTGGACGACATCGTATATTCCGATGGCCACTCCCGCATGGCTTGCCTTGGAGGCGGAGGTGCGTTTCTCGTTTCCTCTTTCTTCTCTTTTGACCAAATTAATCTCAATCGCAGATGGTGTCCTTGATCGCCTCAACCAAATTAATCCTAATTGCACATGGTGTCCTCGATCGCCTGGACCAAATTAATCTCAATCGTATATGGTGTCCATGATCGCCTCGTCTTCTTTTTCTCTTAGTGTCTCTGTTTTCTGCATTCATTGACTTCCAACTCTTCCTTATCTTTGCCAACTGCTGCCCACTGACCGCTACCTGCATTTAGCTGTACAGTTCCCAGTTTCAATTTCTTAGCTGAGAGAGAACTATTCAAGAAGACCATCGTAGGTGTTTCAGACAAGGATAAAAGGGTAGTGATCTCAATGAAATGGCTTGCAGGACTAGGTCGTTTAGTCTAGCAATAAGAAACGCACTGATATAATCTCCAGTATTGACATGTGAGATTCCCAGGGACTTAGGTGGAAGGGCGTCGGCATAAATGTGGAACCCATTAATCCCACCCTGTCCTGTTCTGTACTGTGTTTCTCCCCCTGTTTCCATCCTGACTTGACGAGAAGCACTAATACCCCATGGTACCAATGCATAAGAAATGTGAAGATACATTATGATCTGTTCAAGCATGAAAATTTTAAGATGTCCTCCAATAAGCCAGTGATATCTTTCTACCATAAGATCCAACAAATTCCATTGACACATGAGGTCGTATATCTAAACCTTGCTAAGCACCCAACCAACTGGCATGGGAGGACTTACTATATGGCTTCGTATCCAGATAGCACCTTGGACCTTACTCCAATGCTAGCAACTAAATAGTGCCCGAGGACTTATGAGACCGTTTTGCAACTTGCAAGGAATAGTCACCAAAAGGCAAACCATGGCCAGAATTACAAATAGTTTCATAGATAAGAAACAGGTTCCATAGCAGCCTTGAGGGGCAGCTCAATTGGTAATTGCCATGATAATGAAGTGTTATGTTATGAATTTTGAGGTTCAAATCCCTCAGTTTAATTATGGGCCACGTGTTGGGGCAGTGTGGTTCACCTAGAGTTATAGTGGTAGCAGTCAGAATTGACCCCTATCATGTGAGTACTTGCTGATTCCTCTAATGAAGAAAAACAGAGCTTCATAGCAAAAAAAAACCTCTTTCACATACCCTTTCAGCTCCCAAGTTATTAACAGAGACATTTTTGGGGCTTATATCCTAGGGCTTTTTGGTTGACATTTGTCATGGTCAAATGGTGCGAGATCTCAATTGAAACATCTTTTATAACCAATCACCATCGTTATGCTAGTCAAAACGTCTTCAGAAGTTGTAACTTTTACCAAGCTCAATGAACTTTATAATGAACAAATTTGACTGCCCCCCTGAGTTTAGAACCCGAATAAAAATGAGGTAAACCAACCATAAAGTGGACTACAATTTATATACTATCCAAGATGAAAATAAAAGTGTCAAGCAGAAACATATAGTCTAACTGCATTTTGATGCTTTCGGTTTAGGAGTTTTGATTTCATTCCAAGCACTTTTGGGTGATCTCTGGTGCCAAATTCTCATCTTGGAGCGTTGTTTCAACTGACTTGAAATAGGACAAACTTTAGTATACAGTGGAGCTGCTACCATATGGTAGATTAATGAGTAAAATTTTGATTATAGAGCTTTAGAGGGCAGGCCAAGTCGGTTCTAGGTCAAAACATTATGTTTCTCTTGCATAAAATGAGATGTCCGAAGCTCCTTCCTTAGGCCAAGTTAGGAATTGCAGATCGGGGTCATAATAGAAGATAAAATACTAGGAAATGTTGCCAACAAATCTATTCTGGACGTCACACTCCAGGGAAATAAACCATGAAAGAGACACCAATAAAGAAAAGGTAAGCTACAGAGATAAGCTAAAAAATCGTTCAGAGAAGCTCTTGAATTTCAAATGCTTAAAATGAGATGGCTACGACTTACAAGTGATGCAAAGTTGGTATTTTATGGTCTGACCCTTATCACAAGGAGTCTGCATTGACTTAACTACAACCACCACTAGCTAACAACGACACTTGTCTTTCATAATTCCCATGCTATAATCCTGACTTAAAATTAATGAAAAAGGGGTTGTGAAGGATCATAACATGCCCACCTCCTTCACATGCTTTATCCTCAAAGCATGGGATGTGAAATGCCTGCTAAGAAAGAATCTCCTAGGTGGCTTGATAGGGACGGACTCCTTTCCATCTGATTAAGAAATGTATGACTTCCAGATGTTGACAGTGTTATTGCTAATATTGAGGATACTTTATGTCTAGAGAATAACTTTCTGGTTGTGAGGTAATTGCCTCAAAATAAACCTTTTCTCGTGGCCAATTTCTCCATTTTAGAGCTGTTGTCCTTTGCCTTAGGTAAATTTTGCCCTAGAGAAGCCCTACTTTTTCCCTAGGCTTCATCTTGAGGCTTGCTGAAGGCTTGTTGAGTCATAAATTGATTATACATATCCTTTTCAAGCTTTTTCATGGCCTTGTGACCTTAGATAAGGCCATTGACCTTGCTTACTCATTAACCCTAGGTCACGTGTGCCCTAACTAGGCCTCTTGGAGAATGCGCATTGCCCTATTTGTGCTAGATGAGCCTTGTCCCTAAATAGAGAATATCTTCTTGGCCTATTTTCTCACCTTTACACGTTGACCTTGATATATCTTTTAGGTGACCTAACATAGGGAAGCCTCCCTTGTGGTGAAAGTCCACTAAAGAGCACGAGGTAATGGCTATGGTGACAGTGGGCCACACCTCATAATGTTGTCACTTGCTCTAGCTTTTGTCTTGTGAGCTCCCCTTACAAGAGATACTATATTTTAAGGTAACCTCTTTTGGTGTCATTGCTAGGGAGGATTTGAGTCAACCTCATCGTTATTTGAAGACTTACCTTTGTTTCTTTCGAAGAGAATATTCAAAATGACAAAATAGATTCTCTTCTGGTGACTCCTAAAACTAATCCAATTAAGACCCCTAGTAGTTCTTTTGTTGATACTGTAACTCCAAGAAAAAAGAAGACCACCTAGAAAACTATTGAAGCTGCTACATCCCCCATTATTCTCAAAAGTCCTGTGGTCAGAAGTCTCTTTGTAGACGACGCCACCCCTAAGACCATGGATAAGCCATGGATCATAGCTGCATTTAGGTCATTGGATGTAAGCTAATTCCCTAATTCTCCACATCCCTTACTTGAGAAATATTGCAAATGGTTGCCTATGTTCAGTGATACTATTGCCACCACTGTAGAAAAACACATGCATGAATTTTACTGGGCAATGATTCCTAAGATAACAATGGAGGAAGATGTAGTGATGATGCTCTTTGCCTTGAATTTAGAAGGAATTTCTAGGGATTTGTACCTTAGTTTACCCCAAGCTAGCATCACTGATTGGGATACCTTTCACCAAGCATTCAACAAAATATGGGCTACAACCAAGGAAGGAGTCATCTTGCTTGAGAAGTTCCTTCAAGTTACCAAAACTAAAAAAGAGATCGTGAAGGAATTTTCTTGAAGATTTGAAAACCTACTCAAGGAGATTTTTGAGCGATATAAGCCAACTGATGATACCATCCTTGATAGGTATGTGAAATCTCTCCATGAGCATTTGACATATGCCCTTCGAGACAAAGAGCCTAAAAATTTGGTAGAACCAAAAGTCCTAGCTACTGAGGTAGAACAAACATAAATGCTACTAGATTTGATTTGTTCAACTATCCTAGTGCTCAAATTGGACCTAAAGTTAAGCCCAACGCCCAGGTGAATCCTGCCTTGCAGGCTTTTCCCCAAAAGTTCGATAAAGTTACTAATGAGTTAATGCAGGGGAAAATGACATTGATGAACAAATTGGCTATGATGGAGAGAGAAAGGGGGTCTTGTTCAAACTTCCCTCCTAAACCACAATTCAACAAAGAGAAAACTTTCAAGAACAAGGCCCCTGAGGGAGACTATGCTGATCAACGAACTGTTCCAAACACCCTTGCCCCAACCGACTTGGTGGGACAAGAGGAGTGTCCCTGGTGCCAACCTTGTGAGGAATATCACACTCAAGAAGAGTGTCCATACAACCAAGTGGAGGAGGAAGAAGCCCCTAAGCACCTCAATGTTGCAAATGATGGCGATCCATTTAATATCTTGCTTGGAGATACCTATTTCCATCCAGAGCTTGATCAAGTCCCTATTGATGATGCTAATGATCAAGTTGAGCCGATCGTCGCTATGGAAAAGAGTGGAAGGTTTAAAGGCATGCAATTTTCTAGAAGAAACACTGACCAATGCCAAACACTGACCAATGCCAAGCAAGTTCAAGTTCTAGTACCACATCCCAAAAGTGTAGAAATTTCTAAATCTTACACTTTATGCAGAAATGATTACTGTTAATCTGGTTATGCTCCTCCTACTTAGACAAGTTATTAACTGAATAAATTCAAGTTAAAATCGAAGAAAAACACATAACAGATCTCTACCAATTCAAATCTAGAATAAGTTCATGCACACATTGACAAAGTGACACAGTTATTTCTGGACAAATAGTCCCTGGAAAAACCCAATGTGGGAAAACTGGTCTCTGGCTGCTGGAGTGTCTTATTATTAAGAATATTTCTGAATACACAAATCTAGGATCTAGATTTGGAAATCCCGAGAGAGAAAATACTAGATCTACAGTTCACTGGTTGATCTAGGGCCAAAATAATGATTGATCCACACCCTCAAACGGGATTTACAGAACTCAGCTAAGATTAGGGCCTAGAAACCCCAGCATTGCCCCTGAAAGCCTCTGCGTCAGCCTCTGAAGCCCCTCAAACCTTCAGCGCTGCTTCGGAAGGGACTGCGTTACCCCAGACTGGGTGACGCAGTCACTACACTGCCCCTGAAGGGTCTCTGCGTAACCCCTGAGGGTTTCCTACTGAAAATCACGCTGTCCTTGTTGTTGCTGCTTCTCTCTTCTTCTGCGCTGTCCTTGAGCTGATCTCTGCCTCTTGTGTATTGTAGACTCCAGGATCAGATCATCCCCTTGGCCTAAATTCCCCTCTCTGCAGCTGAAGCACTTCTGAGTATTCTTAGAAAACCCTGCCCTAGAATCTCAGCTTAGCTTCAGTGCTCTGCCTCTGTGTGTCTTTACAAATGACCCCAAGCCTTTCCTTTATACTTTTCTCGTTGACAAATCAACGGCCATGATCAAATCTTGAATCAATGGCTAAGATTAAAACAAAGCTTGATTTGTGTGACTTAAGACAATTTCATCACATGTTTAACTAAATTCACTTTAATTATTTAAGTTCCCTAAGTTTTAACTTGGGAAATACATTAAAATAATTAATTAATTTAATATCTCCTAAACCAGATGAAATTTCCCAAATCCATTTCTGGGTCTTGTAGATCAAGTGTACTCTAGTCCTTCCTCAAAATTTGGGACCCAGAGCACAACTAATGCTACCCCAAATACTCAAAAATCTCAACAAAAAGAAGGACAAATCCCAGGTATAACCTCAAAACAAGCCTAATCCAAAACCTCAAAATTATGATCTTGCTTTGGATATTGACATGACGAATGTTTTGGCTAAGGTAGTACAAGTCCCTCTTTTGGAGATGGCCAAGATTCCTTCCTAAAGGAGGCAAATAAGAGTGAATTTTTAATATTGTTGCAGTCACTCATTATTATTCACCTATCAATTTTGATTATTTGTCTTCTGCAATTTGTATGCAACAAATAATGAATAAAACACTACTGCAACTTTACAGAAAATAAATAAACCACAGGCACTGAGAAAATATTGCAAGCACACACACAAATAATGAACATCGATTCTTTTGGACAAATGTCCCTGGAAAAACCTCGTGTGGGGAAAACCAGTTTTGCAGATGAGTATTTTTTTATTCTTTAGCAAAATTCTGTGATTGAAAATTTACAATTGTTTGTTGTAAATTAGCAAACCTTCGGAAATTTATTTCTTTCACTTCTGCAAGTCGATTTTGCTACCTGGAGACAACTCGGCCCCTTTGATCCACTTCGGCCTTCCTCTGGCTCACTGAATTGAACCACACATGTGGCCCTGGCAACTCAACCCTCACTGGCAACTCGCACTGGCTAGGAAAATCAACTCTGCCTCCTCTAGAATTGGTCTTATTCAGGGAAACTCGACTTCCTCTGATCAAATCGATCTCTCTGGCAAATTGATCAGTCTGGAAAATTTCTCCTTGCTCCAGCAACTTGGCCTCTCTGAAGCAATTCACACTACTGGGAAACTCAGCCTCTTCTGTAGATAAAATCAATCTCCCTCTAACTCTTAGAAACTGGAAATTGTTGTGAAGAATTATCTTTGGCAACTTTGTCTTCAACCACTGTTGATGTCGATCTATTGGTGCCCTCATGCTATCACTGCGCCCTTGCTATCACTGCAAATACGTGTCTCTGATCTATTCTCCGAATGTCCATTGATTTTCTCTTATAATCTCTCATTGAGCAATCAACGACCATCATCTAATCTCAATTGATGGCTAAGATCATCTTGACCCAATCAAATGACTTTTCTAGAAGTCACTGGAGGAAAATTGATTTACCTTAATTAATCTCGATTAATTAAGCCATTTCCTTAAGTTAGACTTAGGAAAATGAATAAGCTGTCTAATTAATTCTAATTAAGGTAATTTTCTTTAGAAACTTTTTCTGAGTATAGGAGAAAATTAATCCACAATGTCCTTAGCCTCGTGGACAACATTTGAGACTAAAACACCTGTTTGAGCTATGAAAACTAACACTCCCTCTTAGCGAGGAAGATGTTCTGCATAACACCCATCTTGTCTATGAAGAAGATGAATCTCGCCTTCCCCAAAGCCTTCTTCAATATATCTGCTACTTGCTCAATTGTGGGTATATATTGTAGCTTGATAATCTTGCACTGCACAAAGTCCTTGATGAAGTGGTATCTGATGTCTATATGGTTGGACCTGTCGTGAAACATTGGATTCTCTAACAACTAGATGCAACTCTAATTATCACAGTGTATCATCGTCGTCTCAACCCTCTGAACAAACAAGGCTACTAGTAGCTTCCAAATACATATGGCCTCACATGTAGCCATGCTCGTTGTAATGTACTCTGCCTCGACAAATTTCAGTGCCACGGACTTGTGCTTCAAACTATACTAAGAAGCAATTCCCGATTCCATGCTGAAGCATCACCATGAAGTACTTTTCCGACCCACTATTACCTGCCCAGTTTGCATCAGTATAGCCAATCAACTTGATACCATCTGTGAAAATTTTTGAATATAGAAACCCTACTGCAGTATCTTGATTTACTTCTCCTACTTGTTTGATTTAATTAACAAGTTATTTTCTGAAATATTCAGTAAAATATCAAAGTAAACACAACTGCAGCCTACACATACATACATATCATTTACTGAAGCATAACGCACACATAACAAAGGACACAATATTTTTTCGATAATGTCCCCGGAAAAACCCAATGCGAGAAAACTGGTGCAACAACTCTTATAAGGTTTTTTTATTAAGCAGAATATCTGAATACAATCAAGGGCACCAGTAATGGTTTGCCCAACAGAGAATTCACGACAGATGTACCTATCACTCGGAGACTGAAAATATGGTTGATTCAGCCGAGGAAGCACTCCTCTAAAAATACTGAATATGAGCCCTTTCTAGCCCACTGGAACCCCAACATTGCTCCTCCAACCTTTGCGTCAGCTTCTCCTGCCTAGCGTAACCACTGCGCAACACAGGTTGCCCTTGCGTCACCCCTCTGGGCTCAGCGTTGGCTCTGCGTCACCCTGAAGGCCCTGTGTCAATCTTTACTTTGCCTCTGCGTGAGCCTGGCTGGGCTACGTCCCTCCTGCTGGTCTCTGCATTGTTTGGTACGAATCTACCTCTTTGCCTTAGTATTCTCGGCCTCGGATCAAAATAATCCCTCGCCGATCTGCCCCTCACAAGCACTACAAGCTCAATCGAAAATTCTCAGCAAATCGCACCCCAAAATTTTGACTTAGCTCAAGTGCTACTGCTTTGTGTGTGTTCTCCAAATGATCCCAAGCCTTCCTGTAATACTTTTCGCGTTGATAAATCAACGATCGTGATTTAATCTCTAATCAACGACTAAGATTAGAAAAGACTTGATCCATGTTACTTAGATCATTCTCACCCACATGTTTAAATTAATTCCCTTTGATTATTTTATTTCCCTAAGTTAGACTTAGGGTCTCCATTAAAATAATTAATTTATTGAATAATTTTCACATCGGGTGGAATTTCTTTGAAAGTTTCAAAACAGAAACCCTACTGTAGTGTCTTTATCTACTTCACCTACTTGTTTGATTAATTAACAAGTAATTAATCTGAATATTCAAAAAAACACTAAAGCAAATACAAACTGCAGTTTACACATCTACAGATCATTTACTGAACAACACGCACGTGACAAAATTACACAGATTTTTTGGACAAATGTCCCCGGAAAAACCGAATGCGGAAAAACCGGTGCAATAGCTCTAGAGGGTTTTATTATTATGCAGAATTTGAATACAGTTATATAGGCACTAGAAAACGGTCTGCCTTACAGAGAAATTACACTGCAGTTATACCTTTCACTTGAAGACAGAAAATATGGCTGATCCAACCCTCTCTGGGGAATTACAAATTCGAGACCTTTCTGGCCCACTTGTGTGAAATTTTCAATCTGAAAAGTCTATAGTTGCAGTGATAGATTTATTTCTCCTACTTATTATTTCAATAAGTTATTTACAGAAATCTATCGGTAAATTTCGAAATAAATACTACTGCAACATTCACAATTATATATGCAAAGAAGTTAACAGTAAAGGACATAAGCATAAGAATCAATCACATGTACACAATTGTTTTTGGAAAATTGTCCCCGGAAAACCCAATGCGGGAAAACCAGTGCAACAAATGAGGGTTTTATTAAAATTCTTCAGCAAATGAATATTTACAAGGAATATATTGGCAGACAAAATTTGAAGACACTTGAGACAAAATTCTCAGATCCTCCCGACAATTTCCTTACACCCTGATCAACCTCTGCTTCTCTCTATGCCTGTTTGCGTAGGCTCTGCGTGGGTTCACTACGTTGCAACCCTATTCTGCCTCCTGTGACCCACTGCCTCCCTCTATTCCTGATCTCAGTCACTGTTGACTCCCTCCTCCTTCTTCTTCTACAACTCTCCGCCCTGCAACTCTCCCACTGAGATCGAATTCTATTACTTCAGAATTGATCTCCTTCAGGTACTGAATGTATGCCCGACTTGTTTTCCAAATGACCCTCAAGCCTTCTTTTATAATCTTCTCGTTGATGAACAAACAGACCAGATTGGAAGTCTAATCAATGGCTAAGATTAAAACTTGACTTGATCTTTGTTTTCTAGAAGATTCACACTCTGACTTATTAATACCCTTTAATTATTTAATTTCCCTAAGTTTAGACTTAGGGTCTCCATTCAAATAATTAATTATTTTAATAAGTCATGAACCGAGTGGAATTTCCACATACGCTTTTTGGGTTCTTTGGAATACTGATGTCCAAGCCTCTTTACAAAGTTTGAGACTTAGAACACTTTCCGATGCTACAAAAAACAACACTCCCTCTTAGCGAGGAAGGTATTCCAGCAATATGCCTGCTGCATGCTGCTCTGCTTTTGAAGCACCCTCTGCGCTGCTGATCTCTGGACGTTGCCCCTCATCTGTTGCGCTGCTGCCTTCTGTACTACTGCCCATGACACTGCCATTGTCACTACTGCATTTGTACTACAGCTCCCTCTGAATCCTGATCCTATCCACTCCTGCTATTGGAATGGATTCTTGATCATCCCCACCTTCTCTCTGAAGTAGACAAACTTATTTTTTCTAGAGCTTTCATGAGAATGTCTGCCACTTGTTCTCCTGTTGGAGTGTACTGCAACTGCACAGCTCCACGTTGTACACAGTCCCTGATGAAGTGACACCTGATGTCAATGTGCTTCGACTGATCATGAAACACAGGATTTTCAGAGAGTTTGATGCAACTCTGATTATCGCATAAGATACTGGTCGCTTCCATTTTCTCCTTTAGTAGGTTCGCAAGTAGTTTTCAAAGCCATATGTCCTCACACCAAGCTGTGCTAGCTGCCATATATTCTGCCTCTACTGAGCTCAGTGCCACGGATTTCTATTTCCTGCTGCACCAGGAAGTCATTCCTGATCCTAGATTGAAACAATACCCACTGGTACTCTTCCGATCTACTGGACTCCTAACCTAATCTGCATCGGGAACCCACTCAACCTGACATCAATGCTACGGGTGTACTTCAATCCAAGCTTGACTGTTCCTTGAAGGTACCTGAGAACATGCTTGGCTGCTGCCCAATGAGCCCTCTTAAGTTCTACCATGAACTAAATGAGGGTATTTACAGCATAACAAATGTCTGGCCTTGTGTTTACCAGATACATCAACAATCCTATGAGTTGCCTATATAGAGTAGGATCAACCTCATCATCTTCAGACGTGTTGATTTTCTTCCAGTTGGTAGTCATTGGAGTCGTCATGGGTCTACAATCCTCCATTTGAAATCTCTTCAGAACCTCTGTAGTATATCTTCCTTAACCAAGAAAGATCTCCCCCTTCTGCTGCCAAACTTCCAACCCAAGAAAATAGTGCATCAACCCTAGATCCTTCATGTCAAATTCCGTAGCCAAATTATTCTTGCAGTCTGTGATGAGCCTCGATGATCCTGTCAGAAATAGATCATCTACATATAAAACCAGTATCAAGGGCTCACTCCCTACCCTCAAATAGTAGAGATTGGGATCTGCGTCACTCTTGACAAATCCCATTTTCTGCAAGTAGCTGTCAATTAGACCATACCAGGCTATAGGAGCTTGCTTTAGTCCATACAAGGCTTTCTTTACCTTGCACACATGGGTCTTCTGATCATGCGTCTCGAAGCCTTTTGGTTGTTAAATATACACCTCTTCCTCTATCACCCCATTCAGGAACACATTCTTGATGTCCATTTGGTGAATCTTCCATCCCATTTGCGCAGCAAGGGAGATCACGGATCTAATAGAGGTATATCTGGCTACTGGGGCGAAGGTTTCTTCATAATCGATCCCTTCCCTGAGCATACCCCTTAGCCATAAACTTGGCTTTAAATTTCTCGATGCTGCCATCTGCAACATATTTGACCTTGTAGATCCACCTTGATCCTACAACTGATCTCTCCTGAGGTCTGGGGACCACTTCCCAGACATCATTTGTTATGATGGAACTATATTCTTCCACCATTGCATCTACCCACATCTGGTGCTGAGCTGCTTCTCGAAAACTGGAAGGTTCTCCAACTTGTGCAACCAAGGCTTGATACCTCTCAGGCTGCTTACGCTGTCTCTTCTCATTTCGAGGGGCTCCGACAAAGTCTTTTGCATCTTTCAGAATTTGTCGTAGCTCCCTGCTCGTTCTCCCACTAGTGGTTGGCGGATTTACCTGCTCTCCCTCTTGCAAGTCCTCGGGAGACAAGTCCCTTGCATCCCCATGCCTTGGAGAGGCAGCTGAATTCTCTATCGCTGGTTGTTGAGGTTGAACCAGCGGATCCTCCTCAGACTGTGTAGCAGAAGGCAACTCGCGGGATCTTTTGAAGGCCTTCTCCTCCATGAATTTCACATCCCTCTGCACCATGAATTTCCTGCTCTCAGGAATGTAGATGCAACATGCCTTTGCATTCTCACTGTATCCTACCAGATACCCTTTTTCTGCAGTCATTTGCAACTTCTTCCTCTTCTCACTGGGCACATGGCAATAAGTTGTAATGCCGAAGATCCTAAAATGACTCACTTCAGGCTTGCTGCCAGTAAAGACACTTTCTGGCATAATCTTTCCCAATGCAGCGTGAGGAGTCTTGTTTTGAACATAGACAACTGTATTACAAGCTTTAGCCCACAGAAATTTGGGCATGTCTTGATCATACAACATCGCCCTTGTAGCTTCGACAATAGTCCTGTTTTCCTTTTTGCCACACCATTCTGCTCCGATTGTATGGAGTTGTCCACTCTCTTCTCATACCTTCCCTTGCGCAGAACCCAGTGAATTCCTTGTCTATGTATTCACCACCATTGTTTGAACGCAACACCTTGATCCAATTTCCTGTCAGATTTTCTACCAGAGCTTTAAACTCTTTAAACCGACTGAAGACTTCGTCCTTGGTCTTCAAGAAGTAGATCCAGGTTTTCCTGGAATGGTCATCAATAAAGGTGACGAAGTACTCGGCACCACTAAGAGCTCTAGTGGACATTGGTCCACAAATATCTGAGTGTATCAAGTCCAATACACCCTTGGCCCTATTGTTGCTTCGCTGATATGCTGCCTTGGCATATTTACCTAATACGCACCCTTTGCAGACATTGTTCCACTTGGTGCTCAGTTTTGGAACTCCTGTGATAGTTTTCTTGAGAATTTTTAACGCCCCATGATGCAAATGTCCCATTCTTCTGTGCCATAGTTCATTCAGGTCCGTTTCATTAGTGATGCCAATTAGTGCCATTGGGGATTCGAGTTGCAACTTGTAAAGTTTGTTGTTTCTTGCTCCAATATGTGCTTTCTTCTTCCAACTGGGATGTTTGACGTAAACCATATTGCCAATAAAGTAAATGTCATAACCTCAGTTTTGAAGTTGAGACACTGAGAGCAAGTTCATCCCCAACCCAGGCACATGTAATACGTTAGTGGCTCGTATCTTATTTCCAGCCTCGATATGAAATACTACGGTACCTCTTCCAATAGGGGTACATTTCGCTTTATTACCCATGGTTATTTTAAAATTCATCTGCTTCTCGGTAGTCGGAAAAACATTCCCGTACTCCTGTCATATGAGCATAAGCTCCACTATCAATGTACTAGACATCAGGAGAAGCAGTGCTTGACACACAAGGAAATTCTTCTTCAATTCTGGATGCCAGAACAAAAACATTGTGATCCATCTGTTTTATCATGCTTCTTTCCCTCTCTAGAGAACTGCGTGAACCCTTCTGAGCTGCTGTTGCAATGTCAGATCTCCGTCCACTTGTCGACTCTCCGTTCCTGTTACTCATCTCTGGCTTTGATACCATGTGAAATTTTCAATCTGAAAAGTCTACAGTTGCAGTGATAAATTTATTTCTCCTACTTATTATTTCAAAAAGTTATTTACAGAAATCTATCGATAAATTTTGAAATAACTGCTACTGCAACATTCACAATTATATATGCAGAGAAGTAAACAGTGAAGGATGTAATCATAAGAATCAATCACATATACACAGTTGTTTTTGGACAATTTTCCCCGGAAAAACCCAATGCGGGAAAACTGGTGCAGTAGATGAGGGTTTAATTAAAATTCTTCAGCAAATGAATCTTTACAAGGAATATACTGGCAGACAAAATCTGAAGACACCTGAAACAGAATTCTTGAATCCTCCCGACAATTTTCTGATACCCTGATCAATCTCTGCTTCTCTCTGTGCCTGTTTGCGTGTTTCTCTGCGTAGTCCCTGCGTTGGACTGCATAAGTCTACGTAGGCTCTGCGTGGCTTCACTGCGATGTAGCCTTGTGCTGCCTCTTGTGACCCACTGCGTCCCTCTGTTCCTGATCTCAGTGACTGCTGTGTCCCTCCTCCTTCCGCTTCTGCAACTCTCCGCCCTGCAACTCTCCCATTGAGTTCGAATTCTATTACTTCAAAATTGATCTTCTTCGGGTACTGAGTGAATACCCGACTTGTTTTCCAAATGACCCTCAACCCTTCTTTAATAATATTTTCGTTGATGAATCAACGACCCAGATTAAAAGTCTAATCAATGGCTAAGATTAAAATTTGACTTGATCTTTGTTTTCTAGAAGATTCACACTCTGACTTATTAATACCCTTTAATTATTTAATTTCCCTAAGTTTAGACTTAGAGTCTCCATTAAAATAATTAATTATTTTAATAAGTCATGAACTGAGTGGAATTTCCACAAACGGTTTCTGGGTTCTTTGGAATACTGATGTCCAGGCCTCCTTACAAAGTTTGAGACTTAGAACACTTTCCAATGCTACAAAAATCAACAATTGGAACCAATGTTGTAGGAAACGCCCCCCCCCCGGCTCCAAGGCCCGAACCGCGTCCCGTACGGATTCGTACGGGATCCGTACCCGGAACCGCGGATCCGATTTTCCGAAACGCGGATCCCAAAAAAATTTACGATTTCTGATTATTCGGATCCGTACACCTGGATCCGCGGTTCCGTACAACGGATCCGCGAATCGTACGACGGATCGCTGTACGGAACTGCCGCGATTCCGGAACGGATCCGTACGGATCGCGAACGGTTCCGTACCGCGGCGTACGTATCCGGTTAGCGGACTTCAAAATTGCGTTTTTTTTAAAATTTTTGATGTTAGCTTTGTTAGTTAGTGAGTTAGCCTTGGGTTAGGGATTAAATGAAAAGCTTATAAGCTCTATTCTTCCTCTTATTTGCTCACTTGTGTTTTTGGAGAGCTTGGAGAAGAGAGGAGAAGAGAGCTTGGAGAAGAGAAGAGAAAGAGAGGAGAAGAGAGATTGGAGAAGAGAGAGTTGAGGAAATCTTGGAGGAGCTTGGAGGAGTAAAGAAGGGCTTCCATCTACAAGATCTAAAGAGGTAAGTGCAAACCCCAAACTCTCTCATTTTTTTTTTCATTGTTTTTTGTATTTTCTCTCCTCCCTCTCCTACACTTTCCCATTCTTTCTTCTTGTACATTTATTTGCAGGTTGTCCACCATCTATATTCATACTCAAAGATGATGTTTCTTTGGGTTCTATGTATCATTGCCCTCTTGGTTTTGATGATGGTAAGGGGGAGTAGAAATATAAGAAGGGAACATGAAGAAGAAGAGGAAAGTGGTTACCATATGAATGACCCAATGTATGATGAGGAGGAAGGCTTTGAAGAGGAAGGGGATGATGAAAACATTGAATCACAAGATGGGAAAGCTGCATTGACACCCTTGTGGAACTATGTGACCAAACTTGAAGGGGGAAAAGGTGGTGGAAGCTACAAGTTTTTGTGCTCTCATGGTTGTCATGGAGGAAAACCATATAGCGGTTCATATACCCGTGTGAGGAGGCATCTTTGTGGGGTGATGGACAGTGATGAAAGAAAGGGTGCTGTGGGGATAGCAATTTGCCCAAAGGTTTCAGCTGAACAAAGAAGAAAATACATCCAAATAGAGGAGGCTGCACAACAAAAAAATAAAAAACAAAAAACTCAATCTAAATCAAGTGCAACCTCTAAATTTGGTAGCTCATCTGCTCATGGTGTTTCTGCAAGTTCTGGAGGTAAAAAACCAATAGCAGATTTCCTTAATGTTGCTGGGAGGGATGATGTGGATGGAAAGATAGTCAGATTTCTTTGTGCTTGCGGTGTACCATTCAATGTGCTTCGCTCTCCCTATTGGCATGAAATGGTAAAGGGCATCAATGAAGCCCCAAAAGGATACAAGTCCCCCAACTATGAGAAAGCTAGAACAGTGTTATTAAAAAGAGAAAAAGGAAAGGTTCAAGTAGCTTTGACACGTTTTACAAATGAGTGGGTGGATAGTGGGGTATCCATTGTATCAGATGGGTGGAAAAATATCAGAAACCAACATTTGATAAATGTTCTTGGTGTTTCTGCTACTGGTGCAGTGTTTATTGCATGTCATGATTCCTCCTCTGTCAGTGCAACTTCCCAAAACATTGCAGATCTCCTATTGAAATCAATCAGAGATGTTGGTCCTAGCAAAGTGGTTCAAGTGATCACAGATAATGCAGCAAATTGTAAGGGAGCAAGTAAAATTATTGAGCGTACTTATCCACATATTTTGGTCTGGGTGCTTGGTGCACACATTGAACCTTTTGATGCATGATATTGTGAAGCATAAAGAATGTGGGTGGATTAATGAGCTTTAAAAGAGAGGGAAGAAGCTCATTAAATTTATCACAGGGCATACAAGGGTAAACTACTTCTATGGCACTTACTCCAAGTTGCAGTTGCTTAAACTTGCAAAAACCAGATTTGCAAGTTATTACCTCACCTTTAGGCGGCTAGTGAAGGTGAGACAAGCTCTAACTAATATGGTCACCACTGAATCATGGGAGGAGATTAACACTGATAGAGATGGTGCTAATGCAGCAAAGGACACTATTCTTGACATGTTATTTTGGTCACAGGTTAAATATGTTTTGCAATTCACCAAACCAATTTATTACATGACCAAGTTTGGGGATTCAGATAAGCCAATAATTGGGGAGGTGTATGAGCAAATGGATAACATGTTGGGGCAGATTAAAGACATTGTTGAGCCTAGAGATACCACCTTGTACAAATATATTCGTGCAAAGGTGGTAAAGCGATGGGATATGCTAAATATTCCATTGCATGCATTAGCATATGTATTGACACCTAAATATTATAGTCCATCATGGCTTTCTACAACAACACCTAGGGGGGTGAGCAGGAGAAAACCACACCTAGATCCAGAGGTCCTACAAAAATATATGCTTGCACTGGATAAATTAGTCCCTGATGAGGATGAGGCACACTTGGAATGGAAACAATTGAGCAGCTATACACTTTCCACTGGTCCATTTGGGAGCATGCATGTTATTAGAGATCGAGAGAGTTTTTCTTCTATTGAGTGGTGGAACATGCATGGCGGTGCTACTCCACTTCTACAGACTTTGGCATTGTGGGTGCTATCACAGGTGGTAAACACTTCTTCTGCAGAGAGGTGTTGGAGCTCTTATTCTTTCATCCACAGTGTTAAAAGGAACAGGTTGAGTTTAGACCAAGCAGAGAGCTTGGTCTATGTTCATTACAACTTGAGATTGTTGTCCCATTACTGTGATGATGCAAAGAGCAACAAAGACCTTAAGATTTGGGATAGATATCCAAAGGAGACCAATTTGGAGGATGGAGTGTTGCGATTAGAGCAATTAGAGGATGCTCTTATCCATGATGATGATGATCGAGTTGACATGCCACCCCCCACTGGTGCCTTGGTTCCTAGGTCCCATGGTTCAACACCAACAGCAGGGGCTTCGTCTTCATCAACTGTAGTGCCATTGCCACGGCTTCCACAGCCACCATCTTCTTCATTGCCACCACATGGAGGCGCACCATCACGTACTCTTCGTGGTGGAAGGAGGAGAGATGAGTAGATATTTTCAGTGTTCACAGTGCACACTTTACTGCTTTTGTCATAGATTATCATTAGACTTGTAGGCTTGTTGTGAATTTGAACTTTTTTGTGTTGGTGGTGGCCAAGTGGCCTATTTTGTAAACATTATTATTTGAATTTTGGACAGGACTAATGTTGACAGTTGCTCACTTATAATATGCTTTATGTTTTATAATATGGTTAAATGCTTTATGTTTATCATTTATGTTTTATAGTATGCTTAATTTTTAAATGTTTTATGTTTAAAAATTTATAGTATGCTTAAATGTTTTAAACTTTTATCATGCTTAAATGTTTTAACTTTTAACTTTTATGTTTATCATTTATGTTTTATAGTATGCTTAAATGTGTTATGTTTTATAGTATGCTTAAATGTTTTATCATGATTCATGCTTAATTATTTGATGTATGTTTGCAATTGCTAGGATCTAGAATCTAGATTTTAGATTTATGATGCTCGAATAATTAATTATTGATGTACAATGGAATCATGGATGTCATATCTATCTTGATTTATGTAAGAATATGCATGTTTTCATGTCTTCTACAACTAATATGGTATTTGGGATTGTTGTTTTGAATATAAATGCAAAAAAATATTAAATATATATATATATATATATATATATATATATATACTAGACGCTTCCGAAACGCTTCGCTTCCTAAATTTTTGGAAAATGACGCTTCCGCGTCCCCGCTTCCAAAAAACGTCCCCGCTTTGTGCAATGTTGATTGGAACCCTTAGTGCAGCCTCTGCGTTAGCCCTCACTTGCCTGCGTCACCCTCATTGGTGCTGCGTTGCCCTGGCTGGGCCTGTGTCACCCTGGCTGGGCCTGCGTCACCCTGGCTGGGCCTGCACTGCCCCTGTGCTGCGCTGGCTTGGTCTGTGTCACCCTGCCTGGGCTTACGCAGCCTCTGCGTGGTGTTGGTTGAATTGCGTCCTCCTGGTTGGCTTTGTGCTGTCTGGTACAAGCTGCCTCTCTGCTGTTGTATTCTCGGCCTCAGATTAGATCATCCCTTGCCAATCTATGCCCCTCACTGCACTGCAAACTCACTTCGAATTCCTCTGCAAACCTCGCCCTAGAAATTTGACTTAGCTTCAGTGCTCTGCCTGTGTGTGTATTCTCCAAATGACCCCAAGCCTTTCCTTTATACTTTTCTCGTTGACACATCAACGACCATGGTCTAGTCTATAATCGACGACTCAGATTAAAATATTGCCTGATCCGTGTCACTTAGAACATTTCATCACATGTGTTAATTAATTCACCTTAATTTTTCTATTTCTCTAAGTTAGACTTAGGGTCCTCATTAAAAAAATTAATTATTTGAATATCTCATACTCCAAATGAAATTTCTCCAAACACTTTCTGGGTCCTGGAGATCTCATGTGTCTTATCACCTCCACAAAATTTTGGAGCTAGAACACACCTGATGCTACCCCAAAATCTCAACAATCCCTCTTAGCGAGGAGTGTGCTCTAGCAATACTTCCACATTGAAGCATTGCCCTGATCTCGACATTGGTCTCCGCGCTGCTGATGCTTGGCCTGTTGCCCTCCATCCACTGCGCTGCTGCCACTATACTATTGCCCATGTCACTGCCACTGACACTACTGCATCCGTACTGCAACTCCCTCTCAAATTGCTGCATCGTGCTGCCAACTGCTGCATTGCAACTCAATTGCTGAGAAGTAAGCAACTGAAAGACCACTACCCAGTCACTGACAGACAAGTCAGTCGGATTGCATCTCATCACTGAATCTCCCTCAGCTGTTGCGCTGCATTGTCTCTCTAAAGCCACTGCGCTGCTACTACTCTGCACTGCGTAAGCACTACCCTTCTGCGCTGCTAAAGTCCCATCAGCCTTTGCGTTGCTGCTTCTACGCTGCTATTGCCTCTGCACTGCACTGCTCCCATCTACAATGTCCCAGCTCTGCCCTCTGATTCACTGTGATCTTCTGTGTTGATTTCTATAGCATCGGAAAGTGTTCTAAGTCTCATTTTTGGTAGAGAGGCTTAGACGTCAGTTATCTAGAGAACCCATAAATCGTTTGTGGAAATTCCACTCGGATACGACTTTATTAAAATAATTAATTATTTTAATGCAGACCCTAAGTATAAACTTAGGGAAATTAAATAATTAAAGAGTATTAATAGAGCAGAGTGTGAATCTTCTAGAAGACAAAGATAAAGTCATCTTTTAATCTGAGCCATTGATTGAAGATATAATCTTGGCCGTTGATTCATCAGCGAGAAGACTATAAGAAGAAACTTGAGGGCCATTTGGAAATCAAGCCGGGGACACTCTCAGTACCCAAAGGAAATCGATTATGAAGCAAGAGAATTCAGTTTCATTGGGTGAGTATGTAGAGGCTGGGTTGCAGAAGCAGAAGGAGGAGGGAATTGGGAAGAAAAACTCAAGAGGGTGAAGGGAAGGGTGAGCTGATCAGCAGCAAGAACCCCTCCACGCAGAATCACGCAGTCCAGAGAGGGACTGCGTAGAGCATTCACGCTGGATGATGCAGAGGGTGAAGGAGGTCACCCCGAGGGTCCGAAATTTGTCTGGAAGGTCTAGAAAATTCAACCAGGTGTTTGCTAATTTTTCTCTACTCATCAGACTCCTATAAATGTACTTTCCATTTCTGAAGATATATATAAAACCCTCATCTGCTGCACCGGTTTTCCCACATTGGGTTTTTCCGGGGACAATTGTCCAAAAACATTTGTATTCATGTGGTTATTTCTATTGTGCTATTGGTGTAAATTATCTTTCTGTTCTTATGCTCTTAACGATAGTGAAGATCTGCAAATGTGTTTATTTCAAAATTTACTGAAGCATCTGTAAATAACTTATCTCATAAGTAGGAGAAATAAACCAAGTATTGCAGAAATATTTTCCTCTTGAAAATTTCACATGGTATCGGAGCCAAGGGCTAAAAACAAGAAGGGAGGATCTGCTATGGACCAAAGGAAGGGTTCACGTAGTCAAAGGGACTCACGCAGTCCTCCAGAGCACGCAGAAATGCAGAGAGAACACGACATGAAGGTACTGGCATCCAGACTAGAGGAGGATCTTGCCTGTGTGTCAAGCACAACTCCTCTAGGTGTTTGGTATATTGACAGTGGAGCATCTGCTCATATGAGAGGGGTTCGAGAATGTTTTTTGAGCTATCAAGAAGAGTAGATGAATTTCCAAATAAATATGGGAAATAAGGCAAAATGTACCCCCTTCGGCAGAGGTACTGTAACATTTCAGATGGAGGATGGCAACAAGATTTGAGCCACAAATGTTCTGCATGTACTAGGGTTGGGGATGAATTTACTTTCGGTGTCTCAACTTCAGAATAAGGGCTATGACGTATACTTTATTCAAGATAAGGTGTATGTCAAACACCCTAACTGGAGCAAAAAGGCACAAATCGGAGTAAGGAGTCACAAGCTGTATAAGCTCCAACTTGAATCTCCGGTGGCCCTAATCGGCAGTACAAACGACAGAGATTTGAATGAATTATGGCACAGAAGGATGGGGCATCTACATCATGGAGCCTTGGGGATTTTCAAAAATACTGTCATAGGGGCTCTTGAACTCAACACAAAGAAAAACGAGGTTTGCAGGGGATGCGTACTGGGGAAGTACGCTAAGGCAACATTTCCAAGAAGCAGCAACAAAGCCAAAGGTGCATTAGAGTTAATACACTCTGACATTTGCGGTCCGATGTCCACAACAACTCTTAGTGGGGCAAAGTATTTTGCCACCTTCATTGATGATTATTCCAGGAAAACTTGGATCTATTTACTGAAGACCAAAAGCATTGGTGGAGAACCCTACAGGAAAGAAGATCAAGAAGTTGAGGTCAGATAACGGTGGAGAATATATCGATGAAGACTTCACTAATTTCTGTGCACAGGAAGGCATCAAGAGAGAATGGACAACTCCATACAATCCAGAACAAAATGGAGTTGTAGAACGGAAGAATCAGACCATAATAGAAGCTGCAAGGGCAATGTTGTAGGACCAGGAGATGCCCAAATTCTTATGGGCAGAGGCCTGTAACATAACAGTTTATATTCATAACAGAGTTCCCAATAGAGCTTTGGGGAAGGTTACTCCCGAAAGTGTGTTCACAGGCAACAAGCCAGAATTGAGCCACATCAGGATATTCAGCAGCATAGCATATTGTCACGTTCCAGAGGAAAAGAGGAAGAAGCTGGATCAAACTGCAGAAAAGGGTTTTTTGATGGGCTACAGTGAGAATGCAAAGGCATACCGCATCTATATTCCAGAGAGCAGGAAAGTCGTGGTAAGAAGGGATGTAAAATTCCTGGAGGAGAAAGCCTTTAGTAAATCTTGAGAGATGGCCACAGATACGCAGATTGAGGAAGATCCACTGGTATAGCCTCAACGACCTATGGAGGAGAGGTCCAGTGCCTCTCCAAGGCACAATATTTCTGAGGGCAGCTCCTCCGATGAAGAACAAGAGGAAGAACAGGTGAGACCGCCCACCACTGATGGGAGACTGAGCAGAGAACTCCAACAAATTCTTAGAGATGCAGAAGGATTTGTTGGAGTACCTAGAGAAGGGAAGAGGATAAGGAAACAACCTGACAGATATCAGGCACTGGTAGCTCAGGTTGGAGAGCCTTCTACCTTTTGGGAAGCAGCTCAACATTAAGTATGGGTAGATGCCATGGTGGAGGAGTATAGCTCCATCATGACAAATGATGTCTGGGAAGTAGTCCCTAGACCTCAAGACAGATCTGTTGTAGGATCCAGATGGATCTACAAGATCAAATATGTTGCAAATGGCAGCATAGAGAAATTCAAGGCAAGATTTGTAGCAAAGGGGTATGCCCAGAAAGAAGGCATTGACTATGAAGAAACCTTTGCTCCAGTAGCACGATACGCTTCTATCAGATCCATCATCTCTTTGACAGCGTAGATGGGATGGGAGATTCACCAGATGGATGTCAAGACTATGTTCTTGAACGATGTGATAGAGGAGTAAGTGTACATAGAGTAGCCAGAGGGCTTCGAGACACATGAGTAGAAGACTCATGTTTGCAGACTTAAGAAAGCCTTGTATGGCTTAAAACAAGCCCCCAGGGCATGGTATGGTTAGATTGATGGCTACTTGCAGAAGATGGGGTTCGTCAAGAGTGACGCAGATCCCAACTTATACTACTTAAGAGTAGGAGATGAACCGCTTATTCTTGTTCTGTATGTGGATGACTTGTTTTTGACCAGGTCATCCAAGCTCATCAAAGACTGCAAGGAGAATCTGGCAACATAATTCGACATGAAGGACCTGGGGCAGATGCACTATTTTCTTGGTCTAGAAGTCTGGCAGCAGAAAGGGGAAATCTTCCTAGGACAAGGAAGATACACGACAGAAATTCTGAAGAGATTTCAGATGGAAGACTGTAGACCCATGGCCACGCCAATGATTACTAACTGGAAGAAGATAGACACATCAGAGGATGATGACGCTGATCCCACATTGTACAGACAACTCATCGGGTCATTGATGTATCTGGTCAACACGAGACCAAACATCTATTATGCAGTGAATACCCTCAGTCAGTTCATGGTGGAACCAAGGAGGGCTCACTGGGCAGCAGCCAAACATATTCTTAGATACTTGAGAGGGACAGTCGAGTATGGGCTAAAGTACACCAGGGGTGATGAGATCCAGTTGAGTGGGTTCACAGATGCAGACTAGGCTGGAAGCACAGTAGATCGGAAAAGTACCAGTGGGTACTGTTTCAGTCTCGGATCAGGAATGACCTGGTGCAGCAGGAAACAAAAATCTGTAGCACTGAGCTCAACCGAGGCAGAGTACATGGCAGCAAGCATAGCTTCGTGCGAGGCCATATGGCTCCGCAAATTGCTCTTGAACTTACTCAAGAAGCGGATAGAATCGACTGGGATTATGTGCGATAATCAGAGTTGTATTAAGCTCTCTAAAAATCCTGTGTTTCATGACCGGTCGAAGCACATTGACATTCGGTGTCACTTTATTAGGGACTATGTCCAAAGGGGAGTAGTACAGTTGCGATACACTCTTACAGGAGAACAAGTGGCAGATATCCTCACAAAGGCTCTAAGTAAGATCAAGTTCACTTACTTCAGAGAGAAGATGGGGATGGTCGAGAACCCCTTCCACTAGAGGAAAGGGTGGTCTTCAAAAGAAGAGGGAGCTGCAATACGGATGCTGCAGTGACAGGGCAGCAGTACAGGAAGCAACAACGTAGAGATGAGGGGCAGCAGTCAGGACATCATCAGCGCAACAAATGATATAGAGTTAGAGCAGTACAACGGTATCTTTCTTAAACACTTTCCTCGCTAAGAGGGAGTGTTGATTTCTGTAGCATCGAAAAGTGTTCTAAGTCTCATTTTTGGTAGAGAGGCTTAGACATCAGTTATCCAGAGAACCTAGAAATCGTTTGTGGAAATTCCACTCGCATATGAATTTATTAAAATAATTAATTATTTTAATGCAGACCCTAAGTATAAACCTAGGGAAATTAAATAATTAAAGGGTATTAATAGAGCAGTGTGTGAATCTTCCAAAAGACAAAGATCAAGTCATCTTTTAATCTAAGCCATTGATTAAAGATATAATCTTGGTCGTTGATTCATTAGCGAGAAGACTATAAGAAGAGACTTGAGGGCCATTTGGAAATCAAGCCGGGGACACTCTCAGTATCTGAAGGAAATCGATTCTGAAGCAAGAGAATTCGATTTCAGTGGGTGAGTTTGTAGAGGTTGGGTTGCAAAGCCAGAAGGAGGAGAGAGGAGTCAGTTATCGGGAAGCAGAACTCAGGAGGGTGAAGGGAAGGGTGAGCTGATCAACAACAAGAACCCCTCCACACAGAATCACGCAGTCCAAAGAGGGACTGCGCAGAGCATTCACGCTGGATGACGCAGAGGGTGAAGGAGGTCACCCCGAGGGTCCGAAATTTGTCTGGAAGGTCTAAAAAATTCAGTCAGGTGTTTGCTAATTTTTCTTTGCTCATCAGACTCTTGTAAATGTACTTTCCATTTCTGAAGATAAATATAAAACCCTCATCTGCTGCACCGATTTTCCCACATTGGGTTTTTTCGGGGACAATTGTCCAAAAACATCTGTGTTCATGTGGTTATTTCTATTGTGCTATTGGTGTAAATTATCTTTCTGTTCTTATGCTCTTAACGATAGTGAAGATCTGCAAATGTGTTTATTTCAGAATTTACTGAAGCATCTGTAAATAACTTATCTCATAAGTAGGAGAAATAAACGAAATATTGTAGAAATATTTTCCTCTTGAAAATTTCACATTCTGCACCCACTATTCAAGCCATCCTGTTATTGTCTTAAGGCTTTCGTAGCACGTATGTGATCCAAGAGTCTGGGCACCTCAAGGATCTTGCCTCTCGTCTGTAGCTGCTCTATAGATCAATGTCACCCCACCTCTTCTCTCGAGGCGCATGAGAGCTCATAGCCACATCATCCTCACTACCACTATCGCCTCTAGCTGCTTCTGCCTTGGAATCAGAAGATCCCTTGTCCTTCTTCTTAGGACAAGTGCTGGCGAAGTGTCCAAGTTCGCCACAATTAAAGCACCGAACCTTTGATAGGTTTCTCTTCTTCTTCCCTTGCTGCCGTCGTTCCTTTGATGCAAGGGCTGCGTCCTCTTCCTCCTCCTTCGTTACTTTGCTTCTTTTGGTGCTGAATTCCCTCTTGGTCATCTGCTGGATCTCCTCCTGTCAAAGGATGGCCCACATGTCACCCCAATTAGGGAGTTGTGCTCTATCGAAGATGCTTTGGACAAATGTCTCCCACTCATCAGTGACAACATTTAGGGCTTTCCTTACTAAGAGTCCTTCATCCGGAGTTGACCCCATGGCAATTAGCTGATCCCGGATAGTTTGCAACCTGGAAAGGAATGGATCGATCTCTTCCCCTTTGTGCATTTGGAACATCCTCATTTGGTTCTCTAGAAGCATCTTACGTTGGACGGAGCTCCTCTGATACAACGTGGTCAAAGTTGTCCACACCTCATTTGTCGTCTTCTTCTCGGCAATGTGTGGGACCACGTGATCCTTCACCCCATCCATGATCAAGCGCTTTGCCTGCGCCTAATTCTCGTTAAACTTCTGAAGAGTGTTTGCATCGACCGACACAGGTACGACGTTTTCTGCGTGTTCCTTGATGCCGTACTCCTCCAGGACTAACAGGATTCTGGCCTTCCAGATCGTGAAGTTGGACATATTGTCCAACCTATCTTGATCACGCAATCCGTACAGGGCCATCTAGCCCAAATCTGTCGAAACAAGTACTCCTCTCCCTCTTCTTGCTGCAACACTCAACAGGATGCTGGATTTGGGTTTCTTGGCGATGGAAACCCTCTATAGTAGCTGCTCCCTCTGACCACTGATTTCCCTCCCGAAAATCATCCGCCAAATCTCCTGAATCAGTCTACGATCACCCTCCTGATCAAATCTCAGATCTGTTTGGCACAAATCTGCTGAGCGACTGTTCTCTTCCTGCTTTTTTCACCTTTTCTAGGCACTTTCTGCACCGACAGAACCTGTGCCACACCAACAACTTCTGAAGATCAGAAGCTCCGCTTCCAGACTATGGAAAACTGCACAACAATTCTTCCACATGGCTTAGCGCAGCGCAGGCTGCTCTCGCGTCACTCTGGAAGGCTCTGCATTGTGTCTGCATCACTCAGATGGCTCTGTGTTAGCCTCTGCATGGCCTCTGCATCAACCTGGCAGGGCTACGTCCCTCCTGGTGCTGCACTGCCCTCTTCTGGATCTCTGCTACTTCAGCTGCCCTTCCTGCAGCAATTTATCTTCAGCCGCTCTGTTGGTGGATCAACTTGATCTGCAATGCTCTGATACCATGTGAAAGTTTCAAACAGAAACCTTATTGCAGTGTCTCGATCTACTTCACTTACTTGTTTGATTAATTAACAAGTTATTAATCTGAATATTTAGAAAAATACTAAAGCAAATACAAACCGCAGCCTACACATCTACAAATCATTTACTGAACAACACGCAGATGTGACAAAATCTCCTCGGAAAAACCCAATGCGGTAAAACCGGTGCAGCAACTCTAGAGGGTTTTATTATTTTGTAGAATCTGAATACAGTTATATAGGCACCAGAAAATGGTCTTCCTTACAGAGAAATTACATGACAGTTGTACCTTTCACTTAGAGACAAAAAATATGGCCGATCCAACCCTCTCTGGTGAATTATGAATTCAAGCCCTTTCTGGCCCACTAAAACCCTTAGCGTTGCCTCTGTAGCCTCTACATCAGCCCTCACTGGCCAGCATCCCCACTGCGTCACCCTCACTCGTGCTGCGCTGCCCTGGTTGGGCCTGCGTCACCCTGGCTGGTGTTGCGCTACCCCTGCGCTGCACTGGCTGGGTCTGTGTCACCCTGGCTAGGCTTACGCAGCCTCTGCGTGGTGCTAGCTGAACTGCGTCCTCTTGGCTGGCTTTGTGCTGTCTGGTACAAGCTGCCTCTCTGATGCTGTATTCTTGGTCTCAGATCAGATCATCCCTTGTCGATCTCTGCCCCTCACTGCATTGCAAACTCGCTTCAAATTCCTTAGCAAACCTCGCCCCAGAAATTCGACTTAGCTTCAGTGCTCTGCCTGTGTGTGTGTATTCTCCAACTGACCCCAAGCTCTTCCTTTATACTTTTCTCGTTGACACATTAACGACTGTGATCTAATCTCTAATCGACGACTCAGATTAAAAGAATGCTTGATCCACGTCACTTATAACATTCTCATCACATGTGTTTAATTAATTCACTTTAATTTTTCTATTTCCCTAAGTTAGACTTAGGGTCCTCATTAAAAAAATTAATTAGTTGAATATCTCATACACCAGATGAAATTTCTCCAAACGCTTTCTGGGTCTTGGAGATCTCGTGTGCTTTCGCCCCTCCGCAAAATTTCGGAGCTAGAGCACACCCGATGCTACCCCAAAATCTCAACAATTTCTCCAAACAATTTCTGGGTCTTGGAGATCTCATGTGTTCTAGCCCCTCCACAAAGTTTTGGAGCTAGGGCACATCCGATGCTACCCAAAATCTCAACACCATCACCTCGAGCATATCTGATGCCATACACGATAGTGTCGCGCAAATACCTCAGTGCATGTTTTGTCGCTGTCCAATGCACTCTCTTCGGTTCCACCATGAATTGACTAAGAGATTTTACTACATAGGACATATATGGTTTGGTATTGACCAGATACATGAGAGAGCCAATCAATTGCCTGTATAAGGTGGGGTCTACATCCTTTTCCTTGAATGCCTCTATCTTCCTCCAATTCGTGATCATGGGTGTAGACATGGCTCTGCAATCCTCCGTCCCAAACCTTCTCGGGACCTCGATTCAGTATTTCCCTTGTCCAAGGAAAATCTCATCATTTTTCTGTGACACCTCCAGGCCTAGAAAATAGTGCGTAAGCCCCAAGTCCTTCATCTCAAACTCTACTACAGTATCCCTCTTGCACTCCTCTATGAGTCCTAGTGACCTTGTCTGAAACAAGTCATCCACATACAAGACAAGAATGAGAAACTCACCCCCAACCACCTAGTAGTAGAGGTTTGCATCCGCCTCACTCTTCACAAATCCCATGCCCTGCAAGTCTCTGTCAATGCGCTCATACCACGCCTTCGGAGCCTGCTTGAGCTCGTACAAATCTCTCTTCAACCTGCACATGTGGGTCTCTTTGTTGTGTGCTACAAATCCTTCTAGTTGTTCAATGTACACTTCCTCCAGCTCACCATTGAGGAATGTTGTCTTGACATCCATTTGATGGATTTTCCATCCCATCTGTGCCGCTAATGAGATCACAACCCTGATAGAAGTATACCTGGCCATAGGAGCGAATGTCTTCTCATAATCTATCTATCCCCTCCTAAGAGAACCCCTTGGTCACAAACCTTGCCTTGTATTTTTTGATGTTTCCATATGCATCGTGCTTGATCTTAAAGATTCAGTGTGATCCAACCACCACTCTGTCTGTCGGTCTAAGTACAACCTCCCAAACATCGTTTGGCACGATTGAGGAATGTTCCTCAACCATCGCATCTCGCCACACCTGCTGCTGTGCAGACTCTTAATAGTTGGAACTTGGAAGGCTTGTTATCAATTAACTGACTAACTAATTCCATGTAGCTAATGTACCTCTTTTATTGTTTTTGTTGTCTACTACTTGTCCTAGGAGCTCCCAAAAACTCTTGAGCATCCTTGAGTGTTTGCTGAACCTCACAGTTCCTCCTGCCAATAGTAGATGATCGAATATCTACCTCTCTACCCTCCTTAGTCCTGATGCGTCTCCCTGATTTGCTGCATCTGCTTCTACATACTCTGCGAAGTCTCAGGAACACTTGCACTTGAGCTAGTGCTTGTACTAGTCATTGTACTCGTGCTCTGTTGTCTCTGATGCTGCGACTCAATTCTAGGAGCTTCTATTGTCTCCTCACTCTAATGATCAGCTGTTGATTATTGAGATTTTGGGGTAGCATCGAGTGTGCTCTAGTTCCGAAACTTTGTGGAGGGGCTAAGACACATGAGATCTCTAAGACCCAGAAATCGTTTGGAGAAATTTAATCCCGTGTAATAGTTATTCAAATAATTAAATTTTTTAATGGGGACCCTAAGTCTAACTTAGGGAAATTAAAAAATTAAAGTGAATTAAATTACACGTGATGAAATGTTCTAAGTGACGTGGATCAAACAATCTTTTAATCTGAGCCGTCGATTAGAGATTAGATCACGACTGTTGGTTTCCCAACGAGAAAAGTATAAGAGAAGGGCTTGGGGTCAGTTGGAGGACACACACACATTGTAGATCACTGAAGGTAAGTCGAATTTCTGGGGCAGGGTTTGCTGAGAAATTTGAAGTGAGTTTGCAGTGCAGTGAGGGGCAGAGATCAGCAAGGGATGATCTGATCCGAGGCTGAGAATACAACAACAGAGAGACAGCTTGTACTAGGCAGCGCAGAGGCTAGCCAGAGGGACGCAATCTAGCCAGCACCACGCAGAAGACTGCGCAAAGGCTGCATAAGCCCAACCAGTGCAACGCAGGGGCAGCAGAGACCCAGCCAGGGTGACGCAGGCCCAGCCAGGGCAGCGCAACACCAGTCAGGGTGACGTAGTGGGTACGCTGGCCAGTAGGGGCTGACGCAGAGGCTGCAGAGGCAGCGCTGAGGGTTCCAGTGGGCCAGAAAGTGTTCGAATTTGTAATTCCCCAGAGAGGGTTGGATCAGCCATATTTTTTTGTCTCTGAGTGAAAGGTACATATGCCGTGAAATTTCTCTGTAGGGCAGACCGTTTTTGGTGCCCATATAACTGTATTCAGATTTTGCATAATAATAAAACCCTCTAGAGCTGCTGCACCGGTTTTCCCGCATTGGGTTTTTCTTGGGACATTTGTTTGAAAAATCTGTGTAATTTTGTCACATGTGCTTGCTATTTAGAAATGATCTGTAAATGTGTAGGCTGCAGTTTGTATTTGCTTTAATGTTTTTCTGAATAATTCAGATTAATAACTTGTAAATTAATCATACAAGTAGGCAAAGTAGATCAAGATACTGTAGTAGGGTTTTTGTTTTGAAACTTTCACACCGACAAATCCCTGGACCGCCTGTATGCCTTTTCCTATATAAACTTGACATTTCTCCTAACAATAATCTGCCTAGGCCTTGGAATGAAAATCTGATATGCGTTACAGGTCTCACTATACCCAATGAAGTATCCTCTCTCTGCAGTCTGATCTAACTTTGGACGTGTATCTCCCAGAATGTGACACTATGCTAGGCTGCCAAATATCCTAAAATAACTGACATTTGGTCTCTTCCTTGTGAATGCCTCCTCTAGTGTCATCTTTCCCAATGCTTTATGTGGAACCCTATTTTGTATGTAAACTGTTCTACTGCATGCTTCCGCCCATAAGTAGCGCGATGGACCATGGTCATACAACATAGCTCATGCTGCCTTCGAAATAGAACGATTCGTCCTCTCAACAACCCCTTTCTATTGTGGGTTGTGTTGACCACTGGAGTGGTACCTACAATTTTTTGAAGGCTCCATGCCCAGGGATGTATCAGAGGCTTCATCTACCATCAGAATTCACTATGTCATCAGAGTTTTTCAACTCTATTTCTTCTGCTCATCTTTTTCTGTTGTACTCAAATTCCACAAGCCCCACGGGGATGATGTAAAAGTGATACTAGTGTGAAAATTCTACGATTTGAATCCCTTCTACAACAACTGGTTAAGTTTCTTCTATTTTGTTATATAACTGAATAAAATTATTTACTGTTTGCTACGGTAAATAACGAAACTAAAACACTGCAGTCTTCACAAATATAAAAATGTTGCGGAAACAAAATACAACGCAGGAAAGAAATAACACACACATTCGACACTGTTATTTTTGGACAAATGTCCTCGGAAAAACCCAATGCGGGAAAACCGGTGCAACGACTGAGGGTTTGTATTATTAAGCAGTAGTTCTGAATACAATCTTGGATGCCTTATTGGCTATCCGATACAAAGAAAATAACTGGCAGAAAGTTAGTGAGAAAATAACCTGAGACTATCACTGAAGAACCGACACTAATCCATCCCCTAAATGGCTAGCCCCAAGCTGCCTCTGCGCAATCACTACGCTTCTTTGTGTCACAACTGATAGGGACTGCGTCATTCCCTTGGCTGATCGATTTCTTGGTTGGATGCTCCAATCTCTGGCTCTCCGGTATCATGTGAAAATTTATGAATACAAAAACCCTATTACAGTATATTGATTTACTTCTCCTTCTTGTTTTATTTCATTAACAAGTTATTTAACTGAAGCATTCAGAAAAACATCAAAGTAAACACAATTGCAACTACACAGACATACAGATCATTTACTGAAACATAGCACACATATGACAAAGGACACACATGATTTTTCAGACAAATGTCCCTGGAAAAACCCAATGCGGGAAAACCGGTGCAACAACTCTTAGAGGGTTTTATTATTAAGCAAAATATGAATACATCAAGGGCACCAGTAGTGGTTTGCCCGATAGAGAATTTCATGGCAATTGTACCTTATCACTCGGAGATAGAAAATATGGGTGATTCAAACCCTCAAGTGAATTATTGAGTACGAGCCCTTTCTGGCCCACTGGAACCCCAACACTACCCCTCCAGCCTCTGCGTCAGCCTCTCCTGCCCAACGCAACACAGGTTGCCCTTGCGTCACCCTTCTAGGCTCAGCGCTGCCTCTGTGTCAGCCCCTCCGCTGCCTCTGCATCACCCTGGCTGGGTTGCGTCCCTCTTGTTGGGCCTCTGCGCTGCCTGGTATGGATCTGCCTCTCTGATTATGTATTCTTGGCCCCAAATTAGTGCAATCCCTCGCCGATTTTCCCCTCACTAGCACTGCAAGCTCACTCTAAAATTCTCAGCGAACCGCACCCTAGAATTTCGACTTAGCTCAAGTGCTACCGCTCTGTGTATCTTCTCCAACTGAACCCAAGCGTTCCTTTAAAGCTTTTCTCGTTGATAAATCAACGACCATGATCTAATATCTAATCAACGACTAAGATTAGAAAAAGCTTGATCCACGTCACTTAGAACATTCTCACCCATGTGTAAATTAATTCACTTTAATTTTTTAATTTCCATAAGTTAGACTTAGGGTCCTCATTAAAAAATTTAATTATTTGAATAACTTTTACACTGGGTGGAATTTCTCCAAAAGATTTCTAGGTCTTGGAGATCTCATGTGTTCAAGCCCCTCCAAAAAGTTTTGGAGCTAGAGCACATTTGATGCTACCCAAAATCTCTACACTCCCTCTTAGCGAGGAATGTGCTATAACAACACTTCACTCCAGAAGCGTTACTCTGATCTCTGGCATCGGTCCCCTGCGTTGTTGATGCTTGGCCTGCTGCCCTCCATCCACTGCGCTGTTGCTTTCTGTACTGCTACCCATGACTCTGCCACAATCACTGCCACATTTGTACTGCAACTTCCTCTCAAATTGTTACATCATGCTGCCTATAACACTGCCATTGCTAATTGCTGCACTGCAACTCAGTTGCTGAGAAGTAAGCAACTGAAGGATAATCACCCAACAACTGACAGACAAGTCAGTCTGGCTGCATCTCATCACTGAAGCACCCTCTGCTATTGCTATGCGCTGTTTCTCTGAAGCTCTGCGCTGTCTGCTGCTCTGCACTGCGTAAGCACTGTCTCTGCATTGCTGAAATCCCGTTAGCCTTTGCACTGCTACTTCCACGTTGCTGCTGCCTCTCCTTTGCGCTGCTCCAGTCTTCAGTGTTCAAGCACTGCCTTGTGCCTTTCCACGATCTTTTGCATCCACTGACTCCAGTCATCCTACTCTTGTCTTAAGGCTCCCGTAGCTCGTATGTGATCCAAGAGTTTGGGCACCTCAAGGATCCCACCATCACCATCTATAGCTCAATCTACAGATCTATGTCGCCCCACCTCTTCTCTCGAGGTACATGAGTACTCATGGCCACATCATCATAGCTGCCATCATCTCCTTTTGCTGCTATTGCCTTGGAATCCAAATCTTCCTTGCCTTTCTTCTTAGGAGAAGTATTGGCGAAGTGTCCTAATTCGCCACATCTGAAGCACCAGACCTTGGATAGGTCCTTCTTCTTCTTCTTCCCTTGTTGCCTCTATCCCTTAAATGCTAGGGCTGCATCTTCCTCCTCTTTCTTAATTTTGACTCCTCCGCTGCTGAATTCCCTCTTGGTTATCCTCTTGATCTCCTCTTGACGAAGGATTGCCCACATGTCCCCCCAGTTTGGGAGTTGTGCTCTGCCCGAGATATTTTGGACAGAGGTATTCCACTCATTGGTGATTGCATTTAGGGCAGTCCTCACCATGACTCCATCATCAGGAGTTGCCCCCATGGCAATCAGTTGGTCTCGGATAGTCTACAATCTAAAGATAAAGGGATCGATCACCTCTCCCTTGTGCATCTGGAACATCCGCATCTGATTCTCCAGAAGCATCTTCATCTGGACAGAGCTACCTTGATACAACATGGTTAATGCTATCCACACTTCGTTTGTCGTCTTTTTCTCGGCAATATGCGGAACCACGTGATCTTTCACTTCATCCATGATCAAGCGTTTAGCCCACGCCTGATTTTCATTGAACTTCTTCAGAGCAGTAGCATCGGTTGGCACAACTAGTACGTTCTTGGCATGGTCTCTGATGCCATACTCAAGGACTGTCAGGATTCTGGCTTTCCAGATAGCGAAGTTAGACACACCGTCTAACCTATCCTGATCTCTCAGTCCATACGAGGCCATCTCTGCTCAAACAAGTTGAAGCAAGTGCTCTTCTCTCTTCTGCTACTGCTACACTTAGTAAAAGACCGGATTTGGGTTTCTTGGCGTTAGAAACTCTCTCGAGAATCTTCTCCTCCTGACAAATGATTTCCCTCCCGGAAATCCTCCGCCAATTCTGTCGAATCAGCGCTCTACAATCACTCCTCTTCATCGAATCTCAGATTTCTTGGCAAGAAAATATGTTGAGGGACTGTTTCCTCTTACTTTGTCAACTTTGCTAGGCACAGTTCTGCACCGACAGAACCGATGCCCCACCAACAACTTTGAAGATAAGAAACTGCGCTTCCAGCCACGACAATCGGCACAACGTCACTCCCTCTTAGACTGCGTCACCCTCTAGGCCCTACCTTAGCCACTGTGTCAGCCCAGCGTGAGTTTGACAGGCTCTACGTCACCCCTCTGGGCATGCGTCAGCTCTGTGTGAGAAGACTAGCTTTGCGTCACCCCTGCAGGGCCTGCGCTGTCCCTCTGGTGCTGCACTGCCTCTTGCTAATTCTGTGCAGCTTCAGCCGCTCTCCTACAACAAAAAGATCTTCCGCCCTATGCTGATGGCTTCAGCTTGATCTGCAATCGCTCTGATACCATGTGAAAATTTCTGAATACAGAAACCCTACTGCAGTATATTGATTTACTTCTCCTACTTGTTTTATTTCATTAACAAGTTATTTAACTGAAGTATTCAGAAAAACATCAAAGTAAATGCAACTATAGCCTACACATACATATAGATCATTTACTAAAACATAGCGCACATATGACAAAGGACACACGATTTTTCGGACAAATGTCCCCGGAAAACCCAATGCGGGAAAACCGGTGCAACAACTCTTAGAGGGTTTTATTACTAAGCAAAATCTGAATACATCAAGGGCAACAGTAGTGAAGTGCCCGACAAAGAATTTCACGACAGTTGTACCTTATCATTCGGAGACAGAAAATATGGTTGATTCAAACCCTCAAGGGAATTACTGAATACGAACCATTTTTGGCCCACTGGAACCCCAACACTGTCCCTCTAGCCTCTGCATCAGCCTCTCCTACCCAGCGCAGCCTCTGTGCAGCACAGTCTGCCCCTGCGTCACCCTTCTTGGCTCAACACTACCTCTGCGTCACCCTGAAGGCCTTGCGTCAGCCTTGCTGGGTTGCGTCCCTCCTACTGGGCCTCTGCGCTGCCTGGTACGGATCTACCTCTCCGATTATGTATTCTCGACCTCGGATTAGTGTAATCCCTCGCCGATCTACCCCTCACCAGCACTGCAAGCTCACTTGAAAATTCTCAGCAAACCGCGCCCCAGAATTTCGACTTAGCTCAAGTGCTACCGCTCTATTTGTCTTCTCCAACTGACCCTAAGCCTTTCTTTAATACTTTTCTCGTTGATAAATCAACGACCGTGATCTAATCTCTAATCAATGACTAAGATTGGAAAAAACTTGATCCATGTCACTTAGAACATTCTCACCCACATGTGTAAATTAATTCACTTTAATTTTTTAATTTCCCTAAGTTAGACTTAGGGTCCTCATTAAAAAATTTAATTATTTGAATAACTTTTACACAGGGTGGAATTTCTTCAAAAGATTTATGGGTCTTGGAGATCTCATGTGTTCTAGCCCCTCCACAAAGTTTTAGAGGCTGTGCAGAGACCTCCAGAGCAGTCTTTCCAGTGTCTGGATCAGCCGGATTTTCCAGTGATTGTGTGAGGTAAAACTCACAATTTCTTTCTACTAGTATCTCTCTTTGTAACTTGTTGTTGCTTTCATCGCCGTCTACACTAGCCATCAACCCCACAAGGTGTGGTTGGTGGCAAGGATCTCAGAGATGGGGCAGTCACACTGATCCTGAATCTCTCCCTTTTAGCTCTCTCCTAGGTCAACTAAGGGGGTTGGTCCTTAAAATGAAGAAACTAAATTAAAGATTTGAGTTTCTAGGAGAGTGTTATAGTGAAAATGGATTACTTTTAAGGATTTATGAGCAAATATGATGTGAGAAACTTGAAATAATAATGACAATCATTAACATGATAAAACCACAAACCAGTGCCTTATACAGAATTTGCTCAACAAAGATATATATATTTGCTCAAGAAGTAAAATGTAAGGTTCTCAAAAATTAAAATCAAAGTAGCCCTGAAATGCAAACAAAAGATTGCTAGCACAAGATATTGCAAGATACAGAAAATGCTTTTGAGATAATCAAATTTGGGAATCAAAACATTGAAACTTATCTTGCCAAAACTCCACAATTAGTAATTAGCTTGGAAAATGTGAACAAGGAAATGCCAAATGTGAAATTAGACTTGAAACATAAAAAGAAAGCACTTGTTAAGAGAATTACAATACTTGCTTTTGATATATACTTTGCATGTGAAGACTCAAACCATCAAGAGACAAGTAAAGTAAATGTGATGGATAGTGCTCTTGGTTAATTTTATTATTAGTTACCTCTACAACAAGATTGCAAATGAACTCTTCAATCCTCAAACCTCACCTTCGCCCAAAGATATGGATTCCACAATGAAGAGTCAATAGAGGAGTAGAGGGTCCCTAAGATGTCTATTCAACTAACTTATGTTAGAGGTAAAATTTTAGTGAGTGTTGATTGTTCCAATAAAATTTCTCCATGCAATGTTTCAAAAGAAATAGAAATAAGATTGTGATCATTGCAATAACAAATTAAAATTGAGAAACAAGAATGGAAATAAGCTCATATGTGTTGCACCAATAAATGAAAGTAGGCAAGTTAAGTGAAATAGATTTTCTTTATGATACAATTGTTTCAAGTGAGAGATAATGCTCCCATAGTTACAAAAATATGTAGCATAAATGGACCAAACAATGAAACATGTGCCTAAATAACCATAATATAAATTGTTCACACATAAAAGAGATTTGCTCAAATTTGCTACATCAAAAGTGAAATCATCCATAAGCCAAACGAAGTCCATTGCTACATCAAGTCCACCACTGCAAACTTGAGCAAACTGAAATCTTACCTGTAGATGATCCCAGTGAAATTCTGTGTAGGGCTCTGAGAAGTGCGTGTTTCCTTTGAGTATCTGCACAATCTAAGCTCAAGGAATAGCGTAAATCCTTTGAGTGAGGTGTTGAGTGTTGTTGCACTCCATATAGCTTGTGGGAAGAGGTCCCCACTTGGTCTTCAGTCAACTGATCTTGTAGAATATTCCTTTTATGCTCAACTTCCTTTAATAAATTCGATTTTCCTTGTGTGTAACTGCCACTTTATCTCTGGGAAATTCGATTTTGATAAAATAAATGATGAATTAATGATGTAGTGTGCTCAATCATCCTCCACGTGTCCGTTGACTCAACTCTTTGACTTAGAATAATTTCCAAGTCATTTCCACTTCATTTTGTCACATGGAATAATTTATTTCTCTCTATTTTATTTAATTCTAGCCTAATTAAATGCCACAATTTCCACTAAACTTAGTAAATGTGGGTTTTGAGGGTCCAAAACTCATTATTAACCCCTCAAAGTGTGTCATAATAAAAAGTTGAGGGTGAAAGGTGTAATTTTGATTACTCATACCACCTACAACTTCTTTAGACAACACTTATTACAATTCAATTACAATTTTTATTGCAATTTTCGACTTGCGGGAAATCTAAAAAAATTAAAAAATCACTACTTAGACCTAACCAAATTCCACGATTTTTTTTGTGTGATCTAGTATGGTAATATACATTGACTCTAGACACTAGGACTCATCCAAGGCCTCACCATTAGGTCGTACTCCGGCTTTGGGGTAAAATTGGAGGAAAAAACTTAATTAATTACTAAGTCTTGGTAGGGAGATGATAATTAACCAAGTAAAAAAAACCTCCCAGAGTAATATTCACTTGTTGGCAAGGTCCCAAGCTACCTAAGCTTGTTACAGATTCAATACTGGCTCAAATTCATCATTTGTTTTTTGGTAAATTAGACTAATTCTATTTAAAATGCATATGGTACAAGATGGATTACAAACAAGAGAGGCTAGATAGCAGGGAAGTCGTAAATGATGAATAATCAACCTCGGTCCCAATAATTAGCCAACAGAGAAGCAAGAGAGCCATGAGAATAAGAAAAGGAGCTAAAGAGACAGACACAGGAGTCTACCCAGAATGGGTTGAATCCTCAGTACAAAACTTTTTTCCTTTCTTTTTTGAGACTCTGACCCAACTGTCCTGGGGCAGATGGGCTAGTACCACTTGGAGCCTGTTGGTGATTGAAGGAGATTTCTCCTTATCTGAATCTCAGGAGGAGGTTTCATGGGATTGTTTCTGAGCACTCAAGAGACCGATGGGCTCTCCAGGATCTGCTGAAGTCATGTGCTTCTCCTGCTTAGCAGCCTCCTCATCTGCTTCAATCTCTTCCTCATCTGAACTGAAGGAGTCGATGTCGTCCATGGGAGGCAGTGCGCATGGTTTCCAGCTTTTGGAGGTTGATTTGTGGTTTCTCTTCTTCTTTTGGGCAAGGAACAAGGAGCATGAGTTTTGAAGGTGCCCTATTTGATGGCAGTGGCGGCATCGGAAGGCAGTATTCTCATAGTCCAGTGTCTGTGTCCAGTGGAAGTCGCCCACTTTGAGATTGATTTGATCTGGCAAGCCTTTGCTGATGTCTATTTCTACGCATATTCTGCCATAGGTGTATATGCTTGATTCCCCCCTGGAGGTGTCTGTTGCCAGAAAGCGTCCTAGGGTGTTTCCGATTCCTTGAAAGACAGAATAGTGCCATAGAGGGGCCGGTAAATTTGGAAGCCTGACCCAAATAGGAAACTTGGTGATGACAGTCGTGGAGGGGTCAAAGTCTGGGAACCATGGTGTGAGGAATAGCCCTGCTTTCCCCCAAAACCAAGGTCCTTCTATTAAGGCGTTTTGATAGTCCTCACTGAAATCGAACAGGACTATGAAGAAACCCTTTGAGCAGAAAAAAATCCTGCTGTTATTGGTCCAGGTGGAGTGAACCCATTGGTAGAGATCTGCTGAGTGTGGCTATAATCTGTTGAATCGGCAGATAATGGCCTTCTCCGCATATAATTGAAATTGGTTATCAAGTGCAGGATGGGATATTTCTACCGCTGGTATGTCCTCTGTTTTGTCCACTAAAAATGGCTTGGGAGCCTCAGGGGGTTGGGCTGCTTTCTTGGGTTGCTGTGCATGTACAAAATCCTTGTAAGAGAAAGCTGGAGCCGAGGATGGCTGTCTGGATGCCCCTCCTCGCAGGCGTATAGATAAAACTAGAGTAGCATTTTTCTCAGTATTATAAAATGATAACGGAAGAATGTTCTCGATATTATAAAATGATAGCAGAAGTAGATCCATGCTGGCAGCTTCCAGCTCGTGGCAGGGCTCGTTCAGAGAGCGCCACCCTGTGGGAAATCGCGAATGAGGTTGGGGATGATTGCCTTTCGTCTTCCTACAGAGGACGCCTCAGTTGATGGAGGCCATGCTCTATTCCTTTCACACATGCCGCGATGACCAGAGAGCTCACCTGCCTCGGCTCTGTAATTAATCTTCTTTTTTGTGTCTTCATGGAGTAGCAACCAGGCTTCTTCCATGTAGGTCAGATTTCGAACAATAGAGGATGGTGATGCTCTAGTGGCAGCTTCCTGGCCATGGCGGCCGAGCGGGTAAACCCTAGCGATAGCTGCGCAGTTCATTTTTTTCAACATTGACTATCCCGGTTCAAATTCATCATTACTAACATCACTTATTACAATTCCCCGTAGGGCGTGGAATCTGGGAACAAGAGAAATATGATGAGAAATAGAAGTAGAGTTCAAAAACTCTTTTGAACTGATGATATTTGATGATATCTGATGGTACAAATGTCTTCTGGTTCATTCTTGGGCATGGAGTCTTCTCATTATCATCAGGTGCCACTCCAATGGTCAACATAACTGAATAACCCTTAAGGTATTCAGAGATGTATTGAGGATTTGCTACTGCTTGAATAATACAAACCCTCAGATCTGCTGCCCCAGTTTTCCTGCATTGGGTTTTTCTGGGGACTTGTGTTAAAAAATAATTGTGTCCTATGTGTGATTGATTTCTTGCTTAGTTTCCTGTTTCAGAATCATATTTATTCAGTGTAGGCTGCTTTAGTAGTTACTTCAATAATTCAGATCTGAATTAATTATGTAAATGTAATTTACTTAATAGGAGAAGTATACTCAGTTGATGCAGTAGGATTTCTTAGATTGTGAGATCTAGGAATTTTCACATTTTTGGTGCACAGTCTTCCCCCACCACTTCCCCTCGCATCTGACCTTAACCCTGATTCCCTGTTCTCACATATTTCCATCATTAATGATATCCTTGGGCAGCCCTAGATTCAGGTTACATCTCCACCTTCTTCATGCCTCTTGTTCACAGATAAGAACATTAGAGAGGCCGTTTGGGTGATGACCAACAACAAAGCAGTAGACGAAGATGGCTTCCAAAAAAATTCTTTAAACATGATCTTCATCCTTTGGTTTCTTACTTAATTGATCTCTTCAACCATGTGGTTTGTATAGGTTTTCTTTTGGCTTGGTCACATCACATCATTTACCCAATACACAAATCAGGACCCAACTCTAATCCCAATAACTATAGGACGATCATTGTGGGCCACATGTTCTCAGAGCTCTATGCTATAGTTCTCGACTTGAAGCTCTCTTGGGAGGTTGAGTGGCGACATCTGAAAGGTACGAGACAAGCCGTTTTTCGATGTGAACACCGAACTATTAATCACATCCTTACACTCGGGGCCATCATTGAGAAAGCTCATCATCACTCTTTGAAAGTCTCTTGTTGTTTTATATAGTCTCAAAAAGCTTTTGATTTTGTCCCTGTGTAGGATTTATTCCAATGACTTAGATACATTGGCATCTCAAGGATCTTGTTGTCAGCCATCATGTGTTTATATGAGCCAGTACTTGGTCACCTGTGCATTGCACATGGCCTATCCAATTTCATCCACAGTAATAATGGGGTTAAATAGAGTTTCCCCCTATCCCCCACATTATTTGGGATCTACATTGATGAGTTGGAGTCCTTCTTGGCTGAACACATTCATGATGGCGATGGTTGCCTTCTACACCATGTCTTGATTTCTATCCTTTTGTTTGCAGGTGACGTGGCTCTTCTAGCCTCATCCATAGATAGGTTGCAGCGACAGTGGATTCCTTGGCCCTTTTCTGTGATCTTCATTAGTTGACATTGAACCTAGGTAAAACCAAGGTCATGATCTTCAATGCATCAAATAAGATTGTTTCTCATCACCACTTCTTCTTCAAAGTTTTGGAGATTGAGATCACCACCACATATACTTATTCGTGGGTATTATTCGTAGGTCCTCAGTGCTTGTTTTAGTTTGCGGCATGCACTTCAGCCCCAAATCAACAAGGTCTATGATTCCTTGACTCTTCTAGAGAGATAGTGTTTTCAGAATCACTTTCAGGACATATTGTCTAAGATGTCGCTCATATGCATTTTTTTCCACCTCATAGCTTTATATGGATTTGAGGCACGAGGACCTAATTTACTAGAGTTTGATTGGGCCTCAGTGAAGAGAGTACATGCTGCCATCCTTTATTGTTTGATTTGATGCAAATAGACTTCACGTTTCTACTTTACTTCGTGTTCTTTATATAGGAGACTTTTAAGTACTCCTACATGGTATTGACATCACTGTACTTATCATTCCCATTTATCCACTTTCGTGGTCATTTGTTGGACATAAATATAATTATCTTATCTTATCCTATTATAAATTGCCCTAGTGATCCTAGTTTAGGTGTTGTTATGTTTATTTAACCTTTCTAATTTATATCAGACTGGTTCCTTAGGTTATGCATTATTTTGGGTCTACGCCAACCTTGATTATCACTAATTGTGGCTAGCATCCAGGTTTTAAGTCAGCTTGTTTCTCTAGTGATTTGGGCCATAACAATTGTCCTGACTCCTAATGAATTGATTGAAAAATAATTGTGTTATGCAAATAGAATTTATTTATAGTCTTTTCTTCAGTTCAACTACTGCATTTTATGCAAAAATCATTGAATTGTTTTATATTTTTATTCTCACAGTAATAAGAGATTTATTTCATGCAGGTCCACAAACTGCATTTGGTGGCAAGATATGGGCTGACAAAACTGATAAGTAAGCAATCTCTTGTCTCCAAGTTGAGGTGTTTTTACGGATTAATATGTTAAATTTTGATTCCTAAACTTCCAGAAGTTAAGACATATTGCCATAATCTTATAAGCTATTTTATTATTATTATGATCACATCGATAGTAATTGAATGCACATTTTGATCTTAGCATTGAAACTTTTAGAAATCGCTCTGAACCCATAATATTGGAAATACAAATTCACTCAATTTTGTAACATGCAATTTTATGTGTTTCCTTCCATTTTAGTTTTACTTGAGATACCTGTGCTTTGTACCGCTTTTACTTGTTTTGCTTTGTGCCAAACAATATTGTTGTGCCTGTTTCCACCCAAACCTGCAGTTCCAATGATGTTTAAATCCTAGCAAGAAGTGTAACCATAGGGCCACTGAGGGAAATTACCTGTTGTCACCTTGGCAATTTTCTCTCACTTTATGCCAGCTCCTCTCCAGCTTGGGGGAAACCCTAAGCTTGGACAACAAATCTGTCCTTTGTAGCAGATCCAAAAAATCAGATTTGTTGAATGAACATGGTTTTTATAATTTTGATGTATAACGGTGGAAGTGAAGAGGGATAGTGTCTTTCTGATTGGGCTATGGAGTAGGAGCAATGATAACAAGAGGGTTTGCAGAAGAATAAAAGAAAAGCAAGGCAACCATTGATATACTCTTTCTAATTCAAATGAATCCCATTATCATATTCAGCTGAAATGGAATATCTTAAGAGATACTATTCCACCATCACATAGATTTCAACCAATACACAATATAACAATCAATTAAAGAGGATAGCAAACAGCCTTCAGAAAATAGAATAACGTACAGCCTTTTCCTTCATTTAATTTCAGAATTATGTCATTGGGTAAGGAGGGTCAAAGACCACAACCTTAGCTTTCTCCTTAGGCCCAAAATTATCCTTCAAGATGAATAAACGGCTATGAACATGAGGATAACTGCAGCAAAGATCTATTAGCAGAGCAGCATACGAAGGAAACTTACAGAAAAGATAGAAGTTCCACTCCGGCTTGTCAATTTTCCCTAGCTCCCATATACCTGCAAAGAAACAATGTAATTGGGCTCTTGGGGGGTGGTTTTCTCCTCTTTCCTTCACCTTCTTCAAATGAAAGTGTTCTCCTTTTATGGATCATCCTCTCAGCTACCTCATTAAATGCTATTTAGAATTTTCTTAGAATAACGTTTCCTTTAATAAAATATAATAAAACAATCTTTAGAAGGTTCTTTTCCTTTTCTCCCTCAAGAAAATTCAAAGAAGAAACTCCTAGAAGGCCCCTCAAGGGAGGCACTCCTCTTCTAGGGGAAATAAACCATGAAATAAGCATGTGAAGGAATCAAAGATGCCAATTTCCTTCTTTTGATGGAGGCCGTTCCTATAGAAAATCATTCTTTTCCTTGATATATTCATTAAACTCTTCATGGTGAGCCTTTCTAGTTAGGGTGCTCTTCTACTAGACACTGTTGAGAAATCTAGGGCATAGCAATTAGGTGATTTCTCTATGTTAGATAACTGCTTGTGAATGCTTTTAATTCTTAGATTAGGATCTTCTTTTACCTATGTTATTATAGCGTTCTTCTTTATCAAACAACTACCAATGCATAAACCATAAAGAGACAAGAAACACAAAATGTAGGCGGCCAGCCAGGGCCAAAACCTCTCCCACTTGAGAGAAAAAGCCAAACAAATTCTTCTTATTGTAGAGACTTCAATTGACGAATACCAAGACCAAGACCCTTGAGCTATTTGCCTCTCCAAGACCAAGTCACAAAGCTTCCTTGATGAGATCCTTCTTCCTTGAGTCAACGATAGTCAACCCTCTTGCTTCTTCCTTGAGTCAATGATAGTACCTCAAACCTATGGTATATTCTCACCATAATTCGGGTCAGTACTTCAGACACATGGTACATCCACATCATAATTCTAGTCAGTACTTCAAACCTATGTGTTGATTTTTGTAGCATCAAATGTGCACTAGCCTCAAGATTTTGTAGAGACGCTATGACACATGCATTCTCCAAGACCCAGAAATCGTTTTGGGAAATTCCACCCAGAGAAGGTTTAATTAAAATAATTAATTATTTTTAATGGATGCCTAAGTCTTAGCTTAGAAAATTACAATAATTAAAGGGTATTAATTAAACTGGGTGTTAATCTTCTAGAAAAAGACAAAGATCAAGTCAATATGATTTGAGCCATTAATTAGGATTTAATCTGGTCTGTTGAATGTTCAACGAGAAGATTATAAGAAGAAGCTTGATAGGAACTTGGAGGACACATCGAGTGAGAGATCTAGAGATCAAATTCTCAAGGGAGCAGCGCAACAGTTGTCAGAGGAGTGATCGAGTTGATTTCTTGCAGTGAGAACCAGGGATAGTGGTCGGTGGAAGTTTTCCTGATCCAGTGAATACAAAGAACAGGAGGCAAAGTGAGATCCAGAGAGGCACCGTAGAGCCACGCTGGGCTGCACAGAGCCACGTTGAGGCAGCATAGAGCCTGAGAGGAGATCCGCAGTTTTGCTGAGGAGCAGTCCAGATCTAGTCCTGAGAGCCGGGGTGTGAGACCGGAGGGTCATAGATCTGAACATCTAGCCAGCAGATCGATCAACTAGAAGAGTGACACCGTCCCTATGAGTTGTGATGTAGAGGCAGCGCAGTGACTGTGCAAAGGCAGCTTGGGGCTAGCCATTCAGAGGCTAGATCAGTGTCGGATCGCCAATGATAGTTTGAGGTTAATTTTCACTTCATCTCTGCCAATTATATTCTCTGTATTGGATAGCCAGTAAGACATCCAAAGATTTGTATTCAGAAACTACTGCTTAATAATACAAACCTTCAGTTGCTACACCAGTTTTCCCGCATTGGGTTTTTTTGGGGACATTTGTCCAAAAATAACGGTGTCGATTGTGTGTTTATTTCTTTCCTGCACTGTATTTTGTTTCCACAACATTTTTATATTTGTGTAGGTTGCAGTGTGATGTATTCAGTGTTTGTCGTAGATAAATGTGAATAAATTATGAAGTGAAGATTAACTATTAGGTGAATATTTTCCAATTGCTACAATAGGATTCCAGATTTAGGAATTTTCACACTATGGTATAAACTCACCATAATTCAGGTCAATACTTCAAACATATGGTGTATCATTTAGCATCAACTAGTTGCTGTAAGTTGGGTTAGTACTTGACACATGGCATTCAGATTAGTCTTGGTCCACCATCATTTGAGTCAATGTCTTGACACATGGTGAATCGCCAATGGCCACACTCTTATCAGAGTAATTAAGGGCCCGATGCTAAATGAGCTTGATGCTCCAGGACCATTCTTCCTAATTCAGGTCACATATGACACAGGAAGAATGCCAATCCTCTGCCAGACCATTCTCCCTAATTCAGATCACAATACTTGACACAAGGATAATCTCCCTAATGCGGGTCAGAGTACATGACACAGGGAGAATGTCAATTCACGATGCTATCTCATCAGCACTTCTTCTCAATGAGAGAGGTAGTCTCAACGAATCCAAGCTTTCCTCTGAAGTATACAAATTTCGCTCAGGATAGAGGCTTTGTAAGAATATCAACAATCTGCTCATCAAAAGAGACATACTGGAGCTTCACTGCTCCCTTCTTCATCATGTCTCGGAGGAAGTGGTACTTGATCTCAATGTGCTTCGACTTGTCATCATGGACCTCACCTGCACCTGCTTAAGACAATGCTGCAAGTAGCCTTTGAAGCCAAATTTCTTATCCATTTATAATATACTTTTGCAATACTGAGTGCGGAAAATGTTTGCTTCACGCTCATCCAAGAAATTGTGACGAAGCCCAAACTGAAGCAATATCTTGATGAAATCTTTTTGTCTTCAACACTCTCTGCCCAATCTAAATTTGTAGTTGTACTACACTATTAAATCTAAAATCATAACTGTCTTTGCCATGACCATCTATACCATGCTAGTACTCCATGCCTTGGCTCATAAAACACATCAGCTTCCTCTCACTGGATTCATTATCACAACTGCTTTCCTGACACCCTGACTGGGTGCTCCCTCTCATATTGAACCATATCTAGCTATGGTAATTTAGGCTGCTCCCTCTGCTACTATTGTCTACCAGTATATCAACTATCTAGTTTGTCAATGATAGTTCATCATTTTAAATTCAAAGTTCAACTCCCTCTTAAGCTAAAATAAGGCTCTTTGACTGCACCATCTATTATGGACGCAATTCTTTTTGTCACCTCCCTCTAACACATGAGTCCTTCTGCTTTGTCAGAGATAAATCCTATAGGATCAATCTTGATCCATCAATCCAAGCCCAAGCTCAACGTGTCTGCTTATAATGAGACTTCTTCTTATGTACTTTCAAAACCTTGAGATGGCTCTATGTACACTTCTTCTTTTTCATTGAGAAGAACAATCTTTGCATCCACTTGGTGCAATTTCAAAGAAATGACAATAATTTTAACAAAAGTGTACCTTACAACTGGAGCAACCATTTTGGAAAACCTTCTATACAGTCAATTGCTACATGCCAAATCTTGAAGATCCATTTGAAAGTTATCACTGACTTCCCTTTGGCACAATCTAGGTATACTTCAAACTTGTTGATCTGCTTACTCCCTCTAAGCTTGGATTTCATCTAGTACAATATCTCTCAACATAGACCACAATTCTGGGAAAGTCCTCTTGTCACATGCTTTGCTTCATTCTTCCACTTCTTCCATCTGCTTGCCAAATCCTTGGCGGCTTTTCCTATGTACCTGCAATCTTCACTTAGGAGGCCATGGAAGAACAATTACAACAAAGGATACAAAGACAAGAGGCTAATAGTAAAGCAGTAACAACAATAATAATCAAAGAAGAAAGACATAAGGTACTTATCTTTTGAGGATTATAGGAGAATGTCAGCTCCCTCTTAATCCCAACCTTCTTGCAACTTTATCATCCTCGTCCTTATCATCATCATGATGTCATAGCTTCCTTGATCGAACTAAGATTTCTTCCTTTTAGTGGAAACGACTATTTAGGATCAGCTCTAGGGTTTTTCTTCACAAACCCTAGGGTTTCATTATCCTTTAAATTAATCTAGGATATATACACCCTGATTTTACAATATTCCTTGAACAAATTTTGCAATGTGTATGTCCAATTATCGAAAGCATAGAGTCATCTCATAGCATCTAAGTCACAGGACACGTCCTCCAGGGTCCCGTGTCCCGTATTTTACGTGTTGGACACGAAATACGACCTAAAACGTGTCCAACACGTTTTTTTTCGTGTCCTCCGAAATCGAATACGTGTCCTCCGTTTTAGCATTCGTGTCCTTAAATCGAATACTCGTGTCCTCCGTTTTAGCATTCATGTCCTTAAATAGCATACTCGTGTCCTCCGTTTTAACATTCGTGTCCTTCGTTTTTGCATTCGTGTCTTAGGTTTAGAATACTTGCCCTAAAGTATTCTTGCCGTTTGGACACGTTTTCCATGAAAAATACATAAAACACTAAAAATTCGTGAGTTTTTTTCATTCGCGTTGTGCTGAACGAAGTGGTTGCTGCTGTGCTGAACGAAGCGGTTGCTGTTGAATGAAGTGGTGCTGATTCCTGAACGAAGTGGTCGCTGTTCCATTGCCCGCCGGCCGCCGCATCGAAGTTCTGGTCGCTGTTCCATTGCCCGCCGGCCGCCGCATTACAAACTTACACAATATTGAATACACACTGCACAGGTATGTTACAACTTTGGGGGCAGCTTAATTGGCATGTATTTCAGAGGGGAAATGTCTTTATCAATTTTCTGGCTGTTGGGAGTGAGTAAAGTGGCGTATGTGGTGCAACTCTGGTTTTTCGACAGCAATAAATTTGTGTAGTTTTTCTTTCTAATGAGTTTATTTTTATTGTGTAAATTTCGATGACTATAACGTTCTAATGTGTTCCTTCTGGAATAGTGTGTGTGGTGGTTAAGTGTTTCAGTTTTTTTTTTTTTTGTTTTCAACCGTTCTTATGTATACACAGTTCTGTCCGCTTTGGACCATAAGATTTGTTGGGATCAAGCCTCCTCATTTAAAGGTCTGACAACATCTACCTGACGGTTTCTTGGACAATCTTGTTTCTTAGATAATTCTCGATGTAATAATATTTGAATTCATTGTTATTTTTTTTATAAAATTTTATTTTTATTTTATAAATTTAATGATTGAATTTTTTCATGATTAACTGCTTCATGTTGCCCTCCGTAACCCTGTAGAAATGCCACATGCTATACGTGACAGAACGTGGCTTTTTCGACTTATTATTCTTTCGAAGGATGTAGTGAGTCTTATCGACTCTTCTAGAAGGTAAAAGCCCCTTTGCAAGGTCAAAGTACCGCAAATTGAAATGCTAATGGCAGATTAATGACTGGTCCAATTTGGGGTTGGTGATTTATTGAAAGATGGCATCAATATTAAAGACATTGTTGACAATTTTTATGGGTCTTAAACGGCCCTAATTGGCCCTCATTTAAACAATGAAAACCCTCCTTAAGTCAGCTTCATGTATGATTTAAAAATTGGCTCCAAAAATTTGAATTTGAAAATTAAAATTAAAATTATCTTGTAGGTCGGCTACAGGGCAATTAGGCAATGTCAGCCCCTCTTAGAAGCCTTCACGACTAGTATAAAAAGGGACTCATCTGCCCTCCAAAAAAGATCAAGTCTACGCACATCTTTGGCAAGGATTATCTGTGGCCTGGAGCAGTCATGCCTATCTGAAGTAGGTCAAAGTTCTGTAGAAATTTTGGGCTTGATTTTGTTTCTTTGGTTAATGGATTCACGCTGGGTTACATCACATTCTCTGAGGCCATTCAGCCCTCCAAGGGTTTCATCTGTAGCAGACATTTTTTGAGGTAGATCTGCCTTATTCTCTAAGGCAATTTGTGAGGATATTCACACATCCATGAGGGCTTAATTTGGCTTTGAACAGGTGGGAAATTCTGAGGCTACTGCGGAGGATCTCTGTGGAATCTTCAGCCTGCTCAGAGATCTAATCTGAATTTTTCCTGAGGCTCTTCATGTGTATATTAGCAGTGTTATGTGACATGTCACATGGGATTCAAGCAAAATTCTTAAGTTTCTGCGGGTGATTAGAAGTTAAAATGTTATTAATCCCCCCACATGACTGTTGCATATTATCAAAACATTATATTATAATTTATGACTGTTGCATACATGAGCTGAAATTTTACTGAATGTACATTAATAATTATCAATAACTTAATAAGCGATGCCATCAATTTTGCCAATGTCCCACTCATTGTGCCACTTATTTGAGTGATACATTTATAAAATGAATACCCAATGCCCATGCTTCTGTGTTTGGATATTTCTAATGTCAACAGAATGATAGTCTGTGTCATGAGCTCTCAGAGACAGAATGAAAGAATTTAAATTGCAGCTACTGTCATGCTTTTGCATGCTCATTGCTGAGTAAACGTTTTGAGGGTAAAACAATAATATTTCAAAAGAATTTAGAAATGAATTTGAGATGCAAGACACAAATGTAATGGGTGTTAAATTTGGACTCTATTCCACAGTCCCGACTCCCAATCCATTACAAGTCCTGACTCCTAACTGTTGTTCAAGGGAGGATAAGTAAAACAATAAACTTGTCAGTCAGGACTCAGAAGTCAAGAGGTAAAAGTTCATGAAATGAAAATCACATAACTTTCATAGAAAACACCTACTCTGTCATTGTTATGCCACAGGTGACAGAATCCTTACACAATTATCCTTACACAGAATCCAGGGGGTCCATGTGGACACTATCAGTCTTAAATTTTAATGTACAGCGCATGCCACACTGATATCAATTCCCTCAGTACAGTGATATTAAATTTTAATGTACAGTGATATGAATTTTCAGACCTGTGGAGTGCTCCTGGATAGACAACAGTTTAAACTTTAAACTTTAAAATTTAAATGTGGATTTGGTGAATGCCTTTGGACCTAAAAGTTAAAACAATAACTTAAAAATTTTAAATACCTGAAATAATGAACATTGAAAATTGAAATTTAGTATTAAATTTACTAGTTGTTTAATTAATTTTAAATTTTTACCTGGAATAATGAAATTTAGTATGAAATTTACTAATTGACAAATTGTTTGATTGATTTTTTTTTGTAGGTGATAGATTGGCAAGTTGGCCACTGTTGCAACAACAAGAATATTAATGGCTCAATCATCAAAAGCAGCTGGCAGAGGTCAAAGGAAAGACAAGGGTGGTGTTTTTCGTAGTCCTCCCCCTCCAAGTATTTCAGCATCTGTTAGTCAAAGTGCCCCAACTGATTCAAGTGAAGCTTTAGGTGCTTCTCAGCCCACAAATGATGCTGTTGTAGCAAGACAACAAGCACAACTAAAAAAATTCCCTCTATGGAAGTATGTAACCAAGAAAGAAGGGCCAAAGGCTGGTGCGGGAGGGAATGTGCGTTGGTCTTGTAATTTCTGCAAGGGTGAATTCAAGAGCACTTACTTTCGAGTTAAGGGCCATTTGTTGGGTCTTCCTTGTGGAATTGGAGCATGCAGAAAGATCAGTATTAGAGAAAGAATAGATTTGGAAAGGGAGGATGCAGGTGGCTTGGGGAATGTGGAGGCATCAAGCCGGAAAATCAGAAAAAATGAAGATCCTCTTCCATTCTTGAGGAATACCAGTAGCAGTAGATTTGGGAGTGGGGTTGAGATTCAGCCAAACAAAAGGAGGGCAGCCCAAGCTTGTGGTCCAATGGACAAGATCTTTAAGCGTGAGAAGCGAGATGAGGTTGATCTTACAGTTGCATTCTTTTTCTATCTCAACTTCATTTCTTTTAATGTTGCACGGTCTCCTTTGTTTGCTGAGATGTGTCGAACTCTAGTTGATGTGGCTCCAACTGGGTATGTGCCTCCAAGTTCAGAGAAGCTTAGAACCACATTGTTGGTTAAGGCGAGGAAGGAGGTGGATAAAATTCTAAAACCTATCAAATCATCATGGATCTCATCTGGTGTCAGTATTGTTTCTGATGGATGGACAGATACAGCACGCCATCCTCTCATCAATTTCATGGTATATTCCCAAAATGGACCAGTGTTCTTGAAAGCAGTTGATGCTCTTGGTCAATACAAAGATGCACAGTATATGGGAGAATTGTTTATTAAAGTTATTGAAGAAGTAGGCGTTGAATGTTGTGTGCAAATCATCACAGATAATGCACTTGTTTGCAAAGCTGCTGGCTTGATTGTGGAAACTAAATATCCACAAGTATTTTGGACACCATGCATTGTTCATTCCTTGAATTTGGCACTAAAATCTATTGCTTCAGATGTGATATGGATTGGAAATCTTATTGAGGATGCACGCCATATCCGAAATTTTGTACAGAACCATACCAATGCTCTCACAATATATAAAGAGTACACACATCTATCATTGTTGAAGATTGCAGATACTCGGTTTGCTTCCTCATTCATGATGCTTAAGAGGTTGAAGGAGGTGAAGGCCGCTCTTGGGGCCATGGTTATTTCAGATCTTTGGTCTTTTTGGAGAAAGACGGATCAAGCTGCTTCAAAAAAGGTAAAGGACACGGTGTTAGATGATGGTTGGTGGGAGAGGGTGGATCTTACCATAAAGATCATGAACCCTATCATTTCTTTCTTGCGGTTTGCAGACACGGACCAGCCGATCTTAGGAGAGGTTTATGAGGGTTGGGATTCCATGATTGAGTCTGTGAAGACTATTGTTATGGAGAATGAATGCCCTGAATATGAGACATCAGCAGAGAGCTTATGGTCCACCATATAGGATATTCTTATCTCTAGGTGGGATAAGAATTGCACTCCTTTGCATTGTTTAGCTCACTCTTTGAATCCCAAGTACTACAGTCCAGAGTGGCTCCGTGGTGGGACCTCACACAGATACCCTCCTCACATGGATGGAGAGATTTCACAGGGGAGGAAGATAGCATTCAGAAGGATATTTCAAGATAGAGCCTCTTTTCTTGAGGTGGAGGAAGGCTTTGTAGAGTTCTCCACTGGCACTAGGAGATTTGGTGGGTATGATGTACTTGAAGATAGGGGGGTCAAAGATGCCTATGCTTGGTGGGCAACTCATGGGGCAGCATGCCCTGTTCTACAACACTTAGCCTTGAAGGTCCTCTCTCAAGTTAGTTCATCTTCTTGTTGTGAGAGGAATTGGAGCACTTATGGGAATCTATATAGTTTGAAAAAGAGTAGGCTTGAGCAATCCAGGGCGGAGACAATGGTGTATGTGCACACCAACCTTCGTCTTATTTATAGGCAGAGGCAGGAATGGTTGAAGGGCAAGACAAAGATGTGGGATGTGTTTTCTGATGATATGGGCTTGGACGATAGTGTTGAGTTGGCGTTAGCCAACATGGATCTTAATGACCCAGTGCTAGAGCCAGTGACTTTTGATGATGAGTTTCTTGAGGGGTCATCCTCCACAGCGGCAAATGCAGCAGACGCAGGATGTCTTGGATTGGGCATAGAGGAGCAGGTTGGAGTAGGGTCAGATGGGTCAGATCAGGATGGCAATGGCAGTGATCGTGATTATGACATGGAGGAGGGCATGGACTATTGATAGAGTGATGAGTCGTGGACTTGTGGCTAGTGACGTGGTTCTTACTTATTTTGTATCTACTTTTTTGTATTTTCCAGTGGCATTCCCTCAGTATCTATGTAATACTGAACAGTGAATACATTTTGATTTTGATGACTCATTGACTTTATAGAAAATATGCATTTTATCATTTATGGTTTTAATATCTAAGTTCTTATAAATTTCAAGTTATTGTTATGGTTTTAATTTTAAATTTTAATGACTCATGAGTCACGAGTCATTGACTTATTGACTTAGTAATTTACTAATTAGTAATGACCATGGCTTTAATGACTATTTAGTATTTAGTATTTCTTATGTGCTTGTAGCCTTGAAGTTGTAAGTTGTAAGTTGTATAATTGTAATTTACTAATGAGAGGGAATTTTGAATTTCAAAATTAAAATTTCAAGAAAGTATAATTGTGTATATATATATATATATATATATATTTTTAAATATAAATAAAACGTGTCCTTCGTGTCCTGTTTTCGAGGTCACGGTGTCTCGTGTCGAATATTCGTATTTACGTGTCCTCCGTGTCTCGTGTCCTCGTGTCATGTGACTTAGCATAGCATATATGATCGATGTTTCAACTTTCAACATTACTATCATTTCAGCTAAATAAAGATCTTAAATCTTTCGATCCAGGATCCTTTAGTAATTAATCCAGGTTCTTTCCTACGGTTTTGTCCATACACCCTAGGGCTTTCTTATCCAAGCCATTTTTGCCAGCTAGGGTTTTCAAACCGTAGATTTCCAATTCTCATACCCAAATGTGAAATCCCTGGAATCGATATGCTCCTAATATCAATCAATAAAGAGTATCTCGTCCAATGATTATCGAAGTAATTTGGCTTCCTTATCCTTCAGGAATTAGTCTAGGGTCTACAAACCCTAATATTAATTTTACACCTTTTGTAAGGTCCATCAGACTTTGCAAATTCTCTTTAAAAATTCAGAATCAGAAATGGTCAATCTTGATGTTAGTCAAAATCTTTCAATAGGTTCTCTTCATCATGAGAGGTAATATGACAAACCTTCTTGATCCAGATAATACTGCTGAAAATCCTAATGGCATATACATTCAGATTTCCCCAACCGATTTTTGCTTATCAGAGGTTGTCAATCTTTTAATAGTAATCTGTATTAGATCATTCTGTAATACAAGATTGAATCCAAATGTACTCTATTACTGTAACATCCCTCTGACTTTCAAACAATAGTATATAATATATATCAAACTCCATTGTGACAATATCTGCATACTCATAATTTTTGTTAATCAATGCATTCGAGAGACTGACAAGCATCCTCATTTCATCCCTATCAGCAATCAACTTTAGCAGCATATTCAATGCATTCTTCAGTGCAGAGTTTTATGGTAAGATAATATCTTGCCCCTGAACACATACAAAGTAGTATCTCCAAAGGAAAATAAGAATACATGTATGTATCACATATCTTCCTTAATGTCCTTGTCTTGTTTTGAGCCATAATCCAAAAAATTCATACTACGTGTTGTGACTGTGACAAGTATTTATGAACAACAGTATCAATGTTAACATTCTTAAGGTTGTCCTTGTCGCCCAACATCTCTTGGCACCATATAAAAATGATCATAATTCAGGATGAGTGGATTAAATCAATCAAAGATACAAGATAAACTTTCAAATTGAGAGCATACTTCAAAAATCTTTTCTTCAACCAATCAATACTCATGCATGCTTGGAATCAACAAACATATCTCCAATTTACAAATGCTCCAGCATCATACAGATGATCATAAGTTTTGAATTTTCTCTATTCACAAAAGTTTAAGTAACTCAAACATAGAAGATTAGGAAATATAGAAGACCTTTGTCAAAATTGCGATTTTTGTCATCGTTTATTTTATGTTTACCTTGACTTATGGCATAAGAACTTCAGAGCAAAGACCAATCATAAATGAAAATATAACTTCATCAACAGACCTGAGTTTCAAATGATGTTTGAAGTTGCTAGATTCCTTTTAGATTGATCCTAGCTCAGCTCCATACTTGATCTTAAGGTCCTGTTGACCACTGGAGTGGCACCTGATGACTATATGAAGACTCCATGCCCAAGGATGAACTAAAGGACAATTGTACCATCAGATATCATTAGTTCAATAGAGTTTTTAAATTCTACTTCTACTTCTTATCATTTTCTCTTGTACTTGGATTCCACGCCCTACGGGGAATTGTAATAAGTGATGCAAGTAATGATGAATTTGTGTCAGTATTGAGTCTATAACAGGCCTAGGTAACTTGGAACCTTGCCAAAAAATGAGTATTACTATGGGAGGTTTTGTTTTGTTTTGTTTTTTTTTTTTTTTCGACTCGGTTAATTATCATCTCCCTATCAGGACTTAATAATTGATTGAGTTTTTTCTTCTAATTTTACCCCAAACCCGGAGTACGTCTTGATGGTGAGGCCTTGGGTGAGCCCTAGTGTCTAGAGTCAATGTATATTACCATACTAGATCACACAAAAAATTTCGTGGAATTTGGTTAGGTCTAGGTAGTGATTTTTTAATTTTTTAGATTTCCCGCAAGTTGAAAATTGCAATAAAAAATTGAATTGAATTGTAATAAGTGTTGCCTAGAGAAGTTGTATGGGGTATGAGTAATCAAAATTACACCTCTCACCCTCAACTTTCTACTATGACACACTTTGAGAAGTTAAAAATGTGTTTTGAACTCTCAAAACCCACTTTTCCTAAGTTTAGTGGGAAATCTGGCAATTAATTAAGCCATAAATTAAATAAATAGAGATATCTACACATGTTAAACGAGGTGGAAAATTATGGAGGAGTTAAAGTGAGTTCCAAGGTGATGTGGACTCCTAAAATCAAGGAAAGGACATGTTCTCAAATAAAATCAAATTTCTAGCATTAAATGAGAGCTTCTTACTTGGAAATTTGAATTTGTGAAGTTAATGCATATTTGGGAGGATTTGGGAGAATATTTGGTGGAAATGTTTGTGGGAAATTGTTTTCACATGGGTTACCACCCATATACACTTATTTTTCCATCATAAAATTCGAATTTGACACTTAAGAGAAGAAGAAAATGACGTCCACTTGCCAGAATTCGTTTTTTACACTTGGCAATGGAGCTCCATTTATCAAATTCGAATTTGCCTTGTGATCTCCTCCCTCTCACCACTTGGCATTTGGTTCTTCATTGGGATTTGCTCCCAACTTTCTATATAATGGAGTCAGGGGCTCTCATATTGTATCTTTTGCAACGAGTTATTGTGCTTGGGGAAGCTCTGCTTCTATGTACTTGTGTTCTTCATATGAATAAAAAGACTTTGGGGTTCATTCATGATTGTTATTCCATTGGAGCATTGCTTGGATCAATGATGGTATATCTCTACTTGTGCCTTTGATTTATATTTAATTTTGCTCATATGCTTTTGTTGAATTGTAGATATATAGCTATCTTACATTTACAATTGGTTATTTGATATGCTCTAGGCTAGAAAACTCTATCTATTTTCATACAAATTCTAGAGTTCTCTTACCATTGTTTATTGATTTTATCCATATGAACTAATGTTTGTTGGAAGTTTTGTGGAGGATCATTGTTGAATCAACTAGCAAGCGTGAGGGGAAGTCTTCAAGAGACCAACCCACTCTTGGCATTGTTTTCAAGGAGCTCTCATCGTTATTTGAATTTCATAGAACTAATATTTTTGAAAGTACTTGTTCTTGCAGGGTTCTCATTCACATAGTCTATGCATGAATCAAAATATTAAAAAATTCATTTACATATTTTAATTGTGCTTTCATTTCATTTTATAGCTATTCAAGAGCTTCTCATAAGCTAGACAAACGATGGGGATATTTTCCCATCACTTGATTTAGCCTTTGTATATTATTTTGTAGCATATTCAGATACTTACATGCTCTTTTTCACACTAACTTTGGTTTTATTTTTGCAGCCCTAACATTCTTGTTTGTAGGTTCTCTCTAGCTTCAAGTTGCATTCCAAGGAGGTCGTGGGCATTAGGAGAGCTTGTAGAAGAAGGCTAGGTCATACACCACTTTGGAGCTTGTATTCTCCAATTGTAGAACTCCTTCATCTCTTTTGAGGCTCCCATACTTGAAGGGATTTCCTTCTTGTTTCAATATTTCACATTGTATTCCCTCATCGATTCCTTGGGAAGCCCTCCAAGAGGCTCTAACCTCATTGTAACACCATAATAATAAAAATTTCTGTTTTTGTTGTGAGAGCGTGGATTTTACCCATTGGCATCCCTACCTCTCCATTTCAAGGAGAGAATTTATAGATGGATTGACTTATTGGTTTTGACATTTCCATTTTCTTTCAAATCACATATGAATGCTCTAATTAGAAAGTAACACAAATCACATTTCTTTTTCCTCAAGTTTGCTTCACAAATTTTAAGTTTGCATTTCTCATCATAGTTGTTACAAATTTCAAGTTACATTTCCATTTGCAAAGCAATTTTTTTTACTTCATGCAAGCATCATTATTAATTTTGGGCAAATTCGATCTATTTAGCTTGGCACTTGTCTAAATAATTCATGCTTTATTGTTATGCTACATTTCCATTTTGAGAATATTGAAGCATTGTGTATTTGACAAGTTTATCTTTCAAAGCAATCACTTATTTTCATGTCAAGCTAATTTCCTCAAGTTTAAAGTTCCTTTTGCAAAGCTATTGTGAGCACAAATCTCATTTTTATTTTTAAAGCATTGCAATTTACTTTACATGCAAATTAATTGCACATAAGCATCAAACTTTTAATTAGTTCATCATTTATCTTTAGCAACTCACAATTTTAATTGTTCTTGAAGCTTATGCATCTTATGTTTACTTTAGCAAATATAGAAAGTGATCTTGTGGAACAATCTTACTAAGAGTATTTCCATTTTTTACATAGCACTTGCTGTTGAGATTGTGTATTTAGGGTAGCATCAGTTGTGCTCTAGGTCCCAAATTTTAAGGAAGCACTAAAGTTCACCTGATCTACAAGACCCAGAAATGGATTTGAGAAATTTCATCTGGTTTAGGAGATATTAAATTAATTAATTATTTTAATGTATTTCCTAAGTTAAAACTTAGGAAAATAAAATAATTATAGTGAATTTAATTAAATATGCGATGAAACTGTCTTAAGTCACACGGATCAAGTTTTCTTTTAATCTTAGCCATTGATTCAAGATCTGATCATGACCGTTGATTTGTCAACGAGAAAAGTATAAAGGAAAGGCTTGTGGTCATTTGTAAAGACACACAGAGGCAGAGCATTGAAGCTAAGTTAAGATTCTAGGGCGGGGTTGCTAAGAATACTCAGAAGTGTTTCAGCTGCAGCGAGGGGAATTTAGACCAAGGGGATGATCTGATCTCAGGGTTTAGAATACACAAGAGGCAGAGAATAGATCAGCTCAAGGACAATGCAGAGGAAGGCAGCAACAAGGACAGTGCAATTTTCAGGAAACCCTTCAGGGGTTACGTAGAGACCCTTAAGGGGCAGCGTAGTGACTGCGTCACCCATTCTGGGGTAACGTAGTCCCTTCCAGGAGTAGCGCTGAGGGTTTGGAGGCCATCCAAGGCTGACGCAGAAGCTTTCAGGGGCTTCAGAGGCTGATGCAGTGCATTTCAGGGGCAGCGCTGGGGTTTCTAGGTCTAGATCTGACCGAGTTCTGTAAATCCTGTTTGAGGGTGTGGATCGGTCATTATTTTTGGTCCTAGATCAGCCAGGAGTTGTAGATCTAGAGTTTTCTCTGTAGGGTTTTCCAGATCTGGAACCCAGAGTTGTGTATTCAAAAATATTCTTAATAATATAACCCTCCAACAGCCAGAGACTGGTTTTCCCCCATTGGGTTTTTCCGAGGACAGTTTGTCCAGAAATAACTGTGTCACTTTGTCAATGTGTGCATGTGCTTATTCTAGATCTGAATTGGTAGAGATCTGTTATGTGTTTTTCTTCGATGTTAACTTGAATTTATTCAGTTGATAACTTATCTAAGTACGAGGAGCTTAACCGGATTAACAATAATAATTTCTGCATAAGAATTAAGATTCAGAAATTTCTACATGGTATTGGAGCAATTGCAGATCTAGAAGGGTCACCAGCAGGAGAATCTGAAGGATCTAGTTGTAGAAAGCAGCGGGAAAAGCAGCAGAGAAGCAGATATGAAGGGACAACACAGTTTTCAGGAGCAGATTCACGCAGAGGGAAGGGTGACGCTGTACAGCGTTATGTCCTAGCAAGCCCACGCAATTACTGCGCAGAGGCAGCTCAGAAACAGTGCTGGTTGGGTTTGAAGCCAGCCAGTGTGATTTAGATCTGAATCTGTTAGATCCAAAAAAGACTACAAAAGAGCTGTAGAAATTCAAAAGAGCTGGTCGGGTTAAATTTCTGAAGCTTTCAGATTTTTAGCCTTAGCACAAGTGACAAAGATTGAGAGGAGATCAGCTTCTCAGAGAGTTTCTTGCCAAAGGAAACTTGCAGTTTGATCAGAGGATCAAAGAAGAAGCTGAATCATAGTTGATTTGGTAGATTTCCAAGGAGGAAAATCAAGTGTCAAAGGGAGCAGAGGGTGCCTAGTTCGTAAAGGACCCTAGATCCAGATCTCGAGTATAGAGAGGAGGAGCTCCGACACATTTCGAGCAGATGGCTCCTCATGGACTGCGTGATCATGATAGGCTTGAGGGCCTCTCAAACTTTTCGGTGTGTAAAGCAAGGATCCTGATTGTCCTTGAGGCATACGGTCTAAGAAACCATGCGGAGCAGACTTTGGCCACACCGACAGATGCGGATCTCCTATGGAAGCATAGGGAAGCTGTTGGGCATGCTAAGCAGCTGATAATGGACAGTATCAAGGACTATATTGTACCACACATAGCTGAGAAGAGGATAGCTAACAAAATGTGGAAGGCCTTGACTTCCCTGTATGAGGGAAAATTAGTCCAAAGAAAGATGTTGTTGGAGGCCCAAATGAGGTCATTCATGATGACCAAGGGAGAAGACATCGAGCATTTCCTCTTCAGATTGCAGTCAATCAGGGATCAGCTGACTGCAACGGGTGTAACCGTGGATGATGCAGTGATAGTCAGGACTGCCCTCAATGCAGTCACAGATGAGTGGGAAACCTTTGTCCAAAGTATCTTGGATAGAGCAGACCTCCCAGATTGGGACAAGTTGTGGTCAATCCTGCGGGAAGAAGAACTATGCAGATTCATCAAGAAGCAACATAGCCCTGGGTTGATCAAAGTAAAGAAGGAAGAGGAGGAAGATGCAACCTTGGCATCGAATGAGCAGCCAAAGAAGAAGAAGGATCTTTCAAAGATCAAGTGCTTCTAGTGTGGCAAAATGGGACATTTTTCCAGCCATTGTCCAGAAAAGAAAAAGGACAAGGAAGCATCTTCTTCCAAGGCAGCTGTGGCAGATGATGGGTCAGGAGATGATGTAGCCATGAGTGTTCATGAACCACGGAGCTGGGGTGACATGGATATGTAGAGGAGCTACATGGAAGTAAGGCGAGATCCTTGAGCAGCTCATCTCTTGGATCACAAGCGAGCTACGACAACCTTAAGACAATAGCGGGACAAATGGAGCAGTGGGTGCATAGATCACGGATGAGGCAGAAGCAGAGGCAGATCTGAAGGCTGGGAGGAGCAGCACAGAGAAAAGTAGCAACAACATAGAAGCAGTAGCAGTGCAGAGCTACAGCAGCGCAGAGAGCTTTAGAGGGACAACGCAGTGCAACAACAGCGTGATAGATTTCAGCACAAGGAGCTGATCTGACTTCAGTAGTGCAGAGGGAGTCTGATTACGCAGGCAGAGTTGTAGCTGTGCATCGTTCTTTAGATGTCAGCACAAATCTGTAGCTTATGGAGCTTCAGTGATGAGGATGCAACCCATTTGACTTGTTTGTCAAAGATTGGGCAGGAGATTCAGTTGTTTCTCTCAACCACTGAAGTTGTAGTGCAGCAGATCAGTAGTGGTAGTGCTATGAGCAGCACATATGCAACATATTGAGAGGGAGCTGCAGTATAGTGGTTGCAGTGGCAGTGGCAGAGTCATGGGCAGCAGTACAGAATGGCAGCAGCAGTGCAGAGTTGAGTGGCAAGAGGCCAAGCTTCAGCAGCATAGAACCAGTGCCGAAAATCATGTAATGCATAAGTGTGATGTGTTACTAGAGCACACCTTTGATGCTAAGAGGGAGTGTTGAGATTTTGTGTATTTGGGGTAGCATCAGTTGTGCTCTAGGTCCCAAATTTTGAGGAAGGACTAGAGTTCACCTGATCTACAAGACCCAGAAATGGATTTGAGAAATTTTATCTGGTTTAGGAGATATTAAATTAATTAATTATTTTAATGTATTTCCTAAGTTAAAACTTAGGAAAATAAAATAATTAAAGTGAATTTAATTAAACATGTAATGAAATTGTCTTAAGTCACACGGATCAAGCTTTCTTTTAATCTTAGCCATTGATTCAAGATCTGATCATAGCCGTTTATTTGTCAACAAGAAAAGTATAAAGGAAAAGCTTGGAGTCATTTGTAAAGACACAGAGGCAGAGCATTGAAGCTAAGCTGAGATTCTAGAGCGGGGTTGCTAAGAATACTCAGAAGTGTTTTAGCTGCAGAGAGGGGAATTTAGACCAACGGGATGATCTGATCCCATGGTCTAGAATACATAAGAGGCAGAGAAGAGATCATCTCAAGGACATCGCAGAGGAAGGCAGCAGCAGCAAGGACAGCGCAATTTTAGGAAACCCTTCAGGGGTTACACAGAGACCCTTCAGGGGCAGCGTAGTGACTGCGTCGCCCATTTTGGGGTAACACAGTTCCTTTCAGGAGCAACGCTGAGGATTTGGAGGCCATCCAAGGCTGACGCAGAAGCTTTCAGGGGCTTTCAGGGGCTGACGCAGTGCATTTCAGGGGCAGTGTTGGGGTTTCTAGGCCTAGATCTGATTGAGTTTTGTAAATCCCGTTTGAGGGTGTGGTCAGTTAGTATTTTTGGTCCTAGATCAGCCAAGAGCTGTAGATCTAGAGTTTTCTTTGTAGGGTTTTCCAGATCTGGAACCCAGAGTTGTGTATTCAGAAATATTCTTAATAATAGATCCCTCCAACAGCCAGAGATTGGTTTTCCCACATTGGGTTTTTCCAGGGACAGTTTGTCCAGAAATAATTGTGTCACTTTGTCAATGTGTGCATGTGCTTATTCTAGATCTAAATTGGTAGAGATATGTTATGTGTTTTGCTTCGATGTTAACTTGAATTTATTCAGTTGATAACTTATCTAAGTAGGAGGAGCTTAACCAAATTCACAGTAATAATTTCTGCATAAGAATTAAGATTCAGAAATTTCTACACTTGCAAAATTACTTGCATATCATAGTAGGCATTTTAACTTAGTTGCATATTTAAAATTTACCTCTAAGCATAAGCTTTGTTGATAGAAATTATAGGGAAAAAAGGGCTTTCTTGGAAAGTTCTTCAATTTGGTACGAAGTAAGGTAAAAGAGACCCTGCAGTTATGAAGGTGGTTTTTCCCCTTGTAGGAACGAAGGCACATGTTGGCTCATAAGACGCATGGGATGGGTATCAATAATGACACCTCCGTGTCCTCGCCTTCTCTTTCTTACAGTCACCCCAATTTTGACCCCTTGGTAAGAGCACAAGAGGAGGAATTCTCACCTAGATTAGGCATTTAAGATTAAAAGTAAGCAAGATTAATCGCATTCAAATCTAGTGTAATTGCATCTCATGCTAATACACCTCATGGTTTTACTTGTAAATTGTTTTGTCATTGTTGAAATTGAATACTTTGTTGTGGCAAATATTTTTTATCTACATTTTGCAAGTAGAACACTAATTGTTTCCTTTCGAGCAAGATATCTTCTCATGCTTTGATTCATAAATCTATTTATCTTGAAAGCATTTACAATATCTTGTGCTAACATTTTCTTGTTTCACTTTTCAGGATTACTTTTGCTTTCCATTTGAAAGCATTTTACTTCATTTAAGCAAATACATTTTGCATTTTAAAGAGCAATACTTTGAAGGCACTGGTTTTCATATGCTTTATGCTTATTTAAATTATGTATTGATGGTTATTGCTCATAACAATTTGTGCTTATAAATCTTAAGAAGTAATCTATTTAACTCTAACAACTCTCCTAGAAACTCACATCTTTTAACATAGTTTTCCATTTAGGGACCACCCCCCAGAGTTAACCTAGGAGATAGCTTAAACGGAGAGAGTTGGGATTTGTGTGATGGCCCCTTCACTGAGATCCTTGCCACCAACCACACCTTGTGGGGTTGAAGGCTTTGCTCACTAACTTGTAGGTAGGTGTAGGCTGCAAGCGATAACAAGTCCACTTTAGATATGAGGCCTTTCGACCTTCCTACGATTGCATCTGAGACTTTTTGACCTGATATAATTGTACTAAGGGTATTTCGAATGTTTTGAAGCTATGTCTGAGGTCTCTCGGCCTTTAGTGCTATGTCATAGGTCATATTTGGATTTAGCTAGCTCTGTGACCTAGTTCAAGGTTCTTCGACCTTCTTAAGTCCTTCTTGGCTCACTGAGATAGATTCTGAGGTCTTCAACCTTTCTTTTAGTCACCTATGGTTATCTTTTGCAACCAAATTCGGACTGAGCTCTAGGCTTAGATATTTTGAACCTTCCAATTCTTTCGGCCTTCCAATTTATACAGACTTCTTTGATTCCTATGTTATTGGACAAAGGCTTGACAGGGTTCGGTCTTCCTATCTTTGCACAAAACTTACTCTTTCAGAATTTCGGTAATCCCTTTTCTAAGGTCTCTTGGATCCTTGCCTATTCTTCTTTAGCTCACATATGACTAGACAAATATTGACTACATACCTCTTTTTTTTAACCAGAGTATTGCTTAGAGTTTCTAGGATTGATGATTGAATAAGCCCTAGAAAATATCTTGAGAAGATTGACTTCTCTTGGGGTTGCTCTTTTAACATTGCTCTGAAACCATTTTGATTTTTATAGGATCTTCTAAACGAGTGATTACTTCAAATGATTTAGATTTTTTCACATTCATATTCTTTATTCCGTTGTTAAGCAATTACACATAAGACATCAACAACAACATAATAATGACAATAGGAACATGAAGAGACAACCACACAAAGAAACACAAGAGTTTATCCTGGGAAAACCCACATAGGGGAAAAACCCAACAACCTTTTCCTTAGAGAAATCATGTCCAATAGAGACGCATAAGTCAAATACAAGGTCAAACAGATCAACCATATAGCTAGGTCAAACTTAGTCCAACTCCATCCTAGTCGAGTCAAATGGCTTCCCAAGAACTTTAGTCTAGTCTGCTCTGCTAGGGCATAATCTCTGCCTCCTTTTTCATCCTTAAATTCGGTTTGCATCCTTTTGATAACCTCAGAAACTTGTCCTTCAGAATTTCGGTGTATCAAGAGATGATAACTTTAGTTTGCCTCAGAATGATATGCACCAGTACTTTTGCTTGTCTCAGATCTTGCCGCCTCCGACCTTCACTGCCTCAGTCTTTGTTGCCTCAGACATATCTGCCTATGACTTCGCTGCCTCAGTCTTATCTACCTCAGACTTCTTGCCTCAGATGATGCGAGTTTCTTGGCCTAGAGGAGGATGAAATGGTGTCTTTTATATAGTTTCTTGGAGGCCGATTGGGTGCGTCTATACTAGGGTCGAATTGAACATTTGAAGGAGCCGACTTGACTAGGAGGAGGCCGACTTGGCTTCTTTTGGAGTCAAAAATTCTAATTTTAAAAATTCAAACTTTTTACCTTTGAAAAGAGCATGAAGAACATGCTTTACAAATACATTAAGGACAAAAATAATAGTTATGAAGGTTGACCATAGCTACAAAAATTCAACAACGGAGAGGCTCTGATTTAGATTTAGTGGATCCCATGATGTATAGACAATCAGGAAAATTGGAAGGACCAACCGTCCAAGTGGATGTCGTGGGATCGAGATTGTCAGACTAGATGCTCAGAGACAGTAGGTCTTTAAGAGAAGTATGCCTTCTATGAGTGGACCATGCCAACCGATAGATATGCTTCAGTGAGTAGGAAGCAATAGTGGTAGAGGGAGCAACTAGGATTGCCACAACAGGATCTATTTTAGTGTCAGAGGGAGCACCCAGTCAGGGTAACCGAAAAGAAGTTATGGTAATGGATCCAGTGAAGGTAGTCAGTTAGTTTATGGTTGAGATGAGGAACACGACACAACATGTGTTGAGGTACTAACATGTTATAGTTGGATATGGATTGAAATATGTCTTAAATGATGAAGTACAATTGCAAGGATATACAGATTCAAATTGGGCAGAGAGTGCAACACATCAAGATGTTGCTTCAATTCGGGTTCTGATATGATATCCCTGATGAACAAGAAGCAGGCATCTGTCTCACTCAACACTGCAAAGGTTGAGGATATTGCAACTAGTTTGGCGAGTTGTGAAGCAGTGTGGCTTTGAAAGCTGCTTGCACGATCGTTTGATCAGGGGTTGGAGACGACTGTGGACAGGTCGAAGAAAATTTTGATCAAGTACCATTACATCTGAGACATGGTACATAAGGGAGTAGTGAGGCTCCAATAAATTTCTACAAATGGGCAGGTTGTTAACTTTCTCACAAAGCTTTCTATCCCAGATGAAGTTTGTCTACTTTAGGGACAAGCTTGGAGTGGTTGAGAATGCTTTCCTCCATTAGAGGGAGTGTTGATGTTGTAGCATCAAGGGTAGGAATTCTCCCTAAGTCAAGGGTATTGACCAAGAGCCATGTAATGTGGCCAGGGAGAATGGCCCATAGAGCATTAGGGCCTAGAGTGACCATATCGCCAAGGGTTATTTGGCTAGTGGGTAAAGTGAGTACCCCATAGCATTGGGCAAGTGTTTTACTCTTCAAGTAGCATGTAACGACATGAGGGAATGGTAAATTGGCCCAGGGTTTCACCATTGGTTAAGGATATTGATTTGGTTCCAAGTGACAACTTAGATAGTTGGTGACCTAGGACTATTCTTGTGTTTACTCCGGTCAGCGGGTACCTAACCATATCACCAAAGGTTATTTGGCTAGTGGGTGACAAGATCCTTTGCAAAGATTATTTGACTAGTGGGTGACTAGATCCTTTGCATGATGTTGATTCAGGATGCTTTCCACGTGGTTCTAAAATAGAACATGAAGTGGATGGATACACTAACATAGCGAACTCTTTCAATCTTTTCTTGGGATGGAGAAAATTTTCAGCAAAGTGGACATCTGAGGAAGTCAAGTTGAATACCTCACTAGCTAAGAGGGAGAGTTGAGTTTTGGGTAGCTACGGGAGTTATTCCCCAGCTACAAATGTCAACCCTTGAAAGAAAAAGAAAATTAAATTTAAATTATAAAATTTGAAGCACATATAGGCCCCAAAATGATAGGTCGGCCTAACCATCCGAATGGGTGTGACCATTGGTCAAACCCACCTCTTTTGACCACTATATATACCAATTTGGCCGAAAGGAGGTCGAGAAGGAGCCCTGGATAGTTGGAGAAGCATCTTTCCAGCCAACAGAAGGCAAAACAACTTCATCAGAGATCAGTCTGAGGCTAGACGTCCAACCAGCTACGTAGAGGTAGACATAGAGGGTTAGAGGGTCGTATTTCTGAAGGCAAGCCATGTCGGGAGATTGCCTGAGGGGTGAGGAAAATTCATCACTAGATTTCTGCCAGTATTTTTCTCTGTAGGATTGCCAGTATTTCGGCATCTAGTTGTACTCATATTTTCTCACTGCTGCATATTAATAAAAACCTCAGCTGCTGCACCAGTTTTCTCAAGTTGGGTTTTCCCGGGGACTTTTGTCCAAAAATAATTGTGTTATTTTTGTGTGTGTGTTAGCATTTCTTCTAGCATGTTATTCTTCCGCAATTTTGCTTGTGTAGATTGCAGTGTGATTTATTCAGTATTTGTCGTCGCAAACGACAAATAAATTGTTAAATTTAATTAACAATTAGGAGAATAATTTTCAGTTGCTGCAATAGGATTATAGTTTAGGAATTTTCACACTGTGCCCTCACCCCCTCTTTCTTATAGCCACCCCAATTTTTACCCTTTAGTAAGAGCTCAAGAGGAGGACTTCTGACCTAGATTAGTGTTGAGATTTTGGGTAGCATTAGATGTGCTCTAGCTCCAAAACTTTGTGGAGGGGCTAGAACACATGAGATCTCCAAGACCCGAAATCGTTTAATGAAATTCCACCCGGAACCTAAGTTATTCAAAAAATTAATTATTTTAATGGAGACCCTAAGTCTAACTTAGGGAAATTAAATAATTAAAGTGAATTAATTTAGACATGTGGGTGAGAATGTTCTAAGTGACGTGGATCAAATATTTTCTAATCTTAGCCGTCGATTAGAGATTAGATCACGACCGTTGATTGTTTAATGAGAAAAGTATTAAAGGAAGGCTTGGGGTTAGTTAGAGAATACACACATAGTAGCAGCACTTGTGCTAAGTCGAAATTCTATGGTGCAGTTTGCTGAGAATTTTCGAGTGAGCTTGCAATGTAGTGGGGTAGATCGACAGTGGGATTTCAGATCCGAGGTCGAGGATACATTGGAAGAGAGGCAGATCTATACTGGAGCAGCGTAGATTCCTAGCAAGGGTGGCGCAGACCCAACCAGAGCAGCGCAGAGGCACCGTAGGCTCAGCTAGAGTGATGCAGGCCAATTCGGAGTTGCGTAGAGGTAGCGTAGGCTTAGCTAGGGTGATTTAGGGCCAGCCTGTGCTACGCAGAGGCTCACGCAAGGCCGTAAGGTTGACGCAGTGCCGGGAGAGGCAACGCTGGGGATCCAGTGGGCCAGAAAGGGCTCGTTTTCAGCAGATTCAGAAGGTGTGAAGCCTCAACACAATCAACCATATTTTCTATCTCCGAGTGATAGATGTACATCTGCCGAGATTTTCTCTGTTTGGGCAAACCATGTCAGGTGCCCTTGAATGTATTCAGAATTCTGCATAATAATAAAACCCTCTAAGAGTTGTTGCACCGGTTTTCCCTCATTGGGTTTTTCCGGGGACATTTGTCCGAAAAATATTGTGTCCTTTGTCATGTGGGCTTTATTCTTTAGTTCTTGATTTGTATGTATGTGTAGGTTGCAGTAGTGTTTAATTTGATGTTTTACTGAATATTTCAGAAAAATAACTTGTTAATTAAATCAAACAAGCATGAGAAGTAAATCAAAATACTGCAGTAGGGTTTTTGTAATCAAGATGCAAAAATTTCACATGGTATCCGAGCAATTATAGATCAGGGGGAGCTGAAGCCATCGGCGAAGTGACGAAGAATTTTTTCTGCAGTAAAGCGGCTGAGACAACCCAGATCCAAAAAGTGTTGAGATTTTTGGGTAGCATCGGATGTGCTCTAACTCCTAAATTTTGTGGAGGAGCTGGAGTACATGAGATCTCCAAGACCCAGAAAGCGTTTAGAAGAATTCCATCAGGTTTAAGAGATATTCAAATAATTAATCTTTTTAATTAAGGACCTATTGTCGCACAGAATGTCTAGGCACCGCGACAACCGCTCAGATCGGGGGCTGTCACCCTGATCCCCAATCTCTATATCTAAGCTGTCTCCTTGCAAGCTAAGTGAGGTAGACCCTAACAAAAATGAAGGAAAAGAAATGGTTGAAAATCAACCAATTCAGGAGACATAACTAAAAGACCAAGTACTTTTCAAGATTAACGAGATTTTATAGATCCAATTAGATTTGAAGCTTTAAAACCAGTGCTTTGTGGAGTCAAAATATCCCGTTATGAAATTAAAGTCAAGTATCTGATATGTAACTGCTGCTATGAAAAATTAGATTCACCACGATGATATTCAATAAAACGCACCACAACTATGCATTAAAATACTTTGAACCCACAACAATATTATCATGAGATGACCATAAAATTTAAATGCCAAATATTTGCAATATTTCGAATTTATGATATTCCAAATAAGTCCAATTCAGAAACCTATAGTCAAACTTTAGATAGAAAATTAAATGTTAATTTGACTATGGAAAATTTTTAATTTTTTTGAGAATTTTCTAAATTTTTTATTTATTTCTAAAATTTATCGAAAATCTAAAATCAATCTCAAACTAAAGCTAAAGCCTAAAATAAAACAAGGAGGTAAATTTTTTTATTTTTTGTTTCTTTTTTTTATTTTTTATTTCTTTTTAAAATCTTAAAAAAAAATTTAAACTAAAAAAAATGAAACTAAAACTAAAAGATCTAAAATCAAAACTAAAACAAATTTAAATAAAATCTAAAAATCCAAAAGCTAATAAAACTAAAACTATGGAAAAATAACAAAATTAAAATCTAAAGTTAAATTAAAAAAAATTAAACTAAGATTTAGCAAATAAAACTATAGCAAAACTAATTAAAATCTAAAGTCTACGTTTTAAAACTAGGACCCAAAACTTAAAAAAAATTAAAATCTAAAACTTACGTTTAAAACCAGAATGCATGAGTTTTTGTTTTTTTATGCAGGCACAGCCATACGGATCCGTACGGGTCGTACGGACGGCAAGGAGGAGCAACCACGACAGCGTGAAGGAGAAATGGCTATGCAGGTTGTACGATGAATTTTTTTTAAGCATAGAGAAATTTTCGTACGGATCGTATGGACGACAGCTGATGGCAGAGATGCTGGAAGACACGACGCTGTACGGACAACAAAAAAGGACACTGTACGGACGATAGTGAGGTTATGGCAGCATTGAGGAGGTCTGCAAGCAGCAAGGAGAATGAATCTGTGTGTAGAGGAGGGGATGGGTAGCAGCGTATGACCAACAGAGAAGATGAAGGGAAAGCAGGTCGTACGACCGTACGGACAGGCAGAGGCAAGGAGAAATTGGCAGAGAGGAACAAAGGGCTGCGTGAATGATTATCTCAGCCCAATCAGTGTACATAAACAAAAATTTCTTTACCCGGTAATTAATTTTTTTTTTTGTCAATATAGCTCAGATCTTCAAAATATGACTGAAATGCGTCTGAAATTTACACTCTAGCAGCAAAACAATGTTCAGATCTGGAAGCCAAATTGATCTTGAGGCCAGATCTAAATTTTTTTTTTTGAGAATTTCCCTACAAACCTGCAAAAAACCAGAACAGATCCAAAACTATGCACAAAAATAAACCCTTACACCCTAAAAAATATTTGCAAATTTCCGACGCTAATTTACAGATTACAGGCCCTCATGGCCAGATTTAAAACCATTTCAGCACAATTCAGAAAATAAATTTTTTTGAGAGAGGCACAAGCCCTAGAAGACCTTGCAAAAACATAATTTCGTAAGATAGCTTTGGGAATTAGGAAACAATGAGCTTTTTGAGATTTATGAAATCTGAGAGTCGGCTGGTCTAACTGAAGACTTCCCCAAACACTCAAAATTAAAAAAAAAACGATCTCTGCACACTTAGATCTGAATTTTAGATTGATAGAGATTAAAAAATAAACACGAGACCTTTCAGAAAAACAGATAACTAATCTTTCTGTTAAATCAAGCAATTTTAGTAACCCAGAAAACTGCACAAGATACCTGTATGCAGATTAATCCATAAAGGCTATCAACCATCAAATGCCAATAGAAGTAGAAGAGTTTAGAGACAACATCACGACATAGATCTGGAAAAGGAACATCAAAGTTTGTAACCCCAAAGTCTTTATGCTTTATTCATAAAAAAAATCACAAGAGCTTCCAAGAACAAGTGCATGATTCCGAGATCGGATGCAAATGAAAGACCTCTAATTCATAGGATAAAATCTCCAACGGCTAGTTCAGTTGATCCATGTCAAAATAATCTCGACCGTCGAAAAGATTTGATCATCTTTTAATCTGGACTGTCGAAATTATAATTTTGAGGAAATTCGAATTTATCATTTAATTCCATTTTAATTAACTCAAAAATAATATTTTTGAGTTAATTACCTCAAAATTTTGACTTTGACTTAACCACCAAGGCCCAAGGGTCCAAAATTTCTTGAAATTCTCAATATTCCCTTGGCCTGGGACCTTTAAAAATTTATTTTTTAAGGACCAACGAATTTTGCCTTTGAAGAATTTTAACTCACCTAGGACTTAAAATTAATTAAATTTTTGGCTTAGGATTTTTAATTAATTTGGCCAGAAAATTTAATTAATTGACTGAGAGGGGATTTAATTATTTTTTCCAACCCTCTTTACATAAGATAATTACATTTAGACACATAAAGGGGGAATACCCATTCATATAGACCCTCAAATAGTTATCCAATTCTGCGACTCAAAACATGATCTAGTGGATCAAGTAGCTTGTAATAAAATAACCTAGCCAACTAGCTAGGATTATTCCCAAACTACTTTTACAAAGATTCGATAGAGAACACTAGGACTCACTTAGCATCTTGATGACAAAATCCACCCTAGCTTTTGGGTGAGGCTGGAGGGGAAAACTCTGCCAATCACTTGTGTCGAAAAACACAAGTAAATCAGTGAGACAAAAAACCTCCTAGGATAGAAATCGTCACCAAGATACTAGGCTTACCTAGGTTGTTACATACATGATGGTCTTACTTAGATCATTTACATCATAAACATGTAGAATGGGTTTACATCATTTATAAAAATGTCGACTGTTGATGGAATCTGAATGGCACGAACACGTCGAACATGATGAATCCCATTTGAAAAGATGGGGGTCTACTGCTATGGGGTCGTTGACAAAGTGTGGTCAACATCTGGCTCTACTTGAGGACACGTTGCTTCATCGGAGGAATGTGAGAATCCAGAATCTGTATCCAAGTAACATACAAAATTACATAAGTAGCGTCCATCCAAATATCATCATACAACATTAAGCACATGAAAAATAGAAGCTCTTCTAACATTTATTATTCTACTTGACATGAAAAGTAAATCTAATCTAACTACAAAATGAAATGCTGAAAGGACAAGGAGTAGGGTTAGAAATACAATACAAAGGATGCCCAATGGCATCAGATGTCATCTTTGAAGAACAACTTGAGCAATTGGCCATTCGTAGGTAACTGAAGTGGTTCGCCTTCCAACGTGCTCAAGTGCAATGAGTTTGGTCCCGCAATGCCTCTGATAATATAAGGTCCCAGCCACAAATTTTCAAATTTCTTGTGTTTTCCGGGCTTTTCATTTTTTCGGTCCCAAAGTAATACCATGTCTCCAACCTGCAAAGATCTAGATCGAGATGATTTATCAAAGCTTTTCTTAATGTTAGATTGATTCTTATACATATTATCTAAATGTTTCCTACGAGTTTCATCCAACTCCACAATCTGATCAATTCTATTCTGAACATCTTTATTAGTGGAAAAATGTTGAAGGAGTTGGTAAGCTGGTAATTTAAGGTGCATAGGCAAACTTACATCCAAGCCATAGACTAATTCAAAAGGACTTTTACCAGTAGTTTTCTTTTTAGTAATTCTATCTGCCCACAAAGCATACTTGATTTTGCTGTCCCAAGATCGCTTATTATCTCCTACTATCTTCTTGATAATGGTTATAAGATTTTTATTACTTGACTCAGCTAAGCCATTACCCTGAGGATAGTAGTTAGATGAATGAGATAATGTAATGCCATACTTAAAACAAAAAGATGAAAATTCAAGAGAACTAAAAGCCTTGGCATTATCAGTAGTGATCTTGGCAGGGACACCAAATCTAGTAATGATTTGATTTTCAGTAAAGTCCATAATGACCTTTTCATTGGCATTCTTAGCAGAAATGGCTTCAACCCATTTTGTAAAATAATCAGTCGCAGTTAAGATCCAAGAGTAGCCATTGCTAGAATTTTCATGGAATTTCCCGATGAAATCCGGACCCCAATGCTGAAAAGGAGCCTCAACAACCACAGGTTGTAGGGGCAGGGCAGCTAGCTTCTGTTTCCCAGTGAATAGTTGACAGGCTTGGCAACTTTTGACAAAATTATGCACATTTGACAAAATCGAAGGCCAAAAATAACCAGCTCTCAGAATTTTGTGGGCGGTAGTTCTAGCAGCATAATGACCACCACAAAATCCTGAATGAAACTCAGAAATCAACTTTTTAGACTCAATCTCATCAACACACCTAAGTATTATCCCCTTGGGATTTCTCCATCCAAGGCCATCCTTCATGAGGCAATACTTAGTGGCTTTTAATCTAAGAGCCCTTCTTCTATGAACAACTAAATGGTTAGGACATGTAAGACTTAACAAATAATAAATAATGTCCTTATACCATTCATGTTCTCCTAACCTTTGCAGCTCAGGCGAATATGCATCATTAAGACAGATCAAACCAAGCGCTTTCTCATTTCCTTCGGTCATCATTTCAGCCAAGCCTTGACCTTTGACTAACTTGGTGGGCTTAATCTCTAAATCATACTCTTGAATTTTAGTAACCCACCTAGCACGAGTCCCTAAGCAATCAGTTTGAGTTAAGATATCTTTAATCGTGGAATGCGGGACGAAAGCAATGATTTTAGAATAACCCACATGAGTCCTAAAATGCTTAAGAGACTTTACCAAAGCATAGGCTTGCTTTTCCATAGTAGTATAATTTAATTCAGAATTTTGAAGCGCTCTACTCATGAAAGCAATAGGCTATTCGTGACCTTCCTTATTCTTTTGTAACAAGACACCAGCAATAGTATCTTCAGAAGCGAAAGAGAAAATCATAAAATCCTTTGAATAATCAGGACTTGCCAAAACAGGAGCTTTGGCAATAACACCCTTAATCCCTTGAAAATCCTTTTTACCATCTTCTTTCCACAAAAAATTTACATCTTTTTTCAGAATACTTTGAATGGGCTTAACTATTTCTGCGTAATTTGGAATAAATCTTCTAAGAAAATTAGTTTTTCCTAGAAAAGACTGAAGGGATTTAAGATTATGAGGTAGAGGAATCTTTTGGATTGCCTCAACTCTTTCATGATCAATTTTGATCCCACTTTGGAGATGATGTGACCAAGTAATTTCCCTTCAATTACTCCAAAAACAGACTTAGCTGAATTCAAGGAAATCCCGAATTCTCTACATCTATCAAAGACCTGCTTAAGATGACCTATGTGAGTAATACCATCTTTAGAAAAAACAGTAAGATCATCTTGATAAATTTCAATAATTTTTCCAATCAAACCCTTAAAAGCATAATCCATAGCCCTTTGAAAAGTAGCCCCAGCATTAGTCAACACAAAAGGCATTCTAATGTATTCGAAAGTACCCCATGGTGTGTTGAATGTAGTTTTGTGACGATCTTCTTTTTTAATCCAAACTTGATTGTATCCAGAAAAACCATCTAGCAATGACATCATTCTTGAACCTATTACTCTTTGCAACATATTCTCCATGTTGGGCAAAGGGTAATTATCCTTGTTACATGCTAGATTAAGGTTTCTAAAATCGACACAAAGTCTAATGGTACCATTCTTCTTCCTAACAATCACCGGGTTGGAACACCATGTTGAATGTCTAGTTTGAGCAATGATTCCAGCTGCGAGCATTTTTGAAAGATCTTTCTGAACCAACGGGGCTAACTTAGGATTTATTTGCCTAAGCTTTTGACGAAAAGGTTTAGCATTCTCATCTTTCAAAGGGATAATGTGTTGCATGACATCTTCCCTATATCCTTTTAACTCATCATATGAAAATGCTAAAACATCCCTATATTCATGAAGTAAGTTGGTCAACTTTTTCCTTTCTTCTTCATTAGTACCTTTACCAATTTTGACAATCTTAGGGTCCTTAGAAGTACCAAGATTTACTTCAATGAATTCACCCGGATCCATTTTATTCTCCTCTTTCAACTTTGTGGCATCATGCCGATCAAAGTGTTGTTGTAAAGCAACAATATTCCCAGGAGTAGGATTTATAATATCATCATGATCCTTAGATCCATCCTCCTTAGAACTTATTCGAAAATTTTCAAACTCATCCAAATTATTAAGAAAACGAATGGCTTGCTTTTCATCATTAAAAGCTTGCCAATGCTTTGAATTATCTGGGACTGAAGGTCTGAAAATAATTTCCATTTTTATCTTATCCTTAATTAATTCATCAGATAATTGTAAAGTAGAAGCGGCCAGCGAGCTCATCCGCTAAGGCATTCTTTTCTCTTGGGATAGCTTCAAGGTTAATGGCATCGAAGTGTTCCATAACATCCCACACAACATTTCGATAATTCCTTAATCTTTGATTTTTACATGTAAATTTATTTTTAACTTGCATGATAACCAGATCAGAGTCTCCCTTGATACTAAGCAACTTAATTCTTAAAGCTTTTGCCAACTCAAAACCCAACAACAAGGCTTCATATTCAGCCACATTATTGGTTGCATTGAACTCAAGTCTATAGGCAAACATAAAAATATGACCAAGGGGAGACTTCAAAACAATTCCAGCACCCTTACCATACCTAGATGCTGCACCATCAAAATGCATGTACCAAACTTGATCCTTTAGGTCCTCAAACTTCTCATCAACCTTGTAATCTAAGGGAACCATGAAATTATACATAATAGCATAATTCCCCATGTCAGGTTGTTCCTTAATTATTTCATTATGAGGCTTTTAGGATCTTCTACTTGGAATCTTCTTTCAGGCTCTCTATTAAGCTTCACAAACCCTTCATCTCTGGGGGAAGGAATGATAGCATAAGACCAGTTCATATGAATACTTCCTCCTAGATCAGAGGCCCACTTTCTAGATAACAACATACCCCAAGCATCTGGAACATCAACTACAACTATGTCCATAACAATCATGATGTCAGGGTAAACCGATAAATGAACTTGTAAATCCTTGATTAACCCATGAACTTCAATTTTCTTAGAATCCATGGCACATATGTTGTAGTATGGTCTAGAAACTCTTAAATTAAGCTGTTCCATGACCCTCTTGGTCATGACACAAGCTGAAGCACCAGAATCCAGCATACAATTATTCAATTTATAACCATTAACCATTAAAGTAACAAAAAATCGCTGATGATCCTTGTTATCCGACTCCATTTTTTGCAGATATATAGGGGCATCTTGATAAGAAACTTAAGGAGTCTTATCTTGAGCAACATTAACATGCGAAACTCCAAGAACATCTAAAACTTTAGCTCTTTGAGTAGGAAGCTTTAATATCTCAGTAACAGGTACCAAGATCTTAGCATTATTCAACCATGCACCCAAATCAATATTCAAACCAGGACTATGATTAAAAATTCAGGGGGAGTTTGATTATGACCTTGCTCTTTATCCCTTCTTTGATAAGTTAATCCTTTGTCCTTTGCAATTTCCAAAACTTGATCAGGAGAAGGCTTTTCACCAAATAATTCAATCATCAAATCCCTCTCATGATCAAAATTATTGATACTATGCGAAGATGTGGAAGGCCTAACATCTTGACTATTTTCCTTAACTTCCATCCAATCTTCCATAGACAAAGAGAACTCCTTACCAACGACATTTATCTGATTACTTGCCCCAAACATTCCACTATTCATGATTCTTTTAACAGTGGGACAAGTAACCTCCTCATGAAAAGCATCACAAGCTCTACAATAAGGTGGAGCTTCATCAACCATATTATTAGATTCAAGCAGATTAGGAGGTCTTTGCTCACTCGGATGACCCTTTTTCTGCCAAGTATTATTACCTTGATTGTTATTATTATGATTCCTAGGTTGGGAATTTTGCGTTTGAACCCTTTCCATTTGGACCAACCTAGACTGTAAAGTGCTTATTTCCTTAGCATGGTCAAAGATTAATTTCGCTTGGTTAAGCTCCATGCTTTCAAGATTTTGCATTAACTTTTTCATAGGGTCGTCATCATCTTCTAGAGGTTCTTTACCTTTAGGCCCTTTTAATTTAGTCGAAGCCCTATCAAAACCAGGAATTTCAGATTTCCCTGATGCCCTTTTATCCTTTTCAAGTTCTTCAGCTAAAGATTGGCAAGCCTTATAATTGGCAGTTTTAGCACGCCTTAACTCATATGAAGTATCAGAATTAAAAGCATCAATGTAAAAGTTCAGAAGAGATTCATCAGGAGGCTTATGACTTTGAGATATTTCTCTAAGGATACCATTAAATCTCCTATTAAATTCTTCAATCGTTTCATTTTCTTTCTTTTTTATGGTACTGATCTCTTTCACCAAATGCCTATCTTACCTTTTATCACCATACTTATCTTTAAAGGCAACTACAATTGATTCAAAGGTATCGAATGAATTATCAGGTTTTTCAGTAAACCATTCCATAACATCTTGGTCAAAAGTAAGAACAAAAAGCCTCATCTTTACATCATCGAAATTGTTATTTGCAACCGCAAATCTATTCCACCAATTAGCAAAAGAAAACAAATGAGATTTGACACTAACTGCATTATTTCCTTGAAAAGAAGGTAATTTATCCATTCCAGTTTGAGGGAAAGCATGGGGATAACCCTGAATATTAGCAAAATTACACGGGGCATATAATTCCATGATATCGTGTTGAGGCGGATCACAAAAAAGAGAATGGATATTAGAGAGAGCTTCCGGGCCGAGATTAACAAGAAGTGTACGAGAAGAGAGCTTGTGTAATCGGACTCTGAGAACCTTTTCAGGATCTGGAGTAGGATTAATCAAGCTACTTGGATGTCTTCTAGTACAAATTCTTGTGGAAGATGAAGCCAATGGAGTCGCCACTAGGACAGGAAGCTAACTCAAATACCTAAGATAAAAGATGAATACAACGATGAAAGTTATAAAGCCAAAGTCCAATAAATGGGTCCCCGACAACGGCGCCAAAAAATGTTGTCACACAAAATGTCTAGGCACTGCGAAAACCGCTCAAATCGGGGGCTGTCACCCTGATCCCCAATCTCTCTATCTAAGGTGTCTCCTTGCAAGCTAAGGGAGGTAGACCCTAACAAAAATGAAGGAAAAGAAATAGTTGAAAATCAACCAATTCAGAAGACACAGCTAAAAGACCAAGTACTTGTCAAGATTAACGAGATTTTATAGATCCAATTAGATTTGAAGCTTTAAAACCAGTGCTTTGTGGAGTCAAAATATCCCGTTATGAAATTAAAGTCAAGTATCTGTTATGTAACTGCTGCTATGAAAAATAGATTCACCACAATGATATTCAATAAAACGCACCACAACTATGCATTAAAATACTTTGAACCCACAGCAATGTTATCATGAGATGACCATCAAATTTAAATGCCAGATATTTGCAATATTTCCGAATTTATGATATTCCAAATAAGTCCAATTCAGAAACCTATAGTCAAACTTTAGATAGAAAATTAAATGTTAATTTGACTATGGAAAATTTTTGAATTTTTTGAGAATTTTCTAAATTTTTTATTTATTTCTAAAATTTATCTAAAATCTAAAATCAATCTCAAACTAAAGCTAAAGCCTAAAATAAAACAAGGAGGTAAAATTTTTTGTTTTTTGTTTCTTTTTTTATTTTATTTTTTATTTCTTTTTAAAATCTAAAAAAAATAAAAATTAAACTAAAAAAAATGAAACTAAAACTAAAAGATCTAAAATCAAAACTAAAACAAATTTAAATAAAATCTAAAAATCTAAAAGCTAATAAAACTAAAACTATGGAAAAATAACAAAATTAAAATTGAAAGTTAAATAAAAAAAAATTAAACTAAGATTTAACAAATAAAACTATAGCAAAACTAATTAAAATCTAAAATTAAAAATCTAAAGTCTACGTTTTAAAACTAAGGCCCAAAACTTAAAAAAAATTAAAATCTAAAACTTACGTTTAAAACCAGAATGCATGAGTTTTTGTTTTTTTATGCAGGCACAGCAATACGGATTTGTACGGATCATACGGACGGCAAGGAGAAGCAGCCACGACAGCGTGAAGGAGAAATGGCTATGCAGACTGTACGATGAATTTTTTTTAAGCACAGAGAAATTTTCATACGGACCCTGCGAAAACACAATTTCGTAAGATAGCTTTGGGAATTAGGAAACAATGGGTTTTTTCAGATTTATGAATTTTGAGAGTCGGCTGGTCTAACTGAAGACTTCCCCAAACGCTCAAACTTAAAAAAAAAACGATCTCTGCACGCTTAGATCTGAATTTTAGATTGATAGAGATTAAAAAATAAACATGAAACGTTTCAGAAAAACAGATAACTAATCTTTTCGTTAAATCAAAATGCAATTTTAGTAACCCAGAAAAATGCACAAGATACTTGTATGCGGATTAATCCATAAAGACCATCAACCTTCAAATGCCAATAGAAGTAGCAGAGTTTAGAGACAACATCACCACATAGATCTGGAAAAGGAACACCAAAATTTGTAACCCCAAAGTTTTTATGCTTTATTCATAAAAACAAAATCACAAGAGCTTCCAAGAACAAGTGCACGATTCCGAGATCGGATGCAAATGAAAGACCTCTAATTTATAGGATAAAATCTCTAATGGCTAGTTCAGTTGATCCATGTCAAAATAATCTCGACCGTTGAAAAGTTTTGATCATCTTTTAATCTGGACCGTCGAAATTATAATTTTGAGGAAATTCGAATTTATCATTTAATTCCATTTTAATTAACTTAAAAATAATATTTTTGAGTTAATTACCTCAAAATTTTGACTTTGACTTAACCACCAAGGCTCAAGGGTCCAAAATTTCTTGAAATTCTCAATATTCCTTTGGCCTGGGACCTTTAAAAATTTATTTTTTAAGGACCAACGAATTTTGCCTTTGAAGAATTTTAACTCACCTTGGACTTAAATTTAATTAAATTTCTGGCTTAGAATTTTTAATTAATTTGGCCAGAAAATTTAATTAATTGACTGAGAGGGGATTTAATTATTTTTTCCAACCCTCTTTACATAAGATAATTACATTTAGACACATAAAGGGGGAATACCCATTCGTATAGACCCTCAAATAGTTATCCAATTCTGCGACTCAAAACATGATCTAATAGACCAAGTAGCTTGTAATAAAATAACCTAGCCAACTAGCTAGGATTATTCCCAAACTACTTTTACAAAGACTCGATAGAGAACACTAGGACTCACTTAGCATCTTGATAACAAAATCCACCCTAGCTTTGGGGTGAGGCTGGAGGGGAAAACTCTGCCAATCATTTGTGTCGAAAAACACAAGTAAATCAGTGAGACAAAAAACCTCCTAGGATAGAAATCGTCACCAAGATACTAGGCTTACCTAGATTGTTACATACATGATGGTCTTACTTAGATCATTTATATCATAAACTTGCAGAATGGGTTTACATCATTTATAAAAATGTCGACTGCTGATGGAATCTGAATGGCACGAACACGTCGAACATGATGAATCCCATTTGAAAAAATGGGGGTGTACTGCTATGGGGTCGTTGACAAAGTGTGGTCAATAGGACCCTAAGTCTAACTTAGGAAAATTAAAAGATTAAAGTGAATTAAATTTGTTAGTGTCAGTTTTTGCATCCTGTCACCAGTGATCAACTGGACTCTTATCATGTTCTAATAGGGTACTTAAGTCAAATTTTTGTCATTTCATTAAGTCATCATGCAAAAGTTTGGTCACTGGATGTAGATCTAGGTCTGTTTTTACTCCTTCCAAAGTTTTACTAATTGCTGGTTCATTTCACCTCTCAGCTGAGTGTACCATCATTAAAAAGTTGTCATCATCATTATAGTCATCTTTATCACGGTTTCATTCAGTCTAGAGTCTCCATTAGGTCTTTAGGGTTCCATGGTCATCAAATCATCATTCCATGCATAAAGTCCAGCAAGTGGAGGAGTGACAATAAAGTAATTTCATCAATAAATTTGATTTCAAAAAAAAAATGTAATTTTATGTTCTTAATTTGTAATAACTTAATAAGTACTTCAGAATTCCAAGTAGCTGCAAAATGCCCAAATTCCACCAGTAAATGTTCAAGGTTCTAGGAAGAAGTTCAATGTTCGAAAGCCACCAAAAGTTCAAAGTTCAAATGATCAAGTTCAAAGTTAAAAGAAAAATCAAATGAAAGGTTGATTTTGAAAAGAAAAATGTGGGTCCATGATCATTTAATGATTTTAATCTAAGTTTAGAAGGCCCTAAAAGACCAAAAGATATTCATTCTTACTCTTCAGAATCGAGTTGCTAACTTGCCCAAGTCAAAAATCAAATTTTTACTTCAAGAAATTGAGTTTAAGGTGTAGCGCTGCGCTTTTCCTTAAGGTGTTGCGCTTTTCTGGAGAACGTTGCGTTTTGCACGCTGTGCTTTTCCTCAGCTCGCTACGCTTTGTCCAGTGAAGTTGCATTTTTTCTCCTGGAGGCATAAAACCAAGTTTTGAAGGCTTCAAAAGGTTGTTAGTGGTCAAGCATTTGTGGACATGTAAGTTACATTCAACAAACTCCTCCTTGCTGCTCAATCTCATAATTTTAGTGTGGAAACCCTCCATTGACCTCCATGCTGTGTTTTAGTGGTTAAGATCTACTTTTCAAAGTTTGCAAGGTAAATTTACTTTCCCCTAGACTTTTTTACCTCCCTCACACTCTTAATCATTCCTCACAGCCCTCACATCCCTTCATTCCCCACTCCTAAATCTAGAGGGACTGCATCACCCCTGCCTGTAGCTGATCTGGCTGATCTGAAGCTGGATATTGGCCCTCCTGGCTCAGAACCCCAGCCTCTATCTTTCTCCGGACTGACTCCAAGAGACACTGCGCTGGCTCTGCGTGATTCTCTACAGTAACTGCGTCACCCTAGCCAGAAACCACGCTGTCTCTCTTCTGCATTGATGGTGCCTCTCTCTGAAATGTATTCTTGGCTCTCCTGACCAATCTCTGCTTCTGCCCCTCTCCGGATCTGATCACTGAATCAAATCACTTAGCAAGCCCAGCTCTAGTGATTTGTTCTTGATCAAAAGCTGTGTCTCCTCACACAAATTCGAAAATGCTTGATGGCTCAAGCGTCAAGTGTATTTTCCATAGGCCCCTCACCCTCCTTCTTATAATCTTTCATTGACTCTTCAACAGCCAAGATTAAAACATAATCAAGGGCTAAGATTAACTTTGAGGTGATCCATGGCTTTATCTAGAAGATTCACACTTGATTTAATTAATATACTTTAATTAATCAAATTCCCTAAGTTTAGACTTAGGAAAACATAAAAAATGATTAATTAATTTAATTAAATCATCTCTAAGTGGAATTTTCCAGAACCATTTCTTGGTTTTATGGAATACATGTGTATTAGCCTATATACAAAATTACAAGGCTAGAGCACATCGGATGCTACCATAAATCAACATGAAGCAGGGGCACATGCCAAGCGCTTCATCATGGAAGGGGTTAAGGATCATGTGGTACCACACATAGTCGAGAAGAAGATGGCTAATGAGATGTGGAAAGCTTTAACCACACTGTATCAAGGGAAATTCATCTAGAAGAAGATGCTTCTGTACTAAGGGAGAAGAAATCGGTCCTTTCCTCTTCAGGTTGCAGGCGATTTGGGATCAGCTGATTTCCATGGGGGTCAAGGTGGAGGATGATGTCATGGTGAGGACTACTCTAAATGCAGTCACAGAGGATTGGGAAACGTTTGTTCAAAGCATCTTGGGCAGATAGGACCTTCCAAATTGGGACGATATGTGGGTTATCCTCCTACAAGAGGAAATTCGTCAAATGACCAAGAGACAAACCAACATCGGATCAAGCAAAGTGAAGAAGGAGGAAGAGGAAGATGCAACCCTAGCATCTAAGAAGTAGCAAGGGAAAAAGAAGCGTGATCTATTTAAGATCAAATGTTTCCAATGTGGTGAACTTGGACACTTCGCCAAAAATTGTCCTCTAAGGAAGAAGGACAAGGAAGCTTCTAGTTCCAAGGCTGGGACAACTAAAGAAGATGATGGCTCCGACGATGACGTAGCCATGAGCGCTCATGTACCTCGAGAGAAGAGGTGGGGCAACATTGATTTGTAGAGCGGCTACAGAGTGGTGGCGGGATCCTTGAGTAACCCAACTCTTGGATCACATCCGTGCTACGGGAGCCAAAGTAATTACTGAAGCAGTCCACACAAATAATGCCGCAGAATGAATCTAAGTGCTAAAACAATCTGAACAAAATACAATGAAAAACAACCACATTGACACAGTTATTTTTGGACTAAGTCCCCGAAAAAACCCAACTTGGGAAAACTGGTGCAGCAGATCTGAGGGTTTGTATTATTAAACAACAGAATCTTGAATACAACTAGGGTGCCAACATCCGGCAAACCCTTCAGAGAAATCTCGACAACAAAAATAACTGTGAGATATACCTCACTCAGCAAGTCTTCGACTGATCAAAAACAACACTGATGAAGCCCTCATTTCCTCTGCATGATTGCTTACACTGGATCTGCGTAAGCCTGCGTAGGCAAGCTTGAGGAACTACTTCACCCTTCTCTGTAGCTGATCTCGCTAATCTGAAGCTGGATCTTGGCCCTCCTGGCTCAGAACCCCAGCCTCTAGCTTTCTCCGGACTGACTCCAGGAGACACTGCGCTGTCTCTGCGTGATTATCTGCAGGAACTGCGTCACCTCTGCCAGAAACTGCGCTGCCTCTTTCCTGCGTGGATGCTGCCTCACTCTGAAATGTATTCTTGGTCCACCTGACCAATCTCTGCTTCTGCCCCTCTTTGGATCGGATCATTGAATCAAATCACTTAGGAAACCCAGCCCTAGTGATTTGTTCTTGATCAAAAGCTGTGTCTCCTCACACAAATTCGAAAATGCTCAATGGCACAAGTGACAAGTGTGTTTTCCATAGGCCCCTCACCCTCCTTCTTATAATCTTTCATTGAATCTTCAATGGCCAAGATTAAAACATAATCAAGGGCTAAGATTAACTTGGAGGTGATCCATAACTTTATCTAGAAGATTCACACGTGATTTAGTTAATACCCTTTAATTAATCAGTTTCCTTAAGTTTAGACTTTAGGAAAACATTAAAAAACGATTAATTAATTTGATTAAATCATCTCTAAGTGGAATTTTCCAAAACCATTTCTGGGTTTTATGGAATACATGTGTCTTAGCCTATATACAAAATTACAAGGCTAGAGCACATCCGATGCTACCATAAATCAACACTCCCTCTTAGCAAGGAAAGTGCTCTAGCAAAACACCTCAATGTGTTGTTGATCTGACTTCTGGAAAATCTGCTGCTTGTGCTATTGATGCTGCTCACCAATACTGCACAAAAATGCTGCATCTGTACTGCTGTTGACTCTGCATGCTACTGCCAAATACCACTATACTGCAACTCCCTCTAAATTCTGCAAACATGTTGCTGCACTGCTCTGCAGTGCGTGAGCACTATTCTGCTCTGCGCTGTACCACCTGTGCTCTGCGCTGATGTTGCTCCTCTGCTGCTGCTGCTCAACTACTGCTGCATTGTTGCTAATTGCAACAGAAAAACATCCGAAATTGGACAAGCAAGTCTGCAACTGAAAAATAAGACTGACTGCTGCTAGTTTCTGCACTAGCTCTCTGAAAATACTGCGCTGTTGCTGCTCTGCACTGCGTGAGCACTACTCTGCACTGCGTTGCACCAGTGTGCACTGTGCTGTTACTCCCTCTCTGTGCTGATCAGACTCTAGTACTGCTAGCTACTGCATTGTTTTCTCATCTTCTGTTGCAACTATCCATCCTGCTACTATCTTTAGGCTACCGTAGCTCACATGTGATCCAAGAGTTTGGAAATACTCAAGGATCTCGCCTTCTTGTAGATTCTGGATCTACAAATCCAAGTCAGCCCATTTCTCTCTTCTTGGAATATGAGCTAACATAGCATAATCTCTTTCTGCCTCAATCTTGGTAGCTCTTGCTTGTGGATCTTCCTTTTCCTATTTATCATTTTTCTTAAGAGGACATTGTGTGGCATAATGTCCCATTTCACCACATCGGAAGCACTTGATCTTGGACAAATATTTCTTTTTCTGCTTCTGTTGCCCTTTTGATGCAAGGGTAGTGTTATCTTCTTCTTCCTTCTTGACCTTTGAACTGCTACTGCCATCCTCCAAGTGGATTTTTAGGAGATCTCTCCTCAACTCCTCTTGCTATAATGCTGCCCACATTGCTTTTCAACCTGGAAGTCTTTCTCTGCCTAACATACTTTGGACAAAGACTTGATAATCCTTTGAAACAGAGTTCAGTGTGAGCCTTACTAGCTTTGAGTCTTTAGGAGCAGATCCTACTGCAGATAGTTAATATCGGTTTTCCTGGATCCGAGACAAGAAGGAGTCAAAACACTCTCCCTTCTTCATCCTGATATTCCACATCTTCTCTTCAAGGTACATCTTCCACTACTTGGAAGATCCTTGGTATAGCTTTCCCAGCCCTACCCACATTTCTCTAGCAGTGGCTTTGGCTGTTATATGAGGTACGATATGATCCTTCACTGTTATATGAGGTACGATATGATCCTTCATTCCATCTAAGATCAATCGCTTGGCTCTAGCCATATTCTTCTTGAACTGCCTCAGGTGTTGCTGCATCAAGAGGTTCTACAACTGCGCTGTCTATGAGGGCTTTCAGATCATGCTCATCAAGGAGAAGTTCTATCCTTGATTTCCAGATAACGTATTTGGAGGCACCCGCCAATCTATCTTGGTCACGCAGTCCATTGCTGGCCATCTCCTCAACTGTCGATATCTTGCTCTAACCGTCTGCTCAACTAGACTTATGCACTCCTTGTGGAGTAAGTCACTTCTTTTGCTGCTGCACGGGAAAAAATGAGTTTCTTTGAGTAAGAAACTCTCTGAGATCAAGAAATCCCCAACTGCGTTTTTCAGAAATTTTCTGACACTTATGCACCAGCTCTTACTGCTGTGTAGTAATTGCGTCCTTCAGCTACGCTGATCTGCTAAGCTGCCTCTTCTGCAACTGAAAAAGCTTACCCCTCTGTCAACTCTCTCAGAGGGAGCCTTTTCTGCACTGGAAGGCCCTCTTGGCCTGGACAGCGTAATTTTCTGGGAGGGTCTGCTGCTGCTTACGTAGATCCCAGACTCTACAGCGCTGATCTGCTGGTTCTCTTCACTTCTCCTGCACTTCAGCTTAAGTAAGCTCTGATACCATGTGAAAAATCCTAGATCTGGATTCCTACTGCAACAAATCTGAATTACTTCTCCTATTAATTTGATAATTATTTCGTTACATTGAAATACCGAAGTAATTACTGAAGTAGTGTACACAAATAATGTTGCGGAATAAATTTAAGTGCTGAAACAATCTGAACAAAATTCAATGAAAAACAACCACATTGACACAGTTATTTTTGGACTAAGTCCCCGGAAAAACCCAACTTGGGAAAACTGGTGCAAAAGATCTGAGGGTTTGTATTATTAAGCAGCAAAATTTTGAATACAACTAGGGTGCCAACATCCGGCAAACCCTTTAGAGAAATCTAGACAGCAAAAATAACTGTGAGATATACCTCACTCAGCAAGTCTCCGGCTAATCAAAAACAGCGTTGATGAAGCCCTCACTGCCTCTGCGCGATTGCTTATGTTGGATCTACGTAAGCCTGCGTAGGCAAGCTTGATGAACTGCGTCACCCTTCTCTGTAGCTGATCTGGTTGATTTGACGCTGGATCTTGGCCCTCCTGGCTCAGAACCCTAGCCTCTAGCTTTCTTCGAACTGACTCCAAGAGATAGTGCTCTAGCTCTGCGTGATTCTCTGCAGGAACTGCGTCACCTCTCCCAGAAACTACGCTATCTCTTTCCTGCGTGGATGCTGCCTCACTCTGAAATGTATTCTTGGTCCACTTGACCAATCTCTGCTTTTGCCCCTCTCTGGATCTTATCACTGAATCAAATCACTTAGCAAACCCAACCCTAGTGATTTGTTCTTGATCAAAAGATGTGTCTCCTCACACAAATTCGAAAATGCTCAATGGCTCAAGTGACAAGTGTGTTTTCAATAGGCCCCTCACCCTCCTTATAATCTTTCATTGACTCTTCAACGACCAAGATTAAAACATAATCAAGGGATAAGATTAACTTGGAGGTGATCCATGACTTTATCTAGAAGATTCACACTTGATTTAATTAATACCCTTTAATTAATCAGTTTCCCTAAGTTTAGACTTTAGGAAAACATTAAAAAATGATTAATTAATTTAATTAAATCATCTCTAAATGGAATTTTCCAAAACCATTTGGGTTTTATGGAATACATGTGTGTTAGCCTATATACAAAATTACAAGGCTAGAGCACATCCGATGTGACCATAAATCAACAACTTCAACTCATATGACTGGAGTACGAGAATACTTCTCGAGCTATAGGGAAGAGCAGATGAACTTCCAGATCACTATGGGAAATAGCACGAAGTGCACTCCATTTGGGAGAGGATCTGTAGTGATTCAAACGGAAGCAGGAACCAGTGTCAGAATCACGGATGTACTACATGTTCCAGGGCTTGGGATGAACCTAATCTCAGTATCCCAGTTGCAGGACAAAGGGTATGACATACACTTTACCGAAAAGAAAGTATATGTTAAGCATCCCATTTGGAAGCAAGCAAGGCAAATTAGAATCAGAAGCAACAGAATATACAGGTTGCAAATCGAAACTCCGATGGCACTAGTCAATAGTAATCTCGAAGACAAGAAAGCGTTGAATGAACTTTGGCATAGAAGAATGGGGCACCTGCATCATGGTGCATTGAAGATTCTCAGAGAAACAGTTGATGGGGCACTTGTTCTCAGCACAGAGCATGATGATGTTTGCTGAGGATGCGTACTTGGGAAGTACGCTAAGGCAGCTTTTCCCAGAAGTGAAAACAGGGGAGCAAGCATTTTGGGATTGATACACTCAGATATCTATGGACCAATGTTCACTAACGTTCTCAAAGCTGGCAAATATTTTGTCACATTCATTGATGATCACTCCAGGAAGACTTGGATCTACTTCCTAAAGACAAAAGATGAAGTCTTTGAAAAGTTTAAAGAATTCAAGGCTCTTGTTGAAAACATGATGGGGAAGAAGATCAAGACATTGCGTTCAGATAAAATTCAAGGCTCTTGTTGAAAACATGATGGGGAAGAATATCAAGACATTGCGTTCAGATAATGGTGGGGAATACATAGTTGGAGACATTACAAATTTCTGCGCAAAGGAGGGCATCAGGAGAGAGTGGACTGCGCCATATGATCCAGAGAAGAATGGTGTGGCAGAACAGAAGAACATGACAGTTGTAGGAGCAGCCAAGGCCATGTTATTTGACCTTGATTTACCTCGATATTTATGGGCTGAAGCCTGCAATATGACAATGTATATCCAGAACAGGACACATCATAGAGCATTGAGTAAGAAGACTCCTTAGGAAGTTTTCACAGGGAAGAAACTGAAGGTAGGGCATCTTCGAATATTTGGTAGCATGGCTTACTGTCATGTACCCAACGAGAAGAGAAGCAAGCTAGATCAAACTGCAGAAAGGGGGTATCTTGTAGGGTACACTGACACCTCCAAGGCATATAGGATCTATATTCCTGATAGTAGGAAGGTTGTGATCAGACGCGATGATAAGTTCATGGAGGATAGAGCGTTTCAGAAATCGCGTGATATGCTGGTAGAGGATCAAACTGCAGAAGTTCCCTTGGTCGAAAAACAACAGGGGCACTAAGAAGAACAGATAGGAAGATAGACTTTGGTACCAAGGACAGGTACTAACATTTTCACAAAGGAAAATCAGGGGGATACTCAGTCAGAGGAGCCATTAGATCAGGAGGAAGAGTTGAGAGAGAAATCTTCCACCAGTGGTCGGATCAACAGGGAAGCTCAACAAATACTAAGGGACGCATAAAACTTCATTGGGACTCCCAAGAACGGGAAGAGACAACACAAACCTCCTAACAGGTACCAGGCATTGGTGGCTCAAGTAGAGGAACCTTCCAGCTTCCAAGAAGCTGTTCAGCAACAAGTATGGGTAGATGCCATGATAGAAGAGTATGCTTCTATCATGACAAATGATGTCTGGGAAGTTGTACCCAGACCTCAGAGCAGATCAGTTGTTGGATCACGTTGGATCTACAAGATCAAGTACGTTGCAGATGGCAGTGTAGAGAAATACAAGGAAAGGTTCGTGGCAAAAGGGTATGCTCAGATGGAAGGCATTGATTATGAGGGGACATTTGCACCAGTTGCCAGATATACCTCCATCCAGACTGTCGTATCTTTAGCTGCACAAATGGGATGGGAGATTCATCAAATGGATGTCAAGACAACATTCTTGAAAGGAGAAATTGAGGAAGAGGTATATATCGAATAGCCAGAGGGTTTTGAGACTCATGAAAGGAGGTCTCATGTATGTAGATTAAAGAAAGCCCTGTACAGGCTTAAGCAGGCTCCGAGAGCATGGTATGGTCGGATAGATAGCTATTTGCAAAAGATGGGATTTGTCAAGAGTGATTTGGATCCCAATCTTTACTACTTGTTGGTGGAGGATGAGCCATTGGTACGAGTACTATATGTAGATGATCTGTTTCTCACAGGATCATCAAGGCTCATCAAGGATTGCAAACAGAATCTAGAAGTTGAATTCGACATGAAGGATTTGGGGTTGATCCACTACTTCCTAGGATTGGAAGTTTGTCAGATAGATGGAGATATCTTCATGGGACAAGAGAGGTATGCCTTGGAAATTTTGAAGAGGTTCAGAATGCAGGATTGCAGGCCCATGGCCACACCCATGATCACCAATTGGAAAAAGATAGATGCATTAGAAGATACAAAGGTAGACCCCACCTTATACAGACAACTCATCAGGTCATTGATGCATCTGTTTAACACTAGACCAGACATTTGCTTTGCTGTCAACACTCTTAGTCAGTTCATGGTGGAACCCAAAAGAGTGCACTGGGCCGCAGCAAGGCACGTCCTGAGGTATACACGAGGAACAGTCAGATTCGGTATCAGATATGGCAGAGGAGAGGATGTCAGACTTAGTGGATTCACAGATGCAGATTGGGCAGGTAGCTTAGTGGACAGAAAAAGTACCTCTGGGTACTATTTCAGCATTGGATCAGGAATGGTGTCCTGGTGTAGCAGGAAACAAAAGTCAGTAGCATTGAGCACAGCCGAAGCAGAGTACATGGTAGCTAGTACAGCTACATGCGAAGCAATCTAGCTTCGGAAACTTCTTGTGAGTCTATTCAGAAGTAGGATGGAACCAACTAGCGTTTACTGTGACAATCAGAGTTGTATCAAACTCTCTGAAAATCCAGTATTTCATGATCGGTCCAAACATATTGACATCAGATGTCATTTTATCAGAGACTGTGTTCAGCGTGGGGTAGTACAACTCTAGTACATTCCCACAGGTGAACAAACAATGGATATACTCACTAAGGCTCTGGGGAGAATTAAAGTCACTTAGTTCAGGGAAAAATTGGGTATGATTGAAAATCCATTTCAATAAGAAATGGATCCTCAACGCAGTTGAAGGAGGGAGTTGCAGTACAGTGGAAGTTGGCAGTAGTAAGCAAAGCAACAACAATACAGATGCAAAATTTCTTGTGCAATGTTGATGAGCAGTATCAACATCACAGCAGCAGATGTTACAGAAGTCAGATCAACAACACTTTGAGTTGTTTTGCTAGGGCACTTTCCTCGCTAAGAGGGAGTGTTGATTTATGGTAGCATTGGATGTGCTCTAGCCTTGTAATTTTGTATATGGGTTAAGACACATGTATTCCATAATACTCAGAAAAGATTTTGGAAGATTCCACTTAGAGATGGTTTAATTAAAATAATTAATCATTTTTTAATGTTTTCCTCAGTGTAAACATAGGGAAACTGATTAATTAAAGGGTATTAATTAAACTAAGTGTGAATCTTCTAGAAAAAGTCATGGATCACCTCCAAATTAACCTTAGCCCTTGATTATGTTTTAATCTTGGCCGTTGAAGGTTCAACAGAAGAATATAAGAAGGAGGGTGAGGAGCCTATGGAAAGACACATCAGACGGAGAAAGAATCAAGAGTTCGATTTCTTTAGTGAGAGGAAGAATCGAAGTGGTTCTCATTTGCAGAGAGGGGAAAGTGAAATCTCTAGGAGGGAGAATTTCTGAAATAGAGAGTGCATGAAGAGGAGAGAGAGAGGAGCCAAAGCATCAGCGCAGAGTTACCCTAGCAGTAGTTACACTGGGCCAGCGCAAAGAAGCAGAGGGAGTTCCATTTTCTGTTGAAGGGGCAGCTGAGGGTTCATCAAGTGTCAAGAGGACATTTCGGGAAGGAAGGAGCACTCTAGTCTCGTACAGTAGCAAGCACAGAAGCAACCACGACAAGCAGCAGAAGCAATGATGCAGTGACAGTGTGAGTGACGCAGTCACTACACAGAAATCACGTAGAGCCAGTCAGTGTGAGTGCAGGCCAGTGCTGGAACTCAAATGGTGATGTGAGAATTGTCTCACTCAGTGTTTTCTCATCAGAATTCTTCAGGTGATTGATTGACATTTACAATCACATTTGTACTCAGAATTTCTGCATAATAAAGAAACCCTCAGATCTGCTGCACTGGCTTTCCCACATTGGGTTTTTCCATGGACAATTTTCCAAAAATAACGGTGTCTATGTGTGATTACTTGTGCTATTTTTATATGTGATTTTTTAATCGTGAAGTCTGCAGCATATTTTATTTTGTTATTTAACACAAGAGAAATGTTAAATAATTGTGTTTGACAATGCAATAGAAGAAATTTAATAAGTAGCTGCAGTAGAATTCTCCATTATAGAATTCTCACACAGATAATTACAATTGCAACCCTCAAAAGGGGAATACCTGTTTGTTATAGACCCTCATATTATTTACCCATTTCTACGACACAATATGATCTAGTATACCAAGTGATATGTAATAATATAATTTAGCCAAATAGCTTAAATTATTCCCAAATCACTTTGACAATAGACTCGACTAAGCACACTAGGACTTACCTAACACTTTGTCAATAAATTTCACCCTAGCTTTGAGGTTTAAGCTGGAGGGAAAAAACTCTTTCGATTAGCCATGTTTAGAAACACAGGTAATCATTGAGGTTAAAAACCTCCTAGGATGAAATTCGTCGCAAATATCATAGCCTTACCTAGGTTGTTACATAATTACATGGTCGTAATTACAACTTGCAGAATTTGGGTTTACAATAACATGACAAATAACTGTGGAATTTTCAATCTGAAAAGTCTACATTTGCAGTGATAGATTTATTTCTCCTACTTATTATTTCAATAAGTTATTTACAGAAATCTATCGATAAATTTCAAAATAAATACTACTGCAACATTCACAATTATATATGCAGATAAGTAAACAGTAAAGGACATAAGCATAAGAATCAATCACATGTACACAGTTGTTTTTGGACAATTGTCCCTGGAAAAACCCAATGGGGGACCGATGCAAAAGATGAGGGTTTTATTAAAATTCTTCAGCAAATGAATCTCTATAAGGATTCTATTGGCAGACAAAATTTGAAGACACCTGAGACAAAATTCTCGGCTCCTGCCAAAAATTTCCTGATACCCTGATCAACCTCTGCTTCTCTTTGTGCCTGTCTGCGTGTTTCTCTGCGCAATCCCTGCACTGGACTGCGTAAGTCTGCGTAGGCTCTGCGTGGGTTCACAATGCTGTAGCCCTGTGCTAGCTCCTGTGACCCACTGGATCCCTCTGTTCTTGATCTTAGTCACTTCTGACTCCCTCCTCCTTCTGCTTCTTCAACTCTCTGCCCTGCAACTATTCCACTGAGATCGAATTCTATTACTTCAGAATTGATCTCCTTCAGGTACTAGGTGTATGTCCGACTTATTTTCCAAATGACCCTCAAGCCTTCTTTTATAATGTTCTCGTTGATGAATCAATGGCCCAGATTAGAAGTCTAATCAATGGCTAAGATTAAAACTTGACTTGATCTTTGTTTTCTAGAAGATTCACACTTTGACTTATTAATACCCTTTAATTATTTAATTTTCCTAATTTAGACTTAGGGTCTCCATTAAAATAATTAATTATTTTATTAAGTCATGAACTGAGTGGAATTTCCACAAACGATTTTTGGGTTCTTTGGAATACTGATGTCCAAGACTCCTGTAAAGACTCTTTCTCATGATTTCTTACCTGTACCTATCTGAACTTTGATTTAAGTAAAACAGATCCAATGAGAGGAGTGTAACAACTAAATTGAAATTTTAGCTTGCACAATTAATCTATACATAGAGGAATACCTGAAAATCAGCACAAATCCCGAAGCGGGCTGAAGATTTGTTGAGCGGTGGTTCTCCTGGTGATGTCGTGAATGGATTACCGAAACAATCAAATCCTCCCAACCAATCTAAGAACAATCCTAGACCCAGAGGTTGTCTCCTTTGCCCTCGTGCCTAGAATTCCAAGAACCCAGAGACTCCCCTTTCAGCACAGTTCCTTTCTCTCCATAATATCACTTGGTAATCATGCAGAATTTAAAAAGACAGACCCCCCTTTCACCTTCGTATCATCCTCCTTATATAGCTTTCTCCACCGCCATAACATCCTCCCCCACCGCCTTTTCTCCATCAAGATTTGATCTTCATAAATTAAGGTACGAATGTTATTTATGGAGATGTGATTGATATTAAAGAGAAGATGTGATCTACGGTTTATCAAATTTGTTTAGGGGGTATACGACTTAAATTTTGAGTACCTTTATGATTAAGTGTTATGTTGGAATATTTATTAATTAACTTTATATATATTTTAATTAACTTAAGTTTATTTTCTTTTTATTAGTCCTTTTCATATAATTTATACTTAGTTAATATGAATATTAATTTGAAATCTTAATATTAATCTCTAACTCAGGTAATCTTGATATTAGTAGATAAGTGTACTAGTGCGATGTGTGCGAGATAGGCAGGTGTAGCTATCAAATGCATATATCGTACACACACTAACACTATTGTTTATAACTTGGGAATGGGTCGTTACATACTTCCTCCCTTCAGAAAACTTTGTCTCGAAGCTCAGGGTTTTATATACTCATATCAATATTGTGTTTTTAGAGATTAGGGTGATTGTAGAATGCTTGTAATTTAGGATCGAATTTCCGTTTGAATAAGTATGTATTTGTAATTTAATTGTTACTTCCAATCTCAACCGAATCTCCAAACTATTCTAAAATCATCCTATCCTTCCTAATCTCTTCCACTCCCATCCTATCCGTCTTCTACAGAATATGCCATGGCACCAGTTTTACTAATCCATTCATAGACCTTAAGGATATCAGTGTCGATTACGTCGACCTGACATGCTTGTAAGCATCCGGCAGTCATCATCACACGTCTAGGGGAGCGTGACTCACACAGTCCTCCCATGACTCCAGGTATTGGAGGATAAACGGCGGGCAACACCTCCACCCCTCCCAGTAGGACCAGGGCCAACACCCTATCGTGGGATCTCAGGGAGTCTCAACTGTTCTTGGAATTCTGTCATCACGTAGATTGTTTCGGCAATCTGTGTTCTGCAAGGTAATCACTGGTACACAATCTGCAATGTAAACACTCGTACACACATTACAACATATGCATCTATATTGTTCATAACAAATTGTTACCCATATAACAATCTCTACACATTCCAAATACATTGCTATCTATGATATTGATCTTAGAACTTATATAACATTTGTCCACATAGAATTAAAACATTTGTCCACATAGGTATCAATATGTCCAATACAATTTCTCGTTTAGATACTGCTTTTGTTTAGTTCATACATGTTCCATCTATGATGCATTGTTTTAACTATTTTCAATCTGTATACCAATATGTTTCACTTTCATATTTAAAATGTAGTTACTCTTCTATTTCCTTTCCTTCAATCATATTTGAAATGTAATGAAATGAATCGATAGATAGTTTCATCTATAACGTTTAATCTATGATTTCATATTCTTGCAATGTTAATTTAAATGACATATTGCATATCGGTATCCATGCACTAGTAAATTTAAACAAACAGCATATATTTTTTATTTCTAGAGTTAAGTAACATCCGTTCTTTATGGTTATCCATGTACCAGCAAGTAAAATTCATTCTTACGAGATAATTCAAAATAAAGTTTACAAATTCATGGATAAGCTATGACCACTCTCTATACATGACCCGTAAGCTGTGTGATTACGATTACAAAGCTGTAAGTTAGACTAGTAATTGATTATGTCATACTCTTCATAGTTAATAAAATCAATGGGAATCAGTGAAGATAGTGATATGTTAATAAAGAATATTGAACCTTTACCCTTAACTCCATATTAGTACAATACTATCAGGTTTATTATGTACACATAGTGAGAGATGAACCTCTATACTAATAGAGCTTTTATTACCCTTATAAAAAGGTTAACCAGTGTGAATCCAATGAATAGTATAGCTTATATGATACTGATCTTACGAACATGTTGACTACTAGTATCTTATAACAAGCCCGTGTATCACTATTGGCCAAGTATGGCTATTTCCATAATAAGTATACCATGTGAAATAGGTGAAGCAAGAAGGTCTCTCTTATATACGAGTAGAAGCTATATCAGTTAGGATTCAACCTTTATCAAGCCTATGATTGCCATTACTTCTATCCTTATTCATACTTAACTAGTGAATGGTATAGGTGTTACTAATAGTAATGGAAACAACGCAATGTGTTAAAGCAGATACATGTACGAGCTTATTGATGTGGAAACATACAGGTCAACTACATGCTAGGTCATGATTGGAACCCTATTTAGACAGACTAAGTTAGCAAGATTACTAGAATGATAAGAGGTTATGACCTATGATTAGCTTAACTACTTAGATAGGGTGATATCTTAGGCATAATACGTGTCACTACCACCTTCTCTATTATGGAGCTTGCTTATAGGTAATGATATACCAGTAAATGAACATGAGATACAAGAGCTTAGATCAGCTAAACTACAGAGAAAGAGTGATATCTCAATAGTAAGCATTCACCTAATTAACTTTATTCACTCAGATTAGTATGAGTAAGTTATGCCATAAATTTGAAATCACCTATACCACTTAGATATGGCACTCTAACCTATTCACTTGTACCACTTGTGCCAACCTAAGTTGAATATTAATGCATAAAGCATGTAAAATATAAGACATATAGGGAATATACTGAATATAGCATATGTTGGTCGATGTGAAAAATACACGTGTTGTATTTATAATTTTATACTTTTTTCAGAGGAAAAAAAACGCTGTATATATTATATATACCAGTACATTGTCAAAATACATTCTCAGCTGAAATAAAATTCAACGAGAAAACCAACATTGCTTAGTCATGTTGTAAAATGCAGATTCAAAGGGATGAATAAGCAGTTTAGAAATATGAGTGGCAATCATAGGAACACATCTCTGTGTAAGGATAATATTATCTATTTATTATATAACATATATTATTTATAATATAGGGTATATCACACTTTAGCATCCACAAATGGTCCGTGGCGAGTTTTTGATAGGCAGCAGAGTTTTTGGTCGATGCCAAGTTTATTTTACTTTTCCAGTCATTGCCAACACAGTTACTCTGCACCAGATTCTCGAATTAAAAGGGAACATCTGAGGATCATTCATATCAATAGTTATGATTGCCACATTTCACTTGTGATTGCCAACATCCAAAATTGCTCCAATAGTCATACTTCTCATAGTTTCTATTGATGTTGATATAATTATGATAGTCAATAGATTTGCTTATATGTGTTCAATCTATAACCAAGATGTGGACATACGAAAAAGCCTCTCTATATTTAACAATTGATATAGATCCTATGTACACCATGGTCATCCAGACGTCTGTACACATAGCAATTGCTATTAATTCCATGAAATACCAGAAACTCAGATTAGCTACTTTAGTTCTTGATGCAACAAGGCCTGCAAGGTAGCACAACCTCTAATAAAGAATACAGACTTGATTTTACATGATAAGGCTCCCATTTGTGTTAAACACAAATGGTTAGCAAAATACAAGATTTAGCATTTTTGGACAAGAGTCAAGTGAAAAGAGGCAGGATTTAGCATTTTTGGTTTTATAGATGTTTTAAGACTAACAATGTACCAAAATTTAATATAATACTCAAAAGAAAATGCTGAACCACCAAACAGCATGCTAATTCAAGATAAATGTTTAATATACTAGTTACAGCCTTGGCATCTGTTATCCTAGACATCATGATTCATCCAAATTGTTTCATGTTAAATTAAGATCTGAAATTAAAAAAAAAAAACTGAAAATGTCCAAACTCACCATTTATGAAACTGCCTCCACACATTCTGTGGCAACAAAATGTAATCACGCCCTTCCATTAACGTGTCATGAAGCTCGGCTCCACATTAGAGTCTTCATACTTGACATCCACAACTAAATCTGAATTGTCAATACTGGCAGGCATTTTTTTTTTTTTCTTGGTGAAGTCGAAATAGTAGACAAATGCTCATATGACTTTGGATGGTGCACAATAGTGTCCTTGCTTATGCTAGTCCAATCCTCACAAACATAATCTAACCAGTCTTTCCACCATCTGAAGTTTAGAAGATAATATGTGTTGCCCTCCTTTATGTTGGCTTCTGCAGCGTCTGTACTCTCTCTGATTACTGCTTTCTCTTCTTCCGGCGTCAATGCTGGGCGCTCCATTGTACAATTTGAGCGGGGAAATGCCATCCTCTATAACAAAATTCTCATTTATCAGATATGAAAACCTGTAATTTCTAACCCTGCAACAGCCAGAGGCTCCGAGCAGAAATTTTCCGAGGTTGTTGGAGACTATTTCCTGGACGTTTTTTACAAGTAACATTATGGGGCATATATATACGCTATATATTATTAAACCAAAAGATACATTTAAACCATACGCTATATATATTAACCAAAATATCTATATATTAACCCAAATATCTATATATTTTGATTCTATCATGCAATTGATAGGCATTGGTCTTGTTCCACCATCCCATCTAATATTGAAGTCTATCTTACATATTTTACATAGGGATTCCTCTCTCATGTCAAAGGAAAGCCAACCTAAAGAGAGAGAAATGGTTGTTTTGGTGATAGTGGGCAACCTCCCTGAGTTTCCACAAGATTGTGCTCACATTTAAGAGTTATATCACTTTGACTTTAAGACTAGAAGGTAACACTACAAAAATGACTTATATTGGAATTTATATGTCACCATAAACCACTTTTATAGTCACCCATAATCGGATGGTTATCACAAAATTATGTTCAGAAATTTAGATGTTCTTTCCGAAGTTTAATTCCCTTAAAAGTAGCTTTCATCCTTAATCCGTGCCCATAAGATTTTAACCTATGACTTGACGAGACACAAACCAAGCTGTATAAACCTGTATAAACGTCAATGTGGTAAATACGTTCATTGGATTAAGCTATATAGCTAAAATAACATAAAATTCAGAATCAAAAGTTTGATGAACAATGGAAATCAGTATGGTACTTGAAGATGCATAATTGAATGAAACGTTTGGGGTGATGAAGCAAGATCAAGGTGTTATCTTTACTTGTGCGGAGTTTCTGGCAAAACCATTTTCTGTGTAGAATGGATCAGTTGCCGTTTTTCGCATCTTCTTTCTCTACATCTCCTATAGAAACTTCACTCTGTAAATACCATAATTACCGACATTTGTATCTGCCCTTATGTTTGTATACGAATACTCATTATTTATTTATTTATTTGTTGATTGGGTTATCGTCGTTCTCCCACCTCCACTGTTGTTGTAACGGTGAAATGAGATCCCCTAAAATAGAATGCTTAGAATTAGAGGATGTTGTTGTAGCAACCACATAGAGTTTGATTCCTTCTATCAACTTTTCCTCATTTTCACCCACCAAGTCAATGGTCATCGGATTATTCAAGTGTTTCCTTGACAATTCTTTGCCCAGCCTGGCATTGTTGCCGAGAAAAGCATACTTTGTCATTCAGCTGGAAGACTATCTAGTATAATCTCCACATCCTCTTTGAATCCAACAACAAGCATTTGATCTGCTTCGACTAAACTAAAAACTGAACTTCATTGAGCTTGAGGATTTTGCTGTTGACCAAATCTATTATTCTTCCAAGTGTTCCCACGACCACATCAACACCCTGGGCAAGTGCATTTTGTTGACTAACATATGAAACACCACCATATATGCAAACTATTGACAGAAAAGGTGCCGACTCTTTGAACTTTTCTCGACTTGCTTTGCTAATTCTCGAGTGGGTGCTAGAACCAAAACTCGAGGCAGTCTCCTTGATTGCCTTAGCAGTTTATTTTCCTTGTTGTCCTTGATAAGTCGTTCTATTATTGGAATTTCAAATGCTAACGTTTTTCCGGTCCCGATCTTTGCTCGGCCTATTAGATCACGACCTTCTAATGCAGGAACCAACATCGCTCTCTGGATAGGTAAGAGATGTGTGATGCCTCGCTTCGCAAGCGCCTCCACGAGCTTCTGTGGTAAGTCGACACTCGAAAGATGAAGATTGTCATCATTGCTGTCAACCACGATATCGTTTCCAATTTCATCCTCATAATCACAATCATTTGAAAGGTTCAAGCCACTCCCTGAGGATAAACCTAGTCCCTTAAGGCTTCTTCGTTGATGGTGGAGTTGGGGAAGAGACTGTAGCGACTGTAGATCGTCATTTCATTCGTTCCACCAACAAGATCGAAGCCTATCTCTGCCTCTTATCATGGAATTATATATTTCTGGCCTTCTGTCTTCCCACCGCGACACGCCTTCTGTCATTTCCTTACCGCCTGTTGTGCCCACCGCACAACCCTTCCAAAATCTCGAAAGAGTAAGCCCACCGCACATCCCGGGTCGGAACCAGGTTTGAAGTGGATTCGATATTGAACCGCTATAGCAATAACGGTGCAGGGAAGGCGGTGAGCAGCCCAATTCGACGGCTCGAACGACGTGGGGTGACACGCTATATTAATATATATGCGATGATATCTGAATTATAAACCTTAGGTAATGCAAATATGTTCTTTATTAACCATACATAAGGTGTTTTAACTATATGATAAAATTAAATTCTATACCAATTACCATCTCCCTTTCGGCATACGATATGCAGCAATAGAAATTTTTATCCTTATCCTATTTTATTCGTGGCTTCACCGTAATTACACACCATTTTTGAGCCTTTGACAACATATCCTATGTAACCCAGATGGCAATTTTAAGGTTTACACTATTCTTATGAATTTATATTAAGTTTTCTCACACAGGCTCCTATATTTTTTTTTTTTTTTGGAAGTCACGGATCATTCCATTCTCCCTTCTCTTGTTTGCTGAAACTCTAAATCTCTGATCAACCTTAACGCTGAAACTGTTTGTAATGAGTGTTCCCTTGTTTAAGTCTGTAATCGCTAGAGGACAGGTCCTCGATTCACTCCTGCGGCGACTCAATGTGCATACTCTGAATATCAGAAGGTTTTCATTTAATCCCAGATCATTGTCAACAACACATTCAATTCGAAATTTGTATATTCAAGCAATAAGAAAGATGCTTGTATTTATTGGATTTATGATGTTGAACAAACCATACAACGGTTGTGGGTTGTTGCTGCATGCTGAAGAGAGAGTATAATGCAGATTTATTCCTTCAGGTTTGAACATAACACAACTACATGGCTCCGAAACTGCAAATGCGAGGAATGCCTTGATTGCCAATGTTTATACGGATTCGATGCAATTATGTGCTGTAGCATGTAATTTGCACAGCGCTTAGGCAATCACTTTAATCCAGTGATTAAGCAAACTAATAATTGGGTCGTAACTATGAAACCATGATTCCAGTAAGTCCCCTTTTAGTGTTGTGGGAATCGATTGGGTGTATAGATGCAAAGACTCGATTATAAGTTACCAATTTAGCAGTTTACAAATGCGGTGGGGAACTGAATTGATGAATAAATGTGTGAAAATCGAGCAGTAGAATGCAATTATGCTTTGAACAGAGAGTGGGTAATGTAAGTCACTGCTATTTCTTGTGAATTACATAGCAACTCAAGCCAATACTTCATACCAGCAAGCCGAGAAAGGCATAAATGTTGTAATTTCAATTTGGATGTGAACTTCATGGGCACTGGATTTTGTTACGACCAGAACTTAGCAGGCATAAAAACTCAGTCACACAATGATGAATCCCACAATAAGCAATCGAATTTATTGTGGAGAAAACCCAAAGGAAAATCTCTAGCATCAAATTCCTTTCCTGAGCTTTATTTCTCGCAACTGCAAAATTACGATACTGTTTTTGCTCTCTGGATCATTACAGATTACAAACTTGGAACCTTTTTTTTTTTTTTTGCAATCCTCTCTTCTCTGCCAAAGAATCTCTTCTACAACGTTTTGCAAAAGATTATAGGCAGAATCGGCTCGCTGAGAGCAGCTGAAAGGCAAAGCATCACAGCCCCTAAGTTCCCCAAATCCATAACTCTTCCTCTCCCTTGTGTTGGAATTTGAGGTAGCTTGGAAGCTATTTTTGAGAGGGAAAACCCATGAAAAGGTTCTTTTAAGGTATACCTGGAACTCAGAGGTTTCAGATTCACAAGGCATAGGGATCCCTCAAGTAGATCCAGGTTTTCCTGGAATGGTCATCAATAAAAGTGGCGAAGTACTCGACACCACTAAGAGCTTTAGTGGACATTGGTCCACAGATATCTGATTGTATCAAGTCCAATACACCCTTGGCCCTATTGTTGCTTCTCTGATACGTTGCCTTGGCATATTTACCTAATACACACCCTTTGCAGACATTGTCCCGCTTGGTGCTCAGTTCTGGAACTCCTGTGAGAGTTTTCTTGAGAATTTTTAATGCCCCATGATACAAATGTCCCATTCTTCTGTGCCATAGTTCATTCAGGTCCGTTTCATCAGTGCTGCCAATTAGTGCCATTGGGGATTCGAGTTGCAACTTGTAAAGTTTGTTGCTTCTTACTCCGATATGTGCTTTCTTCTTTCAACTGGGGTGTTTGACGTAAACCATGTTGCCAATAAAGTAAACTTCATAACCTTGGTTTTGAGGTTGAGACACTGAGAGAAAGTTCATCGCCAACCCGGGCACATGCACTACATTAATGGTCCGGATCTTATTTCCAACCTTGGTCTGAAATACTACGGTACCTCTTCCAATAGGGGTACATTTCGCTTTATTACCCATGGTTATTTTAAAATTCATCTGCTCCTCTTGGTAGTCGGAAAAACATTCCCGTACTCCTTTCATATGAGCAAAAGCTCCACTGTCAATGTACCAGACATTAGGAGAAGCAGTGCTTGACACACAAGCGAATTCTTCTTCAAGTCTAGATGCCAGAAAAGAAATATTGTGATCCATCTGTTCTATCATGCTTCTTTCCCTCTCTGGAGAACTATGTGAACCCTTTTGAGCTGCTGCTGCAATGTCAGATTTCTGTCCACTTATCGATTCTCAGTTCCTGTTACTCATCTTTGGCTCTGATACCATGTGGAATTTTCAATCTGAAAAGTCTACAGTTGCAGTGATAGATTTATTTCTCCTAATTATTATTTCAATAAGTTATTTACAGAAATATATCGGTAAATTTCGAAATAAATACTACTCCAACATTCACAATCATATATGCAGAGAAGTAAACAGTAAAGGACATAAGCATAAGAATCAATCACATGTACACAGTTGTTTTTGGACAATTGTCCCCGGAAAAACCCAATGCGGGAAAACCGGTGCAACAGATGAGGGTTTTATTAAAATTCTTCAGCAAATGAATCTTTACAAGGAATTTACTGGCAGACAAAATCTGAAGACACCTGAGACATAATTCTCGGTTCCTCCCGACAATTTCCTAACACACTGATCAGCCTCTGCTTCTCTCTGTGCCTGTCTGTGTGTTTCTCTGCGTAGTCCCTGTGCTAGACTGCGTATTTTGCGTAGGCTCTGCGTGGGTTCACTGCGCTGCAGCCCTGTGCTGCATCCTGTGACCCACTGCGTCCCTCTGTTCCTGATCTCAATCACTGCAGACTCCCTCCTCCTTCTGTTTCTACAACTCTCTGCCCTGCAACTCTCCTGCTAAGATCGAATTCTATTACTTCAGAATTGATCTCCTTCGGGTACTGAGTGTATGCCCGACTTGTTTTCCAAATGACCCTCAAGCCTTCTTTTATAATCTTCTCGTTGATTAATCAATGGCCCAGAGTAGAAGTGTAATTAATGGCTAAGATCAAAACTTGACTTTCTCTTTGTTTTCGAGAAGATTCACACTCTGACTTATTAATACCCTTCAATTATTTTATCACCCTAAGTTTAGACTTAGGGTCTCCATTAAAATAATTAATTATTTGAATAAGTCATGAACCGAGTGGAATTTTCACAAACGGTTTTTGGGTTCTTTGGAATATTAGTGTCCAAGCCTCCTTACAAAGTTTGATACTTAGAACACTTTCCAATGCTACAAAAATCAACAATAATTGATTGATGATTCTGAACTTTCAAAAAATTTGTGCAACTGCTTCCTTGGACTTGTGATAAAATAGGTGCAATAGGTACAAGAAGGGTATGTCGATTTGTTAGAAATGCATTCATTGGAAGTATAAAAACTTTGTAATTTTTGAAATGCTATGTCAATTGTACGGTCCCATCCCTTGGAAATAGAAAAACTCTGTAATTTTTGAAATGCTATGTCTTGCACTGTCAAATGGCAACGACTGCAATTTTTCGTAGAGTCCTCGTGCTTCAACGAATTGGCCACCTTGGACTGCAATGGAATAGTGCGAACAACCATATGGAATGTTGTGAGACAACACAAAAGGCCAACGAGTTTACTGATTGGTGGATAGAGATTCATCTGGCGAAGGATGACGACTTTGGCAGAGAGGCGGTGGCGGTTGTCAGGTATGACGGGTATGACAATGTGCGACGACTTGAGCGAAAACCATCTCGAGGAGTGGTTGACAACGGTTAATGGCCTGTTGGGCGGCAGTGGCCGATCGGCTTGACGTCAAGTGTGTCGGGAGGACTTTGTTTTATTTTATTTTTTCTATATTTTATTTGATTTCTAAATATATAATATATATATTCTTATTTTTTTAAATATATTTGACACTCTTTTATAAATATATTTGACAACGGTTAATGGCCTGTTGGGCGGCAGTGGCCGATCGGCTTGACGTCAGGTGTGTCGGGAGGACTTTGTTTTATTTTATTTTTTCTATATTTTATTTGATTTTTAAATATATATATATATATTCTTATTTTTTTAAATATATTTGACACTCTTTTCTTTTTTTCTTTTAATATATATATATATATATATATATATATATAACTTTTTTTTATGTTATTTTTATAACTTTGCCCTTTTTTTAATTGTATATATAAATATATATATATAATATTGTATTTATTTATCTTTTATTTTTATTTTTAAATGGACAAGGGTCCAACGACAAAATGGAGAATCTCCAACACTGTGTAGTGAAATGCTTCGATTATAACAGCAACAAGGTTGATAGAAATTGAAGGCCAAAGGCTGGATCAAATTGGCTCTGTGCAGCGGTTGAGCGGCCAGAGGATCTAACAACTCTGATACCAATGTAACAAACAAAGTTCATACTTTGCAATAATCTTTAGAACACTTGGTACACAAAGACATCCATTGAAAATAAAAATATATATTGAATAGTGTATAAAAGAATTGATATGAGATGATGATTTGATTACAACTGAGAGTCCCATATATACAGTTAGGCAGGTACCCTTCATGAACGGTCATGTCGTTAGAGACATGCCTCTTCAATACTAATTATTAGTTAATTAATCGTTATTCATTATTATTATTATTATTATTTATATTATTTTTATATATATTTTATTCATAACAACCTCGTGATTGTTATAGAAATCCCCTTATTTGTGGGACAAAGGACTCTCTCCATGCTATAATTTTCCTGCTTAAGTCAACAGAGGTGTAACTCTACATACCCTACACACCTCCAATTTCAAACTAGTCAACTCCAAGAGGGAAAAATATGTTCTTGATTATTAGTCAACTCAGTTTGTACTCTTGTACCTGTTCATGATAGTGGTGTCATGTACTCTTATACCTGTTTGAAGGAAATTCTGTAATAAAAGTTTGTTGTCTAAGTATTACTACATGGTGGCACTATGAGTTGCTTGCACATTGTGTTGTTTCATTTTTTGGTTAACTGAAATCCATGCATTAGTTATTATATTAACCTTACATGGAAGGATGGCTAGTTTTTCTCTAGTGCAGAGGACATTTACATTATTGTTTGATATGTTGGGATTTGCAAATACTAGACTTTAGTGTTTCAAAGTGACAGACGTTCAGACATGGAAACAAACTACTGCATGTTTTGACCAACCCCCAAAAATAGAAAAAAATCATTTTGCAAGGACCTCTTTTTGTTACAATAGTATTTTCTTTCATTGACATATTTACATATTGGTAACCTTTATTTTGCCCATGTGCTTTCTGATGGAAATGCAGATCCTCCAATGCTGAAAAACTAGATAGTATTTTCTTTTATTAACATAGTTTCATATTGGTAACTTTCATTTCCCCATGTGCTTTCTGATGAAAGTGCAGATCCTCCAATGCTGAAAAGCTAGTACAAAATCTATTTCTTTTTCTTTGTCAAATTGGAACTTTTTTTGTTTGTTGAGACGGGGTTTATTTGGACATTGTTTTCTAAATTGCTTCCTGTCCCAACATTTATAGTTATAGTGTTGATCTAGCTTGCACAAAAGGATGAAGCCACAGCCAATGATTTAGAGGACATATATAGCGTTTATGAAGGTAGTTTTAGTCATCACTTTTAGCATCAGTTGAATTTTATCAACAGAAAGGATTGATGCATGTTATTAAAAGTACTATTCATTTAAGTCAAGAAATCACCCATAGTTTTGACTGCAAATGCATAGTTATTACTTAAAAAGAATTTGGATTTATTTGAAACAGATTTATATAATCTTTAAAGGCATTTTCATTGATAATAGTTAGATGTATTTGTATTTCTATGATTTGCAGTATAGGAATAGCTAGTGGCATAGGCTCAGATTTTCCATGCCCTTGTAAAAAATGGCTAGAAGATATGGGAATTGATTCAAGTGGACTCCAGATGTGGTCCTCCCCGACATTGAGAGCTTGGCAGGTGAGAGAGACATCTAAGACATGTATTGAATAAGTTTGTTGATTTGAAAATGTAAACAGATTGACAGAAAAAAATATTGAGCTAAACTTTTATACTCTGATAGTTTGTTGCTAGAAGCAACAAAATATGATGCTTTAACCTTCTTTATTAGGTTATTTCAAGAATATGATTATCTTCATACTCTAGTACTCAGAGCTATGACCATGCAATTGTCTTTGGCCAGATCTTGGAACTAGATGGGCGAAGAACCCAGGTGCATAAATAACAGCTGAACTTTACATTTGCATTACTTCCTTGCTATCAGGTTTTCAACCAAGATGGGGTTTATTTTGATTTAAATGCTGATTTTTGTCTCACCATGTTTCTTCCTAATCATATATTTTGGTGTTTTTTATTATCATTTTCGACAATGATCAGATTCTTTAACAATTAAGATCTTAGGGTCAAAGCGATTCAATTGTCATAGTGGGGCTTCAAATATTATACAGCGTACAAGCTATGAAAATTAATTTATAGTTCAGTAGCAATTTTCATTCACCATTGATAATGTGATTTTGGCTTGTATTGGTCATCAAATGGATACTTCTATGTTAGTTTTGGATCTTTATGTCATTTGGTTGGTTGCCATTAATATGGAAATGACTTGTAAGATTACCTTTTGAATAAACTTGTTGATGTAATGAGTAGACTTGGTAAGTATAAAGTTCAGCACAAAAGATTCTCCATTATCTTGAGTTCCTTTCAGATGTTTATAGGACAGATTCGAGAGCATCACAAGACTGGTTAGGGCGTAAGTATCCTTGTCATTTCTCACTTATTTGTGAACTGTTCCTTTTCTCGGAAAATTGCCCATTGGTAACTGAATATCTGAAGTGGCCTGTCAAGCTTCATTTTCTAGAATTATTGTGGCCTAGCGTTATATCTTGGTTGCTGGGAGGTATATAATGCCAAAATTTTATTGTCTTACAAATCACATTTTTGTCATCCTTGTCACCCTAAGTTTTCTCATTTTTAGTTTCTTCCTTGCTAACTACTACACTGCAACTCAGTTGCTGAGAAGTAAGCAACTGAAAGACTCTGTCCAACTGTTTGACAGATAAGTCAAGTTTCCTTCCACCACTGAAGCTCCCTGGATGCTGAATCACACTGTCCCCCTGGAGACACTGTCATGCTGCAACACTGCACTGCGTGAGCCCAACTTCTCTGCACTGCTGCCTCCACGTTTGTTAAATTTGGACAACTAGGTCCAAACTCTGGGTTGTGCTGCTCAGATGACGATCCCAATATTTTTATTGGATTCCTCTTTCGGAGAGGTGTGAGATTGATCTAAAGATCATCTTGATCGGATGAGTAGAATATGTACTTTGAATTTATTCCACTTATGTGCTAGGTCGGCCTAGAATATAATATAGACTTAAATGTCTTAAAGGACGTGTCACACACCCCCAAAGATGCCTATATATTGGAGAGACTTGGAGTTCATTATACACACAATGTGTGGAGGATTTTCTGCTCTCTTGATGGCGATGGAGCTGCGTTCTTGGCGCTGCGTCTTTGTGGAGTATTCTTTGTCTGGGTTGTCTTGGGGTTGTGACACATATGTGGGTGGCTGACCTTATGAAGACTTTGCTGGTTGAAGCATCCTACTGATCGCCGTAATGCCACCATTCTTTATCTCTGTTTTTGGCTTGTCTTCCATCGATCTATCGATATGTTCTATTTGCATCTTACTTTTATTGAGCCCTAGAATTTGAAAGTGTATTTGCATCTAAGCATAGAACATCTTCAGAATTTAACATGGTATCAGAGCTAAGGTGAAGACAAAGCCCAATTTGTGTTAAAACCATCACTGATCTATTAGGAAAGATCCATTGTGTGCAACACTTGCCTGACAAGAGCTCGGTGGAGAGAGGTATTTTTTGTTCTAGGCTGAAGCAAGGAAATTTGGACCAGCGTGGGTGAGAGGGCCTGTTTTTATGTCAATTCAGGAGCACCGAATTGCTAAAGGATAGCCGCAGGAGGTGGGGTCTGTTTGAAGGCTCATTTGAGGTGAGACAACCCTCAAAATAGGCTGACGCAGAATGATTGAAGGGCTGAAAGGGAGCCGCTGTCATAACAAGAAGGACAGTCCATGTTTTGAGGGCTAGACAACCATGCAGGAGGGCCAAGTTATGTATGAACATGAAGTTTGAAATGGTCATACATATTTTGACAAACTTCATATTTTCTATGGATTGGATGAATACCTACTATCTCCGTGGATTGGACGCATTCCTATAGCATCTTGGACGATGGCATCTATAACCTCTGTTGATAATCAAGTATGTCAAATTTTTCTGTTGCAAGATGCGAAGAAGATATTATTCCTAACATGTAGATCTAATCTCTATAATGAGAAATGCATAGACGTGATCTCTATGATGACCTCAACCACTGTGATACGAAAGGTCCATTGACTCTATGATGAAAAGGCATAGAAGAACAAGAAGCAAGTTCCTGCACTCTACACTCTGTGAAGACATGTGCGTGCGCCATAAATCTAAGAGTCACTATCGTGAAGTTAACAGTCATAAAGATCACTGTGACAACTCCAAGAAAAGTTGTAGACCCTCAAGGAGTTGAGTCAGCTAGGAGAAGAAGATGTGTGTAGTTTCTTTGTCTCAGATTCTGAATGGCCAGGTTTGTAGGTATACTGGTGGAAGTTCTGGGCAGAGTTTTTTATGGTAATCTCTATAACTGCGGGTTGGATTTCTGTATAAGTGAGGATCGTCCAAGACCCCTACTGGTGGTGAAAATAAGGCCGAGTAAAGGCTGAGTCTCCTCAAGGAACAACGCAGTAGATTGCAGGTGGTTATCATGTTTTTTTCTGGTGACTGTGTGCTCACTAGTTCTGAGTTGGCCACATGCCTGAGGTAGCCGCAGGTCCAAGCTGAAGTTGGACGTAGATCACAATCACAATAATTCCCAGATCCATGATGCCCTAGTTGAGGGTTCCTTGTGTGCAAGGGAAGTTAGAGAAGTTCTATCCCTATGTGGCCCAGTTCTGTGCATAAGCAAGACAACACTAACATTTAGAAGATGACACACTGTGTCATTTAAGACCACATGTTCAAGAGTTGCGCACTATGATTAGAGGGGCCAAGAGGGTAGATGTGTACGGGTTATCTTGAAGAGGAGAAATCAAGATGAGGTATGTTCATAGGTGATGAACAACAATGGTTGATGTGCCCTTTTGACTGTGCTAGATCTGCGTAAAATAAAGGTGTCATATAAGGTATGGACTGGCATGAAGAAGGGTTGATTCATTGTTTGGAACAACTGTATGATTGGTTCCTAGATCTGTGCAATTTAAGAGACAAATTGCAGAATTGAGATCTGAAGATTTGAAGCCCTAGATCAGTCAACCAGTAACTGTAGTTGGGCAGATCTGGAAGCCCTAAGAAGCAGTCTTTTAGTGGAGTTGGAAGGATTTTTAAAGGGTTGACTGTGGAAGCCCTTGGTGCAATGTTATGAAGCGGTCATATTGTTGACAAGATGGGCAAATCTGTAAGCCCTAGGGAGAGTGACAAGAGAAGTTGATTTGTCATAGAGTTAGGCCAATTTTGGTAGCCTTAGGAGCAGTCTTCTGAAATGAACAGAAGAATGACAAATGGGCACATCTGGAAGATAAGAAGCAGTGCAGAATGCAATGCCAGATGTAGTAGATGAAGACCTCAAGTGCAGGATCATAAGAGAAGGAATCAAGATATGTTAGAAGGCAGATTGGGATCCCTAGTTCAGTGAGTTGCAGTAAAGAAAATCTTGGAGGGCTGCTTGAGGAAGCTACAATAGATCTCCACAGAATAACAGGTAGTTGTTGTAAAGTAAGTATGAGTACTTCTGACACAAGCTGAGTCTTGTAGATATATTCTCCCTGTTTGACAGTGACATATGGCAGAATATGTATGACCATGAAGTTTGAAATCTTCAGGATTGTATGGCAGTATGAAAATGATGAAGAAGATAGTGATGGGTATGATAAAATTATGACAACATCGTAATCAACGATATGACAGTGATGACAGTTCATAGTGTATTTCTGTAGTTGCAAATTTGAGGAGCTAAGAAAGTAATCTGTGATTCTATGTCACTGTCATTATGACAGTGACATAGACTGACACCTATGTTTACGAAATTCATAGTAGCAGTAAGCTTGTGACTGTATCAGTCTCACATTGGAGTGTAATGATAAACTTGAAAGTGTGAACTGAGAAGTTTTTGCAACCTTCAGTCACGTTGTTGGAGTCTTGAACCATGGTCAGCAAAGCCTGTGAAGTTTTGAACAAATATTGTATATGATACATGCCAAGATGCATGACAACTATATGACAGTATATGGCTATGAGTCTTGGATGGATTTGACTATGGGAGAATAAGATTCAGGCCCCTGAGTACAAAACTCCTTTCCAAGTTGGTGTTTGGGATGCCCTCATTTAAAATAGATGTCTTCTCTCACAAGAGAAGCTAGCATTAAGAGGGAGAATACAACTGTATATGCTCCTGAGCTAATATCATTGCTGAAAGAAAGAAGACCCTCATGGCTCAAAGATATATGGCTTCAAGGGGGAAATTCCGGAAGAAAAACAAGAAGCCATATAAATACCGGAGGTATCTAACTGCCATGAGTACAATATGAGCCAAATCATTTGGGAAAGCTGTAAAGCATCAAGTCTGGAAGGATGTGATACATAAAGAGTACGAGTCCATTATGGAGGGTGATGTCTGGGATATGGTCCCTAGACCACAGGACAAAGCTGTTGTCACCTTGATATAAGATCAAGCATGGATCTGATAGAAAATGTGTTGCCTGAGATTTCTTTCTAGGAAGGCATTGATTATGTTTGCACTTGTAATTTACTATTACCCTTGCTGCTACGCAAGGACGGAATCTTCATCAGATGGATGTGAAGACCGCCTTCCTGCATGGTGGGATAAAGGAAGAGGTGTATGGAGAGTAACCTTTGGGATTCAAAATCCAGGATCGAGACACCCATGTTTGCAGGTTGGCTAGCCCCTAGGGCTTGGCATGAGAGGATAGATAGCTACCTGATGAAGCTGGGCTTCACTCGTAGTAATGCTGATTCAAGCCTTTACTTCAAGGTTGATAAAGAGAAGCCTCTCATTCTGGCGCTGTATGTGGATGACCTCATCTTGACAGGTGCTGACCCTCTCATTCATCAGTGCAAGAGGGAGCTCATTGCTGAATTCGAAATGAAGGACCTAGGACTGAAGCACTACTTCCTAGGCCTGGAGGTCTGGTAGAGACCTAGCGAGACTTTTCCTTTCTCAAGGAAAATACATTGTGAAGCTTTTGGAAAGATTTGATATGGTGGACTGTAAGTCCGTGTCGACACCGATGAAGCTCAACTTTAAGAAGTTGAGTGGCAGCGCTGCTGGGCCCATGTTAGCAAATCCTACTGAGTATCGTCAACTTGTAGGGGCTCTGATGTTCTTAGTGAACACCCATCCGGACATATGTTGTGCAGTGAACACTTTGAGTCAACACATGGTTGATCATAACATTCACTGGGTTGGTGCCAAGAAACTCTTGAGATATCTCTGTGGCACGATAAACCATGGGTTGAGATACACTGCTGAGAGCATGACACTCCTTGGATATATTGATGCCGATTGGGCTGGCAGTGTGGTGGATCGCAAGAGCACATATGCTGCTTCACACGTAGATCTGCTTCGGGCAGGAAACAGAAGTCGGTAGCCTTGAGCACCGCTAAGGCCAAATACATTGCAGCATGTATGGCCTGTTGTGAAGTTACTTGGTTGCGAAAGCTTGTCAATGAGCTGTTCGAGCATGTGATAAATGCCATCGTTATCCTGTGTGATAACCAGAGGGGGATTCGTTTGTCAGAGAATCTCGTGTTCCACGATTGATCCAAGCATGTTGATGGCTGGTACCACTTTATCCGAGATATGGTACAACGAGGCGCCGTAAGGCTCGATCATATAAGAATTGATGAGCAGGTCGCAGATATTCTCACAATGCCCTTGGGGAAGGTCATGTTCCTAACCTTTCGTGAGAATCTTGGAATTGTGGAACGACACTAATTGGAGGGTCCTGCTGGACGATGAGCTCTAGGAGCTCCTGGGGGGCTTTTGGGGATAACTTCTTGGTGCTATAAGCAACCATTGGGCTAGGCTTGCCGAACCTAGTTGGTGTGCTTCTACCCCACTGTGATGATATTGAGATGGTTTAACTCTCTCTGATCTATGCCCCGTATGCATCCTACCCATGGAGTTTCGAACTCATGGGAAGTGCCTTTCATTTGAATAGAGACCATAGCAAGACCGATGGACGCATCGGAGATTTCCATACTCTCTATGTCTAGGATGGCACGTGTCCAACAACTTGATCTAGGATCAAGTTTAGCGAGGTTTTGGACCTCCAACTAACTTCAGGTCAGTGAAAATAACTTTGGGTTAGTATATGACTCTCTTGAGTCCTAGTGAGGTTTCGGACCTCCAACTAACTTTGGGTCAGGTAAACCAACTTCAGGTTGGTATGAGACTCTTTGTGAGTCCTATAGAGGTTTCAGACCTCTGGGTTGAATCTGTCAGCCGGGAATGATGTCTTGGTCACTAACCCACTTCTGTTCTGAAATAAAGAAGTCAACGAAGCAAGTTACGGCAGGATGACGCACGATGTTGGATGGAAATAGTGGACGGAGTTCTCCCTAGTTGAGAGGGAGTGTTAAATTTGGACAACTAGGTCCAAACTCCGAGTTGTGTTGCTCAGATGACGATCTCAATATTTTTATTGGATTCCTATTTCAGAGAGGTGTAAGATTGATCTAAAGATCATCTCGATTGAATGAGCAGAACATGTATTTTGAATTTATTCCACTTATGTGCTAGGTCAGCCTGGAATATAATATAGACTTAAATGTCTTAAAGGACGTGTCACACACCCCCAAAGATGCCTATATATTGGAGAGACTTGGAGTTCATTATACACACAATGTGTGGAGGATTCTCTTCTCTCTTGATGGCGATGGAGTTGCGCCTTTCTGGAGTATTATTTGTCTGGGTTGTCTTGGGGTTGTGTGACATATGTGGGTGGCTGACCTTATGAAGACTTTGCTGTTGAAGTATCCTGCTGATCACTGTAACGCCACCATTCTTTATCTCTGTTTTTGGTTTGTCTTCCATCGATCTATCGGTATGTTCTATCTGCATCTTACTTTTATTGAGCCCTGGAAGTTGAAAGTGTATTTGCATCTAAGCATAGAACGTCTTCAGAGTTTAACTATGTTGTTGTTGCCTCTGCATCACGCTGCTCCCTCTTTAGCTCTACAACTCCTTCTTTCGCTTCAATGTGGCCAACTGCAACCATCTCCCGACTTATCTCGCTACCGTCTTAAGGCTCCCGTAGCTCGTATGTGATCCAAGAGTAGGGCTAACTCAAGGATCCCACCAACAAATATGGATACTCTATATATCCATGTCACCCCACCTCTTCTCTCGAGGTGCATGAGCACTCATGGTTGCATCATCATCAGAGCCATCTTCATTTGTTGCTGTAGCCTTTGAATCAGAAGCTCCTTTATCCTTCTTCTTAGGACAACTGCTGGCGAAGTGACCAAGATCACCACAGTTAAAGCACTGGACCTTGGAGAGGTCCTTCTTCTTCTTTCTTTGCTTCTTTTCCCTTGATGCAAGGGCTACATCCTCCTCCTCTTCTTTCTTTACTTTGGCTGATTCGCTTCCTCCACTGAAAGACTGTTTCTTGGTGATCCTCCTGATCTCCTCTTGGCGGAGAATAGCCCACATATCTGCCCATGATGGTAATACTGCCCTTCCCAAAATGCTCTGGACAAACGTTTCCCATTCTTCAGAGACAACATTTAGGGCCGTCCTCACTAGGAGCCCTTCATCTGGAGTAGCACCCATGCCAATCAGCTGGTCACGGATAGCTTGAAGTCTGAAGAGAAATGGATCTATCTCTTCGCCCTTCACCATTTGGAACATCTGTATTTGTTTCTTAAGAAGCATTCTTCTTTGCACAGAGCCTCCTTGGTACATCACCTCCAAAGTCGTTCACATGGCATTTGTTGTATTCTTACCAGCAATATGCTGAATCACGTGATCCTTGACTCCGTCTATGATCAACCGCTTTGTCCGTGCTTGATTTTCTTCATACTTCTTGAGTGGATCTCCAACAGTTGGTACATCAAGTGTCTGCTCTGCATGATCTTTGAGACCATACTCATCCAGAACTGAGAGGATTCTAGCCTTCCAGATGACATAGTTGGACATGCCATCCAATCTGACTTGATCCCTCAGTCCATATCGAGCCATCTTTGCTCAGATCTGAATAAACTGACTTCCCTCCTGGAAATCTTCCACCAAATTTCAAACGGACAGTGTTCTCTGATCCTCCTGATCGAATCTTAGATCTGCTGAATAACTGTCTTCCTCCCGCCTTTGTTGCTTTAGCTAGGCACAATTCTGCACCTGCAGAATCTCTACCCCACTAGCACTGTTGAAGATCTGAAGCACTGTTGAAGATCTGAAGCATTGCTTCCAGAACTTGGCTGAATTCTTCTGTAACAAGAGAAGTGACTGGACATCGTCCTCCTGGCTGGCCCAGCGTAGTCCCAACGTGGCTGAGAAGTGCACTGTGTAACCCCAAACTGGGTGACACAGTCCTTACGCTACCCTGGGAAGGGTCTGCGTAAGCCCAGAGGCCTTTTGCAACTTCAACGTTGTCTCCTGGATCTGCTTTCCCTTGTTGCCAAGATGCCCTTTCTAGATCCTCTGTTTCTTTTGCTACCCTGCAGAAAAATAATTCTTCAGCTGATTGCTGGAGATTCAGCTTGATCTGCTATCGCTCTGATACCATGCGAAAATTCTACTGCAGTGTATCGGTTTATTTTCTCCTGCTTGATTTAATTTATACAAGTTATTTTTAGAAATTAGATTCAGAAAATACCGAAAATAAACACAACTACAGCGTACACATGCAGATCATTTACTGAATAATTCACTCATACAACAAAGTGACACATGGATGTTTGGACATAAGTTCCCGAAAAAACACAAAGCGGGAAAATCGATTCAGCAGATATGAGGGTTTTATTATTAAGTAGTTCTGAGTACAACAAATCTGGGTTCCAACCTTGGAAAACCTGATAGAGAATAAAATATATAAAATCTGCAGCTAACTTGAAGATCTAGTGCCAAATATCTGACTGATCCACACCCTTAAACGAGATTTACAGGACTTAGCCCGGATCTGACCCTAGAAACCTTCAACGCTGCTTCTAAAGCCCTAACGTTGCCCTGGAGGGACTGTGTCAGCCTCTGCGTGGCTCTAGGAGGGCCTGCGTCACCCTAGGAGGATCTACGCTGCCCCTGCGCTGCCTCTACTTGGCCAACGTCAGCCCAACGTGGCCCTAGCTGCCTCTGCGCTGTCCCTGCTGCTCTGTGTGGCTCTGAAGCCTCTTTGCGTTGTCCTTGAGCTGCTCCTCTTGCCTCTTGCTGTCTCTTGGCCCTAGAATTAGAACATTCCCTTGGCCAAACTACCTGTCATTGCAGGAAATTCCACTGGAAATTCTTAGCAAACTCGCCCTAGAATTCCAGATCTATTCCTCAGTTCTACAGAAATTGTGTGTCTTCAACTGACCCTCAAGCCTTTCTCTTATACTTTTTCGTTGAACCGCTCAACGACCGAGATTAAATCATCCATCAACGGATGAGATTAAAAGACAGCATGATCCATGTGACTTAAGACAATTTCAACACATGTGTTAATTAATTCACTTTAATTATTTTATTTTCCTAAGTTAGACTTAGGAAATCCATTAAAAATAATTAATTATTTAAATAAATTGAACACCAACTGAAATTTCTCAAATACATTTATGGGTCTTGTAGATCAAGTGTACTCTAGTCCCTCCACAAAATTTGGGAGCTAGAGCACAACTGATGCTACCCCAAATACACAAAATCTCAACATTTTGCAGTGATATAGAAAATATGCAATAAACTAAACAAAAAATTGTATTTCATTAACACAAATACAAGAAATATGACGGAGACACCAAATTTTATTAATATAGATGGTTGGAGTACAATATGAGATGGAAGATGTGCACTTGGGCTTGCACAAGGCAAGCTACAGGCCTCGAGTGAACAAAATATCAAATGATACAGCTGTTGCTACAATTGATCCTCTGAATGACTGCACAGTCTCCCAGTTTCTGCAACTGCTTGCTGAATTCGGCATTGGATTTTCTCACTGAATAATGCTCAGAAAATTCTAGGAATTTGGGAAGGTGATCCTTGCCCAAAACCCATAAAAACCTAGAAATCTTTGCTCCAAATTCCAATATTCAAAATTGGACCTTTCTCTACTTGACTCTCCTCCAATTTCGAAATTTTCTTCTGTAGATACTACTGAAGATTTCTGCACTCCAAAACACTAGAAAATCGCCAACAATAAACTTCCAATCAATCCTCCAGCTCCTCAACCCAAAATACTCTGGCAAGTGCTCACACCAAATGCTGCCCTCTAGATGACTGCACAGTCACTGGGTGAGTGACACAGTTCCTGAAGAGATGATGCTAGGGACAACGTATCTCTAATCTCACAAGGATTGACGCTGCTTCAACACTCCGGAAATCCACCAAGAACTCCTCCTGTAGCTGCTCCGGAAGATTTCCTTCACCACACGACACCCACACAACAACTACATCCCTCTACTGCACAATCACAACTCCTACTACGTCCCAACTGCTCCAGAAATGCGTGGAAACTATGGCATCCTCATTGAATCACAAAACTGAAGAAAAACCCTCCTTGAGTGGCACTTGAAGTCCACTAGAGAAGGGGTGAGCTTCTCCTTTGGGAAGCTCCTGCACTAAACAACACGGTGTTTGGCTCAGCTAAACAACTAAGGCAATTTGAAAATCAGAATATGCAAATGGTGCTTAAGCCTTCCTCAAATCTTCCTTTTATAATTGCTCGCCATGCAAAATCGTGAGTCCCTCCATGCATTTTGTGGGTAAATCAATTTACTTTCTTCCCCAATACACTACCTTTGTGGGTCCCAACTTCCACTACCAACTTACTTTATTCTTTATTTCCTATATTAGCCGCAAAAAGGTACTTTATTTTATTTAATTCAAAATGGACAAAAAAGTATTTTCCAAACATTAGGAAAATTTAGGAAGAAACATTACAAATCTCTTCTTATAGAATCATATCAAATGAGATATTGGAGACCCATAACCACAAAAATTCTGCCTTTAGATGCCAAGCCAAAACTTCCTTTCTTCTAGCAGATTTATCAGCGAGAGACCAATAACAAGAGATACATTAAGGCAGATCATCCACAAACCCTAGTTCCAAAAAGAAACCCTTGCTTTCAGATTTCGGTCTTTCTAATCTTTGTTATCTTCTCTAATACGATATTTCAGACCAAAAACATCCAACTGCATGTGTCCAAATGAGCTCCATGTACCCTCTATTTATATATATTAGAGGGGGTGCGAATAGACACGTCTATTGGGCAGGAGCCGACTTGATATGTAGGCCGACTTAGCATGTAGGGGAGTTTCTGCCTCAAAATTTACATTTAAAAATTTCTTTTTCTTTTTGTTTTACAATAGGTCCAAAATATGAATTTGACTCTTTGACTCAAAAACCTAAAAGCATGAATAACATACTTATCTAGAAAAATAATAATAATTTTCTTTTTCTTTTCTTTTGTTTTTTACATAAAAGTACAAATTATGAAACCAAAACTAGTTAAGTTCTTCAACAACAAGAAATTGTCACCAATGAATGAACAAATATAACATTACATTAAAAATATATAAATCAATTCCATCTTTAACAACACAGAAATAAATTAATGAAAAAATAATTATGTATTTAAATTTTTTTAAATTGACCTAAATTCATTTTAAACGGACATTATCGAGCAATTACTCAATAACAATCAGAAATTAAATGATAAACAAAATTTACTCATTAACAAGGATCGCTTTCAATCTAGGTTTAAGAAATTTGATCCTATTAAGTGCCAAAAAAATCCAAGTTTAAAAAATTTGATCCTTTGGGACAAATCTAGATTTTAGATTTGAGATAGATGTAGGTTGGTTGACCTCCAATGCCTCTCAGTTTTCTACATGTCCTGACCGTAACAACAGGTAATAATTCCCTTGTCTTCTCCATCCTAACAGCTGGTTGATCATTCACAACGTTCTCCTTGTATTAAATTGCCAATTGTTTAAGGGAGCATACCTTCCTTTGTCAAACAATTTCTTGTTGCCTCCTGACATATCACGACCATGCTTTTTACTCGTTTCTTTGACGGGCCTTGAATGCTCATTGCATGGAATACCTTGACCAAGGCTTTGTACAGGTCGAGCCAGAAAGAGGCTTTTGAGAAATGCAGATGAGATCCCCTTTTGAGAGACCATTAATACCCAGCTTCAGCTTCTGCTATCAGGTTTCTATCTGCTGCATTCGCATTTACTGCACTGATTTCTTCCTCTACAGGCTTTTTACTACTTACTGTGTCATTGAACTTAAGAAGGGGAGATCTTTCAGCCCCCAAAGATTCTCCTATCTTTCTGCAGACTACTTAAAGGATGACGTCCAGTTTTACTTTCTCAAAATTTCTGCACCTTGTCAAAATTTTCGCTGCCAAATAATCTCGACCTTCTTTTGGTACTAAGCCTTCTTCCCGAAATTACCCTCAACTGCATAGGAGAAGTGCCCAGGAGTGCATAGAAAAATCAACCACGATTTTTCTGGAAAAATCACCCACGAATTTGCTGGAATTTCCCATGAAATTGTTGGAACATTTGTGTGTGAAATTGGTGGAAGGACATCCGCAAAATTGCTGGAATAAATTGCCCACAATTTATTGGAAGAAAACGCTTTCAAATCAGCCTGGAAATCACCCATGGAATTCGAAATCGCTGGAACAATTACCCAGGAATTCGACACCACAATGGCCTTGGTTGATTTTGATATTCTATTATGCAGAGCTCACACCTTGACTGGTACTTCGCATTCTCCAGTGTGTTTTAAATTGGACTAAAGTCATCCCATCTCAAACATCACCAGCTCATGTCTTATAATTGAAGATCCGTTGCTATTGTATCTCGGATGAAAACTGATGTGTAATGACTAACTTTATCATGCTGTGCTTTGTTGCTTTCCTATTTATTGGTTACGGTGTTAATCATAAATTGATATTCACTTCATTGTCATCTGAAATTTGCATCTTCTTGGTAGTTATTTTGGTTTTTTGCGGTATTACAACAGAACTGTCAACAACCCAAATTTGGGTATTAACCTTTCACATATTTTTTTAGGTGAACCGTTATGATTATTATAGATTGCCTTTTGAGAGATCATGTTTATATTAAATAAATCACATGCTTGATATACTTAAACAATGGATATAGAAACTGCTGTGAACATTTCTTTGCTTCAGGTATGGAGGGTTTCTGTAGGAGATGAAGTGTGGGATATGCTACGGCCACCTCTTTGCTCTCTTCCAATGACCTATAGGTAATACTAGGAGGATACTCTTTAAATGTTTCTCAGATTGACGTGTTTTATGTTCTGCCTTCGTATACAATGTAGTTCTATGTAGATTGATGTCCTTTCAGTTTCAGCAAAGCTTATGATCAGAATTGAGAAATTTAAGTCAACGTATGCTTAGATTCCAAAAATATATCTACATGTTTAGTGTGTGCAAATCCTATTGCCGTGTGATAGTTTTGTCTCTTCTATCCACTAATGTCGAGTTTTATCTTTTTAATCATGACTATTTAGATTTATGTATGTATACTTTACGTACCTTTGGTACTTTATCTTGGAAAGATCAATTGATATTCAAGGATATGGAATTGTAACATGTACATAAAAAAAATCTTCATAGGGAAGGTGACACTGTAAGAGTCGGACTTGACACCCATATGGCATCAACTATCATATTTTCATCTAAATTTGTCAATGATTGTTTCGTTGTTTATCTTAGCACTGAACATCTGATCAACTTGAGCAAGCTTGCTGAGCTTTTCCACCTCGCTTATTGCTGTACAATCATTGTGTGGATGAGGTAAAGGATCAGAGTGTTCTTTGTATAAAATATTTAAACTTCAATATTTTCGAGGAAGTCCAATCTTTTAAATCTCAATATTTCTAGGGTGGTATCTCAATCCTTTTAAATTGTACTGCCTACAGTGGTTTAAATATGATTGATATTATTGTATTCTCTTTTTTTAATGAGAAATACGTTGTATATTAATTCAAAGATCAATTCAGAAGATCATAGAACAACAAAATTACATCACATGAACAATGGGGGTCCTGAAAAATTCTTTCCTTCAGTGTTCTCCTCACTAACAACCAGTCCAACTGCTTTTGCAGATGTGTCAAGCATAACAGAGTACCCTCCACAGATTGTTGGGTTGATTCAGAGGTTAATGTTGAATCATGAGCAAATTGAACATTAAGAAATTGACTACCCCCAAGTAATGATATACCTCTAATTGTCCCTTGCATTCTAGCAGCCGCCTACAAATAGCTGAGGGCATTCATTCTGATCACATAAAGATAGTGAGCAAGAGGGCAGTTTTCTGAATAGAGGATTGTAGCTTTGTAGAGTCATACAGCACACCATTCACCCCAACTTTAATTGATGCCTGTGTGAAAAGGGATGCCACTGATTGATGATAAAAGTAGCCAAACCCCAACTATTCCAGTGTGTTAAGAATGAAGTCCCATTCAATTCTGTCGTCCTTTAAATTTATGAAAGTTAATTTTTGAAAAACAGGTCTTATGTCCAGAATCCTGTGCCCATTTAAACCCTTCCCAGGGAGTTCCAAGGTTATTGAGAATAACCCACCTTTCAAAAGATGTGTACATTCACTTTCAAATGAAATTTTCTGTCACAAGGCTGAAAGGACATGCATACATTTCAATTTCATATCGTAAAGACTATCACTCAATCAGTAAACACTACATTACCTTGTCTCTAAATTTTTTATTTTCTGCATAACTTTGATGACTAGCCCTCTTGAGCAAGCAACCCACAACAAACCTTCTTGAATTAGGAATCCTACAGCACACCATTCACCCCAACTTTAATTGATGCCTGTGTGAAAAGGGACGCCACTGATTGATGATAAAAGTAGCCAAACCCCAACTAGTCCAGTGTGTTAATAATGAAGTCCCATTCAATTCTGTCATATGCTTTATGAAAGTCAATTTTTGAAAAAACAGGTCTTATGTCCAGAATCCTGTGCCCATTTAAACCCTTCCCAGGGAGTTACAAGGTTATTGAGAATAACCCACCTTTCAAAAGATGCGTACATTCACTTTCAAATGAAATTTGCTGTCATAAGGCTGAAAGGACATGCATACATTTCAATTTCATATTGTAAAGACTATTGCTCAATCAGTAAACACTACATTACCTTGTCTCTAAAATTTTTATTTTCTGCATAACTTTGATGACTAGCCCTCTTGAGCAAGCCACCCACGACAAACCTTCTTGAATTAGGAATCCTTTTAACAATTTAGTTCAGAACCAAGAGCATCATTGAGGTAGATATTCCATTTTGATCTAATTATATAACATTCACATACATGGTTCTCAATAGTAATTATTAGTATGACTAAACATATTAAGGACCTAGAGTTGGTCAGATATATCTTTTTTTCCTTCTTGGTTACGCTTCCATATTCATATGACCAAAATATTTCAGACGATGTGAACTTTTCATTATGGTTTGAATCCATTCTTGAAGCTAGCTTTGGCAACCTCCTTTGAGCAACCATTTGATTTCTCTATTACTAACAATGTTACATGGCATTTTGCAGGTGTCTTTTTATTGATTTGGCTTTTGGCTTCTTATATGGCTCCTGTGTTTGCATGATGCTAACTGAGATAACTAGTTAACCCCTTTAAGGCATTTTACCTTGATAGACCTTTTAACAAGCATGTGCTGGTGGTCTAGGGGAGCATTGCCTTGCAAGAAAAGCAAGGGATTGGGGAATTAATGGAATTCAAATTCTCAGACACTATTTTATCATCAAATATTTATACTTGATAAGTGGTTCTATATTGGTGGTTCATATTTGGTTCCATGGATAAGCTTATTGTCCAGTTTGATGAAATAGAATAATTAATCGAGCATTGCATTGCAAGAAAAGCAAGGGATTGGGGAATTAATGGAATTCAAATTCTCAGACACTATTTTATCATCAAATATTTATACTTGATAAGTGGTTCTATATTGGTGGTTCATATTTGGTTCCATGGAGAAGCTTATTGTCCAGTTGATGAAATAGAATAATTAATCAGCTAAGGTGTTTTTCAGTTGCTTCGAACTTTAATTTCCAAACATTTTGTCATCTTAATAGATCAATTCATGCAAACATATGAAATCTCAAGCCAGAGCATTAATGTAGTGAGTCAGCACTAACAAGAAACAGCAAGACTCTTTTGTCTGTGGTCATAATTGGTAATTATTAAGTTGCATGTTAATTAAATTTTAGATTTTGGTGCCAGGAATGCAAAGATTTATCATGTTGGAGTTCACCCAAGTGGTCGAGATGTGGGATTTATTCAGGAACTTAGAAATTCTGGAGCAGAAATTGTAAGTATAGAGACGTATACGCATGCACTGGATATAGTGTCACGATCAGAGCTCATGTAAGTTATAATTTTTCAAGATACTAATTGTGTTGCAATTATAAAAGCAGCTGCCAGAACAGTCTTAATCCTGATTTAACTATGAGCCATTAAGGTCTTATAAAAATGAGATTTGAAACAACTTATGTTTGGTACCATAAAGTCTTTTTAAGATTGCATGTTCTATTCAGATCACCAATGTGACAGTATGTACTATGGACAATATACATCTTTTTCATAACACATTGCAGTCGTAATTCCAAACTGCACCTATGGGATAATATATAACTGGTTCTCTCTCTGCAATTACAGGGTTAGTTGATTGTGGTCATTGTTGAATTTTTATTCACAGATTTTCCATTGTCTCAAAAAAATATGAAATTTCAAATTGTGAAGGGAGAAATGTAATGTTAACAAGATAGATATTTTTGAAGAGAGCTGCCGTGTATCTTTCAAATCATTTTATCCAGGGATGTATACTTTTGTGGACATTCTGAAGGATTTAAACGGATAAATCAAGATTTCAGTTGATGTTTTGAAATGGTTTTTTCAGGTGTGAAAGCAATAATCATATCATAAACACATAACAGAAATATGACCAAAAAAAATATAGAGAAGATACATAGCTTTCCTGAAATTATTTTTCTCCGTTATCCCTTCAATGGCAATGACTTTGGCTTCTTTGATTTTCAACCTGTTACCCACCAAAAATGGGTGACCCCTAGGAGAAACTTTTCTCCTATTCATCTCTTCCAGCTGGCAGCCAGCAGCCCCTGACAGCCACTGAGTAGCTGATGTGGTGTGTTGTTCTTAACGCCGCCACCTACATCAATTGTATGTTTCCTCACCCATTTGTCAAGAGCACATGTGGGAAGGTGGCTAATCCGACTCAAAAGGTACTTAAGATTAGGTTCCTTGACATGCCTGGAGAAGCCTTCCAGAAGTTGACAACAATAGCAGCTCCAAACAGCAGCAAAAACAGCTCAAAAACCCAGTTAGTTGCCTCCAAAAACAGCTAAAACCTAGCCCAAAATGATAAATCTTTGAGAAAAAATCTTTTGAATCAGTTTCAAATTTCTCCAACAAACTCTCTCTAGCTTAGCCCTTCAACTAGCCCTCCAAATCTGCACAAGAACATCCTAAAAGCAACGTAGCATATATTGCAAATATCTCTCCAAAACCTACTCAGAAACTCAACTCAAGAAATACAAGAAGCTGAAACGAACAATGTGAGTGAAATGTTTGGGGGGGGGTGGGCTGTCTTTAAATAAGTTCGAGAGGGGCCTAGGGATTCTTTTTAGGTGGGTTGGCTCACAAAATAAAAGATTAAAAAAGAATTTGATTTTGGCCCTGTTACCGCTCTAACTAGCAGGGGTCCTAGGAGGGGATCCTATAGAGAAACTATTAGGTCAAGTGGCGACATTGGAGCAATAGCCCACTATCACCTCAGCTCCCTACTCTTTAAGGACTTTCACCGATGGGAGGAGAGTGTGAAAATTTCGTTAACCTATGGAATCCTATTGCAACAACTGGAAGATATTCACCTAACTGTTAATTTTAACTTAACAATCTATTTGCAGTTTACTACGACAAACATTGAATACATCACACTGCAACCTACACAAATAAATTGCGGAAGAAATGCAAGTGCGGAAACAAAACTGAACAAGAATAAATCACACACACATTTGACATAGTTATTTTTGGACCAATGTCCCTGGAAAAACCCAATGCGGGAAAACCGTTGCAGCAGTTGAGGGTTTGTATATTATGCAATAAATATTTCTGAGTACAAATCTATGATTGACACATCCATCAAATCATACAGAGAAATTGACAGAAGAGATCTTGTGAGACAAACCTCACTCCTCCACGGGAACCCGACACTAATCAACACCAAAACCGGACTGCCCTGCGCTACCTCCGCGCAGTGACTACGTCACTGCGCAGTCTCTGCATCACAACGATGGATGCCCTCTGTCTCTACTGCTAGTCTCTCTGCTGGCTGGAAACTGAAGCCTTCTGGCCTCTGGAAAATCTCTTCGAGATCTGGCACAAGTCAGTCTGGTTGCATCTTGATACTAAAACACCCTCTGCTGCTAATCTACGCTGACCCTCTGGTGCCTCTGCGCTGCTTCTGCTCTGCACTGTGTAAAATACTGCCTCTGTGCTATTGAAATCCCATCAACCTCTGCACTGCTGCTGTTGCCTCTGCGCTGCTCCAGTGTTCAGCGTCCTAGCACTGCCAATGTGCCTCCATAATTCTTTGCACCAACTGACTCCTGTCATCCTGATACTGCCATTAAGGGCTCCCGTAGCTCGTATGTAATCCAAGAGTTTGGGCACCTCAAGGATCCTGCCCCTTTTCCACCATCTGTAGCTCAATCTACAGATCTATGTCGCCCCACCTCTTCTCTCGAGGCACATGAACACTCATAGCCACATCGTCATCACTCCCATCATCACCCTCAACTGTTGCAGCCTTTGAATTCGAATCTTCCTTGCCCTTCTTTTGAAGACAAGTAGTGGTGAAATGTCCTAGTTCATCAAATCTTAAGCTCCTGACTTTTGAAAGGTCTCTCTTCTTCTTCCCTCGCTGCCCCTGTTGTCCCTTAGATGCGAGAGCCGCATCTTCCTCCTCCTCCTCCTCCTTGATCTTGATTCCGTCGTTGGTGCTACCCGCCTTGGTCAACTTCCTAATCTCTTTTTGTCGAAGAGCTGCCCACATGTATTCCCATTTTGGAAGTGTCGCTCTGCCCAAGATTACTTGGACAAAGGTCTCCCACTCTTTAGACAGTGCATTCAGGGCAGTCCTGAGTCCTGACCAATAGATCCTCATTAGGAGTGGCCCCTATAGCAGCCAGTTTATCACGAATTGCCTTCAATCTAATGAGGAAGGGGTCGATTTCCTCTCCCTTATGCATCTGAAATAGTCGAAGCTGATTCTCCAGAAGCATTCTCCTTTCGACAAAAGTCACTTGATACATTGAGGTCAACGTCGTCCACATCTCATTTGATGTGTTCTTTTCAGCAATGTGTGGGACCACATGATCTTTGACCCCGTCCATAATCGAGCACTTGGCCCTTGCTTGCGCTTCTTCATACTTCTTCAACGGATCAACATCAAGAGGAACAACACAAACTTTCTCGGCATGATCTTTGATGCGATATTCATCTAGAACTGATAGGATTCTGGCCTTCCAGACGACGAAGTTGGATACTCCATCCAACCTGTCCTGATCCCTCAATCCATGTTCGACCATCTGTGCTCAAAAGCTATCGAAGCGAATACTCTTCTCCCTTCTTCTACTGCTGCCCTTAGCGAAAGACTCGGATCTGGGTTTCTTGGCACTAGAAACCCTCTAGAGAATATGTTCCCTCTGACAAGTGATTTCCCTCTCGGAAATCCTCCACCAACTGCTGTCGAATCAATCTTCTCCGATCACTCTGCTGATGAGATCTCAGACTTCTTGGTGAGAAAGTCTGCTAAGGAACTGCTTCCCCTTACTTTGTCACACCCTGCTAGACACTGTTCTGCACTGGCAGAAACAATGCTCCACCAATAACTTCCGAAGAACAAAACTGCACTTCCAGCCACAACAACCGGAAGGATGAAAACCCAAACTCTTTGCGTTGGTTCTGCGTCACTTCCTCTCGGACTGCGTCACTCTTCTGGGTCTGCGTGAGCCTCTGCGTTAGCTCTGCATGAGCTAGATTGGCTCTGCGTCACCCCTCATGGGCTTGCGTTGTCCCTCTATGCTGCCTCTTACTGGATCTGCGCGGTCACTCAGGACAACCACCTTCATACATCAAAACTTCATCTCTTCGCTAATGGCTTCAACTCTCCCTGATCTGCAATAGCTCTAATACCATGTGAAAATTTCCGAATTTTCTAAACAAAAATCCTACAATAGTAATCTGATTTACTTTTCCTACTTGTTTTATAAACTTAACAAGTTATTTTTCTGAATAATACAAGAAAAACATCGAAGTAAAAACAATGCTGCCTACACAAATATACAGATCAAGTACTGAAGAATTAAGCACATTTGACAAAGGGCACACAAGATTTTTCAGACAAATGTCCCCAGAAAAAACCAATGTGGGAAAACCGGTGCAACAACTCTTGAGGGTTTTATTATTATACAGATTTCTGAATAAAAACTAGGGTACCAGTAGTGGTTTACCCAACACAAAAAATCTTGATAGAAGTACCTCTATCTCCAGAGACAGATATTATGGCTGATTTAGCTCAGAATGAAGAACTCCATAGGTGCCTACGTAGTCCCCAGCGGAGACTACGTAACCCTTCAGTGTGGCTGCGTCAACCTTTCCGATCTGCTGAGTACGAGCCTAATCTGGCCCACTGAAACCCCAACGCTGGTCATTGAGTGACTGCGTCACCCTTTTTCGACTCAACGTCCCTCTGCGTGAGCCCTTCTGGCTCTGCGTCACCTCTCCTGGGCCTACGCTGCGTCTGCATCAGCTCTGCGTGAGCTTGGTTGGCTCTGCGCCACCCCTCGCCTGCGCTGTCTCTCTAGTACAGATCTGCCTCTCTGCTATTGTATTCTCGGCCTTGGATTCAGAAATCCCATTGCCAAACTGCCCCTCGCTGCACTGCAAGCTCACTCGAAATTTTTTAGCAAACCACACCCTAGAATTTCGACTTAGCTCAAGTGTTGCCACTCTGTGGGTGTTCTCCAACTGACTCCAAGCCTTATTTTAATACTTTTCCAATTGACGAATCAACGGCCGTGATCTAATCTCTAATCGACTGCTAAGATTAGAAAAGACTTGATCCTCGTCACTTAGAACATTTTCACCCACATGTTTAAATTTATTCACTTTAATTATTTAATTTCCCTAACTTAGACTTAGGGTCTCCATTAAAATAATTAATTATTTGAATAACTTAAGCTCTGGGTGGAATTTCTCCAAACGATTTTTGGGTCTTGGAGATTTCATGTGTTCTAGCCCCTTCACAAAGTTTCAGAGCCAGAGCACATTTGTTGCTACCCAAAAATCAACAGAGCACATCCGATGCTACCCCAAAATCAAAAGATAGTTGGTATAACGGGAATCACAAATATGAATAGATCAATGAACAGATGGAGGGTGATTCCAAGAGCCTATTCACAAGAGAATCTCAATTATATGGCTTATTTGCTCAAGAAGCAAGGTGATGGGCTCTCTAGGAAGGCCTAAGAGGATATTTAAGCCTAGGTTTGAGGAATATCTCTCGATAAGAGGCTTCCTAGATCTAAGAATCCTTGTCGAGAAATGGCTCCTATGCAATCCTTGTGGTATTTGAGTTGTAAAGTTACGGGACCACAAGGATCCAAACCGGACCCATAACAGGTCAAGAATATGGAGTTGATCAATTCTAGAGGGGATTGGCTTGTTTAGGGAGGAGAATAGGATCAAAGGACAATTTTTCTTTTGGAATTTGAATGCAATGGTCCAAATTAGGACACTAACCCAAATCAACCTAGGGAGAGAAATGATCCTCTAGCTAGGGCTTGCGATATCTTGGGATTCCACTGTCGGATTGTGCTCAAACTTGGAGGATCCCTTGAGAAGACCCCAACGCAGTCGCGGATCAATTTTCTAGGTGTTTGGATGGCTACAAAAGATTTCGCTTGTGACCTACTAGGGTTAGGCCTGGAATTGGAAAATATGAGAAAAAGAGGGGTAAGTTTTGTTAGCTCCCTGTAATTTGCAAGATTGGCAAAGTCAAATTGCAGAGAGAACACTATTTCAATCACTTTGAGATTCTAGGATTTAGCCCTCCTGAATCCGGAGAGGGATCTCTCCAATAAGTGTAAAGATGGATTTATCTTTAAAGCTTTTGGGTAATGATATTAGGCTAGTTATGAAGTCTGAGGGTTTTTGTTTGTTTTGGATGGTTGAGCATGATTATTATTTGAGTGGAAAGTCCTAAATGGAAAGAGTTTCAAAGGTGTGAAGTTGCAAGCAATCAGAACAAGCTTTTGGCTAAAAAGATAGATATAACGCTGGTTTTTAGTCCATTGGGCTATGGAGTCATAACTGGGCTTTAATTAAGCAACAACATCAAGAGTGATCCAAGGGGCAAGTCATCTATATCACAAGATCATTTGAGATAAAATGATAGAATGGAAACAATAAAGTGTTGGAGGGGTGGAAACTGATAATAATTTCAACAAGGATTTATAGTCAGTCCAAACAAGAAAGGCCTCTTAAGTAACTGTTTAAAACCAACCAAGAACAGGGCTCACCATAAATTTCTTGGGCAAGTTCGTATTAAAGAAACTCAATAGACAACAATCCAGTAATCCGCATAATTACCTTCAGAAAGTATGAAAACACATAAGAGAAACAAAATGCAACTTAAGATCAGATAAGGTACTTTTAAACCTAGTCTTCTTTCAGCAAACACTTAGGGAAACTTTCAGAATCTACCTTTGGAGAAAGAAGCTAGAAAACATGGCACACCATCACTTTTCTAGTCTAACTTTAATAAGCAAACCATGAAAATAACATTCAAGAATAATGTTTAAAGCAAACAATAGGACGAGGGAACACCAGCATTCCTAACTGTTTAAACTGTATTAAATCATTCTTAAATAAACAAATTGGAGGAAAACATTGAGATAAAGCTTATCAGTCAGAGAAGGGTACAGTAGTCCTAACTCTATGCTTGCTATTCTTTATCAGAGAAATAATGGACAAAATGGCATACACAAAAGGAAAACAATTACACAAAAAGGAGCACTTCACCAGTGATATAGACCAGGATCCCAAGAAATAGCTTGTTATTGATGTCAAACCAGTTACAGTCTTCAGGTCCAATGTTTCAGTTCAACAATCATCTTCACTTCTCAGCTTAACTATTCTATCACAAGCATAGCTTCAAGAGCCTTTGAACACTATTTACAGGTAGAAAATTCGAGCACAAGTATATTTCAAAGTTCTGCAACCAACATTGTTTCATCTCCTACAAAAGTATTTATAGAAGATATGAGGAAGTGGGATGGGATAAAAGATCTCCCATGGTTCAATTAATACAGATTTAATGCTTCTCGGCCTTTGAGGGGCTCGATGGAGAAGTTTACAGATATTTGTCTGTATTAATTGTTTTACATTTAAGAATTAAGCTCGGTGGGAGCTTTTGTTGAATTTAAGGCTCTGTGTCATGTTGTAATAACTCTGCTGATATTTTTTGCATTAAGTTCCTTTGGCTGAATTAATTATTCGGCTGTGTTGAGGCAAACATCTTTTTTCTGATCATAACTTGGCCTCTGTTGAATGCTTTGAGGCTACAGGTGGCAATCTGGTAGCTGAGAGGAATCAATTAGCCTCTGATGTGGCAGTGGAGGCGTCCTCTGTCTGATAAATGTTTATGATTTTCTTTAATTGTGTTTTAATCCAGTGGATTAGGCTTTTGATTTTCGATCTTAGCTGTAATCCACCGAAAAATGTGAAGACAATATTCAATCTTCAGTTCTGCTGTGGTGAAGGTCTTCAACACTGATACTCTTCGTTTTAATCATGTTTCCCTGTGTCTTGTTGATGTGCAGGTACTACGGGGTTCATATGGCATCAATACTCATGATGTATTAACGAAACGTGGTATAGAACCCCACAGAACGATCTTCTTCAATGAATGAAAGCCTGGAAGATCGTCATCCTTGGCTTCAATTTTCCTTTTATATAATGGAAAAACCATTAAAACCTGCGAAATACAAAAAATATTATAAAATCCTGCGTTATTTGGTAAAACTGCTTAGGAGGCTTAGTTTTCGATCGTGGCCGTTGGATGACAGCATCCAACAGTGGAGATTGCGCGTTGAGGGTCAAAGGAGGCGGTTTGGAAGAAGCGGTGGTGAAAATTAAGTCAGATCCGTCGATCTTGCGGAGATCGACGATCAGGAGCGACTGGGTCAATATAATGGAGAAGGGCTGCTTTTTTGTGGAAAGAGAAGAAATACAAAGGAAATATGAGAAAATCCCTTGGCGGAGGAAAAACACTTTGAGGAAAATTGGGGTTTCGGCAAAGTTTAAAAAATGAGTTTCAAACCTTGTAAAGAGGATTTTATGAAGGGGAAAGGGGAATAAATGAAAAATAGAAGAATTTTATGGGGGAAAGAGGGAATAAAAACGAAAGTTAATTTGAAGTGAAAGGAAGGGAAAAATGGGGAGAAAGGGATTTTGCAGCAGTGTTTTCTTCGTGGAAAACAACAGATTTTCAGAGTTTACAATGGAAACAACAGTGAAGATTTAAACAAAGGGCATGATGTCTTCATGAGTCTTCAAGAGATAACATTTTTAGCAATAAAACTTGTTTCTTGAAGGCTCTAAAAATGATTTAGCCACTTTTTGATATAACAAATTTTATAGGTGGCTAATAGTGGCTCCACTTTGGGATGGTGCCTTCTTGAAGGCATCAAGAACTTCAGACTTGCATTCTATGGGAGGCTGGGAGGCTGATCAGTGCCTCATCCATTGGGCTGCCTTTTCTTCATTTGGATGATCTACTTTTGCTCTGAAAATGTTAGCAGCCATGAAAAACAATGGATCTCCATCAATACAAACTTTCTACCTACCCAATCCTACTGATCTAACATTTTTTTTTCTTTAGAGTGCACTTGGATTGGCAAACTCTCTTACAACATTTTATTCTTTTGAAAGCATAAAACTAATCTAATTCTACTCCTTATTTCTCTGTGAACTCAGATTAAACAGTTGAGTCCATATGTTTCTCTACCTAATCTACTAATCTGTTAGGATTAAACAGTCTAACAGATTTTTATTCACTAATTTCTAAAACAGAAATTTAAAAGCATACAATTCAGGATTGAACAGTCTAACTTGTTGCTGATCTATGGCATAAACAACAAGTTGCACATAGATATTATTTTACAGAAAATTAAATCAAAATGGAAGGCTTAAGATTTGAAAGTTCAAAGCTCTTCCTTCATCTTTTTTTCAGCTCTGTTTTTTCTTCTGTTTGAGCTGTTCTTTGCTTGTTCTCTGGTTCAGATTTTGAGCTGATTAGAACCAATTTTACCTCTGTTTTGACTCAGAAATTAAAACAGATTGGAGTCATTCTTGTTTGGAAACTAAGGTTCAGATTTTGAGCTTGTTTGAACCTTTAATTTCTAGCCTAATCTACCCACTGATAAGCCAAGATTAAGCTGTTTGGAAAATCGAATTCACTAACCTATCAGCAGCAAATTTAAAACTAATTAATCATGATTAGGATGTATGACTAATTAGAAGTGTGTTTTTCAGGAGTGGCGTTTAAGCTTGCACACTTTCAGACTTGTTTCTCTTTTTTGGTATGGGGCTGTACCTTTATTGTTTTTACAATCTGCCCTCTTTTCTTTCTTCTATTGTTTTTGTATTTTTCTAACTTTGAATGCAATGATGGGTGGAATGTTTATAATGAAAGAAAAAAGATAAAAAGGCTTCAAAACATGACATGGTTCAAGAGAAGTAATGTTTAAGCATCCTGCCATTGACAGGACCCCCAAATAGTTCAGCTCCATTCAACTTCTGCAAGAAAAAGACATTATTACCAGCAGCAGAATGAATGAGATAAGGGCCAAGCCATAAGTTGTCAAATTTCTCATGCTTGCCCTTGTCTTCTCTCCTTGAGTCCCACTTTAAAACTTTGTCCCCAACATTGAAATTGCTGGTCTTTGTTCTTCTGTCAAAAAGCTTTTTGATGTCGTCCTGCTTTTGTAATGCTTTGTTATAAACCTCCTCTCTGGTTTGCTGAAGGTGAATAGTCTGATTAATCCTTCTGATCATGATATTGTCTTCAGACTAAACCTCTTGATTCAACTTCATAACTGGTACACCAAGGCTGGTAGGAAAAATTGCATCTGTACCATACACACGCTAGTAGGGTGACATACCAATAGATTTCTTAAATGTCAATCTGTCAGTCCAAAGTGCATGAACAAGCTTTGTGTGCCAAGACTTCTTGTTGTCCTCCAAGAGCTTCTTGATTATGTTCACCAAACTTTTGTTTGAGGATTCTACAAGTCCATTACCTTGAGGGTAATAGGCCGTGGAATGGCCCAATGTTATCTGATATTTGTGACAAAATTCAACCATCTTCTTGGATCCAAATGCTGCTGCATTATCAGTGATGATCTTGGTAGGACAGCGAAATCTAGAGAGAATATTAATCTCCATGAATTTTATAATGACAGAATCATTGGCTTGCCTATAAGGGATGGCTTCTATCCATTTGGTGAAGTAGTCTGTGGCAGTGAGAATCCATCTATGCTGGGCAGAAGATGGTGTATGGATTTCTCCTATGAAGTCAAGTCCCCACTGTTGAAAAGGAGCTTCAACAGTGACTGGATGCAGAGGTAAGGGTAGCAGCTTCCTTTTGCCTTCAAAAAGTTGGCATTTATGACAAACAATGATCATCTTATGTACATCAAGAAAGAGAGTAGGCCAATAGTAACCAGCCCTTAGGATTTTGTTGGCTGTCGTTTTCCAGTGTAGGTGGCCTCCACATTCTCCTTCCTGGAACTCATGCTTAACCTTCTCTGCATCATACACAGGCAAACATTTAAGCAATATACCACTTGCATTTTTCCAATAAAGACATTTATCTATAATGCAGTAGTTTACAGCTTTTAACTTTAGAAACCTTGCCTTTGTTTTTGTCAAACCAGGAGGTGTATTCAAATTAAGCAAAACATAAAGAATATCAACATACCAAGAGGAATTCATAAAATGGTCTTCAACAATGGGAGTTGAGATTTCCTCTTGTTCATCTAAAGCATTAATCATATTAATATCAAGAACTTCAAAATTTGATTCAGCCATTAATCTAGCAAGACCTTGGCCTTTAATGAGTTTAGTGGGCTTTATCTCTAAATCATATTCAAGAATAACAACTATCCACTTACCTCTCTTATCGTCTGGGTCCTGTGTTAGAATGTCTTTCACAACTGAATTTGGGACAAAGGCAATGATGCGTGAGTGCAAGATGTATACTCTGAAGTCTTTTAAAGCCTTAACCAAAGCAAAGGCTTGCTTTTCCATAATGTTATACTTCAAAGGGGCATCCCTCAAAACCTTGCTAAATAATGCAATAGGCTGCTCTTGTTCTTGTGGATTTTTCTGTAAAAGGACATCAGTTGTTGTATGTTCTGATGCCAATGAAAAAATATAAAAATCTTTTGAAAAATCAGGACTGATTAGAACCGGTGTTTGGTTCACGCTTGTTTCACCAGCTCAAAGGACTTCTTTGCTTCCAAGGTCCATTTTACCCCTTGCTCCTCTTTTAGCATGTTTGTAATGTTTCTAAGGAGCTCAGCCAAGTTGGGTATGAACCTTCTTAAGAAATTAATCTTTCCAATGAAAGATTGCAACTCCTTGATGTTTCGAGGATGAGAGATTTTCAATATGGCCTCAATCCTCTTTGGGTCTATCTTAATACCCTTTTTTGAAATAATGTGCCCAAGAAGTTTACCTTCTTGGAGACCGAATATTGTCTTCTTAGGGTTTAAAGATATCCCAAACTTTCTGCATCTCTCGAAAACTGTTCTCAAATGTTCTAAGTGCTCTTCATCTGTCTTTGAAAAAACAGTAACATCATCCAGGTAAATAATGATGAAGTAGCCCAATTCTTCCGAAAATGCTATGTCGATGGCTCTTTGGAATGTTGCACCAACATTCATTAGACCAAAAGACATTTTCACATACATGAAAGTGCCCCATGGTGTAGTAAAAGCTGTCTTTAATTGATCATCAGGGTGAACTAAAATCTGATTATACTCTGAGTAGCCATCAAACAAAGAAATTCTTTTGGAACCAACTACCCTTTGTAAAATATGGTCCATCTTGGGTAAAGGGTAGTTGTCCTTGAGTGAAGCTTTGTTTAAGTCTCTAAAGTCTATACAAAGCCTAATCTCTCCTGTTTTCTTCCTAACTAACACCAGATTAGACACCCACTCAGAATATCTAATAGGGACAATAATACCGGCTTCGTACATTTTTTTGATCTCCTTCTCAACCAAAGGTAACTGAACAAGGTTTATTCTACGCAGCTTTTGTTTGAATGGCTTTTGGTTTTCCTTGAGAGAGATTTTGTGCTGAATTATTTCAATGTCATAAGATTTCAGCTCTTTGTAACTCCATGCAAAAACATTAGAAAATTCTTTAAACAACTCTATGTATTTGAATTTAATGTGAGCTGGTAAAGTCTTAGACAGTTTGATCATCATTGGTTTTTGTTCACTACCTATATTACACTCTTCAACTTTAGTCTCTACAGGTTCCAGTTTTGGCTTCTTGGCCACATCGTTAAAATCAAACAACTCTTCTAAAGGGGCCAGACCCTTTGGCAAACTCTGATCTTTAGAGTGCAGGGTTTCTAAGTCCTCTGTTTCTAACTCTGCACTCGTCTCTGTTTTGTTTTTAAGTTTGCTAGACAGTAGATTTATATTGGCAACCTTAGGAGACTGTTCTTCTTCACCAAGAAAATTTTCTTCACTATTGCAGTCTGTTTCATAATCTGAATCCGAACTGTGTAGCTCAAATTCATTTTTGAATTGCATGAAGTCTTCTATTTGTTTGTCTCCGTCAAACACTTGCCAATATTTTTCGTTATCAGGAACAACTGGTCTGAATTTAACGAGTTGTACATTCTTTGGTTTCATATGGTGTTAAGCATGTTTTAGCAGCAAAAGCTAAGCTGTGGGCCATGTTATTTTTTCTTCTTGGGACAAAAATCAATTGGGACTCCTCGAAAGTTTTCAAAAAATCCACGACATTGTTTCGATAGGCCTTAAGTCTAGGGTGATTAGCTTTGTATTCCCCGTTGACCTGCCTAATGATTAATTCTGAATCCCCATGCACTTTAATTCTTTTGGCTCCTAACTTTTTCAACAGATGTAGGCCTAAAAGCAGGGATTCATATTCCGCTATGTTATTCGAACACTGGAAGTTTAATCTACAGGAAATGCTTTCTGTGTGGTTGTTTTCAGTGTTACAAATCCAGACACCTGCACCAGCATTGCTTCTAGTGCACGACCCGTCAAAGTTCATACTCCACAGAGGACTAGTTTCAGGTTCATCTTGGTTACTGTCCTCTTCAATTGTAGTGCTTTCTGATTGTTCTTGAGTATCAACACTTAGTTGAATTCGTTTTAACTCCTCAGGTTTTTCACTGCGTTGAGGGTTACTTTCTTGACTATCAAGGTTAAAAAGTGAAGGACGCATGATCTGTAGCTCAAGACCTGTGTTTGGTTTGCTAAAGTTTTCAAATGTGGCAAACTGTTTAGACAATTCTATGGTGTTTACCTCCTCCTCTCTATCGGCCAATAATTCTGTTAAAGTGACTTGTTCACTGAATGATTCATTGTTAAACAAGATAAAAGAATCGAGGCCTGTATTTACAGAATACAGAGGAGAGTTTTGTGGTCTGTCTTGGCTAGTAACCATGTATTGCATATGTGACTCCCTGTAAAGTCTTCTGGTCTGATTGAAAACAGGGATAGTCGCATATGTCATGTCCATCTGCATAGTCCCTTGTAACTTAGCCCCCCAAGACCTAGATAACAACATTCCATACTTTGGGGGTACATCAGCCACAACAATATCCATGACTAAGCATTTGGCTGGAATCTGTGCTAAGTTAACGCAGAGGTCTTTTATTAATCCTAAACATTTTACTTTGCTTGAGTCAAAGGAGTAAAGGTCTTTATAAGGTCTGGTGATTTCTAGACCCAAGCTTTCCATCACAGCTTTGGGCATTAAATTATGAGAGGCCCTTGAATCATGCATAGTGTTGTGCAAAATCTTGTCATGAACATTTAAACTTACATAAAAGGGAGGAACAGGTCCCTCTTGATACCTACCTTCAATCTTTGGACCAAAAATAAGCTCAGGCTGGTCATCGTGAAGATTGACTGTATCATTATTGTCTTCTATGTTAAAAGCCTTTAAAATTTGAGATCTATATACATTCTGGGCAGCTAACTCAGTAAGGGGAACAGAGATTTTAATTTTTGAAATTTCCTGCTCCAAACTGAAAGGAATCTGATTCTTTGAAGTGTTTGTCTCAGCCTTATTAACTGCCACTCTGTCAGCAAAATCTGTTTGTTGATTTGCTCTATTTACATTTGAAAAAATTGTTTTAACAAGAGTATTAGCTGAGGTGCTAACACTACTAAGGTCTGCACTCTGTTTTGTACTGTTTTGAGTGCCTTTCTCTTTACCTTTATCAGAATTTCCAGCCACTGTTTTATCTTTCTGTTTTACAATTTTGGGTTTACTTACAGTGCTGTTTTGTGAAGATTTGTCAGAGTTTTTGGTTTTGGGAGTCTCTTGATTGGTTTTACTTCTGAGGTCATATTCTTTTTAAGACTCTATGATAACATTTTCCATGTCTTGATAAGATCTTTCATCCTCATCTCTTTTGTCATCATAGGATGTGTAAAGACCTTGTTTTCTATCATAATGAACCTCAAAGTCATCATTATCTACTCCCAACATGTTGATATCATCTTCCTCTGTTTGCTCATCTATTTCTTCAACCTCACTCACATAGTTTTGATGAAAGGGAGGAGTGATCTGTTGATCATCTTCCCTTAGCCTTTTTTGGGGTTGATTTCTTCTAAAATTCTGATTCTGGTTCTGGTTTCTGTTTTGAGGAGCAGTTTGGTTTTGACTTGCTTGTGCTCTCTCAAGAATGCTCATTTTCTTCATCATCTCCTCCATCATTCTTTCCATCTTTGAGCTAGAAGTAGAAGGTGTGGATTCCTTTCTAAAGGACACTCTCTTCTCATTCTTCATTCTTGCTCTTTTCTCCATCAAGTTAACTTCCACAGCAAGAGCTCCTTTTTGCATATCTTCAAGAGTTAAAGGATCTCTCTCTCTCAGCTGATAAGCTATCTCAGGATCAAATCCTTCAGGAAACTTGTTTAAAGATGAGCCTTGTGGAGGTTTTAGATCTGGGGGAAGTGCATTATACACACTATTAAATCTACTGCAGTAAGCTTGTACACTTTCCCCAGTGTTTCTGTGGAGGTTCTTGTAATCAGGAAGTATTTGGAGAGGATTCTTCTTCACTTGTCATTTGTTTAAGAATGTCTGATGGAAGGCTTGGAGATCATTGATACTATGGGGGGCTAAGCCTTTAAACCATTTTCTTATTTCTCCCTCCAAACTCTGAGCAAATAGTCTTAGTTTTACAGATTCATCATCAATTTCATTTTTGTCAAAGTAGTCATTCATCTTGTCCACATGTTGTGATGCAGTAGTAGCATTACTAGCATCATACAATGGTATTTTGGACTAATAGTCCTATGGAAGATTGACTAATGGTATAGGAAGGACTAAGGGAGCATACCATGCTGCCATGGTAGGAGGTGGAGGTGGATTTACAAGAGGAAAAGTGGGCTGAAGTGGAGTGGTTTGGAGAATGGATGTAGGATGAGCAGAAGTGGATGGACCAGGAATAGATTGCTGAGCTGATCTTGGATGAGAGACACCTAAATTGTGAAGGAAATGTAAATCAGGTGGTGTTGTTTCTCTACTACCAGGATGTTCACTTGTTTCAGGAGATGAAAGTGAAGACTCTGAATCTAGTTGATCTAAATCATCAAGAGACCTAGTTCTAAATGGATTTCTTAAGTCAACTTGTGATTGTTGTAGAGCTGCAAGATTTTCAGGAATTGAATTAGCTCTCAAGGGTGATCTGAAAACAGTTGAAGATTTAATGCTAGGAGACTTCCTAAGAATACTTTCAGGGTTATCAACTATCTCAGGTGGGTCAGGGTCAGGATAGGCTCTAGTATTAATCTTTCTAGGAGCCACTATGCTGTGTTTTTCAGACCCAACTAAACAAGAAAAGTTCAACCAGATATGACAATCTTTAAGAGGTTAATTGATCTGTTTTACACAAATTTTAATCCTACAGTCCTCTAACTGAGTTTGAATGATGTTACAAAGATTATGGGTCTTCCCAGTGGAGTCTTAAGGTCTGTTTAGGATTGTGGAGTTGCCAATTGGAAGTTTTTAGCTCTTTTGGAGGTAAAAGGTTTTATGGTCCACCACCATGTTTATTGAATACCAATCTGAAATATTTTTGGGTTTTTTGAGTTATTTTTCAGTCCTATTGGTTCTAAGAGTGTCCTAAATTTGTTTCACAACTTAGCTACGGTTATGAAACAAAGACTATCTAGTCTTATGGCTTAAGCTGGCTGATTCTTCAAGGTTTGATAAAGTTTTATGAGAATCCTAGGGTTTGCCTAGTTTGTCACTGATTCAAACAAGTTTTACCATGATTACCATCGGTTTGGTAGTGCTTGAAGAGGCTACTTTTTACTCACTGCACAATGTTCTTGAATCAAAGGTTTCTTGAGGTCTTAAAGGTACCTAGGCCGAAAAAACACTCAAAAGTCCCCAGTGGAGTCGCCAAAAATGTTAGTTGCTGGTGGTTCGTCTGGCTAATATACCAATTGTTCTTGAGACAAGTGCTTTCCTGGGGTCCTTAGATCAATTTAGACTGTTTATTAACTCAGAATCCCCAGTGGAGTCGCCAAAAATGTTAGCTCCTTGTAATTTGCAAGATTGACCAAGTCAAACTGCAGAGAGAACACTATTTCAACCACTTTGGGATTCTAGGATCTAGCCCTCCTGAATCCGGAGAGGGATCTCTCCAATAAGTGCAAAGATGGATTTATCTTTAAAGCTTTTGGGTAATGATATTAGGCTAGTTATGAAGTCCGATGGTTTTTGTTTGTTTTGGATGGTTGAGCATGATTATTATTTGAGTGGAAAGTCCTAAATGGAAAGAGTTTCAAAGGTGTGAAGTTGCAAGCAATCAGAACAAGCTTTTAAAAAGATAGATATAACGCTAGTTTTTAGTCCATTGGACTATGGAGTCATAACAGGGCTTTAATTGAGCAACAACATCAAGAGTGATCCAAGGGGCAAGTCATCTATATCACAAGATCATTTGAGATAAAATGATGGAATGGAAACAATAAAGTGTTGGAGGGGTGGAAACTGATAATAATTTCAACAAGGATTTATAGTCAGTCCAAACAAGAAAAGCCTCTTAAGTAACTGTTTAAAACAAACCAAGAATAGGGCTTACCATAAATTTCTTGGGCAAGTTCGTGTTAAAGCAACTCAATAGACAACTGTAACAACCCGTTCCCGAGTTATACACAATGATATTAGCGTGTGTGCGATATAGACATTTGATAGCTACACCTGCCTACCTCGCACACATCGCACTAGTACATCAAACTACTAATATCAAGCTTACCTAAGTTAGAAATTAATGATAAGGTTTCAGATTTAAAATTCATATTGATTTAGCATAAAATATATAAAAAGGGTTAATGAAAAGATAATAAAATTTTAATTAATTAAAGTACATACGTATACTCAAAGTTGAGTTGAATATTATAACATAAGCTTTAATCTTAAATATACTCTATAGTCAAGCCGTATACTTCTAAACAGATTAAATAAACACAAATATCACACCTCCTCTTTAATGCCACTGACATCTTCTTAAATGATAATCGTACCACCCTTTAAGAAGATCTTATCTAGATGGAGAAGAGGCGGTGAGGAGGTTGAATGGCGGTGGGGAAAATTTATATAAGGAGGTTTTGAGGGAAATAACGGGGGATGCTACTGAAGGGAGATTGAACTGTCAGATTTAATTGTTGGGAGAGGAGTCTCGGTTCTTCTTGGAAATTTGGGCACGGGGGCAGAGGAGACATCCTCTGGGTCTGGGATTGTTTCCGGATTGGCTGGGAGGACTTGGTTGTTTCGGTGAACTGTTTAACTATCCACAACATCACACCGCATCAGCATCACTGGGAGGAGGGCCATCATCAAAATCATCAACTGCGCTCCAGGTCTTTCTTTAGGTATAGAATTGTTTTTCAATTAAATTTCACTGCAAATTTTCATTTGAAATACCTTACTGCTGAATATATTTTGTCTGCAATTAAATCTCTGTGTGTGGAACCTTACAATTCATTGAAATACGTTACTGCTGAATATATACTGAGATTAATATATGTCTGAAATTAATTGACTGTGTTAGGAACCTTACAACAACAATCCAGTAATCTGCATAATTACCTTCAAAAAGTATGAAAACACATAAGAGAAACAAAATGCAATTTAAGATCAGATAAGGTACTTTTAAACCTAGTCTGCTTTCAGCAAACACTTAGGGAAACTTTCAGAATTCACCTTTGGAGATAGAAACTAGAAAACAGGGCACACCATCACTTTTCTAGTCTAACTTTACTAAGCAGATAATGAAAATAACATTCAAGAATAATGTTTAAAGCTAACAATAGGACGAGGGAACGCCAGCATTCCTAACTACTTAAACTGTATTGAATCATTTTTAAATAAACAAATTGGAGGAAAACATTTAGATAAAGCTTATCAGTCAGAGAAGGGTACTGTAAACAGTAGGTCCTAACTCTATGCTTGTTGTTCTTTATCAGAGAATTAATGGACAAAATGGCATACACAAAAGGAAAACAATTACACAGAAAGGAGCACTTCACCAGTGATATAGACCAGGATCTCAAGAAACAACTTGTTATTGATGTCAAACCAGTTACAGTCTTCAGGTCCAATGTTTCAGTTCAGCAATCATCTTCACTTCTCAGCTTAACTATTTTATCACAAACAGAGCTTCAAGAGCCTTTGAACACTATTTATAGGTAGAAAATTCGAGCACAAGTATATTTCAAAGTTCTGCAACCAACATTGTTTCATCTCCTACAGAAGTATTTATAGAAGATATGAGGAGGTGCGATGGGATAAAAGATCTCCCATGGTTCAATTAATACAGATTTAATGCTTCTCGGCCTTTGAGGGGCTCGATGGAGAAGTTTACAGATGCTTGTCTGTATTAATTGTTTTACATTTAAGAATTAAGCTCGGTGGGAGCTTTTGTTGACTTTAAGGCTCTGTGTCATGTTGTAATAACTCTGCTGATATTTTTTGCATTAATTTCCTTTAGCTGAATTAATTATTCGGCTGCGTTGAGGCAAATATCTTCTTTCTGATCATAACTTGGCCTCTGTTGAATGCTTTGAGGCTACATGTGGCAATCTGGTAGCTGAGAGGAATCAATTAGCCTCTGGTGTGGCAGTGGAGGCGTCCTCTGTCTAGTAAATGTTTATGATTTTCTTTAATTGTGTTTTAATCCAGTGGATTAGGCTTTTAATTTTCGATCTTAACTGTAATCCACCGAAAAATGTGAAGACAATCTTCAATCTTCAGTTCTGCTGTGGTGAAGGTCTTCAACACTGATACTCTTCGTTTTAATCATGTTTCCCTGTGTCTTGTTGATGTGCAGGTAATATGGGGTTCATATGGCATCAATACTCATGATGTATTGACGAAACGTGGTATAGAACCCCGCAAAACGATCTTCTTCAATGAATGAAAGCCTGGAGGATCGTCATCCTCGACTTCAATTTTTCTTTTATATAATGGAAAAACCATTAAAACCTGCGAAATACAAAAATATTATAAAATCCTGCGTTATTGGGCAAAACTGCTTAGGAGGCTTAGCTTTGGAGCATGGCCGTTGGATGACAGCATCCAACGGTGGAGATTGCGCGTTGAGGGTCAAAGGAGGCGGTTTGGAAGAAGTGGTGGTGAAAATTAAGTCAGATCCGTCGATCTTGCGGGGATCGACGGTCAGGAGCGACTGGGTCAATATAATGGAGAAGGGCTGCTTTTTTGTGGAAAGAGAAGAAATACGAAGGAAATATGAGAAAATCCCTTGGCGAAGGAAAAACACTTTAAGGAAAATTGGGGTTGCGGCAAAGTTTAAAAAATGAGTTTCAAACCTTGTAAAGAGGATTTTATGAAGGGGAAAGGGGAATAAATGAAAAATAGAAGAATTTTATGGGGGAAAGAGGGAATAAAAACTAAAGTTAATTTGAAGTGAAAGGAAGGGAAAAATGGGGAGAAAGGGAGTTTTGCAGCAGTTTTTTCTTCGTGGAAAACAACAGATTTTCAGAGTTTACAATGGAAACAGCAATGAAGATTTAAACAAAGGGCATGATGTCTTCATGAGTCTTCAAGAGATAACATTTTTAGCAATAAAACTTGTTTCTTGAAGGCTCCAAAAATGATTTAGCCACCTTTTGATATAACAAATTTTATAGGTGGCTAACAAGTTTGACCACCAATGGGATGTGAGGATCAATGCCTTGCTTCTTGGCATTAGTGGAGTCAAGATACACCTAGATCGAGAATTTTCATATGCTAAGGATCCGTAGATGACTTTCGCTAGCTTTTCAAGGTGACACAACAAGGTCATTTAGGGATTTATACTTTGAATTGCTAAGGAAATGAAGTTTCAAGGGCTTTCAACCTATGAGGTGCCTCTAGGAACATTCACCCACTCCCTCAAAGAGCAATGCATGCATTAAATCATTTATTCCAGGTTTCCAAAAGAATTTTGCATTACTTTAACCCATACAAGAATAATGATAACAATAACATGCAGTAGACAAGTAAGATAACAAGAATAGCATTAAGTTTTCACTTACATGAGAGAGAGAGTATAACCATTCATCAACTTTGCATTATAAAGAAGCTCTAAAGACAATAGCGAAAATTCAAACATCATAGTGCATCCATAAACTCCAAAAATTGTGAAATTTTCAATCTGAAAACTATACAGTTGCAGTGATAGATTTATTCCTCCTACTTATTATTTCAATAATTTATTTTTAGAAATCTTTTGGCACATATCGAAATAAATACTACTGCAACATTCACAAATATATATGTAGAGAAGTAAACAGTAAAGGACATAAGCACAAGAATCAATCACATGTACACAATTATTTTTGGACAATTATCCCCAGAAAATCCCAATGCGGGAAAACCAGTGCAGCATATGAGAGTTTTATTAAAATCTTCAACAAATGATTTCTTTACAAGGAAAAATACTAGCAGATAAAATTAGAAACACCTGAGACAGAGTTCTCGGCTCCTCTTGACAAATCTCTGACACCCTGATCAACCTCTGCTATCTCCTGTGCCTGTCTTCGTGTTTCTCTGCGCAATCCCAACGCTGGATTGCGTAAGTCTGCGTAGGGTCTGCGTGGGTTCACTACGCTGCAGCCCAGAGCTGTCTCCTGTGATCCACTGCGTCCCTTTGTCCCTGACCTCAGTCACTTGCTGACTCCCTCCTCCGTCTGCTTCTGCAAATCTCCGCCCTGCAACTCTCCCACTGAGATCGAATTCTCTTATTTCAGAATTGTTCTCTTTCGGGTACTGAGTGTATGCCCGGCTTGTTTTCCAAATGACCCTCAAGCCTTATTTTATAATCTTCTCGTTGGTGAATCAATCGCCCAGATTAGAAGTTTAATCAATGGTTAAGATTAAAACTTGACTTGATCTTTGTTTTCTAGAAGATTCACACTCTCACTTATTAATACCCTTTAGTTATTTCATTTCCCTAAGTTTAGTGTTAATTTCTAAAGATGTTCTATGCTAGATGCAAATATATTTTCAACTTCTAGGGCTTAACCATATGAAAGTAAGATGCAGATAGAACATACCAATAGATCGATGGAAGACAAGCCAAAAACAGAGATATAGAATTGTGGCGTTACGACGATGAGTAGGATGCTTCAACCAGCAAAGTCTTCATAAGGTCAGCCAACCCAATGTGTCACACAACCCCAAGACTGCTCATCAAAAATGCTCCATCAAAACGCTGCACCAAGAAGCCCTAACCGCATCATCATGAGAAGCCCTAATCGCAACACCATCTGTGAGAGAAGAGAATGCCTCCAAAATGTGTGTAAAATGAACTCCAAGTCTCTCCAATATATAGACCTCTGTGGGGGTGTGTGACACATCTCTTATGCATGTGGGATAAATCAAGCCGACCTTGCACATGTGGAATAAATTCAAAGTACATGTTCTGCTCATCCGATCAAGATGATGATTGATCTTTAGATCGATCTTGCACCTCTCCGAAAGAGGAATTTAATAAAAATATTGGCATCGTCATCTGAGCATCACAACATGGAGTTTGGACCTAGTTGCCCAAAATTAACACTCCCTCTCAACTAGGGAGAACTCCATCCACCAGTGCCATCTAAACATCGTGCATCATCCCACTGTAACTTGTTTTGCTAGCTCTTTATTTCAGAACAAAAAGGTGAGTCACAAAGACATCACTCCCGGCTGACAAAATTAGCTCAGAGGTCCGAAACCTCTATAGGACTCAAAGGAGTCACATACCAACCCGAAGTTGGTTTAACTGACTCGAAGTCAGTTGGAGGTCCGAAACCTTACTTGTACTCAAGAGAGTCATATACTAACCCAAAGTTACTTTAACTGACCCGAAGTTAGTTTAACTGATGCGAAGTTAGTTGGATGTCCGAAACCTCACTAGAATTGATCCCAGATCAAGTGGTTGGACACGTGCCATCCTAGACATAGAGAGTACGGCAATCTACGATGTGTCCATCGGTCTTGCTACTGGTCTCTAGCTTTTCCCACCTCATTGGCCAAAGTGAGAGGTACTTCCCATGAGTCCGGGACTCCATGGGTAGGATGCATACGGGGCGTAGATCAAAGAGAGGTGAACCAACTCAATATCATAATGGTGGGGCCGAAGCACACCAACAAGGTTTAGCAAGCCTAGCCCTGTGGTTGCTTATAGCTCCAAGTAGCTATCCCCAAAGCCCCCTAGATCTCCCATATCTCATCGTCCAACAGGACCCTCCGAATAGGGTCGTTCCATGATTCCAAGAATCTCACGGAATGTTACGAACATGACTTTCCCCAAGGGCTTTGTGGTAATATCTGCGACCTGCTCATCAGTTCCTATATGATCAAGCCTTATGGCGCCTCGCTGTACCATATCCCGGATAAAATGGTACCAGAAATCAACATGCTTGGATCGATCGTGGAACCCAGGATTCTCTGACAAACGAATCCCCCTCTGGTTATCACAAAGGATAATGGTGGTATCTAGCACATGTCCAAACAACTCACTGAAGAGATTTCGCAACCAAGTAGCTTCACAATAGGCCATACGCGTTGCAATGTATTCGGCCTTAGCGTTGCTCAAGGCTACCGACTTCTGCTTCCTGCTCGAAGCAGACTCAAGTGTGAAGTAGCATCCAAATGTGCTCTTGCGATCCACCACACTGCCAGCCCAATCAGCATCAGTATATCCACGGAGTCTAAAACTCCCGATAGTGTATCTCAGCCCATGGTCTATCATGCCCCAGAGATATCTCAAGAGTTTCTTGGCACCAACCCAGTGAATGTTATGAGGATCAACCATGTGTTGACTCAAAGTGTTCACTACACAACATACGTCCGGAGGGGTGTTCACTAAGAACATCAGGGCCCCTACAAGTTGACGATACTCAGTAGGATTTGCTAGCACAGGCCCAACAATCATTCCACTCAACTTCTTAAAGTTGAGTTCCATCGGCGACGACACAGACTTACAGTCCACCATACCAAATCTCCCTAGCAGCTTCACAATATATTTTCCTTGAGAGAGAAAAAAAATCTCGCCAGGTCTCTGCCAGACCTCCAGGCCTCTGCCAGACCTCCAGGCCTAGGAAGTAATGCATCAGTCCTAGGTCCTTCATCTCGAACTCAGAAGCGAGCTCCCTCTTACACTGATGAATGAGAGGGTCAACACTTGTCAGGAAGAGATCACCCACATAGAGAACTAGAATGAGAGGCTTTTCTCTATCAACCTTGAGGTAAGGGTTCAGATCAGCATTACTTCGAGTGAAGCCCAACTTTATCAAGTAGCCATCTATCCTCTCGTACCAAGCCTTGGGTGCTTTGTTCAACCCATAGAGGGCTTTCTTCAACCTGCATATATGAGAGTCTCTACCCTGGACTTCGAACCCCAGAGATTGCTCCACATACACCTCTTCCTTTGTCGAACCATGCAGAAAAAGCGGTCTTCACATCCATCTGATGGAGACTCCATCCTTGCATGGCAGCAAGGTTAATAATAAATCACAGGTGCAAATATATCATCATAATCTATGCCTTCCTTTTGAGAGAAGCCTCGGGCAACGAATCTTGCCTTGAACTTTTCAGCACTACCATCAGATCCATGCTTGATCTTGTAGAGCCATTTCGAGGTGACAATAGCTTTGTCCTCTGGTCTCGGGATCACATCCCAGACATCACTTTTCATAATGGACTCGTACTCTTCGTGCATAGCATCCCTCCAGACTTGATGCTTTACGGCTTCTTCAAATGATCTAGGCTCAGATTGTACGGTTGTACTCATGGTTGCTAGATACCCTTGGTATCTATCCTGCTTCTTGCTTTCCCGAAATATCCCCCTTTGGGGCTATATGTCTCTCGGCATCCTTGAGAGTGTCTCTGAGCCATGAGGGTCTTCTTCTTCTTTCAACGCCATTTTCTTAGGAGCATATATGGTTGTGGTCTCTCTCTTAATGCCAGCTCCTCTTGCGAGAGAAGTTATCCATACAAGTCATGAAATAGGAACATCCTCCCAAGGATTACATGGGTAGCATATCAGATAAATTAGAATGTATCAATTTGCAAGGCATCGAATGTCTTTGTGACACTTGAGGGCCCCTTGTATGCTTTCCTTTGGCACAATCCTGACGTATGCTTTTATGATTATTTTAAAATCCGGGCATCCCAGATACCAGCCTCCTTGCTACGGAAAGGGGTTAGAAATCATAGGTCTGAATCTTACTCACCCACTGTCAAGGCTTATTTTATGGAATTATAGCCATACAAGTATCATAGGCATATACTGCCATACATCTGTCATACATCCATACAAATTACAATGTTGCCATAATATTATCATACATCACTATCATCTTCCTCATTGCCATACTACCATACAATACTGAAGATATCAAACTTCATGGTTATATATATATTTTCATATGCCATTGAAGATACCATAGCTCAAGTTCATATGGACTTTGCCATATGGTTACTGAAGATAACATAGGTATGTTGTCATATGTCACTGTTCTAAGACTCATTGACCAACCATTATTCTTAGATTACCTTAGACAACATTCAAAATCATACATACTTTAACAAACTTTTCATGTAAGAATCAATTTTACATACCTCTTCTGCTGCTAACAAGACTTTTGCAACATCAAAATGCTTGCATCTTCAACGTCTCAAACTGCCACTATCAATCTTCTAGATGCTTCTAGAATGATTGAACATAGGCTCGCGGAATTTTCCTCCAGCAACCCTCCGACTCCTTGAAGAATGGCCAACTCTTAAGGACTTCCAAATCTGCCCTCCTATCCGTGATTTGCACCAACAAATCCCTGAACTAGGGCATCACCAAAATCTTCCTTCTATGACTCTTCAAACCTAGAGATCACAAGGAATTCATCAACCAGCCCTCACATCAAGGATATGCCTCCTGCACATGCTGATCTTAGGGCTCCAAAGACTGCCCTCTTAATAGTGACAAGACTGCTTCTTATTCACTGTACTAGGGCTTCCACAGATAGTTCCTAACATCTTTACTTCAGGACAACCCTCTTAGCAAAACCCTTTTTTTTTAAATTTTATTCAGAACTTTGAGTCTTAGTCATGGCCTAATAAACCATAGAGCAACTCGCATACCTGTACAATACTCGGGACTGGTTTTCGGCCCACTTTAGGACATACATATATACAATGCCTGTATGCAAGATACTCAGAAACTGTGGCTTAAATCACAAGCATACGTCTCCTTCTTAGGGCCTCTGCCCTCTATCCTCCACACAGAAAAATAGAGCAAGACTTCCAGTCCATGGAACAGACTTTATAAGGGTTGCGTATATATGAAGAGAGGTCAAACACGCTGTTATTGATATGCCTGGGGTAGTTCTCAACTGAGAATGTAGATTGAGATGAAGCTTCCGTATTGGTCTGGAATTTACAATGCAATTTGGCTTCCTTCAGCAACCAACAATATACAACTTTTGTTAATCGCACACCATCTCCAACTATAAACAGGCATGTTCTTGGCACAACCGTTCTGAGTATAATTTGGCAACGCACCGTTACAGAGGCACACATATTGCAGTACCAAAACGCACACTCAGTGTACATGCCACACATATTGCAGCACCAAATCGCACACACAACGATTCGACACTGTGCTGCCAACTTGGTTATGAAAACCTGTGTATGCTCAACTTAGGTGCCAAGCTTCCCACGATCTAGATCCACAATATAGAATGGGATCTCACCGTCTTACACCAAATTTTAATGCACCAAATTAGATGCATGACTATCGTCCAACTATCCATCTTCCTTCGCGTTCAGATGATCTCTGCTTTTCTCCTACTCGCTGCTTGGATTCGCCGCTCAAACTGGTGCATACAAAACGCTCTTAATTGCAGAGCATTAATCGCAGAACGCCTATCTATACTTGCTTTTCCCATGGCACTACCCTGCCATTGGTGTAACGATCGCGCTCCAATAATCACAATCACCAGCAATTCATGCGTCTTGTCAACGATCCAACACACTTAGTCTATCCACGCAGAGCACGACCATCTCTGCGCATAGTCTTCGACAATTTCAGTCAAGAATTATTCCGCCTAGCTATGAAAAATGTGTGCGTCCCCTTTGGAGCATGAAATTATAGCCCTTCCCACTCATAATTCTCCACTATTTGACCAAATTCAGTCCAGATTTTCCTTCTCTTAGTCGGCCTTCCTGCTAGATACTTATGGTGCCCAAACAGTCATGAAAAATTACTTCTCCAAGCCTTTTCCCTTTTCGTTGGTCCTCCTTTTCTATCTGCGGCTAAACAAAGATATTTCTAATCTCGACGCTATCACCTACAACGCTTAGAAATGCATATGCTATCACTTGGTGTCGTGGTATGGCCTGCGACCTACCACATAGCCTTGCTGAAGCTTACGACATCTTTATTGGCCCTGACACTAGTCCTTATCTCGCTGCCCTAGATTCTAAACAAGATGGGCTTTGTCTTCTCCTTAGCTTTGATACCATGTTAATTTCTGAAGATGTTCTATGCTAGATGCGAATATACTTTCAACTTCTAGGGCTTAACCATATGAAAGTTGTTGATTTATGGTAGCATCGGATGTGCTCTAGCCTTGTAACTTTATATATAGGCTAAGACACATGTATTCCATAAAACCCAGAAATGGTTTTGGAAAATTCCACTTAGAGATGGTTTAATTAAATTAATTAATCATTTTTTAATGTTTTCCTAAGTCTAAACTTAGGGAAACTGATTAATTAAAGGGTATTAATTAAACTAAGTGTGAATCTTCTAGATAAAGTCATGGATCACCTCCAAGTTAATCTTAGCCCTTGATTATGTTTTAATCTTGGCCATTGAAGGGTCAACAGAAGAATATAAGGAGCGTGAGGGGCCTATGGAAAACTGTAAATTTTCGTAGATGTTCTATGTTTGATGCAACTTTACTTTTATCTCCAATATCAAACAACAATCACATAAACAAGAAAGTAAAATGCTGATAGAACATACCCGTAGATCGACAAAAGACAAGCCAAAAATGTACTTTACTTGATCAACAAAATATGTGTTGAGGTGCGTTATGGCAGTCAACAGGATGCTTCAACTAGCAAAGTCTCAATATGGGCAGCTAACCAGAAGTGTCACACAACCCTCTCAGACAACTTGATTTCTGTGCCAATAAATGCGGACTGCATAAATCGGAATTTTGACAAAGTTTGGGGTCAGTTTGACCATGCATTGACCAAAGTCAACGTTGGTCAAATATGCGCTGAAAACCCTAGGTCGAAAACATAAATTCCTTTTGCTGTGATTCCCACGTGTGGAGAAGAAGAGACTCCAAGAGATGATCGAACCAATCAGATGAGGAGAGAGAATGTGTGATGATGGATGAGTGAAAATGACCTCCAACGTTGACCTATATATATCCATCAATGAGGGTGTGTGACACATTTGTTGGGGCTTCGAGCCTACATTTTAATTCTGGCCGACCTTGCACATAAATGGAAATAATTCAAAATAAATGTTCTGCTCATCGGATCAAGATGATGTTAGATCGATCTTGCACCTCTTCGAAAGAGGAATCCAATAAAAATATTGGCATTTTCATCTGAGCATCACAACATGGAGTTTGGTCCTAGTTATCCAAAATTAACACTCCCTCTCAACTAGGGAGAACTCCATCCACCTGTGCTATCCAAACATCGTGCGTCATCCCGCCGTAACTTGCTTTGCTGACTTCTTTATTTTAGAACAAAAGAGGGTCAGTCACAAAGACATCATTCCCGACTGAAAAATTCAGCCCAGAGGTCGAAACCTCTATAGGACTGAAAAGAGTCACATACCAACCCGAAGTTGGTTTACTTGACCCGAAGTCAGTTGGAGGTCTGAAACCTCACTAGACTTGATTCCAGATCAAGTGGTTGGACACGTGCCATCCTAGACATAGAGAGTTCGAGAATCTCCGATGTTTCCATCGGTCTTTGCTACTGGTCTCACTGGCCAAATGAGAGGTACTTCCCATGAGTCCGGGACTCAATGGGTAGGATGCATACGGGGCACAAATCATGAGAGGTGAACCAACTCAACATCATAACGGTGGGGCAAAAACACACCAACAAGGTTCGGCAAGCCTAGCCCTGTGGTTGCTTCTAGCTCCGAGAAGCTATCCCCAAAATCCCCCCAGAGCTCCAAGAGTGTATCGTCCAACAGGACCCTCAACATAGGGTTGTTCCATGATACCAAGATTCTCACGGAAGGTTAGGAACTTGACCTTTCCCAAGGGCTTTGTGAGAATGTCCGTGACCTACTCATCAGTTCCTATATGATCGAGCCTTATGGCGCTTCGCTGTACCATATCCCGGATAAAGTGGTACCTAATATCAATATGCTTGGATCGATCGTGGAACACGGGATTCTCGGACAACCGAATCTCACTCTGGTTATCACAGAGTATCACGATGGTATCTAGCACATGCCCGAACAACTCACTAAAGAGCTTTCGCATCCAAACTGCTTCACAATAGGCCATACTCGCTACAATGTATTCGGCCTCAGCGGTGCTCAAAGTCATCGATGTCTACTTCTTGCTTATCCATGATATCGAAGCAGACCCAAGTGTGAAGCAGCATCCCGATGTGCTCTTGCGATCCACCACACTGCCAGCCCAATTGGCATCAGTATATCCATGGAGTGTCATGCTCTTGACAGTGTATCTCAGGCCATGGTTTATCGTGCCCTGAAGATATCTCGACAGATTCTTGGCACCAACCCAGTGAATGTGATGAGGTTCAACCATATGTTGACTCAAAGTGTTCACTGCAAAACATACGTCCAGACAGGTGTTCACTAAGAACATCAGGGCCCCTATGAGTTGACGATACTCAGTAGGATTTGCTAGCATGGGCCCAGCAGTGCTGCTGTTGGAAATACTGAGAGGGGGGTGAATCAGTATTTGTTTTCAATTGTTAATTTTACCAGTTAGATCACTAATATTTATAACAGAAAATGAACAATGATGGAATAGATAATTTTATTAATTTCTTCTTTACAATAAGTAAAGTACAATAATGAAATAGGGCTCCAACCCTAGATGAAGACTCCAATCTTTCAGGCTCCAACCTGTATTGTGCCAAGCACCGACTTGGTCTTTCCAAGGCTCCAACCTTGTTAATTTGAGGCACCAACCTCTAGTGCTCCAACCCTATCTCTGGTATAGGCTCCGACCTTGTTTCTTGAGGACTCCAATCCTCTAGGGCTCCAACCCTATCTTCCAAGGCACCGACCTTGTTTCTTGGGGACTCCAATCCTCTAGGGCTCCAACCCTATCTTCCAAGGCACCGACCTTGTCTCTACGAGGCTCCAACCTCTTGGGCTTCAACCCTCAACTTCACTTCGTCAAATTATGTTTGGTTATTCTTCACGGCTCCCAAAGTCTTCTTCAACGAGCCCTGCCACACTTGGTCTCCACGTCACATCATCAATGACAACCTTTTCTTCTTAGAAGGTGTCACCACTGCTCTTCATCATACCCAAACAATTTCTCCAAGTCACATCATCAATGACAACCTTTCTTCTTAGAAGGTGTCACCCCTGCTCTTCATCATACCCAAACAATTTCTCCAAGTCACATCATGATGACATCAATGATGTATCATGATCTTCAAAATTCTCCACAAGACATCAACGTGTCTTCAATGAACTGCACTAAACTCTGCACCTGCTCTATGTCTCTTCAGGGGCTTCTTCAAGAACTTCTTAAGGAAGTCTTCACAATGCTTGCCTAACAAGTATTTCTTCACAAGGCTTCAATCGTTTCAAATGCTCTTCCAAGCTTCCTTCAAGGTTGCTTCAAGGTCTTCAATAAAGTGCTCCAAGACTTCTTCAAGTTAACTTCAATAATCTGCACCAAGCTTAAATTTCTTCACTGTTCAACACTTGCTCCAAACAATGCCTGTAATTTGCTTCAGAGATATCAATCGGCTGCTTCCAAATCTGCTTCTTAATACTTCACCAACTAATCCGAGCTCAAGACTGAACTTCTCAAGAGTGTCTTTAAATCAATTTCAAACAATGGTTTCAAGTGCATTCAATCCTTGAAGAGTGCCTTCAAAATGTCACACGAGTTTACTTCAAGATGCCCACAAATAGCAACAGGTCACTGTAATCCAAAATTTACACCCACAAAAAATTGTTCTTTTGAGCTCTCCAATACTGTGCCTTCAAAGTGACTGTCCAAGGGTACTCCTGATCACAGATTCAAAGTATCACAGGTTTCAGGAGGGGTTTCTTATCCCAGATTCAAAGCCAGCATTCTTCCAGGCAGACTAGGTGCAGATTGGAGCCTCTTCAAATGCTTTTTTAAGTAATGCCTTCAACAATTTCAATGTTCTGAAAAATCTTCCAAGATTGGCTCCAAAAAAGTGCCCAAAATACTGCTACAGGTTAAACATTTCAGGTCTGCCCATAAGCACGTCTAAGCTGCTACAGGTGTTGCTGCTCCCTATCACAGATCCAAGAAGAATGCTGTTATAGGTCACTGTTTCAAGCAGCAGCAGGTCCGAGCTCCTATAGTCCTGGTCCGAGCTCTCTGTCAAATCCTCAAATTACAGTTCTGTCCACTGCCACAGGGTCCAAGCTTGTTTACTGCTGTAATGGAGTATATAAACTTCAATAGAATCAACCCAAAACAGTATTTTAATGACCTCCTCGTCTTCCCTTCCTTTTATACTTCCTCTCTGAAATATTCACCGAAAATTTCTTGCTTGATCAATGAAAACAGACTTGTATCTATAGTGATTTTGTGTCATAATGAACAGTCATATCTATTGGAGGAGAGGCCGACATGTACAGGAGGCTTAGGTCGGCTTCAAGGGCCAGATATATACCTTGAACTTGTAAAATTCATATCTCCCAAACTATTTGGAGTTTTGGGGCCTGTAAGGGCTCATTAGAAAGGCAAAATTATGCCCTAAAAGATGGTACATGATTCAAATTGCGAAGCTGCCTCTAAGGTAGTGAAAAATAATTTTTTAGTGAGACTGTCCTTGAAATTTAGTGCAGAAAAATATTTGGGACAGAATGAAGAGTGTTTGAGACATCGTGTGGTTATTAATGGCTTCTCCATCTTTTGCACCAATAATATCCAACAAAGTCATCATGTAGTTTCCAACCATGTCATCAAGACCTTCATGGAAATGACATCATCAAGTGTAGTCTTCTAGGTTACCAAACAAGGTACATGATTGACACTTGGCACCTTAAGAATATTTGCCATCTTGACATCATGTTGGTTCCAAGCTTCTTCATCAAGAGTAAGCACATCATCATTCATGGCATCCTTATTAACCAAGAGGGACTTGTCATCATGATAGTATCCAGCATCCATATCATCAAGAAGGTATAGCATTATGTATTCAATAATAGTGCAGTAATATGTCATAGTGTAGCATCATTAGGAAAGTTTCGAGGTAGTCTTCCAGCCATCAAATGAGATCTTTCACATCATCATCTAGTCTTCCAACCATCATCAAGTGTATGACTTCATCAAGTATCATCCAAGTGTATGACATCATCATATGACATCATTGGTTAAGATCTAGATCATCAAGTGCATGCAACATTAGATCAAGTACTTAGGGCTTCTTTCATTAGTGGTTTGACTTCTTCGTGACTTGACATCTTCATTGATAGTATCCTAGTCAACCAAGAGTCATGGCATCATCATCTGGAACCAGGCATCTCAAGAATATTGACATATCGATCAATGCCACATTGACATCAATGACAACCTTGATTAACAACTGCCACTCAACTTCTTAACGCTGAGCTCCATTGGTGTCGACACGGACTTACAGTCCACCATTCCAAATCTTTCCAGAAGCTTCACAATATATTTTCCTTGAGAAAGGAAAATCTTGCTAGGTCTTTGCCAGACCTCCAGGCCTAGGAAGTAATGCATCGGTCCTAGGTCCTTCATCTCGAACTCAACAACGAGCTCTCTCTTACACTGATGAATGAGAGGGTCAACACCTGTCAGGAAGAGGTCGTCCACATGCAACACCAGAATGATAGGCTTTTCTCTATCAACCTTGAAGTAGAGGTTCAGATCAACATTACTACGAGTGAAGCCCAACTTCATCATGTAGCTATTTATCCTCTCGTACCAAGCTCTAGGTACTTGCTTCAACACATAGAGGGCTTTTTTCAACCTGCATACATGGGTGTCTCGATCCTAGACTTCGAACCCCAGAGGTTGCTCCACATATACCTCTTCTTTTATCGCACCATGCAAAAATGCGGTCTTCACATCCATCTGATGAAGATTCCATCCTTGCGTAGCAGCAAGGGCTATGATAGATCAAATGGTGGTATATCGAGACATAGGTGCAAATATGTCATCATAGTCTACGCCTTCCTTTTGAGAGAAGCCACAGGCAACGAATCTTGCCTTGAACTTTTCAGCACTACCATTAGATCCATGCTTGATCTTATAGAGCCATTTTGAGCTGACAACTTCTTTGTCCTCCGGTCTCGGAACCACATCCCAGACATCATTCTTCATAATGGACTCATATTCTTCGTGTATAGTATCATTCCAGACTTGATGCTTTACGGCTTCCTCAAAAGATCCAGGCTTAGATTGTACGATTGTAATCATGGCTGCTAGATATCCTTGGTATCTATTCGGCTTCTTGCTTTCATAGAATGTTCCCCTTGGGGCCATATGATTCTTGGCATCCTCGAGAGTGTTCCTGAGCCATGATGGTCTTTTCCTCATTGAAGGAGGTGGATCAATAGGGTTCATCGGTCCTTCAACATCGGGCATCGTCTCATCCTTTGGTTCTTCTTGATTTCTAGTCCTTATTTCATGATCTTCCTCAGAGTTTGGAAGATTGACTACTTTCCACATGGAAGCATCTTCGTCAAAGGTAACATCGTGGCATATCTCCACTTCCCTTTGACCATGCACATAGACTCTATAGGCCTTCAAGGTTTCGCTGTAGCCCACAAACATTCCCTTCTTCCCAGAAGCATCCATCTTGCTCCTCTTTCTCCTTCGGTACATGAAAATAGACAAGACATCCAAAAACTCTAAAATGTGAGACGTCAGGTTTCTTACTAGATAAAACCTCTTCGGGAGTTTTGGAGTCGAGAGCGGAATGCAGGCATCGGTTTTGTATGTACACAGCAGTGTTCGCAGCTTCTCCCCACAGAAACTTCGGAAGACCCTGGTCACATAGCATGGCATGGGCAGCATCCACAATGGTCCGGTTCTTTCTTTCAGCAACGCCATTTTGCTCAAGAGTATATACGGTTCTAGCCTCCCTCCTGATGCCATCTTTTCTGCAAAATTTCTTGAACTCGTTCGTCTCATATTCAGTGCCATTATCATTCAGTGCCATTATCAGTCCTCAAAATCTTGATCTTCTTCCGTGTTAGATTTTCCACCAAGGCTTTGAAGGTACAGAACCACATGAAAGCCTCATCCTTCTTCTTCAAGAAGTATATCCAGGTTTTGTGAGAGAAGTCATCTATGAACGTTATACAATAAGAACATCCTCCCAAGGATGTCACGGGCAGCATACCAGACAGATCAAGTTCCTAACCTTCCGTGAGAATCTTGGTATCGTGGAACAACCCTATGTTGAGGGTCCTGTTGGACGATACGCTCTTGGAGCTCTGGGGGGCTTTGGGGATAGCTTCTCGGAGCTATAAGCAACCACAGGGCTAGGCTTGCCGAACCTTGTTGGTGTGCTTCTGCCCCATCGTTGTAATGATTGAGTTGGTTCACCTCTCATTATCTGTGCCCCGTATGCATCCTACCCATTGAGTTTAGGGTTCATGGGAATTACCTCTCATTTGGCCAGTGAGGTGGGAAAAGCTAGAGACTAGTAGCAAAGACTGATGGACGCATCAAAGATTGCAGTACTCTCTATCTAGGATGGCATGGTCCAACCACTTGATCTGGGATCAAGTATAGTGAGGTTTCGGACCTCCAACTGACTTCGGGTCAGGGAAACCAACTTTGGCTTGGTATGAGACTCTTTGTGAGTCCTATAGAGGTTTCAGACCTATGGGCTGAATCTGTCAGTCAGGAATGACGTCTTTGTGACTGACTCACTTCTGTTCTAAAATAAAGAAGCCAACAAAGCTAGTTACGACGGGATGACGCACGATGTTTGGATTGCACAGGTGGATGGAGTTCTCTCTAGTTGAGAGAGAGTGTTAATTTTGGACAACTAGGTCCAAACTCCATGTTGTGATGCTTAGATGAAAATACCAATATTTTTATTGGATTCCTCTTTCGGAGCGGTGCAAGATCGATCTAAAGATCATCTTGATCAGATGAGCAGAATATTTATTTTGAAATTATTCAAGATATGTTCAGGTCGGTCTTAAGGTTTTGTGCCCCAGCAGTTGTGTCACACACCCTCACTGATGGATATATATTGGTCAACATTGGAGGACATTTTCACTCATCTCATCCTCACACATTTCTCTCTCCTCATCTGATTGGTTCGATGACCTTGGTGGCTCTTCTCTCCACACGTGGGAAAATTCCAGCAGCAGCACATTTTTGATTTTGGTCTAGGGTTTTTGCAGCAAACCTTGACCAGCGTTGACTTTGGTCAATGCAAGGTCAAATAGACCTGAAGTCAACGCAAGGTCAAACAAACCTGAAACTCTCCCAAAAGTTCGATATTCCAAATCTGCATTTTTTGGCACTATTCTCGAGGCTAAAGGTTGACTTTGAATTTTTTGTGTTGACCTAGCTGATGCTGTTGTTTGCGTTGATCGTTCACTGACAACATTGACTTTTGAGTTGACCATTTGGCTGTCCTAGAGGGTTGTGTGACATTGTTGGTTGGCTGACCATATTGAGACTTTGTTGGTTGAAGCATCCTGTTGACCGCTGTAACGCACCAACACACTTAGATATTTCTGGCTTGTCTTCTGTCGATCTACTAGTATGTTCTATCAACATTTTACTTTATTGTTTATGTGATTGTTGTCTGATATTGAAGAAAAAGTAAAGTTGCATCAAGCATAGAACATCTTTAAAAATTTACACTTGGCATACTTTCCCAATACGCACCCTTTGTAGACATCATCTCGTTTAGTGCTCAGCTCTGGAACTCCTGTGACCGTCTTCTGGAGAATTTTTAATGCCCCATGATGTAAATGTCCCATTCTTCTGTGCCATAGCTCATTCAGGTCCTTTTCATCTGTGTTGCCAACCAGTGCCATTGGAGATTCAAGTTGCAACTTGTAAAGTTTGTTGCTTCTTGCCCCTATCTGTGCCTTCTTCTTCCAACTGGGGTGTTTGACGTAGACCCTATTGCTGATAAAGTAGACGTCATAACCTTGGTTCTGAAGCTGAGACACTGAGAGAAAGTTCATCCCCAACCTGGGCACATGTAGTATGTTTGTGGCCCGGATCTTATTTCTAGCCTCGCTCTAAAATACTATGGTACCTCTCCCAATAAGGGTACATTTTGCTTTATTACCCATGGTTATTTTAAAGCTCATTTGCTTCTCTCGGTAGTCATAAAAACATTGTCGTACTCCAGTCATGTGAGTAGAAGCTCCACTGTCAATATACCAGACATCAGAAGAAGCAATGCTTAATATGCAAGCAAATTCTTCTTCAAGTCTAGATGCTAGAACAGAGACATCGTTATCCATCTGTTCTATCATGCTTCTTTCCCTCCCTGAAGAACTGCGTGAACCTTTCTGCGTTGCTGCTGCAACAGTAGACTTTTGTCCACTAGTCGATTCTCTGTTCCTGTTACTCATCTCTAGCTCTGATACCATGTGAAATTTTCAATCTGAGAACTTTACAGTTGCAGTGATAACTTATTATGTCAATAAGTTATTTTCAGAAATATTCTAGCAAATATCGATATAAATACTACTGCAACATTCACAAATATATATGCAGAGAAGTAAACAATAAAGGACGTAAGCACAAGAATCAATCACATGTACATAATTATTTTTGGACAATTGTCCCCGGAAAATCCCAATGTGGGAAAACCGGTGCAACAAATGAGTGTTTTATTAATATCTTTAGCAAATGATTTCTTTACAAGGAAAAATATTGGTAGATAAAATCTGAAACACCTGAGATAGAATTCTCGGCTCCTCCTGACAAATCTCTTACACATTGATCAACCTATGCTATCTCCTGTGCCTCTTTGCGTGTTTCTCTGCGCAGTCCCAACGCTGGACTGCGTAAGTCTGCATAGGGTCTACGTGGGTTCATTGCGCTGCAGCCCAGAGCTGCCTCCTATGACCCATTGCGTCCCTCTGTCCTTGACCTCAGTCACTTGTTGACTCCCTCCTCCTTCTGCTTCTGCAAATCTCCGCCCTGCAACTCTCCCACTGAGATCGAATTCTCTTATTTCAGAATTGATCTCCTTCGAGTACTGAGTGTATGCCCGACTTGTTTTCCAAATGACCCTCAAGCCTTCTTTTATAATCTTCTCGTTGGTGAATCAATTGCTCAAATTAGAGGTTTAATCAATGGCTAAGATTAAAACTCGACTTGATCTTTGTTTTCTAGAAGATTCACACTCTGGCTTATTATTATTAATACCCTTTAATTATTTCATTTCCCTAAGTTTAGACTTAGGGTCCTAAACTTAGGGGTTTCCATTAAAATAATTAATTGTTTTAATAAGTCATGAACTGAGTGGAATTTCCACAAACGTTTTCTGGGTTCTTTGGAATACTGTTGTCCAAGCCTCCTTGAAAAGTTTGAGACTTTGAACACTTTCTGGTGCTACGAAAATCAACAAAAATTTAGTCTCAGAAACAAGTGCAAAAATCTCTTAAGAGATAGTAATTCAATACAAGTGGTGATGAGAGGAATGAATGAACCTCTCATCAATTTATATTCTCTCTAAAGAGTTCGATTTGCCTAATTAAGCCTATTTAAGCCCCAAATAATAAAATAATGTTCAATAATAATATTTCTTAGTGACAAGCCCACCAAGATAGCTCCAAAATAGAAAGACAAACCTCTCAAGAGGGAAAATTAGTAAACATAATGAGTCATTGGGCCATTGAGAAAGCCTAGTGGATTCCAAAGTGTGCCAAGGTGAGAGAATAGATTCCAAACATAGTTGTTAAAATTGGCAACTAGGGCCAAAATCCACTTTGGACTGCTCATATGATGGAGATGATATTTTTGTTGGATTCCTCTCTCTGAGAGGTGCAAGATTGATCTAAATAACATCTTGTTTGGATGAGCAGAAGTTGGATTTTGAATTTATTTTCTCACACATGTACATTTGTCAAGGTCGGCCAAAATTGTAATGTAGGCTCACAAGCCCCAAAAGATGTGTCTCCACCTCTCATTGATGGATATAAAAAGGAGAGGGTCAATCCTCATTTGGACATCATCTCATCTCTCACATTCTCTCTCCTTCTCATTGGTTCGTATAGCCTCAAGAAAGCTCTCTCTCCTCTTTGCACGTGTAATATTCCTAATTAACAATTCCGCTAATTAAAATATTAATTTTTGATATTCTGCTAACTATTACGTTTTGCCTATGAGGATGTGGGTTTGGGGGCCCACAATTAGACTTAGGAAACTATAGAGATCAAAACATTAGGCCAAGGCAAATATTGCGACTGTAGTGGAGGATGGGGGCCCAATGAAGAGAGACTATGTCCCACATGTGGCAACGGAGCTCATTGGTACGAGCTAGAGGCAACACTGTTTTGAGGTGGGGCCCAAGGGAACATTGGGAAGGCTTAGTTAAAAGAAAGCAAGCTACTCATTTTGGTCATTCATTCGATCATCCATTTTGACTTTGTCTTTGACAGAGAGCACGCTTGTGTCGGGTGCCAAGTATGTAGTGCTGTTTAGCCCACGAGATTTTCAGGCGAAGATCTCAACCTCTGCCTCGGGGGACTTCGAGTGCCTGCTCAGGAGAGGAGTCTAATCCTTTTGGAGGAACATTTCAGCAGCAGGGACTTCATCCACAGTGCATTCAACTCTTCAACAACGTAGTGGCATCTACAACAGCGCAGAGGCTGCGCAGTCAATGAAGGGATCGTTCCGGGGGCTAGGGGAGTGAGTGGAGATTTTAGGATGATACTTGGTGGGGAGGCTTAGAGCTTCCTAATAGGGGTATTTCAAGCATTTTGGTGGCCTCCAGCAGCATAATTTCCAGGAGGACCGAATTGCCCAGTAATTGGGTGAGCCAAGCCCAAGAGGGCCAATTTCTGAGGTCAAAACTAGGACAAACGCTTTCTAGGTTTTTCTGTGTTTATTTAGGAGAGGCCAAGATTAATTTGGCAGAATTTTCTGGGGTAGAATTAAGAGGCCAAACAAGGATCCCAACTCAGCCAACAGCTAGAGGAGCTAGGGTAAAATTGGGCTAATATTTCGAGGTCAATATTTGGCCAATTCCCTTGCGAGTTATTATGGGTTTCTTGAGCAGAGCCCGTGGTTAAAATCCCCTAATATTCTGAGCAACATAGCAGGCCCTAGCAGCATTTCATTCGGAGCAACAGCAACATCTCTGACCATTTTCAGCGCAGAGCAGGAGTAGCAGCGTAGAGCAGGAGTAACAACGGATAACAGGAGTAATAGCGCAGAGCCAAAGCAACAACAGTGTTTTTGGCGAGTGACTGGGCAGAGCAATGCGGAGCTACAACCACGTAGTGTACATTTCTGGGGGATATTTCAAGGTTGTTCCGAGGCTATCTTTAGCTTGCCTTGAGCAAGCCCAGGTGCCTTCATTCCAACACCTCCATTGTGCACATTTTACCGATATTAATAAAATGGCTCAACAATATTTTATGGCTCCAATGGTGTATTGATATCAATTTTTGTTTTGTTGTCTCCTTAATATCTTTTAACCTGTTATTACTGTTATTTCCCCATTGGGGATATTACAGTGGTATTAGAGCCATGATCTTGGCCAACTGTGGGGTAACAAATTAGATCAAGGAATATTTGTGTATGTATACACAGTGACGGGTTAAACCATAGACAAACCATGGCACAACGAGGATTTAATTACCGCAAACTCTTGACCGAGTTAATGAAGGTGTCAGACCAGACCTATCCACTTGCTTGCCAGAGAGACACTAGAGTTGCATAGGGCATGGGGGTGCAACCATCTACACAAGATCATGGGGAGCAAGTGGATACATCGAGTTTAATGCAAGGGTCACCCGTGTTGGAGACTTCCTTGACCGTGTTAGTTGACATCTTAGTGTTGATTTTTGGGTAGCATCGGATGTGCTCTAGCTTCGAAACTTTGTGGAGGGGCTAGAATACATGAGATCTCCACGACCCAGAAATCGTTTGGAGAAATTCCACCCGGAGCTTAAGTTATTCAAATAATTAATTATTTTAAATGGAGCCTAAGTTAAAACTAGGGAAATAAAATAATTAAAGTGAATTAATTTAGCATGTGGGTGAGAATGTTCTAAGTGACGAAGATCAAGTCTTTTCTAATCTTAGCCTTCGATTAGAGATTAAATCATGACCGTTGATTCATCAACAAGAAAAGTATAAAGGAAGGCTTGAGGGTTAGTTGGAGAACACACACAGTGACTAAATTTAGAGATTGAATTCTTCTGACGGAGCAGTGCTCGGACGAAGATTGAATCTGAGTAATCAGTGCAGTGAGGGGCAGTTTGGTAGCGGGACTTCAGTCCAACGTTGAGAATACAAGTGTAAAGAGGTAGATCAACACTAGGAGAGACAACGCAGCCCTTGAGAGGGTGATGTAGAGACAACAAGGCTCACGCAGAGCCAGAGGAGGTGACACAATCACTTGAGCAGTTGCATTGGGGTTTTTGTGAGGCAGATCGGGCAACCATTCAGTAGATCGATTTCTGAGCTGGGAAGCTTACAAGGAGGGTGAAGCAGCCACTAGAGGAGGTGACGCAATCTCAGTGTAGATTTTGTTGCAGCATTCGCTACGCAGCGCCTGGGACAATGCAGTTACCTTGGGGTTTCTTCATTCTACTGCTGGATCAACCGAAAAATATGTCTCTGGATAGAGGTACTTCTGCCGAGGATTTTCTCTGTTGGGTGAGTCGGATTTGGCACCCTAGATTGTATTCAGAAATCTGCATAATAATATAAACCCTCAGAACTGTTGCATTGGTTTTCTCGCATTGGGTTTTTTCGGGGACATTTGTCCGAAAATAAGTGTGTCCTTTGTTTGAATGTGTCACTTATTTTTCAGTTCTTGATCTGTATAATTGTGTAGACTCCAATGTATTTGCATTAGTATTTTTACTGAAGATTCAGAAAAATAACTTGTAATTTAAATAAGGCAAGTAGGTAATTCAAATCAGATTTACTGCAATAGGATTTCTGTAACCTAGATTCAGAAATTTTCATGTGGTATTAGAGGTGTCGCAGATCAAGTAGAGTTGAAGCCATCAGCGAAAAATCAAAGGAAAACTTGCTGCAGGAAGGCAACCGTCCCGAGAGACGATGCAGAACCAGAAAGAGGCAAGGAAGGGTGATGCAGTAACTAGGGTGACGTTGTTTCTGCAGCAGAGGCAATGCAGTGTTTACTGGGCCAACGCAGAGGTTTTGAGTGTCCGTCTTTCTGGTTGCTGTGGCTGGAAGAGCAATTCGGTTTTCTTTAGGAGTTGCTGGTGGGACATTATTTTTGTTGGTGTAGAACAGTGTCTAGTGGGGTAGTGGCAACAGGGTTGCGGGGAAGCTTCAAACCCCCTTCGCTCCCGCTTCGGAAACTCGCTCCGTGCGGGAGCGTTTCGGAAACGCTCGGAAACGTGCTTCCGAAAACACTTCTTGACGGGAGCGTTTTCGGGAGCGCGTTTCCGACCCTGTAAAAACGCTCCTTGTTTTTTCAGGAGCGTTTCAGGAAGCGCTCGGGAGCGAACGCTCCCTGAGCGCTTCCGACGTTTAAAAAATGCTTCGGGAGCGTTTTTTAAACGCGGGAAGCGTTCGCTCCCCAGCAAAAAAAACGTTTCCCGCCGCGCGGAAATTTTTTTATGAAAAAAATCGATTTTTTTAAAAGGGGGGGGGTTTAATTTTCATTTCATTGTTTGTTATTGTTTGTTGAGTTGAGAGAGAGCAAGAAGGAGAGCCGAGAGCGCAAGGACCGGTTGACAGGAATCAGGAGAGCAAGGAGCAAAGCTGACAGGAGAGCAAGGAGCAAGGCTGACAGGAGGATTGCAAGAAAGAGGTAGGCCTTCTAATCCAATTGTGTATTTTCTAGGATGAATTTGTAGATTGTTAAATTGTTTGAAAATGAAAACTTGAATTTTTCTTGAATGTTGCATTTTATTGGATTTAAAACTTTAAAAATGAATTGTTTTTTTCCTATGTTGCATTTCCTATTCCCATTTGGCATTTTTCCATTTGTTTTGCGGGCTAGATTCTAGAAACTTGAAACTTGTTTCCATCATGGCTATATGGCTAGGAATTTTCCTCATGTTGGTTCCTTTCTTTGTGATAATGGTGTTGGAGAGTGCTAGAAGAAAGAGGCAAATCAGAGAAGAGGAGGATGAAGAGGAGGGTTATGGTGGATCTGAAGAAAATCCTGAAGAGGGGGAGGATTATGCTGAGGAGGAAGTGGGGAGTGGAGACCTTGAGAACATAGAATCCCCAACTAAACAAGACCAATATCCTTTGTGGAAATATGTTCAGAAACAAGAAGGAGGGAAAGGTGGTGGAACCACTAAATTTATTTGCCCCCATTGCAATAAACAATACCATGGTTCATACACCTGTCTGAGAAGGCACCTTTGTGGGATAATGCCAGGAGATGGAACTAAAAATCTTGGAATCAAAGTTTGTACTTATGTGCCGGCACCACAGAGAGAGATATATAGGAAGGAAGAGGGGGTTTCCCTACAGGGATCATCTAAAAGATCTAGGGGTTTCGTTGATTCAGGCCCAACACATCATGGACAAACAAGTTCAACTTCCACCCATGCCAGTGGTTTCGGAAGCAGTGGCACTGGATTAAGGCGTAGAACCATATCCGATTTCCTAGATGAAGGGTGTAGGAATGATGTGGATTCAAAAGTTTACCGGTTTCTATATGCATGTGGGGTGCCATTCAATGTTCTTCGCTCACCTTATTGGCATGAAATGGTTTCTGCCATTAATGATTACCCCAAAGGATACAAAAGCCCTGGGTATGACAAGGCCAGAACCGTGGGTCTTGATCATGAAAGAGCTAAAATAAACAATTCTTTGGCTAGAATGATAGGTTCGTGGAATGAGCATGGGCTGTCCATTGTCTCTGATGGATGGACCAATGTAAAAGGAAAACCATTGATAAATGTTTTGGCTGTGTCGGTTAGTGGTGCAGTGTTCCTGGCAGCTTATGATTATTCAGATAAATTCAAAACCGGCATTAACATTGCAGAACCATTACTTGATATAATTGAAAAGACTGGGCCATTCAATGTGATACAGGTCATCACTGATAATGCTGCTAACTGTAAGGCAGCAGGAGCAATTGTTGAGGATAAATACCCCAACATTTTTTGGTCTGGGTGTTTGTTTCACACAATGAACCTTTTGATGCATGATATCATCAAAAATAAACAACCTCAATTCAAATGGCTTGGTGATTTGTACAAGAGAGGTAAAAAAATGATCAAATTTATTACAAATCATAGCAATACCCATGGGCTTTTCCGTACTCACTCCAAATTGGAGTTGTTGAAAATAGGAAAAACTAGATTTGCTAGTTATTACCTCACCCTCAGGCGCCTTTTGAAGGTAAGAGAGTCATTGGCTGCAATGGTATCAAGCCCACACTGGCAGCTATTAAAGGACAGGGCGGCAACAGTGGTTGACAGGCAAAGTTCCGAACATGTGGAGGAGACCGCCCTTGACCCTCAGTTTTGGGCACGTATGAGGGAAATTGTGAGTTTTACCAAGCCCATTTATAACATGATTCGCTTTGCAGATACTGATAAACCAATGATTGGAGAGGTTTATGAGCAGATGGATAGCATGTTGGGGCAAATAAAAGATATTGTTAAGGATAATGATCCCATTTTGTATGCTATGATTCATGACTGTGTGTGTGCACGGTGGAATAAACTCAATGTTCCACTACATGCTTTAGCATATATCCTTACGCCAAAATATTACTCTCCATCTTGGTTGGGCCAACCTGCACTTGGAGGTGGGGTTAGGGTGAAACCTCACACAGATCCAGAGGTACAAGAGGGGTACATGAAGGCATTGGACAAATTGGTACCTGACAGGGAAGAGTGTGCTAGATTGTGCCTTGAATTAGGCAAATACTTCAGTTGCACTGCTAACTTTGGTTCTTTCCATGCAATGGAAGACAGGGACAGATTTGATGCTCTCACATGGTGGGAAGCATATGGCGGCATGGGACTTTTGCCAAAGTTGGCTAAAAAGTTCTCTCACAGGTTGTGAACACTTCTTCTGCAGAGAGGTGTTGGAGCACCTACAGCTTTATACACAATGTGAGAAGAAACAGGCTGAATGAAAACCGAGCTAAAAGCTTGGTTTATGTGCATTATAACTTGAGGTTGTTGAGCCATTATTGTGATCGGGCAAATGAGGATCAATCATACAGAGTCTGGGACAACAACCCAGAGGATGATAATTTGGAGGACGACACGTTACATCTAGAAGAATTGGAAGCAGAACTTTATAGGGATGATGATGAAGCATCAGCAGCACCGCCACACACAGGGCCAGTCCCACCATCTACTGGTAGCAGTGCGGGTGCCAGTGCCAGTGCCACTTCTCGATATCACACTATTGTTCCTTTGCAGATCCAGCCTCCACCTTCTGGTCGTGGTCATGGTACTCCTGAGAGTACTAGAAGACCAACATTTCCTCGTGGCTCACAGAAATTAGACATTTCTCGTGGACGTGGCAAGGGGCCAGCCAGATAAAATATATTTGTTGTTTACTATTTTCTATTTGTTGTTGACAGTTGAACAGTTGAAACTTGACTTGCTACTGATTTCATATATTTAAATTTTTAATGACAATTTAAGTTTGAAGTTTGAATTTGAAAGTTGAAACTTTGAAGTTGGCATTTATAAGTTTACTGTTTACAAGTCATTATGAATTATGAATATGATGCTTCATGAAAGTTATATGGTGATCAATGAATTAATGATGATAAATGTTATATAATATCAATGATGATAAATGTTATATATTGAATTTTGAAATCAATGAATCAATGATGATAAATGTTATATATCAATGATGATAAATGTATATTGAATTTTGAAATCAATGAATCAATGATGATAAATGTTATAATATATATATCAATGATGATAAATGTTATAATATATATATCAATGATGATAAATGTATATTGAATTTTGAAATCAATGAATCAATGATGATAAATGTTAGATATTGAAATTTGAAATCAATGATGATAAATGTTATATATCAATGATGATAAATGTTATATATTGAATTTTGAAAGCTTGAAACCTTCAGATTGATGATTTGCGAGACTCAAGAGTCAATATGTTTTATGCTTCCAACTCGTGGGCGTGGTTGATGAAGATTATAACTTCTAGATGATTGATGTTATATGATTCAATCTATGTTTTTATGTTTTTTATGTCTAATTCATCATTCTACATGTTTTTGTTGACATATATGCATCAAAATATAAAAAATATAAAATATATATATATATATATATATATATATATATATATATATATATATAAAAACGCTCCCAAAAACGCTCCGGACCCGGAAACTTTTAAAAATGGTGCTTCGCGCTTCGCTCCCGCTCCGCGCTCCCGCTTCCAAGGAACCTTGAGTGGCAAAGTAGAGGGAAGGAGGTCCTTAGAAGACTTCTTGCCAAGAAGTCTAGATCCAGTGTTGATTAGTAACGAAGAGTGATCGGAGAGGAGTCTTTCGTCATTAGTTAGCAGAAGGATTTCCGTAAAGGAAATCAATTTTCAGAGGGACCTTGTTCCTTAGAGGGTTTCTACTGCCAAAAAAACCCAGATCTGAGTTTTGCTGGGGCAGCGACAAAAGAGGGAGAAGAGAACTGGTTCGACATTTTCTTGTTGAGCAGAGATGGCCGCAAATGGACTAAGGGATCAGGATAGGTTGGATGGAGCATCCAACTTTGTCATCTGGAAGGCCAGGATCCTATCAGTTTTGGATGATCATCGCATCAAGGATCATGTCTTGAATGCAGTTGTTGTCCCTGTTGATGATGATGCTCTCAAGAAGTACAAAGAGGCTGAAGTGAAGGCAAAATGCATGATCATGGACGGAGTCAAGGATGATGTGATTGCCGAGAAGAGCATGGCAAGGGAAATGTGAACTTCCTTGACCACAATGTATTAGGGAACCTCTGTCCAGCGGAGGATGTTGCTTGAGAATCAGCTGATACTGTTTCAGATGCAGAAGGGAGAAGAAATCGACTCCATCCTTATCAGATTGCGAGCGATCCGAGATCAACTGGCTTCCGTAGGGGATACACTAGATGATGGTCTTATGGTCAGGATTGCCCTGAATGCAATCACGAAACACTGGGAAACCTTTGTCCAAGGTATTTTGGGCAGAGTTTCTCTTCCAAACTAGGAGGAGATGTGGGCAGCGCTTCGACAAGAAGAGATCAGAAGGTTGACCAAGGCGGGAAGCAGCAGTACGGGGATCAAGATCAAGGAAGAAGAGGAAGATGTGGCACTCGCATCTAAGGCACAACGTGGGCAGCAGAGAAGGAAGAAGAAGGACCACTCGAAGGTCAGATGCTTCAGGTGTGAAGATTGGGACATTTCGCCACACAATGCCCTAAGAAGAAGAAGGGCAAAGAAGATTCTAATTCAAAGGCTACTGCAGTGAAGGACGATGATGCAGATAATAATGATTGTGCTATGAGTGCTCATGTGCCTCAAGAGAAGAGGTGGGGCGACATTGATCTGTAGTTCTTTGAACTGCAGTGGAAAGGGGTAGGATCCTTGAGGTTCACAAACTCTTGGATCATGCGAGCTACGGGAGCCATTAATGATAGTAGCAAAATGATGGGTGTCAGTTGGTGCGAGAGATGATGGAGCGAGAGTGGCAGAGCTACAACGCTAAAAGTTTGAAGTAGCACAGAGCACGAGAAGAAACAACGTAGAGCAGTGTAGAGCATCAGAGGGTCAGCGAATATTGGCAGCAGAGGGAGCTTCACCATCGAAGTGCATCCATACTGACTTGTATGTCAGAATTTTGGGTGGATTTTGTAGTTTCTTAACTCTCAACAACTGAGTTGCAGTGGAGTAGTTAGCAGTGGCAGTGCTATGGGCAGCATGATGCAACATTTGAGAGGGAGTTGTAGTACAGATGAGGCAGTGTTGGTGGCAGTGGCGTGGGCAATAGTACAGATAGTAGTAGCACAGTGGATGAGGAACAACAACCGAGCTTCAACAGCGCAGAGGATTGATGCCGTGGATTGGGGTGATGCATCTGGTATTGAAGTATTGCTAGAGCACATTCCTCGCCAAGAGGGAGTGTTGATTTTTGGGTAGCATCGAATGTGCTCTAGCTCCGAAACTTTGTGGAGGGGCTAGAACACATGAGATCTCCAAGACCCAGAAATTGTTTGGAGAAATTCCACTCGGAGTTTAAGTTATTCAAAGAATTAATTATTTTAAATGGAGCCTAGGTTAAAACTTAGGGAAACAAAGTAATTAAAGTGAATTAATTTAACATGTGGGTGAGAAGCTCAAGTTCTTTCTAATCTTAGTCGTCGATTAGAGATTAGATCATGGTCGTTGATTCATCAACAAGTAAAGTATAAAGGAAGGCTTGAGGGTCAGTTGGAGAATAGACATGGTGACTGAATTTAGAGATTGAATTCTTTTGACGGAGCAGTTTTCAGACGAAGATCATATCTGAGTAATTTAGTGCAATGAGGGTCATTTCGGTAGCGGGACTTCAGTCCAAGGTCGAGAATACAAGTGCAAAGAGGCAGATCAACACCATGAGAGACAATGCAGCCCTTGAGAGGGTGACACAGAGCCAACAGGGTTCACGCAGAGCCAAAAATGTGATGCACTCACTTGAGTAGCTGCGTTGGGGTTTCTGTGAGGCAAATCAAGCAGCGATTCAGCAGATCGATTTATGAGTCGGGAAGGCTCACGAGGAGGGTGACACAACCACTAGAGGAGGTGACACAGTCTCAGCGCAGGGTTTGCTGCAGCCATCGCTGCGCAACACTAGGGACAAAACAATCACCTTGTTGTTTCTTCATTCTGCTACTGGATCAACCGAAATATCTGTCTTCGGATAAAGGTACTTCTGCCGAGGATTTCTCTGTTGGGTGAGCCGGATTTGGCACCCTAGATTGTATTCAGAAATTTGCATAATAATATAAACCCTCAGAACTGCTGCACCGATTTTCCCGCATTGGGTTTTTCCGGGGACATTTGTCCGAAAATAAGTGTGTCCTTTATCTGAATGTGTCACTTATTTTTCAGTACTTGATCGGTATAATTGTGTAGGTTGTAGTGTATTTGCATTAGTATTTTTTCTGAAGATTTAGAAAAATAACTTGTAATTTAAATAAGGAAAGTAGGTAATGCAAATCAGATTTATTGCTGTAGGATTTCTGTCACTTAGATTCAGAAATTTTCACACTTAGTGGAGAGAGTAGAGTCTACCCTACTAGTGCCATCCATTGAGGTGTTGACCGAGGTAGTGTCCGAGTTTTTGCGTGATAGCAGCACAGAGCAGATGGGTGAGGTGCCAGGAGATGTATCCATCGTTGATGAGGTGCTAGGAGATACAAAAGTATTGGACGATGGTCGCACACAACAATGTCATTAGCTTCAGGCCAACCTTCTAGCTTTGAAGGGGAAGGCCACATCAGTAGGAGAAGCTATTCCACTGCAGAACGAGGAGCTGGGGGGTATGAGAGTGGTTTGTGTCGAGTCAGCGACCAAGTTAGCCTACATTGGAGAAGGGTTGGATTCCCTTATGGTACAACTAGAGGGCACATTGGAGCATTACGATTGATTTTTGTAGCATCAGAAAGTGCTCTAAGTTTCAAATTTGGTGTAGAGGCTTAGACACTAGTATTCCAAAGAACCTGTTAGGGTCCTATAATAATAGGATTCATAATTTTGAATTGCATTTAATTAGTCTTGTAATATGTACATACTTTTCTTTCTGCAAAATTGTTTTCCCATATTAGAAAAGTTAAAAAATGTAAAAAGGGTGAAAGTCCTAAAAGAAAAATCAAAGGACTTGAAAGAAAAAAGATAAAAAAGAATATAGAAAATGAACCCCAACCAAAAAAGAGATAAAAATAGATCATGAAAGTGACGCAAATTCAAATGCCACTACTTTTACTTCACTTTGCAAAATAAGATTATGTGCAACTTGTAAAAAATGCCACAAATCCATGAAAGTCAAACTGCTTAATCTTGACCTTTCATGCTTTAAATTTTATGCTGATAGATAAGAATAAAGATCTAGCCAAACTATTCAATCTTGGCAGATCAGTAGTTAGGTAGAGAATAATAAGGAGCTCAACAATTTAATTTGAGCCCTTGGAAGTAATAAGGATAGAATTAGATAGTTTGCTGTTAAAAGAAAAATGACTAAGGGTCTGCAAGCTCAAATGCACCCAAAGAAATAAAGAAAAAATGTTAGGGTAAGCTGATGGGTAAGTAGACACAGTTTTCACAAGGCATGGATGGCAGAAAATTGGTCATTTCATTTACTAACTTCCTTTCAAAATCATTCCCCTTGTAAAAATACCTTTTCCCCTTCATTTTAACCCTTTTCTCCATTAGTCACTCATTTTTCCTTACAAAACCCCTTTTCCTAAGTTAAAATTGTATATTTTCCTTGGAAAAAGTAAAAACCCTTTACTAATTCCCTTTTATTCATAAAACCCCTAAAATACACTTATCCTAAGTCTAAATGATTAAAATAATAAGTCAGGCCCCACTGCTATAAACTCACTCGATATTATTTTAAAATCCTTCCTTAGTGTATTTTTACATTCCCCCTGTATTCTACAATCCCGCACTTATTTGACATTTTAGTGTACATTATTAACATTTAACTTTAATATATTTAACTCCTGTTATGCCTTTATCCTGTATATATTAATTCCCTTATGTATATTTCCCAACCCATATTTTATTTTAAACCTATAGTTTAATTCCCCCACGTTGTGATATATTTGAGGCCCCGCCTATTATAAAGTCCTACTTTCCCTAACCCTATTGGTTATATATTTAACCCTATCGCATAACTTAAAGTCCCGACCCCATACAATATAAACCACAACTTATATGCATATATAACCTATCACATGACATTTCCTCGAGCCCCAGGCCTAAACCCCGACCAATTCAATGCTATTTTCCAACCGCCACATCTACACTGACCAGATCCGATGGCCAGTAATCCTTTTCGCAAGCCCGATAGCAAATTCTTTAACCACACCCTAACCTTGCGAAATGCGCGGTTTCCGGAGCTCCGCTCCCTGCTACATGGCCAATTTCCATTCGATTGCATTCACAGAAAAAATACCGCCTGACTGCTTGAGCTCATGTGAAAAACCATTAAACTGTATTATTGGCCGTTACGAAAACCACCTGCCATTTGAATTAACCCCGCGCTTTAATGCTAATCACTGTTAGTTAAAAAACTTATATAAACACCCTTTGCAACCTTTTCTCCACTTTCTGTTACAGTTTTCTGCAGAAGAGCTATTGGCGACCTAAAAAGTTGTTGCTGACCCTGTTTTAAACCGAATTTCAAAAAGAATTCATCCATTGGTTGCTAAAGACACTGCACAACTAGTCTGAAGCCTTATAAAGACCAGAAGAGCCTCAGAAATCTTCTGCAACCTCAAAACCCCTTCTGCAAACTTAAAATCTTCATTTTATCTAGGGATTCTTCAAAGCAAAGACTTGTACTTAATCGAAAGAGAAAGTAATAAGTAATTGAATCTTTAGGAACCTCTGCAGACCTGAAGAAAGTGCTTTTGCCTTCCCATCCTTTTCTGCAGAACCTAGTCTTCTTTTTTCACAGAATTCTGAGGTCCTAAGACGATTTTTAGTCACAGAGAGTACAGTTTGATCAATTAAACAAATTTAAACCTTTGCAGACCATAAATAAGCCCTTGTTTCATTCTAAATCAGTCTGCAAACTGTAATAATCTTTCTGAGGTGCTCCTAAAGGCATGAATCTATTTCTTGAGTCAAAAGATTAATCAATTGAGTAAAATTAACAAAACAATGGCTTGCAAAAGCATTGTATCTGTCAATCCTCCGCAACCTCCAGTTGTAGATGTAGAACACACTCCCTTGGCTGACAAAGATTTTAAAATTAATGACACAGTCACTGAATTTAACCTTCTTGAGCTCCACTACTGGAGCCATGACAAATCCATAGATCAGGCTGATGAAGTTTTTATTTGGGAATCTAATTTGCCAAAGTATGTTCTCCCACAGACTTTCCAGTGCCCAGAAGTGATTAGACTTTGTCATCTTGCTATTTCCCTGACCAGAGAGCCATAATAAACCCTGAAAAGGAAATTCTGTTTACTATTACAGCTGAGTCAATCAATCAAATGCTCCAGATCCAATCCAGGCCAGATGAAACCCCTTTGTCCATTGAGGCTCTTACACAGTTATACCTGAATTTGGACTTCGGCAAGAGGTTCCAGATATTCCAAACTTTCATGCCTTCATCTGTGGAAACTCCCAAGACAAATCCTTCTTACCCATCTGCAATATTTTCTGAAAGGACTAGGCATATAATCACTATGTTGTCCAGCATTCTGGGTTATTTTATAGATGAACATGTTGATGCTGCAGTCTTAGGTTTCCTGTCTACTTTTACACTTGGTCAGCCTCTTGCTACCATTTTCAATTTTGCCCAGTACCTTGCTGATATTATGCATGAACAACTTGTTAAAATGCTTGAAGAAGGTGTTTTCAAGTATTCCTCAATCCTATTCCACATGTTTTTGTATTTTCAATCAGAGAAATTTGCCATCAACCTTCAAAAGCTTGATGTTGAAGGTAACCCACAGTCAGTTATATTTTGGACTCCTTTAATTAGAAAAAACTCCACACAGTCCACCTACACAGAGTTCATTGATTCTTTTATTCATCCTATGATCAATATGCTGAATAGCAGCATTGTAAATTTTTGTAGATGTTCTATGCTTGATGCAATTTTACTTTTATAACAGCAATCACATAAATAGTTAAGTAAAATGCTGATAGAACATACCAGTGGATCTATAGAAGACAAACCAGAAACAGGAGAATGTGTTGGTGCGTTACGGCGATCAGCAGGATGCTTCAACCAACAAAGTCTTCTTGGTCGGCCAACCCAAAATGTGTCACAACAGTCCTCAAATCAATTATCCAGTCAACTCAAAGTCAACCCTAGAAAAATTCAACGCAGTCTAGAAAAAGTCAACGCAGGGCAGCAACAAGAAAGTCAACGCAGCTCCAACTTCGGTCAACTTTTTGACCTCGATTTTTGTGCCAATGAGTACGGCCTACAAAAATCGAACTCTCCACAAAATTTCAGCTCAAACGGACCATGTGTTGACCAAAGTCAACGCTGGTCAAACTTGCCCAGAAACCCTAACTGCAGAAAATTTGCTACGGTAAATTTCGTCCTTTAGCTGCAGTAGATTTCGTCCTTCTTCTCACGTGGGAGATGAAACTGCTTCTCAAATGCTTGTAGATAATGAGAAGTGTGTGGATGAGATGAGTGAAAAGTTCTCCAACGTTGACTGTATTTATATCCATCATTGAGGTGTGTGACACATCTGTTGGGGGTGTAAAACCTTAAGGTCGACCTGCACTTAAATTTATTATAAATAATAAATTCAAAATAAATTTTCTGCTCATCAGATTAAAATCAATTTTATATCGATTTTACACCTCTCCGAAAGAGGAATCCAATACAAATATTGGAATCTTCATCTGAGCATCACAAGATGGAGTTTGGACCTAGTTGTCCAAATTTAACACTCCCTCTCAACTAGGGAGAACTCCATCCTCCAGTGCAATCAAACATCGTGCGTCACCCCGCCGTAACTTGCTTTGCTGGCATCTTTATTTCAGAGCAAAAGTGGGTCAGTCACAAAGACATCATCCCACGGCTGACAAATTCAGCCCAGAGGTTCGAAACCTCTATCAGACTCACAAAGAGTCTCCAACCAACCCGAAGTTGGTTCATCTGACCCGAAGTCAGGCGGAGGTCCGAGACCTCACTAGACTTGATCCCAGATCAAGTGGTTGGACCATGCCATCCTAGATAGAGAGTACGGCAATCTCTGATGCGTCCATCAGTCTTTGCTACTGGTCTCTAGCTTTTCCCATCTCATTGGCCAAATGAGAGGTACTTCCCATGAGCCCCGAACTCAATGGGTAGGATGCATACGGGGCACAGATAATGAGAGGTGAACCAACTCAACAATCACAACGGTGGGGTCCAAGCACACCAACAAGGTTTGGCAAGCCTAGCCTTGTGGTTGCTCATAGCTCCGAGAAGCTGTCCCCAAAGCCCCCCAGAGCTCCTCGAGCTCATCGTCCAATAGGACCCACATCATAGGGTCGTTCCACGATACCAAGTCTCTCACGGAAGGTTAGGAACTTGACCTTCCCCAGGGGCTTAGTGAGAATATCCGCGACCTACTCATCAGTTCCTATATGATCGAGCCTTATGGCGCCTCGCTGTACCATATCCCGGATAAAGTGGTACCTGATATCAATATGCTTGGATCGGTCGTGGAACACAGGATTCTCAGTCATACGAATCCCACTATGGTTATCACAGAGTATCACAGTGGTATCTAGCACATGTCCAAACAGCTCACTAAAGAGCTTTCGCAACCAAACTGCTTCACAACAGGCCATACTTGCTGCAATGTATTCGGCCTCGGCGGTGCTCAAAGCCACCGACTTCTGCTTCCTGCTCATCCATGAGATCGAAGCAGAACCAAGATTGAAGCAGCATCCCGATGTGCTCTTACGATCCACCACACTGCCAGCCCAATCGACATCAATATATCCAAGGAGTGTCACGCTCCCGGCAGTGTATCTCAGCCCATGGTTTATCGTGCCCCGAAGGTATCTCACCGCATGGTTTATCGTGCCCCGAAGGTATCTCGAAGATTCTTGGCACCTTTGGCACCAACCCAAAGGAAAGTGATGAGGCTCAACCATCTATTGACTCAAAGTGTCTAACCTCTTACATATATCCGGACGGTAGTGTTCGTGGCCCCTATGGATTTCGACGCCTACTCGCAGGATTTGTCAATATTTACCAAGAATACTGCCATCAACTTCTTGAAGTTGAGTCTCCATTGGTGTTGGATACCTGATTGCAATCCACCATACCAAATCTTTCCAGAAGTTTCACAATATATTGTCCTTGAGAAAGGAAAATCTCTCTGTGTCTCTGCCAGACCTCCAGGCCTAGGAAGTAGTGCATCAGTCCTAGGTCCTTCATCTCGAACTCAGCAGCAAGCTCCCTCTTGCATTGATGAATGAGAGGGTCAGCACCTGTCAGGAAGAGGTCGTCCACATACAGCACCAGAATGAGAGGCTTCCCTTGGACAACCTTGAAGTAAAGGTTCGGATCAACATTACTTCGAGTGAAGCCCAGCTTCATCAAGTAGCTATCTATCCTCTCGTACCAAGCTCTGGGTGCTTGCTTCAACCCATAGAGGGCTTTCTTCAACCCACAGACATGGGTGTCCCGATCCTGGACTTCAAACCCCGTGAGGTTGTTCTACATACACCTCTTCTTTTATTGCACCATGCGTGTGCTAGCCTTTGACATCCATCCTGATGAAGACTCCATCCTTGCGTAGCGCAAGGGCTATGATTGATCGAATGGTGGTATATCGTGCTACGGTGTGCAAATATGTCATCATAGTCTATGCCTTCTTTTTGAGAGAAGCCACGGGCAACGAATCTTGCCTTGAACTTTTCAGCACTTTCATCAAATCCATGCTTGATCTTGTAGAGTCATTTCGAGGTGACAACTGCTTTGTCCTCTGGTCTTGGAACCACATCCTAGACATCATTCTTCATTATGGACTCATATTCTTCGTGCATAGCATCCTTCCAAACTTGATGCTTTACGGCTTCCTCAAAAGATCCAGGTTCAGATTGTACAATAGTACTCATGGCAGCCAGATACCCTTGGTATCTACACGGCTTCTTGCTTTCTCGGAATGTCCCCCTCGGGGCAGCATGTCCCTCGGTCTTCGAGAGTGTCTCTGAGCCATGATGGTCTCTTTCTCAGTGAAGGAGATGGATCGATTGGGTCCATTGGTCCTTCAACATCATACATTGTCTCTTCCTGCGGTTCTTCTTGATTTCCAGGCCTTGCTTCATGATTTTCCTCGGATCTCAGAAGATCTACTACTTTCTTCAGGGAAGCATCTTCGTCAAAAGTGACATCATGGCATATCTCTACTTCCCTTTGACCAGGTACATAGACTCTATAGGCCTTAGAAGTTTCGTTGTAGCCCACAAATATTCCTTTCTTCCCAGAAGCATCCAGCTTACTTCTCTTTTCTTTTGGCACATGAAAATAAACAGGACATTCAAAAATTCTTAAATGTGAGACGTCAGGTTTCTTACAAGTGAAAACCTCTTCGGGAGTTTTGGAGTCCAGAGCGGAATGAGGGCATCGGTTTTGAATGTATACAGCAGTATTCGCAGCTTCTCCCCACAGAAACTTCGGTAGACCCTGGTCACATAGCATGGCACGGGCAGCTTCCACAATGGTCCTGTTCTTTCGTTTAGCAACGCCATTCTGCTCAGGAGTATAGGCAGTAGTAGTCTCCCTCTTAATGTCAGCTTCTCTGCAAAAGTCCTTGAACTCATTTGACTCATATTCAGTGCCATTGTCGGTCCTCAAAATCTTGATCTTCTTCCCTGTCATATTTTCCACCAAGGTTTTGAAGGTACGGAACCACATGAAAGCCTCATCCTTCTTCTTCAAGAAGTATATCCAGGTTTTGCGGGAGAAGTCATCAGTGAATGTCATATAGTAAGAACATCGTCCCAGGGATGTTACAGGTAGCATACCAGATAGGTCAGAATGGACCAATTGCAAAATATCAGATGTCTTTGTGACACTTGAGGGGAAAGGTCCCCTTGTATGCTTTCCTTCGGCACAACCCTTACATACACCTTCATGATTATTTCCAAAATCGGGCATCCCTGTCACCACCTTCCTTGCTTCAGGAAGGGCCTTGTAATGAAGGTGTCCAAACCTTCGGTGCCATAGTTCAGTTTGTCGAAAGGTATCACATGTCATAGCTCCCAGTGGACTTCCTTCAACCTGGTAGAGTGTTCCAACTCTAAAACCAATCACGATAGCTTCCTTGAGATTCTTTTTCCACATGCGCACCTTTCCATCAATGAATGCCACATTGAAACCTTTGTCTTCAATCGCTGATATAGACACAACGTTCTTCTTCAATTTTGGTACATAGAGTACATCTTGCAAATGTAGGACTTGTCCTTGAGACAAGTGGAGGGTCACAGTCCCTGTCCCTCTCACAGGATATGTGGCATTATCTCCAAGGATAATTTCCAGATTAGTATCCTTCTCAACCATGTCAGAGAGTGCTTCCTTGAACCCAGTGATGTGTCTTGAGGCACCACTATCTATCAGCCAGACATCCATAGTGTCGGGCGGGGATGCAGCAGACAGGGCAGATACAAGAACATATTCATTTCTTTTATCAACAACATTTGACTCCTCATACCTGGAGTTTCTAGACCTTTTGAAAAGTTGATTGTTTCCGCCAGAGGGAGCCTTCCTCTTTCCTTTGGACCTGTCGTTTCTTTGATTTCCATTCCTCCGGTTGTTGTTGTTGTCATCACTATCGGGAGAATCCTTCTTGAAAGGACATTCTCTAGCATATTGACCAGGCCTATGACAAATGAAACACTTGCCCTTCTTTCCTTGGGCCCTTGCTCTTCCTTTGTTCTTAGGACCACCAGAGTTCTTCTTTCTAGAATGAGCAGCGTAGGCAGCATTTCTGTCATTTTCGTATTCCTTCATTCTTGTCTCCTCTTGCATGCATCTTGACAGTGGCTCGTCAAAGTTAGGAATTGTACTATTATTGAGAATGGTAGTGTTGAATACTTTCCATTCATATGGGAGCCCTCCAAGTGCGGTGAGTACCATCTCACGATCGGCTATTGTCTCCCCAATAGCCAGCAGATTGTTCCTGATCTCGGTCAATTTCAGAAAGTATGTTTGGACAGACTCATCCCTGCCTTTCTTTAGATTCTTCAATTGATTCTTGAAGAATAGCACTTGGTTTGCATTGTTTACTTTGAACATTTGTATCAGCTTATCATACATCTCCTTGGATGTGCCTAACTCAAATATGTAGGCAACCAGACTTTTATGTATGGATTCCCTGATCATTAGCTTTGCTTTGATCTCCCCCTTCTTATACTTGGTTTTAGTAGCAGCAGTAGCAGTGGATGGAGGTTCTTGTATCTTACCCAGTACATAGTCCATGAGATCATGGTCTTCCAATTTGAGATCTAATATCATCTTCCAAGCATGGAAGTCATCCCTTCTAGTCAGCTTGTCATCCTCCTTGAAGCCATAACTTGTGGAACTCATTTTTCTCAGTTGGTGATTGCTATAAGTTAGGGCTTGTCTTCACCTCAGCTCTGATTCCATGTAAATTTTTGTAGATGTTCTATGCTTGATGCAATTTTACTTTTATAACAACAATCACATAAATAGTTAAGTAAAATGTTGATAGAACATACCAGTGGATCTATAGAAGACAAACCAGAAACAGGAGAATGTGTTGGTGCGTTACGGCGATCAACAAGATGCTTCAACCAGCAAAGTCTTCTTGGTCGGCCAACCCAAAATGTGTCACAACAATCCTCAAATCAATTATCCAGTCAACTCAAAGTCAACCCCAGAAAAGTCAACGCAGTCCAGAAAAAGTCAACGCAGGGCAGCAACAAGAAAGTCAACGCAGCTCCAACTTCGGTCAACCTTTTGACCTCGATTTTTGTGCCAATGAGTACGGCCTACAAAAATCGAACTCTCCACAAAATTTCAGCTCAAACGGACCATGCGTTGACCAAAGTCAACGCTGGTCAAACTTGCCCAAAAACCCTAACTACAGAAAATTGCTGCGGTAAATTTCGTCCTTCAGCTGCAGTAGATTTCTTCCTTCTTCTCACGTGGGAGATGAAACTGCTTCTCAATTGCTTGTAGATAATTAGAGAAGAAGATGTGTGATGAGATGAGTGAAAAGCTCTCCAACGTTGACTGTATTTATATCCATCATTGAGGTGTGTGACACATCTGTTGGGGGTGTAAAACCTTAAGGCCGACCTGCACTTAAATTTATTATAAATAGTAAATTCAAAATAAATGTTCTGCTCATCAGATTAAAATCAATTTTATATCGATTTTACACCTCTCCGAAAGAGGAATCCAATACAAATATTGGAATCTTCATCTGAGCATCACAAGATGGAGTTTGGACCTAGTTGTCCAAATTTAACAAGCATGCAGCCAAGAATCAGTGAGGAAATTAAGAAGGTCCTGCAATTATCAGAGCATAATAGGACAAGAGAGTGGTACTTGTATCAAAACCATACAAAGATTAGGGTATATGGATCAAATCTTATTCCATATAAACTGCCCAAATACCTCCCAATGAGGTTATTTGCCCTTGAGTATATCAGATAGATTCTTAATTATGATGGAATCAATTTCTTGGCAACTAAGAAGAAGACACAATTTAAGATTAAGAATCAGGTTGGCCCTTTTATTTGTAACAGTAGAGATGCAGGTCCAGAGGTTGAAAAATATTTGCAGGAGTTTAAATTCAGTAAGATTTTTCTGTGGTATTATGATTCTATAGGAGTAATAAGAAAATTGAGAGTTAAATGCAAATTAACTCCTTATGTACATGAGAAGAAACCGGATATTGAGAAATACTCCAATCAGTCTGAATGGTTGGAGAACACCTTTTCAGAGGTAGAGAAGCAAGGTGATACTAGTCAAATCTTGCAAACTCCATCCTAAGAAGATAGAAACTCAAAAAGAATCAGAGAAGAAGGATCATACACTGCAGAAACAACCACTGAAACCAAATTTAAATTGATGTACAGGAAGAAGCCAAAATGAAATCTTGTCAATGAAGAAGTGAAAACTATAGAAGTAATTGATACATAAACAATGGTGAAAGACAATGCTCCACCTACAGTTATTGAAAAAACACATCAGCCTTCAACTTCAAACACTCATCTAATTCAAAAACAACACAGTGTTGAAGTATCCTCATCCAGCAAACCAGTAGAGAAGGAAATGGACATTATGCAGAAATAGAAAGAGATAAAGATGAGAAACGAAGCCTTGAAGACTAATACATATAACCAGTATTGGAAGCAGTCACCTAGTGACCAAAGCAGATTGCTTTCTGCTTTTGAATATAAGACTAGAAAGATGCAGATGACCTTCCTGCAGCCTAAAGTAAAGTATCCCAAATCATCAGCTGATTACAAAAATACATCATATGAAGTTCAAGCAGAAGATCTTCATCCAATTGATCAGATAGAATTTCACAAACAAGTTGGTGAAATGCTTTATTCCACAATGACAAATAAAGACATGAGTGTATATAAGCTGCAAAACACTCTTGGGAACATCAAAGATCAGTTTAAATTGGAAAAGGCATCCTCACAGACTAAGGATAACGGAATCAAATCACTGGAAGATTTGATTATTGAAGTAGGATATGATCCTAATAATGTAAAAGTTGTAGATGAATTGATAAAGAAGAAGAATGCAGACATTGCTGCATTAAAGAAGCAACTAAAACTGCCTCCTATTGAACATCCTCAGGCAAAGGAAGTGTTACAGGATGCAAATCAGAAAGATGAGATGCTGAATCTCATTCTTTAGTTGACTACCTAGATAAAAGAAATGGAGAATGAAATGAACAAGTTGGTCTAGGAGAAAAAGGCCAGAGAAGAAATTCCTGTCACTGTAATTCCTTTAGTCACAACAGCTGTGCCTTCTACACTAGCAGAATCATTGGTTCCTACAGTCCCAATGGCTACAACACTTCCTGTCACCTCATCAACAAATTCAGCAACAAAATCATCAACAACAGCAGTACAACCTACAGATGAGGCAAGTAAGTTAGTTAAAGCAATGCAGGACATTTCTATTCAGACAAATGAAATCAACATACTTAAAGAACAACTGAAAAGTCTGGAGGATGAAAAGAAATTTGCTCAGATTATGCACAAGAATTAAGAACAAAAGGCAAACAGGTTGAATGAGAAATTGTAGAAGTTAGAGAAGGATCTAACATTGAAAGAACCCATGGCACAAGCCAAGCAACAACTATGGGCCAATATCATTGAATCTTTCAATGATATTTGGCCATCAATCCAGGTTATTTATGAACAAAAAGATCTTATCAAAGCAGCAGAAGAAGCTATCCAGAAGATAAAAGAAGAACTTGGCAAGAAGCTAGAAGAAGCTAATGAAATTATCAAGTTTCTTAATTCAAAGAATAGACAAGAATTGGAAGAAATTGGTATAGCTGATAGGACAGATACAATTCTTGAAGTCAGGAAGATTATTTCTAAAAGGAATTTGATGATACAACTAGAAGAAAAATGTCAAAACATGGAGGTTTCCATCACAAGGTTCATGCTGAAGTTTGACACTCTCAGACAAAAAGGCCTTCCAAATCCACTAGTCATTCATGACAGATTAATGAAACAGGATGATTATGATAAGAAGTGGCCAAGGAGCAAGCTAATAATTCAGCCATGCAGGGAATTCCAACAAGGAAGGTACTTTACAAAAGCTTTGAGAACCTTTTTTACTTGCAACATGAGGTAAAACACCTATTTATTAACAAGCCTACATTCTCAAAATACACAGAGGCTGATGAGATATTCAGAAGTATGATGAAGATAAAATTACCAAAAGCAGAATTTTGGGAGAAATTAACTGATTCACTGTGAAAGCAGTAAAGGTTAAAACAGATAACAAGAGCAGATGGTTTTACAATTACAGAACAACAGTAACAATGAAAACAGAAACAGTGAAGGATGAAAAGTAAAACAACAGTCAAAAGGTTAAAGAGTATCAGAGTCAAAGAGTATCAGTTTAAAGTCAGAGTTAAAGTCAAATCAGAAATTACAAATCAGAGTAAAAGCTGTCAGCGTAGAGGACACTCTACTGCCTAACAAAAAACCTTCGTTGAGCAAACAACAAAGAGAGAAATCAACAACAAATCAAAGACAAAAAACATTAAATTCAGCAGGGACAACTTCCATTAGTTAGATAGCTGTCTCTATCTTCTTGCATGAAGATATTTATTTTTCCATGAATAATTCCTAAGTTTGTTTTAGGATATTTTGTAAGAGTTTTTGTATAAATAGTTCTCATTTCAAAGTATTGAGGGTGGATGAATTGCTGAACATTTCTATAGTTGTATTATTATGGAACCTGAGGGTGATTGTACCAATTTCAAGTCAGCAGACTGGATTAAAGCAATAAAGAGATTATATTACAGGATTCATGTGTTGGGCCATTACAGTGAAGTACTTTCTACTTGTTCAATTTTTTTTTTCTGAAGTTTTCACAAATACTTTTATGTTTTTCTAAATCTAAATGATATAACAAGAATGTTATTACAGAATATGTTTAATTGCACTCTGTCTTGAACTGTTTATCATTTATTTGTTTTCTTCTGAAATCCAGATTAGGGAATTCTTAATTTCTCCCTAGTTTCGATTGACCTCTGTCTTTTCATTCATTATCCGGATTTGAAAACCCTTAATTGCTCTTTCACCCCGATTGAAACCATTTTCACCATCAGCCTAAGGATCTGAAGTTACTCAACTACCTTGCCTTGTGAATACTTCCCCTTGGAACCTTGATCCTGCGTCTGTTGCTTGACACTTTGACTCCATTAGCCCAATGGTAAGTAGACCTACATCTATCCATCTGAGTAAGTGAGTTCACCACCAAACCAAATCCAAAATCAAAATCCCAAGTAATCCTACATTGCTAGCCTAAAATCAACTAAAATCAACAAAGATAAATCATATAGAGAGAGGCTAAAAGTAGGTTTGTGGTTACTTCTAATATTCTTTAAACCAAAAAATAAACAACCCTTTCAGAATTATTGGAGTGATAACATAACCCAAAAACCGTTTGTGGAAATTCCATTCGGATTTTGTTTTATTTGAAAAATTAATTATTTTAATGTGGACCCTAAGTCTAAACTTAGGGACATTAAATAATTAAAGGGTATTAAATAAAACATCGTGAATCTTCTAGAGGACATGGATCAAGTCATTTTATAGTCTTAGCAATTGATTAGACATCTAATCTGGGTCGTTGATATGTCAACGAGAAGACTATAAAGGAAGGCTTGAGGGTCATTTGGAAAATACACTGAGACATTAAATTCATCTAAGATCGAAATTTCTAGGGCGGGTTTGCTGAGAAATTCGAGCTAGAGATCTGAGCAGTGAGGGGCAAAGATAGCATCCGGAGAAGAAGAGAATTTCTCAGCTGGTGGAGCATCAGCCAGAGAGAGGAAGAAGAGATCTAACCAAAGCCAATGCTGAAGGAAGAGGGCTGATGTAGTGACTGCGTAGACTCATGCCAAAGTAGCGCAGAGGTAGAGGAAGGGCTTTCAGAATTTTGCTGGTGGATTAGTTTCAGAGGCCAGGATTTGGAAAGTGGCACCGGGAGGCTATTCTTAAAGGTCCATAGAGGCAAAATGACTTGGTTGAGAGCCAACGCTGAGCCTGGAGGAGGGTGACAGAGTGGCTGGAAATTCCAGCGTTGGATCTGCGCAGAGCTTCTCTGGGGCAGTGTTTTCTTCATCCGGATCAACCAAAAATTCAGTGATTGAGTGAGGTAAGTCCTCACAAATTCTTCTGCCAGTATTTCTCTCTATAAATGAATCACCCTAGAGGTATTCAGAGATATATTCAGACATTGCTACTACATAATAATAAAACCCTCGTATCTAGTGCATCGATTTTCCCGCATTAGGTTTTTCCAGGGACTTAGTCCAAAATAAAGGTGTCATATGTGTGAATGATTTCCTTGTTCAGTTTCCTTGTTTAGAATCATAATTATTGTAGTGTAGGCTGCTTAAGTATTTCATGAATGTATTCAAATATAATTGTGTAAAGTAAATTTACATAATAGATGAAGTAATTCGGATGGTTGTAGTAGGATTGCTTAGATTGGTTGATATATAGGAATTTTCACATGGTATCAGAGCATTGATGTGAAACAGGAAGGAAAAATCTGATTTCTGAAGTGAAGGTCATTTTTGCTGCAGTGCAGCAGAACAATCCATTGAAGGATTGCACAGTTCTGGCCAGGAGGGCTGAGATTTTTGTGGCAGTCTCTCTCTAAGTGAGTCGACAGAGAGAAAGGGCTTCTAGATTCGAGATCTTGCTATGGCAGAGGGAGTAGCGCAGAGCCTCCACGTAGAAGACAGAGGGATGCAGTTTTCTGAAATTGTTGTTGGGAAGAAAAGCGTTAGAAGGAGTCAAGAGCACATAATTGGGGAATTCTTCCTCAGTGATTTCCTAACCAAGGAAGTCAACATTTCTCAGTCGCTGAGTAGTAGAGGAGCAGTAGAACTTACAATTCTACCAGGGAGTGCATAAGCCTGCCAGGCGCTGCGCAGTAGGGAGAAAGAGGGAGCAGATTCGACAATTTTTCAGTTGATATGGCATCTCACAGACTTCCTGATCAGGATCGACTGGAGGGCTCCTCCAACTATATGATCTGGTAGGAACGAGCTAAGTTCCTTCTAGATGAATATGATCTAAAGTCGTTCGGGGAGAACGTGGTAGCTGTACCTACAGATCCGGATCAAAACAAGAAGTACAAGGCTGATATGGCGAAGGCGAAGAGGTTGCTCCTTGATGGTGTCAAGGATCACATCGTCTCACATGTGGCTGGCAAGAATACTGCCAGAGAGATGTGGGTAGCTTTGCATGACCTATATGAGGGATCTTCCGAGCAGAGGAAGTTGTACTTGGAGCAGAATCTTTGTATGATCCAGATGCGGAAAGGGGAGTGCATGGCTTCATACCTCATGCGGCTTCAAGAGGTTCGAGATCAACTATCTACCATGGTATGGATGGCCCTTAACAGTGTCACGGAAGAGTGGTAAGTGCTTGTCTAGAGCATATTGGGCCGGGCAACATTACCTAGTTGGGAGCAATTGTGGTTAGCTTTTCAGGAGAAAGAGTTGAAGAGAGACCTCGTCAAGTGAAAACTTGATGGCAATAGTGGAAGCGGATCAAAAGCCGTGGAGTAAGAGGAGAACACATCCCTTGCATCGAAGGGACAACAGGCACAATGAAAATCGAAGCGTGATGCTTCAAAGGTCAAGTGCTTCAGATATGGCGAGATGGGCCACTATGCATCTTAGTTTCCTCTTAAGAAGAAAAAAAATGAGAAGCATGACCCGAAGGTTGCAACTGCGAGAATCAAGGAGGATGAGGTAGCCATGAGTGCCCACACTTCTCAAGGAGAGAAGTGAGGTGACATAAAACTGTAATTCTTCTTGGACTTCAGTTGGGCAGGATCCTTGAGGATCCCACCTCATGTATCATACCTTTCTACGGGAGCCCATGATTTGAAGTAGCGTGATGAAGGAGTATTTAGATGGAGCCGAGGAGTGTTGGAGATAATAGCGTACTAGATAGCAGCGTTCATTTCTAGAGCAGTGCAGAGCAAAGGCAGCAGCGATAACGTAGTGCACAATGGTGCAGCGCAGTGCAGCGAAGCAACAACGCAGAGCATCCGAGGTACAACGCAGTAGCTATCAGCAGTCAGATTCTTCAACACTGAGGTGAATCCACTGAACACTTGTTCAGTTTTGGGTGAGTTTCAACTATTTCTCTCAACAGCTAAGTTGCAGTGCAGATGAAGCGTTAGCAGTCGCAGTGTTAGTAGCATAGCAGATGCAACACTTGAGAGGGAGTTGTAGTACAGATGCAACAGTGGTAGTGGCAGTGTCATGGGTAGCAGTACAGTGGCAACAACAGCGCAGTGTTGGTGGACAGCATCAATAGCGCAGAGGATGCTTTAGGGTTAGAGCAGTGTGTAGCATACATTATTGCTAGAGCAGTTTCCTCGCTAAGGGGGAGTGTTGATTTTTGTAGCATCGGAAAGTGTTGTAAGTCTCAAATTTGGTGTAGAGGCTTAGACACTAGTATTCAAAAGAACCCAGAAAGCGTTTGTGGAAATTACACTCAGATTTTGTTTTGTTTGAAAAATTAATTATTTTAATGGGGACCCTAAGTCTAAACTTTGGGAAATTAAATAATTAAAGGGTACTAAATAAAATAGAGTGTGAATCTTCTAGAGGACATGGATCAAGTCATGTTATAATCTTAGCCGTTGATTAGACATCTAATCTGAGCCGTTGATATGTCAACGAAAAGACTATAAAGGAAGGCTTGAGGGTCATTTGGAAAATACACCGAGACACTGAATTGATCTAAGATCGAAATTTCTGGGGTGGGTTTGCTGAGAAATCGAGTTAGAGATCTGAGCAGTGAGGGGGAGAGATAGCATCCGGAGAGGAAGAGATTTTCTCAGCCGGTGGAGCATCAGTCAGAGAGAGGCAGAAGAGATCTAACCAAAGCCAGAGCTGAAGGAAGAGGGTTGATGCAGTGACTGTGTAGGCTCACGCAGAAGCAGCGTAAAGGCAGAGGAAGGGTTTTCAGAATTTTGCAAGTGGATTAGTTTCAGAGGCTAGGATCCAGGAAGTGGCACCGGGAGGCTGTTCCTCAGCATCCACAGAGGCAAAGTGACTTGGTTGAGGTCCAACACTAAGCCTGGAAGGGGATGACGCAGTGGCTGGAAATTCCAGTGTTGGATATGCGAAGGGCTTCTCCGGGGCAATGTTTACTTCATCCGGATCAGCTAGAAATTTAGTGATTGAGTGAGGTAAGTCCTCACAGATTCTTTTGCCAGGATTTCTCTCTGTAACTGAATCACCCTAGGGTATTCAAAGATGTATTCATAATTGCTACTGCATAATAATAAAATCCTCAGATTTTCTACACTGGTTTTCTCGCATTGGGTTTTTCCGAGGACTTAGTCCAAAATAAAGGTGTCATATGTGTGAATGATTTCCTTGTTCAATTTCCTTGTTTCATAATCATAATTATTGTAGTGTAGGCTGCTTCAGTATTTCATGAATGTATTCAGAAATAATTGTGTAAATAAATTTACATAATAGATGAAGTAATTCGGATGGTTGCAGTAGGATTCCTTAGATTGATTGAGATCTAGGAATTTTCGCTCTACACAGGATCATGGGGAGCAAGTGGAGACACCTAGTATGACGCAAGGGTCGCCCGTGTTGGAGACTTCCTTGACCGTGTTGGTTGACATCTTAGTGGAGAGAGTAGAACCTACCCCAGTAGTGTGATCCATTGAGGTGATGACCAGGGTAGTGTTCGAGTTTTTGGGTGATAGCAGCACGCAACAGATGGGTGAGGTGCCAGGAGATGTATCCACCCTTGATGAGGCGCTAGGAGATACAGAGGTATTGGACGATGGTTGCACACAACATTGTCATCAGCGTCAGGCTGACCTTCTAGCTTTGAAGGGGAAGGCCACATAAGTACAAGAGGCAATTCTACTGCAGAACGAGGAGCTGGAGGGCAAGAGAGTGCTTTGTGCTGAGTCAGCGATAAAGTTTGCCCACATTGGGGAACGGTTGGATTCCCTTATTGTACAACTAGAGGGCACATTGGAGCGTCAGAGAAGCCCCCTTTAGGCATACATAGACGGGGCTAGGAGCACTGTTGGGTCACCTTTGCCCATTGGAGAGAGAGAGACGGAGCCACCTAGTCATATCTCATATGCTGACCTGGATAGCGGAATGAGACGATCGGAGTTGCACAGGGTGCAGTATCTGCATGTTGGGGTTGGGTGGCGAGAGATTTTGAGTTGGTACTCGGTGGAGTGGGCTATGGAGATGGTGGTGGACCCGGGGATAGTTCAACAGGAGTTTCCAGGCACTGGGAATATAGGAAGCCCAGACTGTTGTTGGGATCCAGGTGGGATTCCCATAACATCATAGAGTCAGTAGGTGATGGTAGTAGTTGCGCGATGGATCTAATGTTTAGGTGCACACACATGTTCCGATCTCCACCAGAGCTCCAGACAGTACTAGTCCCAGGATGGTTCTACATGGGAAAAGACACATTTCCTGAGTTGTCTTGGCATAGTGACTGCACGTGGAGTCACAGGGTAATTAGCCTACTTTGGCAGAAGTTGGTACAAGGAGGTGGCATCGGCAGACCACCAGGCAAGGAATTACATGGAGACGGTGCTCTCCCATTGGTATATTGGACACCGAGCTATGGAGGATAGGTGCAATAGTGTCATTTCCGTTGGCATGTGAGGAGTCAGGCCGCTCAGGTCTTCCATAGCAGATGGGGAGATGTAGCCCACATCATGTAGGGTTTACTAGTGGAGTTGTGGATATTTTGGCCCATGCAAGTTACTGCATGTTATAGGGTGGTACGACAATGGGCAGTGGTACACAAGACTACACAGAGTTATGTCATAGGGTCTAGGGTTATGTAGGGGGATACAGACTGATGCATACAAACCCAATGTTAGGTTTGTTGACCACTGGAGTGACACCTGATGATAATGTGAAGACTCCATGCTCAAGGATGAACCAGAAGACATTTGTACCATCAGATATCATCAGTTCAACAGAGTTTTTAAACTCTACTTCTACTTCTTATCATTTTCTCTTGTACCCAGATTCCATGCCCTACGGGGAATTGTAATAAGTGATGCTAGTAAAGATGAGTTTTTAGTCAGTATTGAGTCTGTAACAGGCCTAGGTAGCCTGGGACCTTGCCAACAAGTGAGTATTACTCTGGGAGGTTTTTTTTTACTTGGTTAATTATCATCTCCCTACTAAGAGTTAATAATTGATTGAGTTTTTTCTTTCAATTTTACCCCAAAGCCGGAGTACGGCTTGATGGTGAGGCCTTGGGTGACTCCTAGTGTCTAGAGTCAATGTATATTACCATACTAGATCACACAAAAAATTTCGTGGAATTTGGTTAGGTCTAGGTAGTGATTTTTTAATTTTTTAGATTTCCCGCAAGTCGAAAATTGCAATAAAAATTGTAATTAAATTGTAATAAGTGTTGTTTAGAGAAGTTGTATGGGGTATGAGTAATCAAAATTACACTTCTCACGCTCAACTTTCTACTATGACACACTTTGAGGGGTTAAAAATGTGTTTTGAACCCTCAAAACCCACTTTTCCTAAGTTTAGTGGGAAATCTGGCAATTAATTAAGCCAGAAATTAAATAAATGGAGAAAAATAAATATCCACACATGTTAAATGAGGTGGAAATGAGGTGGAAAATTATGGAGGAGTTAAAGTGAAGTCCCAATGTGATATGGACTCCTAAAATCAAGGAAAAGACACGTGCTCAAATAAAATTGAATTTCCGGCATTAAATGAGAGTTGCTTACTTGGAAATTCGAATTTGTGAATTTAGTGCATATTTGGAAGGATTTGGGAGAATATTTGGTGGAGATTTTTGTGGGAAATTGTCCTCACATGGGTTACCAACCATATACACATGTCATTCCATCATAAAATTCGAACTTGGCACATAAGAGAAGAAGAAAATGATGTCCACTTGCCAAAATTCGATTTTTACACTTGGCATTGGAGCTCCACTTATCAAATTCGAATTTGCCTTGAGATCTCCTCCCTCTCACCACTTGGCATATGGTTCTTCATTAGGATTTGCTCCCAACTTTCTATATAATAGAGCCATGGGCTCTCATATTGTAATCATTGTTTACTAGCTATTGTGCTTGCGGAAGCGCTGCTGCCTTGTACACTTTCAGAAATATCAATAAAGACTTTGGGGTTTCATTCATGAGGTGTTCCTCCTTTTGGAGTGTGATGAATTATTGATCATTGGTATAATTCCTTTTACTCATGCTTTGATCTAATTTGTTTTCATATGCTCTTGTAGATTTGTTAATGTAGAGTTATCTTACATTGACATTTGCTTAGGAGTATGCTCTAGGTATAGAATGCTCTAGTTGGTTTCAAATAAATCTCTAGAGTTTCTTATCATTGTTTATTGCTAGATCTATATGGAACTAATTCTTGATTGAAGTTTTGTAGAGGGAACATCTTGTTGGGATCAAAGAATCAAGTGTTGGGGGAAGTCTTTGGAGAGACCAACCCACTCTTGATACATTCTCAAAGGAGCTCTCATTTGTTCTTTAAACCTTCATAGTCTTATCTTACAAAGTGGTTTTGCAGGGGTTTTGGGACATAGCTTGTATACAAGCCTAATACTTCTAAATTTGAATATCTTTTAAAACATTATACTTCATTGCTTTCATTTGCTATCTAAGAGCTTGAAGATGACTAAGCAAAGAGGAGAGTTTACTCGAACTCTTTGGCTTAGCCCTTTGTAAATTGTTGTGCAATAGTTTGTAATTTTATCTCTCTAATATTTGATTTGTTTTGTAGCCCTCTTTCAAATTTTTTCTTGTGACAGCTTGAGTGGACAACTACAAGAAATTACTAACAAGTTGTTGCAGGACCTTTGGGCGAAATTTCAAATGAGGAAGATAACTCTCTCTTCTTTGGTTGTGGGCATAAAAGAGGCTTAGCTTCTCTTCTCCTATTGTAAAATCTGAATTTATTTTGAGTTCGTAGAAATTCTCACCGAGGAAAAGTCTATGGTCTCAATTTTTATTTGCAAAGACTTTCCTTGGTTTAGAAAAGACTTCATGGACATTTCATTCTTGTAAAATTAATAAAAAATTCTGTTTTTGTTGTGGGAGCGTGGGTTTTACCCATTGGCATCCCTATCTCTCCATTTCAAAGGAGAGAATTTGTAGATGGATTGACTTAGTGGTTTTGACATTTCCGTTTTCTTTCACATCACATATGCATGCTCTAATTGGGAAGTAACACAAATCGCATAGTCCTTTAATTTTTTAATTTGCAATCTCATTTGTCATCACTTACTTATGTTTTGTGATCTATTTCTCATTTGGATAAGTTTCACAATATACTACAAGTGAAGAAGCATATCACTTTCAATTTATGGCAACTTGAGTTATTGTTCTAACTATGAAGCATATTTAATTGAATCATCTCCATCTTTTACATAGCACTTGCAAACTCACTTTCATATCATTTAGACATTTCACTTTTCATACTAGACTTGAATCTCTAAAATTTACCTCCAACTTAAGTTGGTTGAATAGACGTTTTAGGGACCCTCTACCTCTATGGACTCTTCACTGTGAGATCCAAATATTTGGGCGAGGGTGAGGTCTGAGGATTAGAGTCCAATTGTAACCTTGCTTTAGAACTAATTAATAAAATAAACCAAGAGCACTATCTCATCACATTTACTTGCAAAGTTCCCAAATTTTTTGCTATCTTGATGGTTTAAAGATTCACATACAAATATTATCTCAAGAAGCACTTTGGATGCAAGCATTTTAATTCCTTAAATTTTGCAACAAGTTTAATTCTATGGTACTTGGAAATTTGCTTCTACATACAACTTCATTGCATGTTGTCATTGTAATGATCATTATGCTTATGGATGATTGATATATCTCGTTTCATTGGCAAATACCCTTATTTGGTGTTGCAAATTTAATTGCATATTGTGATCTTGGTCTAACACTTCCTTTGTGGGATTATTGTCATTATATCTTGAATTTCATTTTTGAGCAAGCATTTGTTATCTACTTTAAAGCATCGGTCTATATTTTGAACACGTCATTGAATATTGCTCATATAATTATATGCTTGTTTACATATTGGAATCGAGTCATCTTTGATAAGTAATTCCTTCTAATCAATTATCCTAGAAATCTCACATCTTTAGCTTAGTTTTCCTTTAGGGACCACCCCCTTAGCTAACCTAGGAGATGGCTTAAACGGAGAGAGTTGGGAATAGGTGACAGCCCCTTCTCTGAGTTCCTTGCCACCAACCACACCTGTGGGGTTGAAGGCTTTTCCCACTAACTGTAGGTAGGTGTAGGTGGCAAGCGATAACAAGGTTATAGCATCCAGGGGTGTGCAGGGATATGCAGCGAGGAGCAGTGGCATGCAACATGGAGATGCAGGTTGGTGTGCTGTAGCATGTTGGTTTACACTATGGAGTAGGAGGGGTAGCTCACATCGCATTGAGTATCTGCGGGAGGTGTCAAGTACGGTGACACGGGCAGGACACGAGGTGATAAAGGATGGGACAACAATAGCAAGAGGTATCCAGCGGTGTACTGTAGTAGGCTACAGTGTACAGTGGCATGTCGAGGAGTACAGGGATGATCGATGGTATGCAAGAGTGTATGGTGTTGTACAGTGGGGTCATGGAATGTCACATCTAGGGAGACTCATGGATGGAGACACCGGGCATACCTTTGGGTATAGTTCTCCCAGGATCGACAGAGACGCAGATGAGTGATACTTGATGGTATCCATGGGGACTCACACGCCTGACCCTCTTCTACATCACTTACGGGCGCAGTCGTTTTGCTTGTTAGTCTTTGGCACTCTGGGCATGAGCAGCTAGGGACGAGGAGCTCACCCAAGATATTTGGTTGACACTAAACACACTAGGGGAGAGACTTGTCAGCAATGGCATTGGGTCGATGCGTTAGTTGACAGCCACAAGTTGGGGGATGAGACGATCATCTGCAAGGGTGGCATATCATTCATCACTGAGCCTACTCCTGGGGAGCGGGTCACGAGGGAGACATGTATCACTAATTCACACCCTCAAACGAGATTTACAGAACTGCAGCCCTTTATGGCCCTCTAGAAACCCCTATGCTACTCTGAAGTGTTGAGATTTTGTGTATTTGGGGTAGCATCAGTTGTGCTTTAGCTTCCAAACTTTGTGGAGGGACTAGAGTTCCCCTGATCTACAAGACCTAGAAATGGATTTGGGAAATTTCATCTGGTTTAGGAGTTATTAAATTAATTAATTATTGTAATGTATTTCCTAAGTTAAAGCTCAAGAAAATAAAATAATTAAAGTGAATTTAATTAAACATGTGATGAAATTGTCTTAAGTCACACGGATCAAACTTTCTTTTAATCTTAGCCATTGATTCAAGATTTGATCATGGCCATTGATTTGTCAATTACAAAATTATAAAAGAAAGGCTTGGGGTCATTTGTAAAGATACACAGAGGCAGAGCACTGAAGCTAAGTTGAGATTCTAGGGCAGGGTTTGCTAAGAATACTTAGAAGTGTTTCGGCTGTAGAGAGGGGAATTTAGACCAAGGGGATGATCTGATCCCAGGGTCTAGAATACACAAGAGGCAGAGAAGAGATTAGCTCAAGGACAACACAGAGGAAGGCAGCAGCAACAGAAACAAGGACAGCGTAATTTTCTGGAAACCCTTCAGGGGTTACGCAGAGACCCTTAGGGGCAGCGTAATGACTGCGTCACCCATTCTGGGGTAACGCAGTCCCTTCTGGAGCAGCACTGAGGGTTTTGAAGCCATCCAAGGTTGACGCAGAGGCTTTCAGGGGCTTCAGAGGCTGACGTAGAGCCTTTCAGGGGCTTCAGAGGATGACGCAGAGCCTTTCAGGGGCAACACTAGGGTTTCTAGACCTAGATTTGGTTGAGTCTTGTAAATCCCGTTTGAGGATGTGGATCAGTCATTATTTTGGCCCTAGATCAGCCAGTGAGCTGTAGATCTAGAGTTTTCTTTGTTGGGTTTTCTAGATCTGGAACCCAGAGTTGTGTATTAAAAAATATTCTTAATAATAGAACCCTCCAGCAGCCAGAGATTGTTTTTCCCGCATTGGGTTTTTCTAGGGACTATTTGTCCAGAAATAACTGTCACTTTGTCAATGTGTGCATGTGCTTATTCTAGATCTAAATTGGTAGAGATCTGTTATGTGTTTTGCTTCGATTTTGACTTGAATTTATTCAGTTAATAACTTGTATAATTAGGAGGAGCATAACTGGGTTAACAGTAATAATTTCTGCATAAGATATAAGATTCATAAATTTCTACATGGTATCAGAGCAATTGCAGATCTAGAAGGGTCACTAGCAGGAGAATATGAAGGATCTAGCTGCAGAAAGCAGTTGGAAAAGCAGCAGAGAAGCAGATCTGAAGGGACAATGCAGTTTTCAGGAGCAGATTCATGCAGAAGGAAGGGTGACGCTGTCCAGCGCTGTGTCCAAGCAAGCCCACGCAATTACGGAGCAAAGGTAGCTCAGAAACAGTGTTGGTTGAGTCTGAAGCCAGCCAGTGTGATTTAGATTTGAATCTGTCGGATCTAGAAAAGTTTGCAGAAAAGTTGCAAAAATTCAGAAGAGCTGGTGGGGTTATATTTCTGAAGTTTTCAGATGTTTAGCCTTAGCACAAGTGACAAAAATTGGGAGGATATCAGCTTCTCAGAGAGTTTCTTGCCAAAGGAAACTTGCAGTTTGATCAGAGGATCAAAGAAGAAGCTAAATCATAGTTGATTTGGTAGATTTCCAAGGAGGGAAATCAATTGTCAGAGGGAGCAGAGGGTGCCCAATTCGTAAAAGACCCTAGATCCAGATCTCTAGTATAGAGAGGAGGAGCTCTGACAAATTCTGAGCAGATGGCTTCTCATGGATTGCGTGATCAGGATAGGCTAGAGGGCCTCTCAAAATTTTCGGTTTGGAAGGCGAGGATCTTGATTTTCCTTGAGGCGTACAATCTAAGAGACCATGCAGAGCAGACTTTGGCCACACCGACAGATGTGGATCTCCTATGGAAGCATGGGGAAGCTGTTGGGCATGCGAAGCGGATGATTATGTATAGTATCAAGGACCATTTTGTACCACATATAACTGAGAAGATGACAATAATGAGATGTGGAAAGCCTTGACTTCCCTGTATGAGGGAAAGTCTGTCCAAAGGAAAATGCTGTTGGAGACCCAAATGAGGTCATTCTTGATGACCAAGGGAGAAGACATGGAACACTTCCTCTTCAGACTGCAGGCAATCAGGGATCAACTGGCTGCAACGGGTGCTACCGTAGATGATGCAGTGATAGTCAGGACTTCCCTCAATGCAGTCACGGATGAGTGGGAATCCTTTGTCCAAAGTATCTTGGGCAGAGCGGACCTCCCAGATTGGGACAACTTGTGGTCAATCCTGCGGCAAGAAGAACTACGTAGATTCACCAAGAGGCAGCACAACCCTGCATTGAGCAAAGTAAAGAAGGAAGATGAGGAAGATGCAGCCTTGGCATCGAAGAAGCAGCCGAAGAAGAAGAAGGATCTTTCAAAGATCAAGTGCTTCCAGTGTGGTGAAATGGAACATTTTGCCAGCCATTGTCCGGAGAAGAAAAGGGACAAGGGAGCATTTTCTTCCAAAACAGCTGTGGCAGATGATGGGTTAGGAGATGATGCAGCCATGAGTGTTGATGAACCACGGAGGTGGGATCCTTGAGCAATTCATCTCTTGGATCACAAGCGACCTACGACAGCCTTAAGACAATAGCAGGACAAGTGGAGCAGTGGGTGCATAGATCATAGATGAGGCAGAAGCAGAGGCAGATTTGAAGGCTGGGAGGAGCAGCGCAGAGAAAAGCAGCAGCAACGTAGAAGCAGTAGCAGCGCAGAGGGTGATGTGACTCTGCTTACGCAGTGCTGAGCTATAGCAACGCAAGGAGCTTCAGAGGGACAACGCAGTGTAGCAGCAGCGTGATAGATTTCAGCACAAGGAGTTGATCTGACTTCAGTAGTGCAGAGGGAGTCTGATTACGCAGGTAGAGCAGTAGCTGTGCATCGTTCTTTAGATGCCAGCACAAATTTGTAGCCTATGGAGCTTCAGTGATGAGGATGCAGCCCATTTGACTTGTTTGTCAAAGATTGGGCAGGAGATTCAGTTGTTTCTCTCAACAACTGAAGTTGTAGTGCAGTAGATCAGTAGTGGCAGTGCTATGAGCAGCACAGATGCAACATATTGAGAGGGAGCTGTAGTACAGTGGTTGCAGTGGCAGTGGCAAAGTCATGGGCAACAGTACAGAATGACAACAACAGTGCAAAGTTGAGTGGCAGGAGGCCAAGCTTCAACAACATAGAAAAATCATGTAATGCATAAGTGTGATGTATTGCTAAAGCACACCTTTGATGCTAAGAGGGAGTGTTGAGATTTTGTGTATTTGGGGTAGCATCAGTTGTGTTCTAGTTTCCAAACTTTGTGGAGGGACTAGAGTTCACCTGATCTACAAGACCCATAAATGGATTTGAGAAATTTCATCTGGTTTATGAGATATTAAATTAATTAATTATTTTAATGTATTTCCTAAGTTAAAACTTAGGAAAATAAAATAATTAAAGTGAATTTAATTAAACATGTGATGAAATTGTCTTAAGTCACACAGATCAAGCTTTCTTTTAATCTTAGCCATTGATTCAAGATTTGATCATGGCTGTTGATTTGTCAACGAGAAAAGTATAAAAGAAAGACTTGGGGTCATTTGTAAAGATACACAGAGACGGAGCACTGAAGCTAAAGTTGAGATTCTAGGGCAGGGTTTGTTAAGAATACTCAGAAGTGTTTCAGCTGCAGAGAGGGGAATTTAAACCAAGGGGATGATCTGATCCCAGGGTTTAGAATACACAAGAGGCAGAAAAGAGATCAGCTCAAGGACAACGTAGAGGAAGGCAGCAGCAACAGCAACAACGTAATTTTTAGGAAACCCTTCAGGGGTTACGTAGAGACCCTTAGGGGCAGCGTAGTGATTGCGTCACCCATTTTGGGGTAACACAGTCCCTTCCGGAGTAGTGCTGAGGGTTTTGAAGCCATCCAAGGCTGAAACAGAGGCTTTCAGGGGCTTCAGAGGCTAACGCAGAGCCTTTCAGGGGCAGTGCTGGGGTTTCTAGGCCTAGATCTGGCTGAGTCCTGTAAATCCCATTTGAGGGTGTGGATCAGTCATTATTTTGGCCCTAGATCAGCCAATGAGCTGCAGATCTAGAGTTTTCTCTGTTGGGTTTTCTAGATCTGGAACCTAGAGTTGTGTATTCAGAAATATTTTTAATAATAGAACCCTCCAGTAGCGAGAGACCGGTTTTCCCGCATTGGGTTTTTTCGGGGACTATTTGTCCAGAAATAACTGTCACTTTGTCAATGTGTGCATGTGCTTATTCTAGATCTGAATTGGTAGAGATGTGTTATGTGTTTTGCTTCGATTTTAACTTGAATTTATTCAGTTAATAACTTGTATAAGTAGGAGGAGCATAACCGGGTTAGAAGTAATAATTTCTGCATAAGATATAAGATTCAGAAATTTCTACATGAAGTACTCTGTGTCAGCCTGACTGGCCTGCGTCAGCCTCTGCGTTGCTCAGGAAGGGCCTGCGTCACCCTAAAAGGGCTTACGCTGCCCCTGCGCTGCCCTAAATGGGCCCACATTAGCCCTGTGTGGCTCTTGCTTCCTCTGCACTGCCCTTGGTGTGATCTGGCTGGACTGCGTAGCACCTGGAAGCCTCTGCGCTAGTCTGGAATGCACCTTCTCTGCCCTTGTTGTACTCTTGGCCTGGGATCAAACCATCCCCCTCGCTAATACTGCCCCTTGCTGCAACTGAAACATGTAAATTTTGGATAGAGAGGCTGTTCTATGCTTAATGCAAATTTACTTCAATCTTCTAGGGCCCGATACAATATAGCAATCACATAAACATGAAAGTAAAATGCTGATAGAATATACCAATAGATCAACAGAAGACAAACCAATAAAATAGATTAGATTTACATATCTTCTTGTCCAACAAAGATGTAGAATAGTGCGTTACGACAGTCAACAGGATGCTTCAACCAACAAAGTCTTTCTCAGGTCAGCCAACCCTCCAAGTGTCACACACACAGTCCTCAAAGACAACTCATCAAAAGTCAACATAATTCAACAAAAGAATCCCTCATCCATATTTCTGGCATCTAGATTTACGACATCATCCATATTTATGGCATCCAGGTTTACGACATCCATTTCCGGCATCATCCAGATTTACGGCATCCATTTTCGGCATCATCCAAATTTACAGCGTCCAGATTTACGACATCCATTTTCGGCATCATCCAGATTTACCACATCCAGATTTACAACATCCATATTTACACGTGTGAGAGCGAGAAGCATCTTCTAGGCTGAACAAACCAAATCAGATCATGAGGAATGTGTGTGATGAGATGATGATGAAATGGCCTCCATGTCTCTCCAATTTATATCCATTTGTGAGGGTGTGTGACATATTTATTGGGGCTCCCAAGCCTACATTACAATTCTAGCCGACCTTGCACATAAGTGGAATAAATTCAAAATAAATGTTCTACTCATCCGATCAAGATGATATTTAGTTCAATCTTGCACCTCTCCGAAAGAGGAATCCAATAAAAATATTGACATCATCATTTGAGCAGTACAACATGGAGTTTGGACTTAGTTGCCCAAAATTAACAAAACACTTATGAAATTCTTAGCAAATCACGCCCTAGAATCTCAGCTTAGCTTCAGTGCTCCCTACAATCAATATCAGAGCCCCAACCCTTTGATCTCACGAAATGAGCAAACTCTGAACGAATCCGATGCCCAATTTCAAGATCTGTAAAAAGTTTTCTGAAAGCCTTTTTAAATCCTTGTGAGACTTCTGGGTCTTTGCTTGGTGCAGTTCTTTCTGGATCACTTAGCAACTCTGCAGCATAATATTTTGGATTCACTGCATAGGCCAAAAGGTGCAATGGCGTGGTCATCTTGTTCCACTTTCTGGTCAATATATATTTTACTTCTCTGTAAAAGAATTCATCTGGGTCATTCTCCTTGGTATTTATAACCATCCTTATCTTCTCTATCATGGAATCAATGTCTTCATACACCTCTCCCAAATTAGGCATATCTGTGTCAAACATACGGAGCAAATCCACTATTGGCTTAGTAAATGCCAAAAGGTACTCAACCTTATCTCGCCATTCATCATCAACAACCAATTTTTTCACTGTTTGTGCTCTATCAGATTGGGACTGCCTCCATTGATTCCAAAGAGAACTGCATACCATTGATTGTAATGCATCTTTCACTTGCATAAGCCTTGTTAAAACTATGATGTGAGAGGCAAATCGAGTCTCGACAACCTGCAAGTGCCAAATTTCCAATGTTTCAATAAATTAAAAAATAAAAATCATCAAATTAATCTTGATTGAAAACTATTATTTGATTAATGTTTAGGTACCTTAAGGAGCTCCAACTTTGCAAATTTTCTGTAGATGCCTTGGGACATGTGGTGGTTTGTGATGAATGCTTGAATTCCTTTTGCTTCTTCAAAAATAACACGAATCCACTCAATTTGTTTCCCCATCTTGCTCAACATGAGGTTCAATGAATGTACAACACAAGGGGTCCAAAAGATGTGCTGATATTTGCCTTCAATAATTAGGCCTGCTACTCAACACACCATTGCATTGTCAGTTATTACCTAGACAACATTTTCTTGCCCCACCAATTAAGATGTCAGCAATGAATTGAGAATCTTTCATCTGCCACTCAAAATCCACTGCCTTCAAAAACAGTGCCCCCTTTGGCCCCTCTGAGTAATCACATTGATCAAAGGCCTATTCCTTTGATTTTTCCATCCATCATAAATGATGGACACCCCTGAAATGCGCCATGAATTACGAATGGGGCTTAATTTAGACTCCAATTCTAACTTTTCAGCACTCAACATTGTAGTGCGAACCTTCTTATATCCAGGGCTCTTGAACCCTTTTGGGGCTTCATTCACTGCTTTTATCATCTTTGCCCAAGATCGCACAAGGTTAAAAGGAAGACCATTTGCATAAATGCATTGACCAATTGCTGCATTTGCAATCTCTCGACCATCATTATTAAAACTCTTTTCAAGCTGTCCCAAATTAGACCGCTTGTTTGAACCAACAATTCCATGAGAATGAAGTGGAGGCTTTGATGAAGATGCTCCCAACCTTGTAGAAATTGCTTCATTTGATTTAGCATCTACCTCGTCTTGTTCTTTATGATATTTTGCAATTTTTGTCTTGCTTAAACCACTTCCATCTGTCCCATTCTCTTTAGGTGGGCCGCTACATATTCGAACCCCATTGCCTTTTAACCCAAGTAATTGTGCTTTGACCCGTGTGTATGATCTCTTAAAATCCTTTTTACATTCACTGCAAACCCATGCCAATGAGCTGCCTCCTTGGATCTTCCCAACAATAGTTACATATTTCCAAAGTGGTCACTTTGGATCAACTTTAGGGGAAGATTCAATTTCATTCTCCAGTGTCTCTACCTCACGAATAACTGAACTTGAAGATGCCATTAATGATGATATTAATTTGCAAAATAAAAATAAAAAACAATGGGTCACATACATGATGATGACATATATCAATTTATCAAACATACATATTATATATATATATATATATATATATATATATATATATATATATATATATATGAGTTTGAAAGTTGAAACTTTGATAAATTGATATTAGTTTGATAAATTTATATGAGTTCTGAGTTCTCAGTCAATATGCATAACTATCTTTTCATACATTTTATTATTTTAAGCACAAAATACAGTCAAGGCTCAGAAGAAATTCAATTTCACCATTTCCTTCTGCAGAAGCTCTCATACAACAGTATAAAAAATATGGGGCCTATTCTGTATATGTGTATTGTATCGCTTTGAAAACATATCCAAAGTTCAAACAATCCAACAGGGTGTGGCATTTATAGAGTGAGAAGCCATCCATCAGGATTTAATTCTCACTGTCATCCACCCATCCACATAGCATTACTAATCAATCAGGGATGTTTCTCAAAGCATTTCCCAAAAACGAAAAAGTCCCGATTCTAGATATCATCAAAATTAGTATCAAAGGCAAGTAAAGACTCAAATTCCAACCCTCTTTCCATAAAAGGGTTTCAACTTTCCTAGCTTTTCTCCAAGTCAAACGAATTGGGAATTATTTTTACCAAGAATGAGCCACCTACTCTCTCGGATGCAACAAGGACTAATGATCATACAGATTTATCACTGCAGGAACAGAAGCATCCAATGAGATTGTAAAGTTTTTTATTTGGTCATTGAAAAGTGTCAATGTAGGGTATGCTTTTGAAGACACGCAAGTCAAGTGATCTTGAGATGGTTATTTGCAAGGGGTTTGCATGCTGAAGCTATTTGTGTGATTCACCCCGTCTCAGTAAACATTTTTTTATGTAGGAATAAAGTTTAATTTTTTTTTTTTTTTTTTTTCACATTGGATAAGGATATCCATTGGTGTCTTCAACTTCATTCGCAGCTAAAAATAACATGGTATTTTCTTTCATGATGATCCATCTTTTCAATGTATACTTCATTGATTTCCCACGTGATAGAGTGTTTTAACTTTTCAAATTTCTGGTTTGTTCATTAAATTCATCAGAGAAAGGCAACGGCTGTTAAAGACATTAAAACCTACCTATTGCACTGGGCAGGCTAGGCTGGCACTGGGCTGGCTGCTCTTGCTCTTGCGGGCCTGCGGCTGCTCTTGCGGCTTGCAAGTTGTGGCTGCTCTTGCGGGCCTGCAGGCTGCGGCTGCTCTTGCGGCTTGCAAGTTGCGGTTGCTCTTGTGGTATACCTCCCCCACTATCAAGACTCAAGACTCGACGCTCGTTACTCTGACAGTCGGGCTCTCTCAGTTTAAATGGGCTCTGTCACACTAACTAACAGTCGGGCTCTTGCTCTTTGTGGCGGGTCTTGCTCGATAATCATAAAAATGAAAATGGTAACCATATGCCATCCCTAACTTCACTTTCTAATGTCTAAACTTAACGTTCCAGGTGGAAAGACGAATCTCTAAAAAAACGTTTCAAAAAAATCGGGATACGTATTAAAAAATTCAAATACGTTTCAGATTTTCGAAAATACGTTTCATTTTTTCCAATATGTTTCTGCTTTTTTTCAAATACGTTTCCGATTTTAAAAAACGGCTAGGAAATGGGAAATTTCCAAAAAAAACGTATCCGAAATTTCCGAAACGGGTCGGATACGGATCAACGCCGTTTCCGAGCAGTTTCGTACAGGTTTCCGTTTCGAAAACGAGGATGCAAGTTTCCGAGGGCCAGCCTTAGCGTTTCCGGCAACTTAGATTTAGAGTAGTCCTCACCATGAGACCTTCATCAGGTGTGGCCCCCACAGCAACCAGCTGATCGCGGATCGCCTTCAATCTAATGAGGAAGGGGTCGATCTCTTCTCCCTTCAGCATCTGGAATAATCAGAGTTGATTCTTAAGAAGCATCCCCCTCTGAACAGAAGTCCCTTGATACAATGTGGTCAAATAAGTCCACATCTCATGTGTTGTGTCCTTCTCAACAATGTGTGGGAACACATGATCCTTGACTTCGTCCATGATCAAGCGCTTAGCCTTTGCTTGAGCTTCTTCATACATCTTGAGTGGATTAGCATCAAAAGGAACAACAACTACACTCTCGGCGAGATGCTTGATATGATGCTTATCCAGCACTGACGGGATTTTGGTCTTCCAGAGGACAAAGTTGGATGCTCCATCCAACCTGTCCTTGTACCTCAGTCCATGTGTGGCTATCTCTGCTCAACAAAAGATGTTGAACTGTTTCTCTTCTCCCTCTTCTGCTACTGCTCCAACAAAATTCAGATCTGGGTTTCTTGGCGCTAGAAACCCTCTAAGGAACCACGCTCCCTCTGAAAAATTATTTCCCTCTTGGAAATCCTTTGCCAATTGATGTCGAATCGACTCTATCCGATCACTCTTTGTTGCTGATCAACATTGGATCTAGACTTCTTGGCAAGAAGTCTTCTAAGGAACTGGTTCCCTGTACTTTGTCACAGCGCCACTAGGCACTGTTCGACACTGACAGAAACAATTCCCTACCAGTAACTCCTGTAGAAAAACCAACTGCTCTTCCAACCACGTCAGCCGGAAAGACTGAGGCTCAAATCTCTACCCTGGCCCAACAAACACTTCACTGCCTCTGCTGTAGCTACATCGTCACCCCAGCTAGCTAACGTAGGCTCTGCGTGAGCCCCTTTGGTCACTGCGTCACCCTTCCTTGCCTCTTCCTGGATCTGCGTTGTCACTCGGGACAATTGCTTTCCTGCAACTAAATTTTCTCTTCGTCTCTTCGTTGATGGCTTCAACTCTACTTGATCTGCAATTGCTCTGATACCATGTGAAATTTTTTGAATCTAAACCATAAACCCTACTGCAGTAAATCTGATTTTCTTCTCCTACTTGTTTTCTTTTTATTAACAAGTTATTTTCTGAATAATTCAGGAAAACATAAAAGTAAATACACTGCAGCCTAAACAATTATACAGATCAAGTGCTAAAATATAAGTAAAACACACAGCCAAAGGACATAGATTTTTTAGACAAATGTCCCCGGAAAAACCCAATGCAGGAAAACCGGTGCAACAGTTCTGAGGGTTTATTAATATTAAGCAGCAGTATTCTGAGTACATCTAGAGTGCCAAAATCCGGCTCACCCAACAGAGAAAACCTTGGCAATCAGAGATAAATTGTGAGTTTTACCTCACTCTACAAGTCCTAACCAATCCGGATCAGACACTGGTGAACCCCAGCTGCCTCTGCGTAGTCTCTACGCTTGCGATAGCGTAAGCTTGCATGGGCCTGGCTAAGGGACTGCGTCATCCTTCCTCTGCGCTGATATGCCTCTCCAGAAATCGAGTTTCAGCCCTGCCGACTTAGAAACCCCGATCTCTAGCTGATTCTAGACTGTCCCTCAGAATCACTACGCAACCCCTGCGTGGGCCTGCGTCAGCTCCTCTAGGGACTGCGTCACCTCTCTTGGTGGCTGCGCTGCTTCCTCCGCGTCTCCGTTGCACTTGTTCTGTAATGTACTCTCGGTCCTCTGACCAATTACTGCATCTTCCCCTCACTGCTTCTCTGAATCACTCAGATCTGATCTTCGTTCGAGCATTGCTCCGTCAGAAGAATTCGATCTCTTAGACTCACTGTGTATGTTCTCCAACCGGCCCCAAACCTTTTCTTTATACTTTTCCTATTGATGAATCCACGGCCGTGATCTAATCAGTAATCGATGGCTAAGATTAGAAAAGACTTGATCTTCGTCACGTAGAACGTTCTCACCCACATGTTAAATTAATTCACTTTAATTATTTAATTTCGGTAAGTTTAGACTTAGGGTCTCCATTAAAATAATTAATTATTTGAATAACTTAAGCTCCAGGTGGAATTTCTCAAAACGATTTCTGGGAGTTGGAGATCTCATGTGTTCTAGCCCCTCCACAAAGTTTAGGAGCTAGAGCATATCCGATGCTACCCTAAAAGTCAACATGATCCAGGTGGAAATTGGTGGCCACCCGCCTATTCCACTTGGACCCCCACCATTGTTTCTTTCAATTTTTCAGTTTCCATAATTGTAGCAAAATTTACTATTTTTCGCAGTTTTTTGGGTCTTGAACTCCCAGCGCTGTTTTGAGGCCCTAAACGACGTTTTTTTGGGAAAATCACCTTTAGGCTAATATGAGTATTTAACTTGATAGTCGTTGTCAGCAGTTGTAATCCTAGGATAGATCTTTTAACGAGGTATCATGTGCGTCAAACGAAGATCGTATGCTAAAGTTAAGACCTTGGCAAATTGATGTACCAATTTACCCCAATGGGGCCCATAGTTTGGTGTTTCATCTGCTAGGGTTAGGTTTTTGGATGTTTAGGGTTTTCCATTGTTTCTCAATAATAAATAGGCTTTCGAGCCTCATTGTAACACAGTTCAGAGGCCTGTAGCCACCACATCCCTTCTCAGAGATAAACTACCAATGCCCTAGCTAGTTTATTTCCATTCTGTCTGTAAGCATATTTCAGTTATGTGATATTAATGAAGTGAAGTCTTATTTCTGCTGCATCTCTGCGTTTATGTGTGTTTATGTTTTTATTGCGTTCCTACATAAGTCCGGATTAGACATTTAGTCCAAAAATAAGTGTGTCATTTTTTTGATTGTCTCATCTTATTATCTGTACTTGATCCGTATATTGGTGGAGGCTGCAATGTATTTTCATTAATGTTTACTGAAGAATTTTGTAAATAACTTGTTAATTGAAGAACACAAGTAGGAAATGCAAATTAGTTAACTGCAGTAGGATTTCTGGTTGTTAGATTCATAAATTTTCACATGGTATCAAAGCAATTGTAGATCAAGGAGGACTGAAGCCATCAACGAAAGGACAAAGGAAAATCTGCTGCAAGAAAGCAATTGTCCCTAGAGACAACGTAGTTCTGGGCCATAGAGGCAGATGAAGGGTGACGCAGTTACTAAGGAAGGCTCACGTAGAGCCCGCGTCCGCCTGCTAGGGTGACACTGTAGTTGCAGAAGGCAGTGCAGTGATTGCTGGGCCAGCGCAGAGGCTATTGAGTCTCATTTTTTCCAGTTGTTGTGGCTGGAGGTGTAGTACAAACTCTATGTAGAGTTGCTGGTGGGACATTGATTCTATTGGTGCAAAACGTGTAGTGGGGCAGAAGCAAAGTAGAGGGAATCAATTCCTTAGAATATTTCTTGCCAGGAAGTCTAGATACAGTGTTGAGCAACAACAAAGAGAGATCAGAGAGGGGTGCTTCGACATTTGTTGGCAGAAGGATTTCCGTAAAGGAAATCGAGATTCAGAGGGAGCTTGTTCCTTAGAGGATTTCTAGCACCAAATAAATCCAGTTTCGAGTTTTGTTGGGGGTAGCAGCGAAAGAGGGAGAAATGAACTTGTTCGACATTCAATTGAGTAGAGATGGCCGTGAGTGGACTGAGGGATCAAGACAGTTTGGATGGAGCATCCAACTTTTTCATCTGAAAGGCCAGGATCCTTGCATTTTTGGATGAACATCGCATCAAGGATTATGCCTTGAGGACAGTTGTTGTTCTGGTTGATGCTGATCCTCTCAAGAAGTACGAGGAGGCTCAAGCGAAAGCTAAGCTCATGATCATGGACGGAGTCAAGGATCATGTGATCCCACATATTGTTGAGAAGAACACAGCGAGGGAAATGTGGGTAGCCTTGACCACATTGTACGAGGGATCTTTCGTCCAATGGAAGATGTTGCTTAAGAGTCAGCTGAGATTGTTTCATATGCAGAAGGGAGAAGAAATCGATTCCTTCCTTATCAGATTGCAAGGGATCCGAGATCAGCTAGCTTCTGTAGGGGCTACACCAGAAGCTGGATTTATGGTCAGGGTTGCCCTGAATGCTGTCACTAAAGACTGGAAAACTTTTGTCCAAAGAATTTTGGGTAGGGCTTCTCTTCCTAGCTGGGAGGAGATGTGGGCAGCTCTCTTTGACAGGAAGAGATCAGCCGGTGGACCAAGGCACGAAGCAACAGCAGAGGGATCAAATTCAAGGAGGAAGAGAAGGATGCGACTCTCGCATCAAAAGGACAACAAGGGCAGGAAAGACGGAAGAAAAAGGACATCCCGAAAGTCAGATGCTTCAGATGTGGGGAAATGGGACATTTCGCCACACAGTGCCCTCTAAAGAAGAAGGGCAAAGAAGAGAAGCCTGATTTGAAGGCTGTTCCAGCACAGGCTGATGAGGAGGATGACGATGACTACGCCATGAGTGCTTATGCACCTCTAGAGAAGAGGTGGGGCGATCTTGGATGAGAGACACCTAAATTGAGAAGGAAATGTAAATCAGGTGGTGTGGTTTCTCTACTACCAGGATGTTCACTTTGCTCTGGGATAAAAGTGAAGACTCAGAGTCTATCTGAATTATATGATCAAGCGACCTAGTTCTAAAAGGATTTCTTAAGTCGACTTGTGATTGGTGTAGAGCTGCAAGATTTTCAGGGACTGAATTAGCTCTCACGGGTGATCTGAAAATAGTTGAAAATTTAATCTTAGGAGAATCCCGAAGTATACTTTCAGGGTTGTCAACTATTTCCGGTGGGTTTGGGTCAGGGAAAGCTCTAGTATGAATCTTTCTAGGAGCCACTATGCTGTGTTTTTCGAACCCAACTAAAGGAAAAGTTTAACCAAATATGACAATCTTTAAGAGACTAACTGATCTTTTTAAAAGAAGAAAACTTTAATCCTAAAGCTTTCTAACTGAGTTTGTATGATGTTACAAAGATTATGGGTTTTCCCAGTGGAGTCTTAAGGTCTGTTTAGGATTGTGGAGTCACCAGGTGGAAATTTTTAGCTCTTTTGGAGGTAAAAGGTTTTATGGTCCACCACCAAGTTTATTATGAAGCCAAACTGAAATGTTTTTGGGTTTTTCTGAATTTCTTGATCTTATAGGTTATGCGAGTGTCCTAAATCTGACTTAACACTTAGCTAGGGTGTCAAAACACACAGAGTTCACTGTTATGGTTTGGTAACTGATTCCTTCAAGGTTTGATAAGGTTCTAAGAGAATCCTAAGGGTTCTTAGTTTGTCACTGATTCAAAATAAGTCCTATCATGATTACCATTATGCTTGGTAGTGCTTGAAGAAGGTTACTTATGTTATACTAGACAGTGAGTGTTTAATTTTGAAGATTTTACTCAGTGTCCCACCGTGATTGCCATTATGTTGGTGTCCCATGTTTTGATAGTTTGGCAAATCAAAAGACAAGGCAACATCAGAACTAATCTTTAGAGTTACAGGATCTAGTCCTCTTGTTCTCAGAGAGGGATCTCTCAAAAGTTTGTTTGCAAAGGTTTATCTTGTGTGCTTAGAGTATTGGTTTTAGACTAGTTATTAAGTGCAGGTATGTGATTGTTAGGTTGAATTGATATAGCAGAATATGAAAGATCTAGGAAAGGTAGGTAGAAAGAGGAAGTAGTAGCTTCATTGGGCAATTGAGTTAAGAAGAGGTCATGACAAACTTATCAATGGATATGGGGTATTAGAGGGCAAATCTAACTTGGCCGCAGGATCTTTTGGTTTTGGAATGAGATGGACATCAATGATTTGGAAAGAGAAATTTGATTCTCAACGAAGGGAACATGAAAACATAACTTGAGCAATAAAGAAATATTTGATAGACAGGGCTAACCATAAATTCTTCAAACATTCTTTAAGCAAATAATGACTTCAATGACAACTTTCAAAATGAAATCTAAAATTCGGGGAACACCCTATTTCTTCAAAGATTTCATTTCAAATGACTTAAAAAAACATAAAAGATTCACTGATAATTGCAGTCATAGAAGAGGGAACACCTAACACATCTATGATTACAACTATAAAGACCTTTAAGACAACTGTTTAAGCAAGGACAAGGGGCAAGATCAGAACAGACCTCCTTGATTTACTGTAAACAAAGAAATTTCAAAGGGAGACTTCAATAACGTTTTTAAGTGGCAGCAGACAAGCAGGGAGAACCATAAATCATGCTGAAACCAACTGTTCGGACTATTAAGGAAATAAAGAAGCATGAGGACTAAAGAGAGAGATAAAAGACTCTAAAATACCTCAACAGAAGAAAACTTGAAACAATGAAGGACAAACAGGCCTAAGGTGCTTCCAGGAGTCATTTCTTAGCCTAAAACTTTCATCCTACTGTAGTAAGAAATTATGGAACAGAATGAAAACAGGAGAACACATTAAACAGTTCAGAATACTTCACCAACAGCCAAGCTCATGGATCCAATGATAAAGCCTTCTCAAAACAAGCATGCAACAACATCATCAGGGCTTCCAAGACTTCAATTTTTTCTTCAACTTCAACAGACTATGTATTATTCCAGAGAGTTTCAGTATTACAACTAGTGATCAACCAACTCCTCGCTCATCTTCTCCAGTAGTATTTATAGAAGAATGAGGAGGTGAGATTTGATAAAAGATCTCCAAAATTAATACAGACTTAATAGCTTCTCGGCCTTTGGGGGGCTCGATGAAGAAGCTTACATAGGTGTCCTCTGTATTAAATAATTTACATTAAGATTTAAGCTCGGTGGGAGCTCCTTTTGACTTTTGAGGCTCTCTATTATGTTGAAGTAACTCTGCTGATATTCTGTCATTAAGTCTATTTGCAGAATTAACTCTCTAGCTGTGCTGAGGCACATATCTGACTTTGATCAATAACTTCGGCCTCTGTTTGGATGCTTTGAGGCACAGGTGGCACTGTGGTAGCTGGGAGGAATCAATTTTCCTCAGATGTGGCAATGAAGGCCATGTTGTCCGATAAATACTTTGATTTCCTTTTAACTGTGTCTTAATTGGGAGGATTAGGCTTTTGATAATCAATCTTAGCCGTAATCCCCCACAGATATGTCTTCAATCTTCCATTCTGGTGCGTTCTGTCTTCGACCCTGATACCCTTTGATTTTTTGATTGATTCACTGTGTTTGGTTGGTGTGCAGTGTTGCGCAGGGATCGTGAGGCATCGGTGCCTTTGGAGTATTTGACGAGGCGCGAAAATTTGAACTATAGATGGTTTCTCTTTAATAAATCGAAGGCGCGAGAATTAAAACCCCGGCCTTCGGCTTTTTTCTTTGGCACAACAGAAAAACCATACAATCACCCTTACCAAATAATATATCCGGACTTCAAACTTTGATAAAACCACGTTGTATAACCATTTCGGGTCACAAAAGGTGTTTACTGACGTCAGGGTGTTTGTGACCCGAAATCCTTATAAAATCTGCTGTATAAAGTTCCCCGGGTCCGGATTTGCTAACTGTGCGAGGAACCAATGAAGACCCGCTCCAATCCATTGATGCCGCGTGGATGTTGACTAGGTGTTTGGGACCATTGGTTCTGTGGGACCGCTAATTGCTGCCGTGGCTGTGGGGACCGGAGCGACTGATCTTGGGCCGTCGATCTGCAGATCAGATCGACGGCAAAGATGTTTTAATGAATGCTCCGTACCTTATTTCATCCCCCGAGCTCCTTTTGAGCGCGATCACTGTCCGATGAGCTGGCCTCAGATCGGACGACAATCTGCAGATCGACAACGAAGATGTTTTAATGAATGCGCCGTACCTTATTTCATTCCCCGAGCTCCTTTTGAGCGCGATCACCGTCCGATGAGCTGGCCTCAGATTGGATGGCATACGCCAATATCACGCTGCACCCACAGTCGACCTTTAACGCCCGATGAGGGCAGTATCTCCAAACCGCCCAAAGCCACATGTCGACCTGTGGCATTGATCACGACCAAACGGGGAATACAGCTTTCCCTTCAAAGGCGGTGCGATAAAAACTGCTCCGGTTTTGTACAGTATTTTGACCGTGGGGACCACTGGGGCAATTGATCTGTGGGCTGTCGATCTGCGGATCAGATCGACGACGGAGAGCGATTTAAGCTTTGCACCGGTGGAAACCTTTTCATACCCTGCAAAAAACACAAAAAATTAATAAAAACAAAGGTTTCATAGTTTCGGGGGCGGAATATATATTTATAATATGGGCTTGGCACCCGTCTGCGGGGCCACAGTCTATATGAAATGCAATATGATCGGGGGCTACAATATACAGGGCTAATTGGCATCGGGGTTTTAAACACGGAAAACAGACTTATGCGCTCAGATTTTGCGATGCGATAAGCGCTTTGTGGGTCTAGTACCTGGTTCTAGGGTGCGGGCACGTGGAGGGGAAGTGGCTTAAAGCTTAGCCCAAGGGGGCTTAATTTTGCAGTACAAAAATGTGTTTTTTATGAAATTTTCCAAGTTTTTCAATGGTTGTGAGGGTTTCGATAAGACAAAGAAAGGTTCTTAAACCTTATCAAAGGGGCTTTGATGAAGGGGAGAGGGGAAAAAAGATGAAAATGAGGGACTTTTATGGGGAACAAAGGGGAGCAAAATGGAGGGTAGTTTTTTAAGTGAGGAAAGGGAGAAAAGGTGATTTTGTAGTAGTTTCTTCTCATGAAATTAGCAGAATTCTAGGGTGTAAAATGGGCACAGTAGGGGAGATTTTGGACAGAGGCACGAGGCCTTTAAGAGTCTTCAAGAGCCAACACTTTTTGCAATAAAATTTGTTCCTTGAAGGCTCCAAAAATGATTTAGCCACTTTTTGGTATAACAAATTTTATAGGTGGGTAACAGTGGCTCCACTTGGGGATGGTGCCTTTTTGAAGGCATCAAGAATTTCAGACTTGCATTCTCTGGGAGGCTGATCAGTGCCTCATCCATTGGGCTGCCTTTCTTTCTTTTGATGATCTTCTTTGATTCTGAAATCAGGTTAGCAGCCATAAAAAACAATGGATCTTTCATCAACAAGCTTTCTACCTACCCAATCCTACAAATCTAACATTTCTTCTTCATTAGAGTGCATTTGGATTGGCAAACTCTTTTACAACATTTTATTCTTTTGAAAGCAGGAAAACTAATCTATTTCTACTCCTTATTTCTCCATGGACTCAGATTAAACAGTTGAGCCCATATGATTCTCTACCTAATCTACTATCTGTTGGGATTAAACTGCCCAACAGATTTTATTCACTAAATTCTACGACATAAATTTAAAAGCATACAAGTCAGGATTGATCAGTCTAACTTGTTGCTGATCTATAGCCTAAAAAACAAGCTGCATATAGATCTTATTTTACAGAAAATTAAACAAAATGGAAGGCTTAGGATCTGAACTTTCAAAGCATTTCCTTCATCTTTTTTTTTTTTTTTTAATTTACAGCTCTGTTTTGACTTTTGTTTGAGCTGTCTTTCCTTGTCCATCTGGTTCAGATTTTGAGCTAACTGGACCCAGATTTACATCTTTTTTGACTCAGAAATTGAAACAGATTGGAGTCATTCTCTTTGGAAACTTAGGTTCAGATTTTGAGCATGTTTGAACCTTTGATTTCTACCCTAAACTAACTACTGATAAGCCAAGATTAAACAGTTTGGCAAATCGAATTCACTATCCTATCAACAGAAAATTTAAAACTAATTAGTCAAGATTAGGATGTTTGACTAACTAGAAGTGTGTTCTTTAGGAGTGGCATTTGAGCTTGCACACTTTCAGATTTGTTTTTCTTTTTGGTATGGGGCTTTACCTTTTTTGTTTTACAATCTGCCCTCTTTTCTTTCTGTCTTTGTTTTTGTATTTTTATTTTTATAACCTTGAATGCAATGTTTAGACTATGATATTTACAATGAAAAAACGAAATGCTTTGAAACTCATGACTCCTGGCAGAAGTAATGCTTTAGCATTCTGCCATTGACAGGACCTCCATACAGATCTTCTCCATTCAATTCTTTCAAGAAAAATGCATTGTGACCCCTTTCAGCATGAACAATATAGGGACCTTTCCACAAGTTCTCAAACTTGCCATGTTTTCCCTTCCCTTCTCTCCTTGAATCCGACTTAAGAACAACATTTCCAACTTGGAAATTGTCTGCCTTAGTTCTCTTATCAAATAGCTTCTTCATATTTTCTTGGACCAACTGTGTTCTCTTATAAACTTCTTCTTGGTTCCATTGCAATGGATGGTTTGATTGGGGACCCTCTCAGATATCATCTCTTCAACTTGTGCACTTTTTGAAGTTCCGTTTTCATGACTCCATACTCTTAATGAGGTAAGACTTCCATCCATGCCATAAAATAACTGATAGGGGGACATATTTATTGATTTTTTTGTAGTTAACCTATCAGCCCATAAGGCATGAACCAGTTTACTGTGCCATGATTTTTGATTTTGTTCCAACAATTTTTTAATGATATTGATGAGGCTCTTGTTGGAAGATTTGGCTAATCCATTTCCTTTGGGATTATGGCCCAAGGTTATGTGGTATTTGTAACAGAAATCAACCATCTTTTTAGATTTAAAAGCAGCAGTATTGTCTGTTATGATTTTTCTGGGACAACCAAATCTGGATAAGATATTTGTTTCAAGACACTTGATAATGACAGAGTCATTAGCATTCCTGGAGGGTATAGCTTCTATCCACTTGGTAAAGAAGTAAGTGGCTGTGAGGATCCACTTATGTTGAGCTGAGGAGGATGGGTGAATTTTCCCAATGAAGTCTAAACCCCATTGTTGAAAAGTTGCCTCAACTCTGATAGGATGTAAGGGTAAGGAAAGAAGTTTTCTTTTGCCATCAAAGATTTGACACTTATGGCAAGACATGACCAACTTCTCAGTGTCTGGGAAAATGGTAGGCCAATAGTAACCAGACCTAAGAATTTTGTTCGCTGTGGCTTTCCAGTAGAGGTGTCCTCCACATTCTCCGTCATGCAACTCATGCATGATTTTTCCTGCATTATCTTCAAGTAAACATTTAAGCAAAATTCCAACAACATTTTTCCAATATAATATCCCATCTAAGATACAAAAACTCAAAGCTTTTTGTTTCAAAAATCTAGCTTTAGTTTTAGACAAAGAAGGAGGAGCATTCAAATATAAAAGCACATAAATAATGTCAGCATACCACGGAGAATTCAGAAATGTTTCTTTAATAAAAGGAGCAGTAGATTCTTCTATTTCTTCCAACACATCTACCATATTTATGTCTAGTGCTTGGAAGTTAGACTCAGTCATAAGTTTTGCTAATCCTTGCCCTTTAACTAGTTTGGTGGGCCTGATTTCTAAGTCATACTCAAGAATAGTTGCAATCCATTTTCCCCTTTTACCATCAGGGTCTTGGCTTAGAATGTCTTTGACAACAGTATGTGGAACAAAAGCAATTATGTGAGAGTGTAAAATATAGACCCTAAAGTCTTTTAAAGCTTTCACCAATGCTAACGCTTGCTTTTCCATGATGTTATATTTGAGAGGAGCATCTCTTAAGGCCCTACTAAAGAAGGATATTGGTTGTTCTTGCCCCAAGTCATTCTTTTGAAGTAAAACTGCAGCTATTGTATGCTCAGATGCAAAAGAAAAGATGTAAAAGTCTTTGGTAAAATCTGGACTAATCAAGACTGGTGTTTGAGTAAGAGCTTGTTTGACCAGTTCGAATGATTGTTTAGCTGGTAAAGTCCATTTTACACCGACATCTTTCTTAAGCATGTTTGTAATGTTTTTTAATAGCTCAGCAAGATTAGGGATAAACCTCCTCAGAAAATTTATCTTTCTGATGAAAGATTGCAACTCTTTGAGGCTTCTTGGATCACTGATTTGTAATACGCCATCTATCCTTGTAGGGTCTATTTTGATTCGCTCTTCCAAAATTATATGGCCAAGAGGTTTACCTTCTTGGAGACCAGAGAGTGTCTTCTTGGGATTCAATGACAAGCCAAATTTCCTACACTTCTCAAAAACCTTTCTCAGGTGAATCAAATGTTCCTCATCAGTTTTTGAGAAAACGGTTATGTCATCAAGGTAAATGATTATGAAATAGCCAATATCTTCAAAAAAGGCTATGTCCATGGCCCTTTGGAAGGTGGCCCCTGCATTCATTAATTCGAAAGGCATTTTGACATACATAAAGGTGCCCCAAGGTGTGGTAAAAGCAGTTTTGATTTGATCACTTGGGAGCACTAACACCTGGTTGTACTCCGAGAACCCATCTAAGAAGGATATCCTTTTTGACCCAACTACCCTTTGAAGTATATGGTCCATCTTGGGTAAGGGGTAGGTGTCTTTTAAAGAGGCTCTGTTTAAATTTCTGAAGTCAATACAGAGCCTGATTTCGCCTGTTTTCTTTCTAACAGAAACTAAGTTCGATACCCATTCTGAATATCTAATTGGTACAATGATCCCATCATTATGCATCTTTTCAATTTCTGCCTTAACTAAAGGTAGTAAGAGAGGATTTATTCTCCTCAACTTTTGTTTGAAAGGCTTTTGATTTTCTTTGAGGGGAATTTTGTGTTGGATGATGCTGGTATCATGATTTCAAATCTTTGTATCCCCAAGCAAAAATATCTCTGAACTCTTTGAATAACCCTATATATTGCAATTTTATGTGAGCCGAGAGGGTGCTGGACAGTTTAATCATCTTGGGTTCTGCTAGACTGCCTATGTTATGCTCTTCTACATTTGTTTCCATAGGGTCTATTCTCAGTTCTTTGGCTACATCATTAAAATCAAAAAGGTGTTCTAAAGGTGTGAGACCTCTTGGAATTTTATCATTTTTGCATTGTAGAACTTCCAAGTCTTCTTGGTCTGCGTTGTCAATTATCTCTGCTTCAAAAGGATCTTCATAATGATTTATATCAGCAGAATATGTCATTTCAACTTCTGGGATTTGTTCAATATACAAACAGTTTTCTTTTTGGCTGGATTCTGCTATTGGTATGTCGAAATCGTTTTCTGATTTTAAGAAATCATCTATGTGTTTGTCAGAGTCAAAAAGTTGCTAGTGATTGTAAGATCCCATACACAGAGATTTAATTTAAAACCAATATTAAACTAAGTATATATTCAGCAGTAACATATTTCAATGAAATGTAAGGTTCCACACACAGAGATTTAGTTGCAGACAAAATATATATTCAGCAGTAAGGTATTTCGATGAAAATTTGCAGTGAAATTTAATTGAGAAACAATTCTATACCTAAAGAAATACCTGGAACGCAGTTAATGATTTTGATGATGGCTCTCCTCCCAGTGATGCTGATGCTGTGTGATGCTGTGGATAGTTAAACAGTTCACCGAAACAACCAAGTCCTCCCAGCCAACCCGGGAACGATCCCAGACCCTGAGGATGTCTCCTCTGCCCCCGTGCCCAGATATCCAAGAAGAACAGAGACTCCCAAGCAATTCAATCTCACAATTCAATCTAACTTCAGCGGAATTCCTTTCCTTCGCTCCCAAAAACATCCCCCCCTTCCCTTCATATCACCTCCCTTAAATAAGTTCCCTCCACCGCCTCCTACTTCCCCGAGGTCTTCCCCTTATTAATGGTGATATTTTCTGTATTTATGGTGGTATCCTTTTCATTATATTGGGATGGGAATATAATCTAAACAATCTTCCTCCACCGCCTCTAACCTTCCGAGGCCTTATCCATCATCATGTTCATATTAAATGTTTTTTATTTGGTGGGTGGTCCACATTAAGGTGAGTACGAATACACATTTATGAAGGTGGGATTATATAATTATTTTATTTATAGAGCTTGGGGCTTTATTTAAGTTCCTTTAATATTAATCTTTAATATTGCATACTCATTTTAACTTAAGGATTAACTTTATTATTTCATTTCTTTTATTACCTCTTTTCATAAAATTTATACTTAGTTGATCTTAATATAGATCTGAAATCTTAATATTAAGTTCCCAATCGATGTAATCTTGATATTAGTAGGTGGGTGTACTAGTGCGATGTGGGCGGTATAGGCAGGTATAGCTATCAAATGCCTATATTGTTCATACGCTAATATCGTTTTGGGTATAACTTGGGAATGAGTCGTTACATACTTCCTCCCTTCAGAAAACTTCGTCCCGAAGTTTATGGTTTTATATACTCAGAATCAATATTGTGTTTTTAGAGATTAGGGTGATTGTAGAATGCCTGTATTTTAAGATTGAATTTTCGTTTAAATAAGTATGTATTGGTAATTTAATTGTTACTTCCCATCTTCACCGAGTCTCCAAACTATTCTAAAATCATCCTATCATTCTTAATCTCTTCCGCTCCCATCCTATCCATCCTCTACAGGAATATGCCATGGCATCAGTTTTACTGATCCATTCATAGACCTCAATGATATCAGAGTCGATTACGTCGACCTGATCTGCTTGTAGGCATCCGACAGTCATCATCACACGTCTAGGGGAGCGTGACTCGCACAGTCCTCCCATGACTCCAGGTATTGGAGGATAAACGGTGGGCAACACCCCCATCCCTCCCAGTAAAGCCAGGGTCAACACCCTATCGTAGGATCTCAGGGAGTCTCAGTTGTTCTTGGAAATCTGTCATCACGTAGATTGTTTCGGTGAACTGTTTTCTGCATGATACTCACTGGTACATAATCTGCAATGTAAACACTCGTGCACATATTACAGCATATGCATCTATATTGTTCATAACCATTTGTTACCCATATAACAACCTCTACGTATTCAAAATACTTTGATATGTATGATATCAATCCCAGAACTTATATATATAAAAAGAAAATTTGTTTACATAGGTATCCATATGTTTAATAAAATTTCTCATTTCAGATGCTGCTTCTGTTTCGTTCATTCATGTTCTATTTATGATGCATTGCTTTACCATTTTCAATATGTATACCCATATGTTATCATATTCAAAATGTAGTTACTCTTTTATTTCCTTTCCTTGAAGCATATTTGAAATGCAATGAAATAAATTGACAGATATTTTCATCTATAATGTCTAATCTACGATTTCACATTCTTGCAATGTTAATTTAAATGACGTATTGCATATCAGTGTCCATGCACCAGTGAATTTTAAACAAACAGCATATATCCTGTATCAGTAGAGTGAAGTAGCATTCTAGCTTTATGGGTATCCATGTACCAGCAAAGTAAAAACTCATCTTTACATAGTGTTTCAAAGTGTCAAGTATCAAATAGAGCAGTCATATACATAAAAGTTTTCAGTTCTCAAAATTTAGCATAAGTTGGGGTAATTCTGGCAAATCCCAAGTCGCTGATCCAGGACTATACTTGTCCCACTGGACTTTCACTTGGTCTATCCGGCGGTTCCTGAGCTGTCGAACCCTACGTTCCAGAATACGTAACGGTTCGACCGTTAGGATTTCCTCGTCCGATACCTGCAGTTCCTTCCATTGAAGGTCATGAGATTTATCAGCAATATAATGTCGTAAGGCAGATACATGAAATACATTATGAATTTTGTGCAGGTGGGGTGGCAGTGCAAGACGATAAGCAACTGGTCCAACTTTTTCCAGGACTTCAAACGGTCCAATAAACCGGGGGGATAATTTTGTCCCCCTCCCAAACCGAATGGTGCTCTTATTTGGTCTGATGCGAATGAAAACCTGATCTCCTACCACATAACTTCTATCTGTCCTGAGAGTGTTCGCATAACTTTTCTGTCTATCCTGAGCCTCTTTTAACCGTTGTCTAATCAGCTTTACCTGATCCTCCATCTCTTGGATCAAGTCTGGTCCGACGATTATTCGATCTTCTAACCTGTCCCAACTCAACGACGTTCTGCAGGGTCTTCCGTATAAAGCTTCAAATGGCGGCATCTCGATTGAACTGTGATAGCTATTGTTGTAAGCAAATTCTACCAAGGGTAAGTACTTTTCCCATTGTGACTGTTGGTCCATAACATACATTCTTAGCATATCCTTGAGTACTTGATTTACCCTTTCTGTCTGTCCATCGGTCTCAGGATGATAGGCAGTACTCAAATTTAACTGAGTTCCCAAGGCCGACTGCATACAATTCCAGAACCTTGATGTGAATCGAGGATCTCTATCAGATATGATTTTCTTAGGTACTCCATGAAATCTGATGATTTCATTTATGAATACTCGAGCTACATCAGCTACTTCATAAGTATCTCTTACTGGGATGAAATGGGCGCTTTTTGTTAGTCTATCCACTACAACCAGAATGGCATTATGCTTTTGTTGCGTAAGACGCAGCCCAACGATAAAATCCATAGAAATTATCTCCCATTTGGTCATTGGGATGTCATGCGGTTGTAAGAGACCTGCTGGGTGACGATGATCAGCTTTTACTCGCTGACATTCAAGGCACCTAGCGACAAATTTGACAATGTCGTTTTTCATGCCTGACCAGAAGAAGAGTCTCTTAGTGTTAGCATACATCTTCTTTACCCGAGGATGTGCACAATATACTGCTCGGTGTGCTTCTTTCAAGATGGTGTTTCGGAGATCTCCACTGTCTGGTATATACATTCTTCCGTGAAATCGTAGAATTTCGTCTTCCTCCAAATCATACCCTTCGAACTTAGGTTCCTTCGAATGGTTGCTTTCGAGCCCTAACCTTACTTTTAAGTACCAACTGTCTCTTACAAGATGTTCAAGCACTTGATTTCTCAAATTCACCTTCATAGGTACGAGGGAGAATATTCGGGGTCTTCTACTTAAGGCATCTGCTACCACATTCTCCTTCCCTTTTATATATGAAATTGCAAAATCATATTCGCTTAGGAGTTCACTCCATCGTCTTTGTCTTGCATTTAAGTTTCTCGGGGTGAATAAATACTGCAAACTTTGGTGGTCACTTTTAAGCACAAAGTTTCTCCCCACCAAGTAATGTCTCCACATCTTTAAAGCTAAGACCACCGCGGCTAGCTCCAAATCATGCGTAGCATAAAGTTCTTCATAAGTTTTTAATTTTCTCGAAGCATATGCTATTACGCCTCCTTCCTGCATTAAAACTGCACCTAACCCTTGTTTAGATGCGTCAGTACACACAGTAAAATCTTTATCCATATCTGGTACCCGCAAAATCGGTGCACTAGTCAATAATCGTTCGAGTTCAGAAAAAACTTTATCACACTCCTCAGTTCAGAAAAAGCTTTAACACCCTTGCGCTGAAGGTTTGTGATGGGTTTTGCAATCTTGGAGAATCCCTCCACAAACCTTTGGTAGTAACCTGCTAAACCCATAAAACTACGCACTTCATGTGCATTCTTAGGTATCGGCCACTCCCTGATTGTATTTACCTTTTCAGGATCTACGGAGATTCCTTCGCCTGATATGATATGACCTAAGTAATGGATTTCCTTCTGAAAGAAAGCGCATTTGGATAATTTTTCATATAACTTGTGCTCTCTGAGACAAGATAACACTATCCGAAGATGCTCTTCATGCTCCTTTTCATTCTTACAGTAAATGAGAATATTGTCCAGGAAAACTTGTACAAATTTGTCGAGATATTTGCGGAGAACGTTATTCATAAGGTTCATGAAGACTGCAAGTGCATTTGTCAACCCAAATGGCACCACAATGAATTCATAATGCCCGAAACGAGTTCGGAATGCAGTCTTAGAAATATCGCTCTCGCTAATCCTGAGTTGATGATAACCAGATCGCAGATCGATCTTTGAAAATACCGTAGCTCCTTTCATTTGATCGAAAAGGTCGTCAATGCGAGGCATCGGATACCTATTCTTTACCGTGGCCCGGTTCAAATCTTGATAGTCCACACACAGTCGTAATGAACCATCTTTCTTCTTGACAAAGATTACTGGAGCACCCATGGTGAAACACTGGGTCGAATGTGCCCTACATCTAACAGTTCTTTTAGCTGTATTTGCAACTCTTGAAGTTCCGGGGCAGTCATTCGGTAAGGAGTTTTAGATAAAGGTTCCGTACCAGGTTTCAATTCAATGGTGAGGTCTAGCTCTCTCCTAGGAGGCAGCCCAGGTAGTTCTTTTGGAAAAACATCTGGAAATTCTGATAGAATCGGATATTGATCTAAGGAAGGCCCTTTTTCTTTGCTTACCTCTTGAACTGCATATACCTGACAACCTTTCCTTAAACACCGTTTCATTTGCATCGCTGAGATGAAACGCAAGGATACTTTTCTCTTAATACCTTGAATTTGGATTGTCTCACCCATATCATTTATGCAAAGTATTGTTTTCCCGGAACAATCTACCCATGCTCGATGAGATTCTAACCAATCCATTCCTATCACCAGGTCGTAAGTACCTAGGGCTGTGACATAAACTTTTAGTTTGGTCAAACAGACTCCTAGATCAACTTTGCAATCTTCCACACATAATTCTACCGATTGAAGGTCTCCTGAAGCCATTTCTACCTGTCTAAAATCGTCTTGTTTGCAGGCTGCCAACCCACATTTATTCAATGCATAAGATGAAATAAAACTATCCGTAGCTCCAGTGTCAAATAAGATTTTGAGTTTTATTCCATTGATTGTACCTGAAGATTCCACTATCGTTGATTGATGCGCTGCTTGGTTGTTGTTGATGACAGCATGGATTCTGTGATTGCTTTGAGCATCTGATGACGGTTCTTTTCCTGTTCGCCGCGAGTTCTCCAGACAATCCCGTCGAAGATGGGGTCCTCCACACCCCAACAGTCCACTCGGGTTGGTCCTTTTTCGTTTGACTGAGAAATCCCCGACCAAGAACTCTGTCCCCTGGTGTTGCTTCCCCTCCCATTCCTTCCTTGATTACCAGTCCCTCGAGACCTCCATGTACTGGTGTTTGAGGACCCGGAAGCTAATGCGTTTATGGTCCTGGGAGTTCCCGCCCCCGCTCCTCTTGGAGTAAATCTGTTACCATAAGGAGGTGGTCTCGAGTTATTTCCTTGGAAGAAATTTCGGGGAGTCTTTCCTGTAAATGCCTGCGGTATTGATTCAGCTGGCCTGAAATCCCTTTTTATTCCCAAATGCTCTTCTGCATAGCGAACACATTCCACCGCTTCTGCTACCGTTGGTGGTTTCCACATTCTCACCATGGCTCGGATCCGAGGATTTAACCCAAATATGAAACGCTCGGTCTGACGTTCATCTGTGTCTAGATAAGGAACATATTTTACAAGTTCCATGAACTTTATCTCGTATTCTTCCACGGTTTTACCCCCTTGGGTTAGAGTATGGAAGGCTCCGGCTTGCTGCTCTTGAAAGAAAGGCGGTAAGTATTTCGCACGGAATCGGTCCACAAACAATTCCCAAGGAACGGTATCTGATGTCAGATGCAGCTGTTTTTCCATATTCCCCCACCAAATCAGAGCATTCCCCCTGAGTTGGAATACAACAATCTTTGTTTTGGAAGTTGAAGAATATTCTCTTAATGCAAAGCATCTGATTATCCCTTCCAACCATGCTTTGGCATGCTCTCCACCTCGTCCTCCAGAGAATTCCGGGAGTTTAATTTTTTGCAGTTCCCGTGAGATATCTTCCCTGTGGGGTTTGTCATCAAAATCTTTCGGCCTTTCTGAATGTCTTTCCTCTGACGGACGTCGCTCCTCCTTGTTCCTGGTCGACTGCGACCCTTTCAAGGTTTCCATAATGGCTTCTAATGAGCTCATCACAGTAGTGAGATCAGGCGGAGCAACAAGTGCTGACGGCGATCTTGATGGTGGTGAAGGCGTGGTGAAGGTGGAGGTGGCGGCGCTGCATTTCGCTGGCGCTGTCGCCTTTGGTACGTGTTCAACATGGTAATTTTCCTGAAATACATAATAATAAATTCATGAGGAGTGGATAAATTTTCAGACTGATAAAATATAATTTTCGTAAGATTAGAGCTGGCATACGGGTATAGTTCATTTGCTATTTTACCTGCAGGCAGGTCTTACTGGTACCGAGGTCAAGGAGGGTGGCAACGTGACCTCCTTGTCCTATGCAGGGTAAAGTATGCTTACTAAATCTAGAGTGGAATGCAAGGTTTTCATCGATCAAAGTGTTAGTTTATAAACTTGTCTAGAATGTTTTATTCCTATATGCAGTGATAGAAGGGATTTATTGATTTCAGCTACTTATGACTAACAAACACTTGAATATTGATTTTCTCTACCCTTGTGATTCTCTCTGTCTGCGTAACAAAATACCCTTTTTTTTTTTTTTTTTTTAAAACGATGCTATCATTCGATCCTTAACTTAATATCATATTATAAGATTTTGTCACCTTAGTTTAGATGCCTATAAAATATCCGCTTCAAACTCTAATTTACCCTACTTTTGTTTAATTTAATTTTAAATTTATATGGCCTATAATTTAATTTAATTTATATAATAACTGAAATATAATTAAAATTCTAACTTTCATCCGTAATCACGTTACGATAATTAAATTTTATAAAAATAAAATAAACTATAAATGAATTAAAACACATATATATATTTAATTCCACTTTCAATTTATCGGCAATCTCGTTATTTTCCTAAAATTATTATATATATATATATATATATATATTTATATATATTTTTAAACTTATCCGCAATTTAAAACTGAAGGTGCATTTCGACAATCTAATTTGAAGGGTAAAGCTTTCTATTCGACAGAGTTGATTAACTGAAATTAATTTAACTCTCACGTGTTAAAACTAACTTAGTACTTTGAATTTAGTTTTAAATATGCAATTTGGAATATGAGCTTACGTGATGTGATGAATTTAAATCTTGATATATATAAAAAAAGAAATGAAGACCATATCAATGACATATACCATATCCGCGTAATATGCAAAGTCATATACCCAGGGTTTGATAAACGATATGGATTATAATGCATAGACATTTCCGCAGTCTAATGTAAAGTATATATATATATCCGATTTAATTAACTTTCGACCATACCCCACCCGACCTTCCGCTTCTTTATGACATTTAGCACGTTGTAACTATGTGTATAATATATATAGCAATATATATATATATATATATGGTTCCGGCGGTGTAGGCAACATTCATACGCCTTTAAAACATTGCCGACGGCCTATTGGTGGGGCGCACATCTATTAGGGCCGAGGTATGGTATTCAAACCTCGAGCCCATGCCCATTACCACCAAGTTTTTACCATATACGTGAACCTTGGGTTTTTCAACGTTGGCATATGATTTAATCTGAACCTTATAAACCTTTGCCTTCCATCCGGCGGTTGTGTGATATATCGTATGGTTACAATAGCATATCCCAAAGTTTGTTGCGATATATTTACCTCGCATTTAAACCTTTTTAAACCATTCGCGCCGACCGGTGGAGCCCTGACTGGATTTCAAATCCTGTCCGCGGCATTCCATCACCCGCCCTTTCAACAATCGCCATTCGAACGAAGAAGTCCACCGCCTCAAGTTGGTGCCACGCCATTCACATGCTCCACCGCCATCTATCCAATTCGCTGTCCATTTATTAAACTTTGGATTGCCACGCTATCAGTTTGATAAGGGTTGGAAGCTTTTGGTGAACGCAGGTGTTTGTTTGCAGGATCGATGTTTTCTGAGGCAAAGTCTAAGGCTAACAGTGACTAGATTTGCCATACACAGAGATTTAGAAGCTGATACTCCACTGCAAGCCTAGAAGCTGCAGGCGTACTATCAAGCCAATCAGCAAGTTCGATTATCTCTGACCCATCTAGAAATCTGTTGCGTATGGTATGCCATCTTCAGGTCTATGCATTGTGTAAATGGTTGAGTGTGAAATTGCCAATTAAGTTTCATGAAAGTTTAAAGGGATTGCAGTGGATTATCCCTCATCTAGATTTGCCATGGGAGAGGCCACACGTGCATTCACATTTGGTAGATTCAAGCATTCTGGTTACACCACGTTACAATACAATGAACCAGATTACAGGTTATGCTCCAGCAAAACACAAATCAATGTTTTTTAGGCAACTGCGGCAAAGACTTATTTTCAGAAGGCAGGCAGAGAATAGAATGTAAACTGGGAATAAATGCTTCCATGTTTGGGCAACCACTTCGTCCAATGGAGTATAAATTGTTTTTTTTTTTTTTTTTGAAAGTCAGGGGATAAAACCTGTGGCAGACTTTGCCTTGAAGGCTAACAATTTTGACGGATGGAAGGAGTTTTAAGAGGAACATATTCTGGTTAATTGTCATTGGAGGTGGCTTGATGCTTGTCCACATCTTGATTCTTCTACCTCTGCAATTGAGAAAGTGGATATGGCAAACAGATAGGCACAAATCTGGTGCTCTGGTGATACTGAGATTTGAGATGTTTTTGTTGGTACTTGCACTGCCATGTATGTGCCAGGCAGCTGCATTTCTCATAAAAAATGGATCAATTGCTGCAATAATTATTGGTGTCCTGGTGCTAGGTATCGCCACAGCTATTCTGTTGTCAACATTGGTTTTCATTTCAGTTGCTATTATTATGGGTGTGTTTTTGCAATACAAGGAAGTTGATCAAGAAATTCAGAAAGATCATTGGTATCAAGAGATGGTTAAAATGTTAATTGGACCCAACAAAAGAGCAGAATGGATCATGAGGAATAATTTGACACCGTCATTTATAATTAGATTTGGTCTGTTGTTTGAGGATTTGCGAGGACCATCTAAAGTCATATTTACCTCAGATAGAAAGTGCAAGGGCTAAAAATGGCAGGGATAGAATATTAACTTCTAATGATGGAGGAGAGGATGCAGTTGCACCTATGCTTCAAAATATTTTTGGGATCCTCAGAATTTATTACATAGTCTTAGATTTAGCACGACGAATGGCACTAGGGATCATTGCTGGGGCTTATTGTACATCTGAATCTTCAAGGAAACAGATTTTAGTTGTATTTTCCATTACAACTTTCCAACTTATATTTTTTTTGTTGTGGGAAGACCTTACATTAGTAGACGAGTCCAGATTGTGGAGATCATCTCTGTTTCATGAGAAGCAGGATTTTTTTGTTTTTGTTTTAATGGGCCTATAAGGTCGTAAGAGGGTTTGAACTACTCCTCTGATACCATATGTAAGATCCCATACACAGAGATTTAATTTAAAACCAATATTAAACTAAGTATATATTCAGCAGTAACATATTTCAATGAAATGTAAGGTTCCACACACAGAGATTTAGTTGCAGACAAAATATATATTCAGCAGTAAGGTATTTCGATGAAAATTTGCAGTGAAATTTAATTGAGAAACAATTCTATACCTAAAGAAATACCTGGGACGCAGTTAATGATTTTGATGATGGCTCTCCTCCCAGTGATGCTGATGTTGTGTGATGCTGTGGATAGTTAAACAGTTCACCGAAACAACCAAGTCCTCCCAGCCAACCCGGGAACGATCCCAGTCCCAGAGGATGTCTCCTCTGCCCCCGTGCCCAGATATCCAAGAAGAACAGAGACTCCCAAGCAATTCAATCTCACAATTCAATCTAACTTCAGCAAAATTCCTTTCCTTCACTCCCAAAAACATCCCCCCCTTCCCTTCATATCACCTCCCTTAAATAAGTTCCCTCCACCGCCTCCTACTTCCCCGAGGTCTTCCCCTTATTAATGGTGATATTTTCTGTATTTATGGTGGTATCCTTTTCATTATATTGGGATGGGAATATAATCTAAGCAATCTTCCTCCACCGCCTCTAACCTCTCGAGGCCTTATCCATCATCATGTTCATATTAAATGTTTTTTATTTGGTGGGTGGTCCACATTAAGGTGAGTACGAATACACATTTATGAAGGTGGGATTATATAATTATTTTATTTATAGAGCTTGGGGCTTTATTTAAGTTCCTTTAATATTAATCTTTAATATTGCATACTCATTTTAACTTAAGGATTAACTTTATTATTTCATTTCTTTTATTACCTCTTTTCATAAAATTTATACTTAGTTGATCTTAATATAGATCTGAAATCTTAATATTAAGTTCTCAATCTATGTAATCTTGATATTAGTAGGTGGGTGTACTAGTGCGATGTGGGCGGTATAGGCAGGTGTAGCTATCAAATGCCTATATCGTTCATACGCTAATATTGTTTTGGGTATAACTTGGGAATGGGTCATTACAGTGATCTTCGTTATCAGGCACAACAGGCCTGTGTTTTATCTTTATGCTAAGCTGTTCATTTATCTCAGGTATTTGGCAATTGCTGGCATTGAAGGCGAGTTCATTTGCTATATGATTTAGTGCTCTAGGAATGAAAATAAGTTCATATTTTTCAAAGGTTTTCAATAAATCAAGGGCAGTGTTCCGATATTCCCTGAGCCTTGGATTTCTAGCAGAGTATTCTCCTTTGATTTGTCTTATGATAAGTTCAGAATCTCCTAAGATTGATATCCTCTGGGCTTCTAATTGTTTAAGCAATTGTAAGCCTAGGAGAAGTGCTTCATACTCAGCAATATTGTTAGTGCATGGGAAATCTAATTTATATGAAAAACTCTGATTCATATTTTGAATCCAAACACCTGCCCCTGCATTTGTTTTATTACGGGATCCATCAAAGTTTATTGTCCAAAGTATGTTTGACTCATTTTCATGTTCTTGTTGCTGTTGATTGTCAATGTTTTGAATTTGATTCGAGGGAAGATTTGATTGTTCTGGTGAACTGATTGGGTCTATGTTTTCCTTATCTTGTTGAGTGATTTCATCTTCGTTACATAAGATAAAAGAATCTAAACTTGATTGAATAGAATAGATTGGAGAGTTGTTTGGTTTGTCTATATTGCTCACCATATACTTCATGTGAGATTCCCTGTATAGTCTTCTGTTTTGGTTAAAAACAGGGATGGTGGCATAGGACATGTCCATTTGAAGGCTTCCCTGAAGCTTGGCTCCCCAAGATCTTTATAAGAGCATGCTATACTTAGGGGGGATGTCAGCTACAACTATATCCATGAGTAAACTCTTAGCAGGGATCTGGGATAAGTTAACACACAAATATTTGATTAAACCCAAACATTTGACTCTGCTTGAGTCAAAGGAATACAAGTCTTTGTATGGTTTAGTAATTTCTAAGCCTAAGCTTTCCATTATCACCTTGGGCATTAGATTGTGTGAAGCTCCTGAATCTAACATGGCATTGTGTAAAATTTTCTCGTGTACGTTCAAGCTAACATAGAAAGGAGGGACAACCCCTTCTTGGTATTTTCCTTCAACTTCCGGACCAAACAACAACTCAGGTTTGTCATCTGTTAAGTTCAAGGTGTCAGTATCACCTCCTAAGTTCAAAGCTTTCAAAACTTGGTTTTTGTACACTTCTTGGGTTACTAGTTCAGCTAGGGGAATGGTAATTTTTATCTTAGCAATCTCTCCCTCAAGGCTGAAAGGAACAATTGACTTGTTCATATTTACATCTGTCTTTTCAATTGAATTCTTTTCAGCAATTTTGATTTGCTGAACCTTGTTTGGACTGGTAATTGGGATAGTTTTATTAGGACCACTAGCTGAAGTGCTAGGGGTACTTTGTTCAACATTTGGCTGGACACCTTTGTCTTTGTTTATGTCTGGTTTTTTGGTCAAAATGTTGGTTTTTTCTGCTGTCTTTTTGGGATGAGTTTCTGTGTTTTTCTTGATAGCAGTATTAGTGTTCTTATCCTTTGAATTATCTATGTTCCCCTTGCTCCTAAGATCGTATTGTTTGTGTACCTCCATGATTGCATTTTCAAAACCCAATCTATAGTCATCAGACTCTTCATAGGTGTTTGTTATGTGATCAGGGAAGGAACCTTGTTCTTCCTTAGTGAGGAAAACATCATCCCCACTGTCTGATCCAATCAAGTTTACATCAGCTTCTCCCAACCTTTCCAACTCCCCATCTTCTTCATATTGATCTACATAGTTTTGCTGGAAGGGAGGTCTAATCTGTTGGTCATTTTCCTTCTGTTTGTCTTGATTGTTTTCTCTTCTATAATTCTGATTTATGTTTCTATTTTGGTTGTTTTGAGATTCTCTTGGGGGCAATCTGTCATTGAAATTAATCTTTTCAAGCATCCTCTCCATTACCTTCACTAGGTTGTCGATTTTTGTGTCAAAAGATGAGGTTGAGGGTAGTAGGTCATCTTTATAAGTTACTCTCTTCTCTAATCTCAACCTATTTCTTTTTTCAATTATGTTTGCTTCTACGCTCACAGCTCCTTTCTGCATGTCTTCTAAGGTTAAGTAATCTCTCTCCCTTAACTAATAAGTCATTTCAGCATCAAGGCCTTCGGGGTACCTTACCAAAGCCATGCCTTGAGGAGGTTTCATGTGAGGTGGAAGAGCATTGTAAACGCTATTGTACCTAGTGGAGTAATCATGAACACTCTCCCCTTGATTTCTCTTGAGGCTACTATACTCTGCTAGTATTTGGAGAGGATTCTTTTTGAGTTCCCATTTGTTGATGAATGTTTGATGCAAGGCAGGGAGATCATTTATGCTGTTAGGAGGTAAGTTTTTAAACCATTTCTTTACATCTCCTCCTAAACTTTGGGCGAAGATTCTCATCTTTACAGTTTCTTCTTCTATCTCCATGTAATCGAAAGCATCTTCCATCCTATCTACATGATGTTGAGCCGTCGTAGATTCTTTTTCAGTGAAATGAGGGATTTTGGATTGGTAATCATTTGGTAAGGGAAACATAGGTTGTGGTAACACTAATGGGGCCTACCATGTTGCCATGGCTGGAAAGAAAGGTGGATTTACAAGGGGTGGGTTTATGAAAGGGAAAGTGGGCTGCAATGAAGTGATTTGGATAGTGGATGTTGGATGGACAAATGTGGATGTACTGGGGATAGATTGTTGAGCTGATCTTGGATGAGAGACACCTAAATTGAGAAGGAAATGTAAATCAGGTGGTGTGGTTTCTCTACTACTAGGATGTTCACTTTGCTCTGGGGATAAAAGTGAAGACTCAGAGTCTATCTGAATTATATGATCAAGCGACCTAGTTCTAAAAGGATTTCTTAAGTCGACTTGTGATTGGTGTAGAGCTGCAAGATTTTCAGGGACTGAATTAGCTCTCACGGGTGATCTGAAAATAGTTGAAAATTTAATCTTAGGAGAATCCCGAAGTATACTTTCAGGGTTGTCAACTATTTCCGGTGGGTTTGGGTCAGGGAAAGCTCTAGTATGAATGTTTCTAGGAGCCACTATGCTGTGTTTTTCGAACCCAGCTAAAGGAAAAGTTTAACCAAATATGACAATCTTTAAGAGGCTAACTGATCTTTTTAAAAGAAGAAAACTTTAATCCTAAAGCCTTCTAACTGAGTTTGTATGATGTTACAAAGATTATGGGTTTTCCCAGTGGAGTCTTAAGGTCTGTTTAGGATTGTGGAGTCACCAGGTGGAAATTTTTAGCTCTTTTGGAGGTGAAAGGTTTTATGGTCCACCACCAAGTTTATTATGAAGCCAAACTGAAATGTTTTTGGGTTTTTCTGAATTTCTTGATCTTATAGGTTATGTGAGTGTCCTAAATCTAACTTAACACTTAGCTAGGGTGTCAAAACACACAGAGTTCACTCTTATGGTTTGGTAACTGATTCCTTCAAGGTTTGATAAGGTTCTAAGAGAATCCTAAGGGTTACTTAGTTTGTCACTGATTTAAAATAAGTCCTATCATGATTACCGTTATGCTTGGTAGTGCTTGAAGAAGGTTACTTATGTTATACTAGACAGTGAGTGTTTAATTTTGAAGATTTTACTCAGTGTCCCACCGTGATCGCCATTATGTTGGTGTCCCGTGTTTTGATAGTTTGGCAAATCAAAAGACAAGGCAACATCAGAACCAATTTTTAGAGTTACAGGATCTAGTCCTCCTGTTCTCAGAGAGGGATCTCTCAAAAGTTTGTTTGCAAAGGTTTATCTTGTGTGCTTAGAGTATTGGTTTTAGACTAGTTATTAAGTGCAGGTATGTGATTGTTTGTTAGGTTGAATTGATATAGCAGAATATGAAAGATCTAGGAAAGGTAGGTAGAAAGAGGAAGTAGTAGCTTCATTGGGCAATGGAGTCAAGAAGAGGTCATGAAAAACTTATCAATGGATATGGGGTATCAGAGGGAAAATCTAACTTGGCCGCAGGATCTTTTGGTTTTGGAATGAGATGGACATCAATGATTTAGAAAGAGAAATTTGATTCTCAACGAAGGGAACATGAAAACATAACTTGAACAATAAAGAAATATTTGATAGATAGGGCTAACCATAAATTGTTCAAACATTCTTTAAGCAAATAATGACTTCAATGATAACTTTCAAAATGAAATCTAAGATTCGGGGAACACCCTATTTCCTCAAAGATTTCATTTCAAATGACTTAGAAAAACATAAAAGATTCACTGATAATTGCAGTCATAGAAGAGGGAACACCTAACACATCTATGATTACAACTATAAAGACCTTTAAGACAACTGTTTAAGCAAGGACAAGGGGCAAGATCAGAACAGACCTCCTTGATTTACTGTAAACAAAGAAATTTCAAAGGGAGACTTCAATAACAGTTTTTAAGTGGCAGCAGACAAGCAGGGAGAACCATAAATCATGCTGAAACCAACTGTACGAACTATTATGGAAATAAACAAGCATGAGGACTAAAGAGAGAGATTAAAGACTCTAAAATACCTCAGCAGAAGAAAACATGAAACAGTGAAGGACAAACAGGCCTAAGGTGCTTCCAAGAGTCATTTCTTAGCCTAAAACTTTCATCATACTGTAGTAAGAAATTATGGAACAGAATGAAAACAGGAGAACACATTAAACAGTTCAGAATACTTCACCAACAGCCAAGCTCATGGATCCAATGATAAAGCCTTCTCAAAACAAGCATGCAACAACATCATCAGGGCTTCCAAGACTTCAATTTTTTCTTCAACTTCAACAGACTATGTATTATTCCAGAGAGTTTCAGTATTACAACTAGTGATCAACCAACCCCTCGCTCATCTTCTCCAGTAGTATTTATAGAAGAATGAGGAGGTGAGATCTGATAAAAGATCTCCAAAATTAATACAGACTTAATGGCTTTTCGGCCTTTGGGGGGCTCGATGAAGAAGCTTACATAGGTGTCCTCTGTATTAAATAATTTACATTAAGATTTAAGCTTGGTGGGAGCTCCTTTTGACTTTTGAGGCTCTCTGTTATGTTGAAGTAACTCTGCTGATATTCTGTCATTAAGTCTATTTGCAGAATTAACCATCTGGCTATGCTGAGGCAAATATCTGACTTTGATCAATAACTTCGGCCTCTGTTTGGATGCTTTGAGGCATAGGTGGCACTGTGGTTGCTGGGAGGAATCAATTTGCCTCAGATGTGGCGGTGAAGGCCACGCTGTCCGATAAATACTTTGATTTCCTTTTAACTGTGTCTTAATTGGGAGGATTAGGCTTTTGATAAGCAATCTTAGCCGTAATCCCCCACAGATCTGTCTTCAATCTTCCATTCTGGTGCGTTCTGTCATCAACCCTGATACCCTTTGATTTTTTGATTGATTCACTATGTTTGGTTGGTGTGCAGTGTTGCGTAGGGATCGTGAGACATCAGTGCCTTTGGAGTATTTGACGAGGCGCAGAAATTTGAACCATAGATGGTTTCTCTTTAATACATCGAAGGCGCGAGAATTAAAACCCCGGCCTTCGGCTGTTTTCTTTGGCACAACAGAAAAACCAATCACCCTTACCAAATAATATATCCGGACTTCAAACTTTGATAAAACCACGTTGTATAACCATTTCGGGTCACAAAAGGTGTTTGCTGACGTCAGGGTGTTTGTGACCCGAAATCCTTATAAAATCTGCTGTATAAAGTTCCCCGAGTCTGGATTTGCTAACTGTGCGAGGAACCAATGAAGACCCGCTCCAATCCATTGATGCCGTGTGGATGTTGACTAGGTGTTTGGGACCACCGGTTCTGTGGGACCGCTAATTGCTGCTGTGGCTGTGGGAACCGGAGCGACTGATCTTGGGCCGTCGATCTGCAGATCAGATCGACGACGGAGATGTTTTAATGAATGCGCCGTACCTTATTTATCCCTCGAGCTCCTTTTGAGCGCGATCACCGTTCGATGAGCTGGCCTCAGATCGGACGGCGTACGCCAATATCGCGCTGCACCCACAGTTGACCTTGAACGCCCAATGAGGGCGGTATCTCCAAACTGCCCAAAGCCACATGTCGGCCTGTGGCATTGATCGCGACCAAACGGGGAATACAGCTTTCCCTTCAAAGGCGGTGCGATAAAAACTGCTCCAGTTTTGTACAGTGTTTTGACCAGTGTGGAAAAAGTCGGCAAAAAGTCCCGACTTTTTGAAAAATTCCCGAATTTTTCCGTGAGCCGATTTTATCGGCCGACTTTTTGCTGACTTTTTCATCCCTGAAAAAGTCGCAATTTTATCCTCGAAGTCCCAACTTTTTGCCGACTTTTTCCAAAAAATCGTGAGGGAGGTAATTTCTTTAATAATTTTTTAAATTTTTTTTGAAAAAATCGGGGTTTTTTTCCAAAAAGTCGGGATTTTTTCAAAATATGAATATTTTTGTATTTTTTTAGTTTTGCCGACTTTTTGCCGACTTTTTCAAAAAACTCTCGACTTTGTCGAGTTTTTCAACTTTTGGACCCTTGCCGATTTAATCCCGACTTCGACTTTTTCCACATTGGTTTTGACCATGGGGACCACCGGGGCAATTGATCTGTGGGTCGTCGATCTGCGGATCAGATCGACGGTGGAGAGCGATTTAAGCTTTGCACCGGTGGAAACCTTTTCATACCCTGCAAAAAACACAAAAAATTAATAAAAACAAAGGTTTCATGGTTTCGGGGGCGGAATATATATTTATAATATGGGCTTGGCGCCCGTCTGCGGGGCCACGATCTATATGAAATGCAATATGGTCGGGGGCTACAATATACAGGGCTAATTGGCTTCGGGGTTTTAAACACGGCAAATAGACTTATGTGCTCAGATTTTGCGATGCGATAAGTGCTTTTTGGGTCTAGTACCTGGTTCTAGGGTGCAGGCACGTGGAGGGGAAGTGGCTTAAAACTTAGCCCAAGGGGGCTTAAGTTTGCAATACAAAAATGTGTTTTTTATGAAATTTTCCAAGTTTTTCAATGGTTGTGAGGGTTTCGATAAGGAAAAGAAAGGTTCTTAAACCTTATCAAAGGGGTTTTGATGAAGGGGAGAGGGGAAAAAAGATGAAAATGAGGGACTTTTATGGGGAACAAAGGGGAGCAAAATGGAGGGTAGTTTTTTAAGTGAGGAAAGGGAGAAAAGGTGATTTTGCAGTAGTTTCTTCTCAGGAAATTAGTAGAATTCCAGGGTGTAAAATAGACACAGTAGGGAATATTTTGAACAGAGGCATGAGGCCTTTAAGAGTCTTCAAGAGCTAACACTTTTTGCAATAAAATTTGTTCCTTGAAGCCTCCAAAAATGATTTAGCCACCTTTTGGTATAACAAATTTTATAGGTGGCTGACAGCTCCAAAAGAGGTTGTGTCTTTTCTAGGGAGACATGGGAGGGCATGTGTCATACTTGAGCCCTAATTGATGGAGCATTGACTTGATGTTTAGCCATTTGGAGAGCCATGAGATCCATTTTGGAGCCCCAAACCCAAAATAGGGGTCCATTTGATGTTTTGCAGCATAATGAAGGTGTCTCCCTCATCTTCATCATGATTTTTGAGGCCCTATACCACATTTCTAGCACAGGAAGGCCTCAACGTTGCCTCTCTAGGCCTATTCACATGCACTACATCAGCCTTCCCTGGGCTTAGGAGAGAGATAAATTAATTTGTAAAAGCTATTATGGTTGACTTGTAACCATGGGTGCATTACTTAACATTTTAGACATGTAGAGGGGCTTGTTCATGTGAAAATTTATGAATATAGAAATCCTATTGTAGTGTCTTGATTTACTTTTCTTACTTGAATTACATTACAAGTTAATTTTCTGAATTATTCAGTAAAATCAACGAAGTAAACACAACTGCAGTCTACACAATTACAGATCATTCACTGAACATTACGCACACATGACAAAGTGACAGATTTTTCAAACAAATGTCCCTAGAAAAACCCAATGCGGGAAAACCGGTGCAACTAGCTCTAAAGGGTTTTATTATTATGCAGAATTTGAATACAACAATATCTGGGCACCAGACATGGTTGGCCCTATAGAGAAAATCATGGGAGTAATACCTCTTTCACTTGGAGACAGAAAATATGGTTGATTCACACCCTCAAACGGGATTTACAGAACTCAAGCCTTTTTTGGCCAACCAAAAACCGAGCGTTGTCCCTTAGCCTTACTGTCCCGCATCAGTGTCTGCGCTGCTCTGGAAGGGTCTGCATCACCCTCTCTGGGCTTACGCTGCCCCTGCGCTGCCTTGCCTGGGCTTGCGTCAGCCTCTCTGGGATAACGCTGCCCCTGCGCTGCCCTGCTTGGCCTGCGTCACCCTTGAAGGGTTGCTTCTGCCTCTGCACTGCCTTCTGCGTGGCTCTGGTTGGACTGCGTATCTCTGGCTAGCCTATGTGCTGTCTGGTACACTGCCTCTCTGCCTTTGTTGTATTCTTGGCCTCGGATCAGATCATCCCTTGCCAATCTTTGCCCCTCACTGCACTACAATCTTGCTTCGAAATTCTTAGCAAACCCTGCCCTAGAATTTCGACTTAGCTCAGTGGTCTAGCAACCCATGCCCTATAATTTCGACTTAGCTCAGTGGTCTGCCAATGTGTGTCTCCTCCAACTGACCCCAATCCCTTCTCTTATACTTTCTCATTGGCAAACCAACGACCGTGATCTAATCTCTAATCAATGACTAAGATTAGAATATGTTTGATCCACGTCACTTGGAACATTCTCATCACATGTTTAATTTAATTCACTTTACTCATTTAATTTTCCTAAGCTAGACTTAGGGTCCTTAATTAAAAAGATTAATTATTTGAATAACTATCAAACCAAATGGAATTTCTCCAAACACTTTCTGGGTCATGGAGATCTCATGTACTCCAGCTCCTCTACAAAATTTCGGAGCTAGAGCACATTTGATGCTACCCCAAAATCTCAACACTCCCTCTTAGCGAGGAGTGTGCTCTAGCAATACTTCCACACTGAAGCATTGCCTTGATCTTTGGCATCGTTCCCCACACTGATGCTTGGCTTGCTGCCCTCCATAACTGCGTTGTTGCTGCTCTCTGTACTGCTGCCCATGACTCTGCGACAGTCACTGCCACATCTGTACTGCAGCTCCCTCTTAAATTTCTGCATCATGTTGCCCATAGCATTGCCACTGCTAACTGCTGCACTGCAACTCAGTTGCTGAGAAGTAAGCAACTGAAGGACCCTGGCCCAAACACTGACAGACAAGGAAGTTGGGTTGCATCTCATCACTGAAGCTCCCTTGACTACTGCTTTGTGCTATCCTCTTGAAGCCATTGTACTGCTACAGCTCTGCATTGCGTAAGCACTGCCACCTCTGTGTTATTGAAGTCCCATCAGCCCCTCTGTGCTGCTTCCTCTACGTTGCTGCTGCCTCTGCACTGTGCTGCTCCCTCTATAGTGTCGCAGCTCTGCCCTCTGTTTCACCGTGATCTTCTGCACCCACTGCTCCAGTCATCCTCGCTACCATCTTAAGGCTCTCGTAGCACGTATGTGATCCAAGAGTTGCGCACCTCAAGGATCCTGCCTCCACTCTATAGCTGCTCTACAGATGAGTATCGCCCCACCTATTCTCTCGAGGCACATGAGCACTCTGGGTACATCGTCATCAGAGCCATCGTCTTCTTTAGCTGTCGCAACCTTGGAATCAACTTCCTTGCCCTTCTTCCTTAGAGGACAAGTGGTGGTGAAGTGTCCAAGTTCACCACACCTGAAGCATCGGATCTTGGATAGATCCCTCTTCTTCTTCCCTTGTTTCTTCTTGGATGCAAGGGCTGCATCTTCCTCTTCCTCCTTCTTCACTTTGCTGGATCCGGTGCTGGCTTGTCTCTTGGTCATCCGACAGATTTCCTCTTGTCAAAGGATAGCCCACATGTCGTCCCGGCTTGGAAGGTCCTGTCTGCCCAGGATGCTTTGGACAAATGTTTCCCATTCATTTGTGACTGCATTTAGAGCAGTCCTCACCATGACATCATCCTCCACCTTAACCCCCATGGCAATCAGCTGATCCCGGATTGACTGCAAGCTGAATAGGAAGGAATCGATTTCCTCTCCCTTATTCATCACAAATAACCACATCTGGTTCTCCAGAAGCATCTTCTTCTGAACGGATTTCCCTTGATACATTGTGGTCAATGCTGTCCACATAGCATTAGCCGTCTTCTTCTCGGCAATGTGTGGGACCACATGATCCTTGACCTCATCCATGATGAAGCGTTTAGCATGCGCCTTCGCTTCATTATGCTTCGTGAGAAGCGCATCATCGGTTGGTGTAGCCAAGATGTTCTCTGCATGTTCTCGAAATGCGTATGCCTCCAGGACTGTCGGGATTCTGGCCTTCGAGATAGCAAAGTTGGACAAGCCATCCAACCTATCCTGATCACACAGTCTGTATGGCGCCATCTAGCTCAAAAGCAATCTGTCGAAACAGATACTCCTCTCCCTGCTGCTGTTGCTATTCTCAGCAGAAGCCCAGATCTAGGGTCCTTGGTGAAAAGGCACCCCCTATAGTAACTGCTCTCTCTAACAACTGATTTCCCTCCTTGGAAATCTGCCAAATCCTCTGAATCAACCCTCTTCAATCACCCTCCTGATCGATCCTCAAATTTCTTTGGCAAAAATCTGCTGAGCGGTTGTTCTCCTCCCACTCTTTGTCAACTTAGCTAGGCACGATTCTGCACCGAGAAATCTCCACCACACCAACAACCTCTGAAGATCGGAAGCTCTGCTTCCAGACTGTGGTAAATCTGCACAACAAACTTTGCACTGGACTGCGTCCCTTTGGTTGGCCTCTACGTGAGCAGACTGGCTTAGTGCAGCCTCTGCACACCGCAGGTTTCTTCCGCGTCTCTCTGAAGGCCTCTGCGCTGCCTTTGTGTCACTCAACTGGGACTACGTCAGCCCTTGCGTGGCCTTTGCTAGGACTGCGTCCTCCTAGTGTTGCGCTGCCCTCTCTGGAACTCTGTTGTTTCAGCTGCCTCTCTGCAGCAAAAAAATTCTTTAGCCGTTTCGTTGGTGATTCAGCTTGATCTGCAATGCTCTAATACCATGTGAAAATTTTAGAATATTAAAATCCTAATGTAGTGTCTTGATTTACTTTTCCTACTTAAATTGCATTACAACTTAATATTTTGAATTATTCAGTAAAATCAGCGAAGTAAACACAACGACAGCCTACACAATTATAGATCATTTACTGAACATTACGCACACATGACAAAGTGACACATTTTTTTTGGACAAATGTCCCCGGAAAAACCCAATGCGGGAAAACCGATGCAGCTAGCTCTAGAGGGTTTTATTATTATGCAGAATCTGAATACAACAATGCTGGGCACCAGACATGGTTGGCCCTATAGAGAAAATCACGGCAGGAATACCTCTTTCACTTGGAGACAAAAAATATGGCTAATCACACCCTCAAACAGGATTTACAAAACTCGAGCCCTTTCTGGGCCATCGGAAACCCCAACGCTCTCCTTCAGCCTTTTTGGCCTGCGTCAGCTCTGCGCTGCTCTGGAAGGGCCTGGGTCACCCTCTCTGGGCTTACGTTGCCCCTGCGCTGACTGGGCTTGCGTCAACCTCTCTAGGCTTACGCTGCACTCACTGGGATTGTGTCACCCTTGAAGGGTTGTTGTTGCCTTTGTGTGGCTCTGGCTGGATTGCGTATCTCTGGGCGGCCTCTGCGCTGCCTGGTACACTACCTCTCTGCCATTGTTGTATTCTTGGCCTAGGATCAAATCATCCCTTGCTAATCTTTGCCCCTCACTGCACTACAAACTCGTTACGAAATTTTTAAGAAGCCCTGCCCTAGAATTTCGACTTAGCTCAGTGCTGTGCCAATGTGTGTCTCCTCCAACTGACCCCAAGCCCTTCTCTTATACTTTTCTCGTTGGAAAACCAATGACCGTGATCTAATCTCTAATCAACGGCTAAGATTAGAAGTTGCTTGATCCATGTCACTTAGAACATTCTCATCACATGTTTAATTTAATTCACTTTAATCTTTTAATTTTCCTAAGTTAGACTTGGGGTCCTTTATTAAAAAGATTAATTATTTGAATAACTATCAAACCAGATGGAATTTCTCCAAACACTTTCAATGTCTTGGAGATCTCATGTACTACAACTCCTCCACAACATTTCGGGGCTAGAACACATTCGATGCTACCCCAAAATCTCAACACTCCCTCTTAGCGAGAAGTGTGCTCTAGCAATACTTATAGACTGAAGCATTGCCCTAATCTCTGGCATTGGTCCTCGTGCTGATGCTTGGACTGCTGCCCTACATCACTCCATTGTTGCTACTCTATGTACTGTTGCCCATGACTCTGCCTCATTTGTACTGCAGGTCCCTCTCAAATTGCTGCATCATGTTGCCCATAGCATTGCCACTGCTAACTGCTGCACTGCAACAGTTGCTGAGAAGTAAGCAATTGAAGGACCCCTACCCAAACACTGACACACAAGTCAGTTGGGCTGCATCTCATCACTGAAGCTCCCTTGGTTGCTGCTTTGCCTTGTCCTCTTGAAGCCACTGTGCTGCTACAACTCTGCACTACGTAAGCACTGCCACCTCTGGCTGTTGAAGTCCCATTAATTCCTTTGCATTGTTGTCTCTACGCTGCTACTGCCTCTGCACTGTGCTGCTCCCTCTATAGTGTCCCAACTCTCCCCTCTGCTTCACTGTGATCTTTTGCACCCACTACTCCAGTCATCCCCGCTACTGTCTTAAGGCTCCCATAGCACGTATGTGATCCAAGAGTTGGGCACCTCAAGGATCCTTCCTCCACTCTGTAGCTGCTCTACAGATCAATGTCTTCTCACTTCTTCTCTCGAGGCACATGAGCACTCATGGCTACATCATCATTAAAGCCATCGTCTTCTTTAGCTGTGGTAGCCTTGGAATCAGCTTCCTTGTCCTTCTTCCTTAGAGGAAAAATGGTGGCGAAGTGTCCAAGTTCAACACACCTGAAGCATCGGATTTTGGATAGATCCCTCTTCTTCTTTCCTTGTTGCTTCTTGGATGCAAGGGATGCATCTTCCTCTTCATCCTTCTTCAATTTGCTAGATCCAGTGTTGGCTTGTCTCTTGGTCATCCAACAGATTTCCTCTTGTCGGTGGATAGCCCACATGTCGTCCCAACTTGGAAGGTCATGTCTGCCCAAGATGCTTTGGACAAACGTTTCCCATTCATCTGTGACTGGATCTAGAGCAGTCCTCACCATGACATCATCCTCCACCTTAACCCCCATGGAAATCAGCTGATCCCGGATCGACTACAACCTGAAGAGGAAGGGATCGATTTCCTCTCCCTTATTCATGACAAATAACCTCTTCAGGTTCTCTAGAAGCATCTTTTTCTGGACAAATTTGCCTTGATACATTGTGGTCAATGTTGTCCACATAGCACTAGCCGTCTTCTTCTTGGCAATGTGTGGGACCACATGATCCTTGACCCCGTCCATGATGAAGCGCTTAGCATGCACCTCCACTTCATTATGCTTCACGAGAAGAGCAACATCGGTTGGTGTAGCCAAGACGTTCTCTGCATGTTCCCATAATGTGTATGCCTGAAGGACCATCAAGATTTTGGCCTTCCAGATAGCAAAGCTAGACTAGACGTCCAACCTATTCTGATTACGCAATTTGTATAGCGCCATCTAGCTCAAAAACAATCTGTCGAAACCGATACTCCTCTCCCTGCTGCTGTTGGTACTTTCAACATAAGCTTGGATCTAGGGTCCTTGGCAAAAAGGCACCCTCTATAGTAACTGCTCCCTCTGACAACTGATTTCCCTCCTTGGAAGTTTTCGAAATCCTCTGAATCAACCCTCTTCAATCACCCTCCTTATTGATCCTCAGATTTCTTTGGCAAAAATATATTGAGCGACTGTTCTCCTCCCGCTCTTTGTCAACTTAGCTAGGCACAACTTTGCACCAACAGAATCTCCACCACACCAACAACCTTTGAAGATCTGAAGCTTTGCTTCTGGAGCGTGGTAAATCTGCACAACAACCTCTAAACTGCACTGCGTCCCTCTAGCTGGCCTTTGCGTGAGCAGAATGGCTCAGTGCAGCCTCTGCGTAGCGACTGTGCATTGCAGACTCTGCGCAGTGACTGTGCAGCGCAGGTTGCTCCTGCGTCTCTCTGAAGGCCTCTGTGTTGCCTCTACGTCACTCAGCTGGGACTGCATCAGACCCTGCATGGCCTCTGCTGGGACTGTGTCCCCCTGGTGTTGCGCTGCCCTCTTCAGAACTCTGCTGCTTCAACTGCCTCTCTACAACAAAAAAATTCTTCAGCCGCTTCGCTGGTGAGTCAACTTGATCTGCAATGCTCTGATACCATGTGAAAATTTCTAAATATAGAAATCCTACTGCAGTGTCTTGATTTACTTTTCCTACTAGAATTCGATTACAAGTTAATTTTCTGAATTATTTAGTAAAATCAACAAAGTAAACACAACTGCAGCCTACACAATTACAGATCATTTACTGAACATTATGCACACATGACAAAGTGACAGATTTTTCGGACAGATGTCCCCGGAAAAACCCAATGTGGGAAAATCGGTGTAGCTAGCTCTAGAGGGTTTTATTATTATGTAGAATCTGAATACAATAATATGTGGGCACCAGACATGGTTGGCCCTATAGAGAAAATCACGGCAGTAATACCTTTTTCACTTGGAAACAGAAAATATGGCTTATTCACAGCCTCAAACGGGATTTACATTGTCGATCCCTTTCTGGCCCATGGGAAACCCCAACATTGTCCCTCAGCTTTTGTGGCCTGCGTTAGCCTCTGCGCTGCTCTGGAAGGGCCTGCGTTACCCTCTATGGGTTTACGCCGCCCTTGTGCTGCCCTGACTAGGCCTGCGTCAGCCTCTCGGAGTTTATGTTGCCCTTGCATTGCCCTGGCTGGGCCTACGTCACCCTTGAAGGGTTGTTGCGGCCTCTACACTGTCTTCTGCATGGCTCTAGCTGGACTGCATATCTCTGGCTGGCCTCTGCGCTGCCTAGTACACTACTTCTCTGCCGCTGTTGTATTCTTGGCCTCAGATCAGATCATCCCTTGCCAATCTCTGCCTCTCACTGCGCTGCAAACTCGCTTTAAAATTCTTAACAAACCCCGCCCTAGAATTTCGAATTAGCTCAGTGCTCTGCTAATGTGTGTCTCCTCCAACTGACCCCAAGCCCTTCTCTTATACTTTTCTTGTTGGAAAACCAGCTGCCGTGATCTAATCTCTAATCAACGGCTAAGATTAGAAGCTGCTTGATCCACGTCACTTAGAACATTTTCATCACATGTTTAATTTAATTCACTTTAACTTTTAATTTTCCCAAGTTAGACTTAGGGTTCTTAATTAAAAAGATTAATTATTTGAATATCTATCAAACCAGATGGAATTTATCTAAATGTTTTCTAGGTCTTGGAGATCTCATGTACTCTAGCTCCTCCACAAAATTTCGGAGCTAGAGCACATCCGATGCCACCCCAAAATCTCAACAGTTCACTTGTTTTTCGACCTACTTGGTCATTTATATATTGGAGAGACACTCTCTCATTTCAAACCATGAAATCTTGGATTTTTGGCCTCATTGGAAAATTTGGACCTGTAATTCGTGGAGGATTTTTGGTGATTATGGATGCATTTTGATGTGTGCATAATTTTGTCTCATTTTTGGAGCTTCTATATGCCATTTTTATGGATGGATATACAATTCACTATCTTGTAAATCCTCCTTTGTGACGAAATTCTAATTTTCGCTAATGTCTAATGCATTGAATAATGTCTCATGGTTATTAATGTGCCCTAATTGTTGAATATTCTTTAAATTTGGAACTATTGGGAATTTTTGCATGCATTACTCATTTGATAGTGAATAAATGAATGATCCTAGGGAATTATTGCATTTTATCCTTGAAACTCAATTAACAAGTGTCTAAGTATAAATATTTAAAGGGGTAGCGAAAGTTTGTTCCTTTAGGTCTCCTTGAAAAATGAATTTCCCATATCAAGATCATTCATGACTCCAAAACTCCCAAGGGTCTAGGCGCTGGTCAAATTTCCTTGCTGGTCACCTAAAACTCAAATCATTTCTCTTTTAACCTATAAAATTCATCCCTTCGACGATAAGGAGCCTCATTTAGGGCTTGGTTTGAAATCTCTTGGAGGAGGAATTTTCAAATTTTGTTTGGATAATACTCTTCCTTTGTGTCTCATCCAAAGGAATTCAAATTTTGTTGGAATTCCCACAGTGGATTCTCCATAAATTTTGATGCCCTATTTGTCACATCAAGAGGGAACCCTAGAAGCTAATCCTTCAACTTAGGGATTCTTTGAAGGCAATTTCTTTGGTACTTAGTGAAGTAAATCATACATTGTCTTTTCTATTATCTACCCTAACCGTGGATGTACCCTTTTCTCGTGTTAAAGCTCAACCCTAGGCCTTGTGTAGTTATTCTTAAAGGGGTTTTTCGTGGTAAGTCTTACTAGTCTCTCCCAAGGCTTGCATTGTTTTCCATTGAATGAGCTACCTTACCTCAGTTCAAAGTTCAAACCTAACACAAAGAACAGGAGACTTAGGTTGTGGTGAGTATTACCCACCACTTGTGGGTAGTATCCATAGGACAATTGTTTTCTCTTAGATGGTCCTCAACCGATAGCCAACAACCCTTGCAGCCACCAGATAGGTCGATGTGCCATTATCTCTACCACCTGAGCTAGCCATGTGGTCCCTCGCCCATCTGTTATGATCGTATGTTTGAAGGTGGGCCCTCTAAACTCGAAGGTATGGCCTTTCATTATGTACTTGAGTACTTTTGCTTACTTATCATGGACACTTTTGGGCATGGATTAGTGGGGGAATTTAGCGGAAAGAGTGGGCTTGATTTGTACTCTTGTCTCCTATGTCCGATTTGATGGCTAACCTTGTATCCTAGTCCTTTGGGATCTCCTTTAATGGCTACTAGCTTAAGCGCTGACTTGTAATGCCCCATTTCAACTTATATATATAAAGTATTAGCATGTATACAATGTATGCATATGATAGCTACATATGCATACGTCACATGCTTTACACTTGTATACTTGTTAAATAAATGATGAAAGATGTTCAAATAACTAAATTATTAGGAAAGGAAGTATCACCTAAAATTCGACTGTCTTAAAAGAATATCTTATAAGATTTCCGTAATTATACAATTATTAATTAAAATTAACACTTCTATATACTGTTAATATAAAAGTAATCATTTTTTTAACATAAATATCATAATTAAGATAATTTAAGTCATAATTATTTATTTAACATACTTGATTACATACATATGTATAAGATATAATTTCAATTATGTTTAAATAAAATATAATTAAAATTAAACAAATAAACTATTCTATATAGCAAACTTATGCTATACACAATCTAACATTAAGGTTTGACGTACTACAAAAGATGACTAAGTAATAACATGATAAGAGGAAGGCGGTAAAAGAAGGCAGTGATCGCCTAACCTAACATATATATACTTGCACCCATAACCCACGGGAGGGGAGAGGAATTTTTACACAGTCCAGAAGAAAACTTGATTGTTCTTGGGAAGCCTTGACTATTCTTCGAATTCTGGGCACGAGGGCTAGAAGAGATTTGTCTTCTCGATCTGGGGACCGTACTTGTAGAACCCAGATTGGCTTGGAGGTAAAGATTGGTTTGGTAACCACATTAGCTGCATCTGCCGGAAAAGCCGCAATCCAAAACATATCTAACTCATTCCAGGTATACTTCTGTGATTTAATTTTCTGTCTATTTAAAATTTCATATTAATTTTTTACAAACTAAGAATTTTACTTCAATCTGTTATTAAATTATAGTAAAAGAATTTATGGGCACCACATCTGGTATCAGAGGTAAGTTAATAACTCTCAGACCTATTAAAATGATGTTAGAATCTATGTTTTATAGTCTGTGCCAACGAGTTTTCTCCCTGTCACTAATTGTCGAGGTGAACGTTCCAGTTGAAGAATGGGACAATATTGTGGAGTTTGGAATGAGTTGGATTAGTTCCGTAATTGAAATTGAAGCATTTCCTTTGTCCTACTTAATGGTCCAGGAATCGAGTCATTTTCTGGTGCAATTATTTTCAAATCATCCACAGATTATACCGTTATTGACTCAGAAATACCACTTTGTTTAGATTGAATTGTTCTCAAACCATTCCTATTTTCAAACTGTATTACCCTAAACTATCTATTGTCCTTATGTTTTCCATCACATCACGAATACCTGATTTAAAGTGCTGCAATATTTTTATCATCGATCTCTTGACTTGTCGAGTTTTCTTCTTTTCCAATGTTTACCATGCTTTCACTGTCTTGTTCAAAGGGAACATACCGCGATGTATCAATAAGATGAAATTTTGTTCGTGTGATATATATGATACAACATATATAATAGCCACCAAACAGCGACTGCCATTACTTCAACGCTGACATCAAATTTCTCCAAACCCCGCAATCCATTGACATTAGCTTCGCATGCTAGTTTCATCACCTGAGAATCACAAACCTTGTACCTGTTCTTTGGTTAAATTCATTGTCCTGTAAAATCTGGTATATCGGGTGAAATGTTTTAATTATGTCAATAAAATATTTTTCGTTTCTACGAGTCATTGTAGTTTATTGTGGTTTCAGATTTTTTTTTAAAATGAAGAGACATATCATCGAATTTGATGGGTCATTCAATCCACTCGCAACGTCCCAGTTCGAAACTCTCCCAACTGAGTGTCTGTGTGTTGGCTTGGTTCTTGTGGCATGTAAATTACCGAACACGTTATGCGCATGCTCTCGTTGGCTCATCCCTTGTGACTTGACGCTTGGTCTCGGTCAAGGCGTTGTGCTTGTGTGTTGAGAGGGCACGGTCTGGTGGAGATCTGGCGCTCGATCCTACAACTTTATCAAAATGTAAAATTTATAAACTTGTAAACAAAAAGGGCTAGGTTTCTTGTTGACAGTCACGTGGTATTATAATGCCTCGATTTTCGCAGCGTTTGAATGTTAGGGTTAGCAAAACATAAACTCTACCAGGGCTCGGGTCCTTTTCATTATATATATATTAATAATGTGATTGGCGTTGCGGCTTGTATTATATATTAAATAATTTGTAGTCGTCATTCTTGCGTAGGGAAGCAGCAGTAAATGTAACCTTATATTTTCTTTGTTCTAGCAAATATTAGCATGTCATATTTCATTTCTAACATTAGCATTCAAATTTGAAGTTATTATAATCTATACATACATTGGTCATTGTTAACTTTAATTTCGAATCGTTCACATCAGAACTTTTAAAATCAAGGCTACCCTGTACAAATCTTTCTTAAATTGGAAATTTTAAAGTACCCAATACTTTTTATGCTTATCGGACACAAACAAAATTGTTGGAAGCAATTTTGTTCCTTCTAATATTTCATGTTGTGTTTTCATATTCGATTAGAAAACATAAATTTTAAAAAATTATAACCTTCAAAGGGAAAAGTATATAGATTATGTCGAAATTTTATTTATATTTAGAATTGTTTTAAAAATGAAATGTTAGTATGGTTCTATAAATTAAATGGTTAATTAAGGTAGATAGGCATAGTGTTATTATTAAGTTCTATCTTATTTCAATTAAGTAAATATTATTTAATTATTTTTTTTAATAGGAATGGTTTGTTTTCTCACATGAGAGATATCTAATTAAAAGTCATATTGAATTAAATGAATACTTTGGGTTTAGGAAAATTGGTGGTCACTATTGGTTGTGGGCCTTCGAGTTATGACATGGACTACGAACATCTCGATAACATCCCGTTTTTATCTCGAAATCACGAGTTTTTGGCGTAGCCGATGTTTGTCGATTTTTAAAGTTATATTTATGGTATCTTAATTTTGGCGATGTTTGCCGATTTTTTGCCCATATTTTCTCGATTTTTACGATTTTTTTGTTTTCCGGACCCTTGCCGATTTTATCCTGATGCCGATGTTCGCAACATTGATTATTGGTCATGAGCATATGTTAATAACATATTATATTATTGTTATTATTATATATAAAAGGGAATACTTACAATAAATAACTTTTCTATTGACTAGGTATAAATTGAGGGGTCTATAAAGATATTTACATAAGCTATCAAGAAACAAAGGTTTTGTACCATTGTTGTAAAGATGTTATTTTAATGAAATCACTAACTCCGACCCGAAATTCCATAAATCAAGATATTATGTCGCATACAATAACATAAATTATAATATAAAGTTTGTACCTTATATTCACCTCCTTTAAGATGCTTTAATGACATACACGTTTAAGCCTTATGTATCTATTTATACCCTTATCTAGTTATATTATATATAATATTCATATTACTTCTCAATTATATAGGTATTATTAATAAAGAAATTAATTGAACTTTGAAATTTTGGAACTTAAGCCCTTTAATAACTAAACATTTAGTTATCCATGCATTATGATAAATATTATTACGCATTAGGATAGAACATCCTGCATTAGGACAAGGAGGTCGTGTTGCCACCCTTCTTGACTTCAATATCAGTAAAACCTACCTGCAGGTAATAATAGCAAAAGAACTATACCCGTATGTGAGCTTGAATTTACGAAAATTATATTCATTGAATCTAAATTATACCTCGATTCTCATAAATCTTATTATGTATTAAGGAAAAGTCACGATGGTGAGGACGTATCATCAGCGACAACGCCATTGGGTTGCATCACCATCACTAACGCCACCACGGTCGTCATCGCCATCACCATCACCATCGCCACCACCGAGATCATCATTAGAACCAGTGACTACAGCGCCTGAGCTAACCACTATAATGCACTCATTAGAAGCCATTCTGGAAACATTAAAAGGGTCACAATCGGCCAACACCAAGGAAGAGCGACCTCATCTTGAGGAAAGACACTCAAAAAATCCCAAAGTTTGTGATTACAAACAACCAAAGGAAGATATTTCTAGAGAACTACAAAAGATTAAACTTCCTGAATTTTCAAGAGGGCGAGCTAGAGAACGTGCTGAAGCATGGTTAGATTCTACCTCTAAGACAAAGATCGCTATATTTCAGCTTAGAGAGAGTGCTTTAATTTGATGGGAAATCTAGAGAAGCAACTACATCTCACATCAGACAACGTTCCTTGGGAGTTGTTCGAGGAAAGATTCCGTGCAAAATACTTACCACCTTTCTTTCACGAGCAGCAAGCCAGAACCTTCCATATGTTAGTCTAGGTTAATAAGACAGTGGAAGAATATGAAATAAGGTTTGTGGAGCTTGTAAAATATGTTCTTTATCTAGATACTGACGAACGTCAAGCCGAGTGTTTCGTGTATGGATTAAATCCTTGAATCAGGACTATGGTTGGAATGTGGAAACTGTCATTAGTAGCAGAGGCAGTTGAATGCGCACGATATGCGGAGGAAAATTTAGGGATTAAAAGGGATATCAGGGCAACAAAACCCTCATAGCCAAGATTTCCAAGAAAGACTTCCCAGAACTTCTTCAAGGGAAGTAGCTCGAGACCGCCTCCTTATGGTAACAGATTTACCCCAAGAGGAGTAGGAGCAAGAGCTCCCATGACAATTAATACTATAGCTGCCGAATCATCTAACACAAGTCCATGGAAATCTCGAGGGACTGCTAATAGAGGAAAAAACACGAGAGGAAGTAGCACAAGAGGACGGAGCTCCTTGTTTAGAAATTCACAATCTGACTAAAGGGGACCATCCCAGGTTAATTGTTGGGGATGTGGAGGACCGCATTTTCAACGTGATTGTCCAGAAGCCTCTTCAAATGTAAATAGAGAAGGGAAAGAACCATCATCAAATGCTCAAGGAAATCATAGAATCCATGCAGTAGGCAATAATAACCAGACAGCACATCAATCCACTATAGTGGAATCCTCAGGTATTATTAATGACATAAAACTCAAAATTTTATTTGATACTGGTGCTACTGATAGTTTTATTTCGTCATATGCATTAAATAAATGTGGGTTGGCAACCTGCAAGCAAAATGATTTCAGACAGGTAGAAATGGCTTCAGGAAAATGTCAATCTGTAGATTTAAGTGTTGAGGAATGCAAAGTTAATCTAGGAGTCTATTCGACCAAGTTAAAAGTACATGTAATATCCCTAGGAACTTACGACCTCATCATAGGGATGGATTGGTTAGAATCTCATCAAGCATGGGTAGACTGCTACGGGAAAATAATACTTTGTGTGAATGATGAAGGAGAGATGATCCGAATCCAAGGTATTAAGAGAAAAGTATCTTTACGCTTTATTTCACCAATGCAAATGGAACATTGTTTAAGAAAAGATTGTCAAGTATATTGTAATATTCCGAATAGGAAATAAACAACAATATAAAGCAACATAAACAATAACTACAACAAATAGAGAGACATCATGAAAAACACTGCAAACATGGAGAAAAGTCGAGCCATTTTATTATAATCTGAAAGATGAAAATGTGTACAAAGGTGATAAAAAATGATGGCACCTTGGCTTGCTCAAGGCAAGCTGAAAATACTCTCAGAATCCCACAGTGAATGGCTGCTCTCTCTATGACTGCGTAACTCCCTAAGCTGCTGCTGCTGCTGCCGGAACTGTTGCCTCTGTCTGGAATGGAGTTCTCTTTGGGGTTGTTCCCCTGCTCAGAAAAATATGAAACTCTGGATATGAGCTCTCCTCCAAGAACCCGGAAAAACCCAGGAAGGAATTCTGGAATTGTTGACCCCAGAATTTGACCCCCTTGGGAAAATCACACACTCCAGGTGAGTACGTTGGCCCTAAACTTTCAAACTGCAACTGATGGCCTCCTGCTACTGCAAAAGATGATTTGTGAAGGGCTGGTCCCTTCACGCTACTCCCGGGTTGAAATCTCTTATCTCCCTTCTCTCCCAGTGCTGCCTCCTCCCAAGACTACGTAATCCTTGAGTGTGACTGCGTGCTCCTGGCTGAATGGTGTTATGTGCTTTGCTCTGAAAATTAATAGTGGATCTCCTCACCTGAGAGGGCACTCGAAGTCCCCTGAGGTTGAGGTTGGGATCTCTGCTCGGAGACACTCGCGTGCGGAACAACACTTCAGAGTTAATAGTGTAAGCATGCTCAATGTCTGATAGACAAAAAATCAGAAGATGCATAATAGAATGACTGAATGGTTAGCCTCTCCCTCCTTTTATGCTTGAGAGGCTAGCTCTCCCTTGGGCCCCACTAGACTGCGCTGTCCCTTCATGGCCATGCTGTCCCCACTAGACTGCGTTATCCTGGCCCACACTGCCACTGCGCTGCCTGGCCCACATTGCCTCCATGCTGTCCCTCTCCCTATGTTGTCACTTGGCTCCCCTGGGCCCCATGCTAAAATCCGAATTTATCTAAGTGGCTTTAGGGAGTTATTTTTCTCCTATGTTTGGGTTATGGGTCCCATTACCTCCTTTATTTCTTGACTAAACATTAGACAGGAAAAATTTGAACAAAATTAATATTGCCAATTAGCTGCTACTAATTGGGAATATTACAGTCCTCCCCGCCAAAATGTTGCTTGTCCTCAAGAAACTGCAAAGATGGATGCTGCAAAATCTTCTCACTCTCCCAAGTGGCATCCTCATCCGGCAAATTCCTCCATCTCACCAAGTACTCCCTGACTGTCCTGCTTCGTAGTTGTCTCTCCTTGGCGTCTATGATGGCTTTTGGATGTAGCACCAACTGCCTCTCGTCATCTATAGGTGGGAGCTCCTCTATTGCAGTCACCTGCTGCCCCAATGCCTTTTTTAGGCATGATACATGGAAGATGTTGTGTATCTTGCTACCTGCGGGCAACTCCAACTCGTAAGCAACCTCCCCTATCCTGCAGATCAACCTATAAGGTCCATAGAAGCAGGGCTTGAGCTTCTCGGCCCCCTTCTGCTTCAGCGTGGATTGTCGATACGGCTGAAGTCGTAGGTAGACCAAGTCACCTACCTCAAGCTGCCTCTCTATTCGCCCTCTGTCGGCATATAGCTTCTGCTGATTCTGTGTTGTAGCTAAGTTATCCTTAAGAGCCCGGAGTATATTCTGACTCTATTGGATCCATTCCTTGGCCCTGGGGGCCTTGCTAGCTCCAAACATAACATCAACAAATGTCAGAGCATGATATCCATATAAAGCATAAAATGGAGACATACCGATAGACATGTGGAAAGTGGTGTTGTAGCAATATTCTCCCAAATGCAGCCAATGCAGCCAAGCCTTCTGCTACCCTGTGACATAGTTTCGCAAGTAGCCTTCCAGCCACTTGTTCACTATCTCTGTCTGCCCATCTGTCTAAGGGTGATAGCTAGTACTAGGAGTTAACTCTGTACCCACCAAACGAAAGAGCTATTGCCAAAAGCCGCCCATGAAATGGCTGTCCCCGTCACTGACGATGGTCTTCGAAAGACCATGCAATCTGAAAATATCACGGAAGAATAGCTCCACTACCTGTGCAGCAGTGTACCATGCTGATATGGCGAAGAAGTGAGCATACGACCACAAAGATGCAATCCTTGCCCTGCACCGTGGGCAACCCAGTGATGAAGTCCATCGAGATGCTTTTCGACTTTCCTTCTGGAATGGGAAGTGACTGTAGTAATCCGACTGGGTAGCTCATCTCCCTCTTGTTCCTCTGACATACCTCGCATTCCCTGACATGCCGGAGTACGTCCTCCTTGAGGCTTCTCCAAGAGAACCTCTCTCTGATAGCCCTGTTATTGGAAATATTGAGAGGGGGGTGAATCAATGTTTCTTTTCAATTGTTATTATAACCAGTTAGATTCTACACAAAAATCAGAGAAGTGAATAATTTTATTATAGAAGGAAGGATAATGATCCTTTTTAAATGAATGAGGACAATGATCCAAGCACCAACTTGGACTTAATGAGGCTTCGACCCTATCTTCTTCAAGGCACCAACCTTGTGTTTAGGGACTCCTACCCCACGGACACCAATCCCTTTTAGCTTCTTTTGATAGAGAATGAGAATAGTACTTACTTGAATGTCCTTGACATATTCTTCATTGTACAATCAGCTCCAAAACTGCTTATGTTGACTTCATTGCTCAATCACCTTGCTGTATGTGTTGACTTCAATTCCAAGATCACCTTGCTTCACTGTGTTGACAATATTACTTCACTGTTCAAGAGAGAGTTCTTCACTGTTCAAGAAGGAAATATCACTTTTGTCTTTCACCATAAGTACACTAGCAAAATATAGTTGATTACACAAACTGTCCAGCATAATCAACAGTCCGAAATATTAGTGTCACAGATCCACCACAGTCAGCACCCTTAGTTTAACATAGATAGCACCCTGACTCGCTGTAATAAATTTGTAGTGAAGTCTGAAATACAAAGAGAGTCTCTTGCTATCTTATGCACTGAAAGCTTCAGAAAAATACGACGTTTGGACCGTCGAGCAAAGAGTTCTGAGCCAAGGGTTTATACACAGTTCGAAATTCTCCACAATCAGCAAGAATAGGCTCCCATAGACCAACGAAAATAGGAATAACAACTTCAATCCGAAGTTGTAAACTCAGTCCAGGAATATAGGGGGTAGACCTGAGTTAAGAACTGATGTATAGGCCCACGAGTCCGAGATATAGAGCCACAAATCTGAAGTACAAACCCTGCCTTGTCGCTGTAATAACCCTATAATGAATGACGAGAGACAGTCCACCAATCCGAGCTATAGACTGAGTTATTTCGCTTTCTGTTCTTATGTTATTCTTCCTGAAAGTTCACGAGATGTGAACTGTTATCCTCTTCACTGTATTAGATGCCCGAATTCTGTGTTTTTCACTGAAATTTCTTGACTGAACCGAATGAGTTTAACTTTATATTTATAGTGGTTTTTCATTTTTGAAAGGACGTGACTGTTGGGAAAAGGGGCCGACTTGTGTTCTTGAGCATAGGTCGGCTCAATGTCAAAATATATTTTTCAACTTGTAAATTCAATATCTTACAAACTACTAGGAGTTTTGGGACAAATAAGGGCTCATTGGAAAGGAAAAATTATGCTCTAAAAGATGTTATAGGAATCATATTGAGAGGCTGCCTTTAAGGTAGTGAAAAATCATTTTTTTTAACGTGACTGATTATTAATTAGTGCAGAAGGTGATGGACAGCAAGGGCTTCTTCATTGTCATACGTTACCAAGTGTTTTTAAGTGATGTCTCCACTTGTTATGTCTTTCATCATCAAGTGATCTCCAATTCCTTCATTGTCCATGTTATCATATATGTTATCATGTGTGCCATCAATGTCACCATGTCATCAAGATAGTGCAGTGATATGTCATTAACCATATGCAGCATGATCATCACAAGGAGAGCTTCTTCATCAAGAGTATTCATTCATTCAACCTATTGCCATCAATGACAACTTGGATTAACAATCTCCCATTTTTCATTGGATGGCAATATTTTCTTTTCTCCCCCTTTGACATCAATGGCAATGGGGTGCCAAAGTGCTCCCCCTATCATGCTGCTCCCCCTAACACACTGTACCCCTGACATGCTGCTTGATTTAATGTGATGTAAGAGAAATAACCCCCATCTTTTGGCAAAGATACTCAAATGCTTCTCGTGGAAGGGGTTTTGTAAAGATATCCGCAATTTTCTCTTTTGTATTGACGTATTCCAACCTGATATTGTGTTCAGCAACTTGTTCACGGAGAAAGTGGTATTTGATTGGAATATGTTTGGTTCTTGAGTGCATCACCGGCTTCTTTGAAAGACTGATGGTGCTTGTCACAAAAAATAGTAATTGGTTGCTTAGTTTCTATGTTGACATCCTTCAAGGCTTCCTTCATCCATAGAATTTGTGTACAATAATCAGCAGCAGCTATATATTAGGCTTCAGCTGTAGAAAAGGATATAGATGATTTCTTTTTGCTGAGCCAAGATACAAGACAATCTCCTATAAAGAATGCATTTCCACTGGTGCTTTTTCGATCATCCATGCTTCCAGCCCAATCAGCATCAGAATAAGTTGTCACAATAAGAGTTGAACTCTTAGGATACCAAAGACCGAAATCAGTCGTTCCTTTCATATATTTGAGAATTCTTTTCACAGCTGCTAGATGGGATTGTTTAGGACTTGACTGAAATTTTGCTACCATTCCTACTGCTTGCATAATATCTGGTCTTGTAGCAGTTAAGTATAGGAGAGCTCCAATTATTGACCTATAAAGAGTTGCATCTGTTTGTGGGGTATCATCATCTTTGCTTAATTTACAATCTGTGGTCATCGGTGTGCTCATAGGTGCACAATCTTCCATCCCATATCTTTTAAGCATGTCTTTAAGATATTTTGCTTGAGATATAAATATGCCTGTAGAGGTTTGAGATATTTGTAGCCCAAGAAAGTAAGACAACTCACCAATCATTGACATCTTGAATTTTTTGGATATATTTAGAGCAAATTCATGGTTCATTTCTTCATCATTGCTAGCAAAGATTAGATCATTGACGTAAACAAGAGTGATCAGAAGTTTTTCCTTGTCCATCTTCATGTAGAGATTGCTACCTGCCACTCCCTTTTTGAAACCTTCTTGTTGTAGAGAGTGATCCAACTTTGCATACCATGCTCTAGGGGCTTGTTTTAATCCATACAAGGCCTTTTTTAGTTTGCATACAGGGTCTTTTCCTTCAGCAAGATCAAATCCTTCTGGTTGCTCCATGTAAACTTCCTCCTTGAGATCTCCATTCAGGAATGTTGATTTTACATCCATTTGATAAACCTTGAATCCTTTTGAGCAAGTAAATATGCTAAAAACATTCTTATGGCTTCCATTCGAGCTACTGGTGCAAAGGTTTCTTCGAAGTCAATTCCTTCGATTTGCGAGTATCCTTTGCAGACAAGTTTGGCTTTATTTCTGATGATTTGTCCATCTTCATTCATATTGTTTAAGAATACCCATTTTGTTCCAATTATATTTTTGTCTTTTGGGCGAGGTACCAGTTCCCAAGTCTCATTTTTTTCGATTTGAGACATTTCATCTTCCATGGCCTTTAACCAATGAGGATCTTTGCTTGCTCGAGAAAAATTTTCAGGTTCTATTAAAGATAATAGAGCCACATCATCTTTTCTAGGGGTGCTTATCATCCTTCTTCGAGTTTGGATTCCTTCATCTATATTTCCGATGACCTGTTCTTCTGGATGATATCTTTGACAAACTTGATCTTGGAGGGAGTTTGTGAAGATTCATTTTGAGGTTCACTTTGAGGTTCTTCATTCTCCTCTTCTTTTTTAGGTTCTTCTTCTTCACTTTGTTCAAAGAAAGGCTCAACTTCATGATCTTCAATTCCTTTTTCTGGAAGGCCTTCATCAATCTTTACATCAATGCTTTCCACTATTCTTCGTAGACGATAGTTGTAACATTTGTAAGCTTTGCTCCTAGTGGAGTATCCAAGAATTATTCCTTCGTCAACTCTAGAATCAAATTTACCTCGTGAGTCATCATTTATTTTTATGAAACATTTGCTTCCAAAAACCCTGAAATATTTTACTGAAGCAGGTCTTCCTTTGCATAATTCATAAGGAGTCTTTTCATTATTTGGTCTTAGTTGAGTTCGATTTAAGGTATAAACTGCAGTGCCAACTGCTTCTCTCCAAAATTTTGGTTGCAAATCGGCTGCTAGTAGCATTGTCCTTGCCATTTCTTGAATGGTTCGATTCCTTCTTTCAACTACTCCATTTTGCTGGGGTATCCTAGCAGTAGAGAGTTCTCTTTCGATTCCATGCTCTTTACAGAATTCATCAAATTCTTTTGAGGTGAATTCTCCTCCTCTATCCGTTCTAAGACATTTAATCTTAGAATCTGTCTCATTCTCAATGAGAGCCTTAAGATTTTTAAAACATTCAAATGCTTCGGATTTATATTTTATGAAATATATCCACATCATTCTAGTATAGTCATCAGCGAATAGAGCAAAGTAACTTTCACCCTGAAGAGCTGGAGTTCTAGTTGACCCACACAAATCTGCATGAATGATTTCCAAAGGTTTTGTTGTTGAGAACTCCTTAGTTTTGTGGCTAGTTCTGGTTTGCTTTCCATGTTGGCATGGGCCACATACAACTTGATTTGGTTTGCACATTTCTGGAATATCCCTTATTGCATTAATTTTGCTGATGTTGACTAGGTTATCAAAACTTGTATGCCCCAATCGCTTGTGCCATAACCAACTTTCATCTGTTTGACTTAAGTAACATTTATCTTCTTGGATTCTACTGAGTATGTAAACATTATCTAGTGTTCTTACTCCTTTTGCCACAAGTTCTCCCGAGGATGAGTTTCTTATTTCACAGTTTTTGTACTAAAGACAACATTATGTCCTTGGTCACAAATCTGGCTAACACTTAAGAGATTGTGTTTGAGCTCTTCTGCCAGCAAGGTATTTTGAGCCTTTCCTAGTCCATTGACAAGGGTAGCAGTGCCTTTTCCAGTGATTTTAGCGGATCCACTTCCAAAAGATACATTTCCATTTTTCTTGTTCAATGAGATAAACTTCTTTTGGTCACCTGTCATATGTCTTGAGCATCCACTATCCACAAACCAATGATTTTCTTCACTATGAGCACATAGAGCTAGGCCACATTTATCAGTTTTGAGATTTATGTTTTTAGCTTTCTCCTTTTTGAAATGACAATTTTGTTCATTATGATCATAATTATCACATAATGAGCAAGACTGATCAAACTTAGCCAAGGGATCAAAAGAATTGTAAGTTTTGATTTGTCTTTGCTCTTTACGGCCATGTAGTTGGTTTGTTTGATTTTTCAATCTTGGTGCTTCATTCTTATGAGCCTTGCAATGTTTAGCTTGATGCCCAAAGTTTTTACAATTGTAACAATGCCCAAGAAAAATAGTTTGATACCTATTGTAGTATCCATAGCTTGAACCAACATTCTTCCTTGGAGTTGCTCTTTCTTCAATTCTTGGTTTTGAGATGGGACTTTGTTCCTGACAAGATGACTTTTCTTCTTTAGGATGGCGAGAGAGTACATCAGCATAACTTCTGGTATTATTCTTTGTACTTGATGATTCTCCTTTGAAACCAATTCCAGGCTCGTCGTGTTGAGGTTTTTGAGTATTAAGAATGTTGTCTAGAGCTAGAGAGCTTTGCCAACTCCTTTTGACTTGCTCTAATTCCTTTCTTAGAGATACTATTTCAGCTTCACGTTTTTCACAGATATCATCCTTCTCTTTTAACTTAATGTTCAAGAAGTCTTCCCTTCTTTTTGCTTCTTCTCTTTCTATTTTGAGAGAAATTATCTTCTTTTGTAGATTCTCATTTTCTTCAATGGCATTCATCAGCAAATTATCCATGTTTCTTTCATCTTCCAGTTCTGAGTCATCATCATTTGTAAATGCCATGAATAGCGTTTCTTTGCTTCCAACATAACCACTTTCCTCATCTGATTCATCATCTCTTTCTTTGTGATGACACATATTTTGGTTGATTTCTTTTTGATGACTACAAATTCATCTTCATCGGACTCATCTTGTTTGGAGAAGAAGTTATTCTTATTAAACCCTTTCTTTTTGTACATTATCCTTTTAGAGTCATTTTCATCATCACTATCATGTTTATGGGAACATTTTGCAGCGTAATGACCTATTCTTCCACAATTGAAACAAATAAGAGGGTACTTACCTTTTAGCTTCGATCCCCTTTTTAGTCTTTGTACAAATTGAGCTAATTCGTTTTCAGTATCAGATTCATCGCTGTTGTAATTCCATCCTTTTCCTTCTTTTGTAGATCTTGAGGCTTTGAAGGCTGCTTCTTTGAAATTTGGACTCCCTTTCCTCATCTCATAGGCAATGAGAATTCCATGGAGTTCATCCATCTTGAGAGTATCTATGGCACTTACTTTGGAGTCAAATCTGTTAGGAAGCGATCTCAGGATTTTTTGAACTATGGTGCTTTCTTCAATATTTTCTTCTAGTCTCTAAGAAAGTTAACCACTTCAACTACTCAAAGGAAATATGATGCAATATCTTCTTCATCATCCATTTTCAGACTCTCGAATTGTCTTCTATAGGTTTGAAGCTTTGCCTTCTTGACTTTGGAGTCACCATCATATAGAGAAACCAACTTATCCCATACTTCTTTGGCTGAGTCATAGTTCATGACTTTCGTAAATTCGGAATTGGTAATTCCACTAGTGATGGATTTTAAAGCTTTGGCATTAGCAATGTAGGCTCTTCTTTCATCTTGATCAGTTGGAAGATTGGCTAGAGCTTTGTACCCATCCAGAACAGAGTGCCATACTTCAGGACCAAGAGACATTAGATAGTAGGACATCCTCTTTTTCCAAAAACCAAAATTCGTTCCATCAAAGATAGGTAGTTTCCATGTTGCTTCCATGTTCTTCATTGTGCCTAAGAATCCTTCTTCCAGCTGTTAGGCTGATATTGAAGAAGCTGGCTCTGATACCAATTGTTGGAAATACTAAGAGGGGGGTGAATCAATATTTCTTTTCAATTGTTATTATAACCAGTTAGATTCTACACAAAAATTAGAGAAGTGAATAATTTTATTATAAAAGGAAGGATAATGATTTTTTTTAAATGAATAAGTACAATGATTGCCAAGCACCAACTTGGACTTAATGAGGCTCCGACCTCTAGGGCTTCGACCCTATCTTCTTCAAGGCACCAACCTTGTGTTTAGGGGCTCCTACCCCAAGGACACCAATCCCTTTTATCTTCTTTTGATAGAGAATGAGAATAGTACTTACTTGAATGTCCTTGACATATTCTTCACTGTACAATCAGCTCCAAAACTGCTTATGTTGACTTCACTGCTCAATCACCTTGCTATACGTGTTGACTTCAATTCCAAGATCACCTTGCTTCACTGTGTTGACAGTATTACTACACTGTTCAAGAGAGATTTCTTCACTGTTCAAGAAGGAAATATCACTGTTGTCTTTCACCATAAGTACACTAGCAAAATATAGTCGATTACACAAACTGTCCAGCATAATCAACAGTCCGAAATATTAGTGTCATAGATCCACCATAGTCAGCACCCTTAGTTTAACATAGATAGCACCCTGACTTGCTGTAATAAATCTGTAGTGAACTCTGAAATACAAAGAGAGTGTCTTGCTATCTTATGCACTGAAAGCTTCAGAAAAATACGAAGTTTGGACTGTCCAACAAAGAGTTCTGATCCAAGGGTTTATACACAGTCCAAAATTCTCCACAGTGAACAAGAATAGGCTCCCATAGACCAACAAAAATAGGAATAAAAACTTCAGTCCGAAGTTGTAAACTCAGTCCAGGAATATAGGGGGTAGACCTGAGTTAAGAATTGATGTATAGGCCCACGAGTCTGAGATATAGAGCCACAAATCCGAAGTACAGACCCTACCTTGTCGCTGTAATAACCCTATAATGAATGACGAGAGACAGTCCACCAATCCGAGCTATAGACTAAGTTATTTCGCTTCCTGTTCTTATGTTATTCTTCTTGAAAGTTCACGAGATGTGAACTGTTATCCTCTTCACTGTATTAGATGACCGAATTCTGTTTTTTTCACCGAAATTTCTTGACTGAGCCGAATGAATTTAACTTTATATTTATAGTGGTTTTTCATTTTTGAAAGGACGTTACTGTTGGGAAAAGGGGCCGACTTGTGTTCTTGAGCATAGGTCGGCTCAATGTCAAAAATATATTTTTCAACTTGAAAATTCAATATCTTACAAACTACTAGGAGTTTTGGGACAAATAAGGGCTCATTGGAAAGGCAAAATTATGCTCTAAAAGATGTTATAGGAATCATATTGAGAGGCTGCCTCTAAGGTAGTGAAAACACATTTTTTTTAACGTGACTAATTATTAATTAGTGCAGAAGGTGATGGACAGCAAGGGCTTCTTCATTGTCATATGTTACCAAGTGTTTTTAAGTGAGGTCTCCACTTGTTATGTCTTTCATCATCAAGTGATCTCCAATTCTTTCATTGTACATGTCATCATATATGTTATCATGTGTGCCGTCAATGTCACCTTGTCATCAAGATAGTGCAGCGATATGTCATTAACCATATGCAGCATGATCATCAAAAGGAGAGCTTCTTCATCAAGAGTATTCATTCATTCAACCTGTTGCCATCAATAACAACTTGGATTAACAATAGGTCTTCATGAATCACTGATGGCCCGACAATGGTGAGTCATGGGAGGCACGCAGTATCTTCTCCTTGAGATGAGAACCCCAGTCAAGAAGATCCTGTCCCTGAATTAAATAACCTCGTCCATCACTCTGTACCTGTCATCTGTGATCTGGCCATCGAGCACCTCACAAGCAAAACGGTCCTTGGAGTACTCTACTAGTAGTTGAGCCCTCCAGTCCGTATCGAGGCTCATCAAGGACAACACTGTCGGTCTACGTGATAGAGCATTGGCCACCACGTTGTTCTTCCCTTTGACATACTCAATGTCAAAGTCATAAGCCTGGATCTTACTGACCCACATCCGTTGCCTCTCTTGCAACTGCTTCTGCTCAAGGAAAAACCGAAGGCTGTTGTGGTCAGTGCTCACTCGAAACTTGTTGCCCACCAGGTCCTGCTAGAACTTGGCCAGTGCATGCATAATGGCCAGCATCTCCTAGTCGTATATAGGATACAACCTCTCATGTGGCAACAACTTCCTGCTCTCAAAAGCTATGGGGTGGCCCCCCTGCATCAAAACTACGCCCACTCCCTCTCTCAAAGCATCACACTCCAGAATGAAGGGTTGCATGAAATACAACAAAGCTAGCACTGGGCAGCTGCTCATAACCTCCTTGAGTTTGTCAAAGGCTCTCTGCATTGTATCAGTCCAACTGAATGCCCCCTTCTTGGTGAGGTCTGTGAGGGGTGCAACAAGCTGGGAAAATCCTTTGACAAACTTCTGGTAGTAGGTGAAAATGCCTACAAACCCTCGAAGTTCTGTCACATTCTTCGACTCCGATCATTCCCGGATGGCCTAAATCTTCTCCTTGTGGACTATCACTTCATCCACACCAATCATATGCCCCAAATAGAGCATCTCTGTCAACCCAAACTCGCACTTGGAGAGCTTAGCGTAGAAATGGTGCTCCTCCAAGATACGCAATACAGCCTCAATGTGTTGTAAGTGATCCTGCCAAGTGCGGCTATATATAAGGATATCATCGAAGAACACTAGCACGAACTTCCTCAACTGACCACGAAAGATGTGGTTCATACAAGGCTGGAAAGTGGCCGGTGTGTTGGCTAGCCCAAAGGGCATCACCAAAAACTCGAAATGGTCACAATGGCATCTGAAAGCAGTCTTGGGGACATCCTGGTCCCTCACTCGGATCTGATGGTATCTCGACCTTAGATCTATCTTGGAGAAGAATTTCGATCCCCTTAACTCATCCATCAACTCGTCAATCCGCGAAATGGGGTATCGGTTCTTCATCGTCTTTTTGTTGAGAGCCCGGTAGTCGATGCACATCCTCAGTGTGCCATTCTTCTTCTTCACCAATACAACAGAAGAAGCAAATGGGCTAGTACTGGGCAGGATGTGTCCCAGTGTTAGGAGCTCGTGAATGGCTCTCTCAATCTCATCCTTGTAGGCTTTGGGATGCTTATAGGGTGTGGTGATCACAGCGGCCTGAATACCTTGCTTCAGCTCAATGGTATTCTTGAACCCCCGATCCGGTGGCTGTCCTGGTGGTATATCCCCAAAAACCGTGGAATACCTGTCCAAAATCGACTGCACATCTGGGTGAACTGCCTGCCCTATGGCCCTTGCCTCTGAAATACGCAGCTCTACTGCCCACTCTATGTCTCCCTTCCGGAAGTTAGCCTCCATCCAGTGTGGTAAGACTGTTTGCGGAGGATATGTGTGCATGCCTCAGATCATCACATGCTTACCACTGTTCTTGTCCATCCACTCCATCTCCAAAGTCTCACAGTCTGTGATGACCTTCCCCAGCGTGATCAACCACTGCACTCCCAACACCACGTTGGTGTCTAGAATGTCGACCACAAAAAAATGATCTATCATAGTATAAGTCCCCATGGTCACTGCTAATGCCGGAACGTATCTAGCACATTGCATAGTTCTGGCACCTGGTACTAGTACTGAGAAGCCATCAAAGCTCTCTGTCTGTATGCCCCTCCTCTCTACCAACTGGGCATCAATAAAGTTGTGAGTGGCCCCACTATCGACTAAAATTGAAACACGACGTCCCTAAATGGTGACCCGGACACGCAGTGTCAAATACTTTAGAACCCCTCGCAAAGATGCAAGGACTCCTCATCTTTGTGCAAACGCTGTTCCTCCTGCTCCTGGGAGAGGAGGTGGTGGATGATCCCCTCTCTGCACTACAATGCTGGCCTCTCCCTCTATCTCCCCATAGGCATCTTCTTCTCCCTGACTGTCGGAGAAGACCTCTATGTAATGTGCCTTCCCTGCAGCACATCGATGACCCTGTGCCCATAGCTCATGGCATGTGAAGCATAGCTTCCTCCGTCTCAAGTCTCTCTAGGTATCATCATCCAAATGCCCCCGGCCTTGGTTCCCCTTCGACGGTGGAACTCTCGTGTCCTTCCCCTTTGGTTAGAATGCCAGTCTCTGGGGGAAAGGAGCTCTGGTCCTGGGCAAAGCGTCTTGCAAATCTCTGGTTCTCCTGGCTGCATCCTGAAGTGTAGCAGGCCTCATGGATCTGACTAGCCCACACAGAGGTTTTGCCAGCCCATCAATGAATATGTAAATCCTGCTAGTTGAGGACAAGTTAGGTACCATCACTGAAAGTCTCAAGAACTCGGAAATGTAAGTTTCCGGGTTCCCGGTCTGCTTGAGCTTGGCCAGCTTGACAAAATTCTCTTCCGAATCCCTCCGGTCAAACCGCTCCACCAATCTTCGTGTAAACTCCACATACGCTGTCACTGCTGAGTGACCCAGCGTGGCCATCCCATGGAACCACCAGTCATGGGCCTCTCCCTCTAGGTGCAGCGTTGCCACCTTGATGGCCTCTCCCTCTGCCATCTGATTAAGCTGAAAAAAAATGTCCAGTTTCTCCACCCAAGCTTTTGCTGAACATTTAGATGACCCGTCAAAAGTTGGCAAGAAAACCTGCCGATAGTATGTTGCAGCTCAACTCCTTGCGTGTACCCACCACCTCTGTTCTGGTTGCGGGATCTATTGTCCTTTTTGAGCTGGCAAAAGTCATGGAAAGTGAGAGCTTCACCAAACTCTCGCCCATAGGACTAATACTCTGCAAAATAGTCCCCCAAGTGAACCACCTCCGGCTCCTGGGGTCCTCCTGTCTTGTTGCTTGTAGTCAAGAATGTGAGCATCGTGGAACGTGGGGGAGTGTTTGGTACTACCTGTTGTGCTGTGATCTGCTCCTGTATGTGATGGGAAGTGCCGGATCCCTCATCGATGTGAAAACCCCTTGGGGTTTCACGCTGTCTGTTATCCGCAACAAACTTCTGACCCATCTCCTCTATCCTCCTTGAGAGCTCTTGCACAGATTTCAAGAGGAGATTCCCGAACTCCTTCCCATCATCTCTTTCTTCAGCCATAGGTTCTTCCTCCTTTGCGTCCACCACTGGAACACAGTCCCCTTCTCCAAATGTGGCCTCGAATCTCCGCACTCGGCTCTTGTAACGCTTTGTCTAGTAAGTGATGTATTCCTTTTCTCCGGGTGTCATAGAATGATCTGCTCCACAAGCTGAGCCAAGTCTATGAGCTCTGATACCACTGTAATATTCCAAATAGGAAATAAACAACAATATAAAGCAACATAAACAATAACTACAGCAAATAGAGAGACATCATGGAAACACTGCAAACATGGAGAAAAGCTGAGCCATTTTATTATAATCTGAAAGATGAAAATGTGTACAAAGGTGATCAGAATGATGGCACCTTGGCTTGCTTAAGGCAAGCTGAAAATACTCTCAGAATCCCATAGTGAATGGCTGCTCTCTGTATGACTGCATAATTCCCTGAATTGTTGCTGCTGCCGGAACTGCTGCCTCTTTCTGGAATGGAGCTGCTCTTTGGGGCTATTCCCCTACTCAGAAAAATATCAAACTCCGGATATGAGCTCTCCTCCAAAAACCTGGAAAAACCCAGGAAGGAATTCGGAATGGCTGACCCCGGAATTTGACCTCCTTGGGAAAATCACGCACTCCAGGTGAGTACGCTGGCCCTGAACTATCAAACTGCAACTGATGGCTTCCTCCTATTATCACTCTAATAATTCTCCAAAGTTATGAGATTTTTTAATTTTAGTTTTAAGAATATCAGAGGTAACCACAAACCTACTTTTAAGCCTTAGGATCTAGCCTTCCTAATGTTCAGAGAGGGCTCTCTCTATATGATTTAACTTTGTTGATTATATTTGATTTTAGGCTAGTTATATAGGGCAAATTGGTTTTGGGGTTTTGATTTTATTTGGTGGTGAAATTACTTACTTAGATGGATAGCTATAGATCTGTATCCCAATGGGCAAATGGAGTCAATGTGTCAAGCAGTCAGATCAGAATCAAGGTCTAAAGGTAAATGTTTACAGGGCAAGATAACAGAGTCATTTTAGATCTTTAAGGGTGATGGTGAAATGTTTCATTTGGGATAAAAGAGCAATTAAGGGTTCTTAAATCCGGATTAGGAGTGAAAAAGGTAGAGGTCAATCGAAATCAGGGAGCAATTAAGGGTTCCCTAATCTGGATATCAATAGAAAACATATAAATAATAATCAGTGAAAACAGAGTGCTTTTAACATGCTCTGAAATACAATTCCTGATTTATTATTTAGATTTAGAAACACATTTAAGCATAGATGAAAAACATAAGAAAATTGACAAGATAACAAGTGAAATACTTCACTGTAGTGGCCCAACACATGAATCATGTAATATGAAGCTTTATTTCTTGTGATCCAGTCTGCTGACTTGAAATTGATACAAAAACCCTTAGGTTTCATAATAGTATAGCTACATAAATGTTCAGCAATTTATCACCCTCAATACTTCAAATGATGAAGTATTTATACAAACACTTGTTCAAAATATCCTAGAATAAACATAGGAATTTTTTATGGAAAAATAAATATCTTCATGCAAAAAGATAGTAACAACTGCTTAACTGATTGCTAGCTATTCTATTTATTGAAATAAAATAGCTTGCTGTTTTGATGAAGGCAACAACTGGACACTGAGGTGTCCTTTATGCTGGAAGATTCATTTTTACTTCTGATTTTATCTTCAATCTTCCATCTAATACACTTTAATCTGATACTCTTTCATCCTAATACTCTTTGACCGCAGAAAACTGTTACTGCTGATGTAAAAACAACAAACTCTGTTTTTTACCTTTCCTACTCTGTTTTCACTGTAATCTGATCTTACAGTAGATCAGTTAACTTCTCCCAGAACTCAGCTTTTGGCAATTTTATCTTCATAAGCTTTCTGAAGTTTTCATCAGCTTCAGTGTATTTTGAAAATGTTGGTTTGTTCACAAATAGGTGTTTTACTTCATGCTGCAAGTAAAACAGATTTTCAAAATTCTTATATAATACTTTCCCTGTTGGGATTCCCTGCAAAGCTGATTTATTTATCTGTTATTTTGCAAATTCTCTCATCTTTTTGTCATAATCCTCCTGCTTCATTAATCTGCCATTGATTACTAGAGGATTTGGAAGGCCTTTTTGCCTTAAAATATCAAATTTGATCATAAATCTTGTGATTGCCATTTCCATGTTTTGGCACTTTTCCTCTAATTGTACCATCAAGTTCTTTTTTGATATTACCTTCCTTACTTCAAGGATGGTCTTTGTTCTATCTATAATTCCAATTTCATCCAGTTCTTGTTTATTTTTGGAATTGAGAAATTTGATAATTTCTAAGGCTTCTTCAGGTTTTTTACCTAGCTCCTCTTTTGTTTTCTGTGTTGCTTCTTTTGCTGTTTTCAATGAATCTTTCTGTTCATAGATTACCTGTATAGATGGCCAAGTATCATTGACTGCTTCAATGATATTGGACCATAATTGCTGCTTAACATGTGCCATAGGTTCCTTCAAAGTTAATTCTTTTTCCAACTTCTTGAGTTGTTCATTCAACCTATTGGCCTTTTGTTCTTCATTCTTGGCATTAATTTGTGCAAGTTTTTTGGCATCTTCAAGATTTTTAATCTTTTCTTTTAACCTGTTTATTTCATTTGTTTGGATAGACATGTCCTGCATTGCCTTTACCAATTGACTTGCCTCATCTGATTGTTGTGTTTTTGTTGTTGAAGATTCAGTGGTTGAGGTTGTTGATGAAGTCACTGGAACTGTTGTGGCCATTGGAACATTAGGAGCCAGTGCCTTTGCCAAAGTAGATGGTACTGCTGTTGTAACTATAGGAATCACAGTGGCAGGAATTTCCTGTGTTTTGTTTGCTTCTTTCTCTTGGACCAATTTGTCCATCTCAAGTTCCATTTCTTTAATCTGGGTTGTGAGCTGTAAAATGAGACTCATCATCTCATCTTTTTGATTAGAATCCTGTAAAACCTCCTTAGCTTGAGGATACTTAGTGGGAGGCAACTTAAATTGTTTCTTAAGTGCAGCAATATCAACATTTTTCTTTTTAATTAATTCCTCTACAACTTTTATATTCTGAGGATCATACCCTACCTCAATCACTAGCTCTTTTAAAGATTTGATTCTGGTATCCTTTGCATATGATGATGCCTTTTCTAGTTTGAGCTAATCTCTTACATTTATCAAAGTATTTTGAAGCTTCTGTGCACTCATGGCCTTGGTGGTCATGGTGGAGTAAATCATCTCTCCTGCCTGCTTGTGAAATTCTATTTGATCCAGAGGATGAATATCCTGCACTGGAACTTCAAAGTCAATCTTTTTATAATCAGAGAATGATTTAGGAGCTAAAACTGTGGGCTGTAAAACTGTCATCAACACCTTTTTGTTCTTGTAATCAAAGGCTGAAAGAAGCTTGTTCTGAATGCTAGGAGTCTGCTTTAAGTACTGAGAATATATTTCATTTTTTATTTCTTCATTTTTAGCTTTAATTTCTTTGTATTTTTCCTTGATGTCCATATCCTTTTCTTCTGCTTGCTTGGATGAAGACACTTCTATACTGTGTTGTTTTTAAATCAATTGCGTATTAGAAGTGGTTGGCTGCTATTCATTTTCAATCACTGTAGGAGACAGTGTCTTTTTCTGCAATCTCTGTGTCTATGACCCCTACTGTCTCCTTTTCGTTGCTAGCGGGATTAATTTTTGGCTTTTTGTTGTATCTGAGTTTGAATTTTGTCTCTGTAGTAGTCTCAGCTGTGTAAGACCCTTCTTCCCTGTTTCTTTTCATACTTCTGTCTTTTTGGGCTGGAGTCTGCAAAGTTTGACTAGTATCACTTTGCTTCTCAGCGTCTACCAGTGTATTCTCTAACCATTCAGCTTGGTTTAAGAATTTCTCAATATCAGGTTTCTTCTCATGTATGTATGGAGTCAATTTGCACTTGACTCTCATTTTGCCGATTATACCAGGGGGATCATAATACCAAAGAAAACTAGGACTGAACTTGTACTCTTGCAACTGCTTTTCTGCCTCTGGACCTGCTTCTCTGTGATTACAAATGAATGGGCCAACCTGGTTCTTTAGTTTGAATTGTGTCTTCTTCTTTGCAATAAAAAATTTTGCAGCGTCTGAATTCAAAATCTGCTTATATACTCTAAAGCAAATAACCTCATGGGGAGGTATTTTGGCAGTTTGTAAGGAATAAGGTTTGACCCATAGACTCTGATTTCAGTGCGGTTTTGGTATAAATACCAATCACCTATCCTGTTGTGTTCAGATAGTTGCAAAACTTTCTTGATTTCATTACTAATCTTGGGCTGCACATTGTTATTTAGAAAATTGACCAAGGGATGGATAAAAGAATCTGTGAACTTTGAATAAGTAAACTCATTTGACTCCTTCCTTATCAAGAAAATCCATAATATAACAGATTGTGGATTTCCCTCCACATCCAGCTTCTGAAGGCTTATAAGAATTTTTTCTGACTGAAAATAAAGGAACATGTGGAAAAGGAATGAAGAATACCTAAACACATCTTCAGAGGGCAATTTGACTAGTTGTTCATGGATGCTGTCAGCAATATATTGGGCAAAGTTAAAGATAACTGCAGGAGGCTGACCAGGCACAAATATGGACAAGAAACCAAGTACTGCTACATCAGCATGTTCATCAGTGAAATAGCCAAGGATAAAAGACAACATAAAAATAATGTGTCTAGTTCTTTCTGAGAATTTAGAAGAGGAATATGGAGGGTTGAGCTTGGGAATTTCCACATAGGATGGCATGAAGGTTTGAAAGCTCTGAAATCCCTTGGGAAAATCCAACTCCATGTAGAACTTTGTGAGTGCTTCAATATAAAGACACTTCATTAGGCTCAGGCTGTAACTGAAGCATCTGGTTTATAGATTCCACTGTGATGGTAAACAAAACTTCATTTTCAGTGTTCACAATGACTCTTTGATCAGGAGAATAGCATGATTAGCATAGTCTAATTGCTTTTGGGCATTGATGAGTATGGGGAACAACATATTTAGGCAAATTTGATTCCAAAATAAACACTTCATCAGCGTGATCTAAGGATTTCTCTTGGCTCCAGCAGTGGAGCTCAAGAAGGTTAAATTCAGTTACAGTATCAATGATTTTGAATTCTACATTTGCCAGGGGAATATGCTCTACATCTACAACAGGGGGTTGTAGAGAGTTGATCACAAGAGTGTTTTTGGATGCCATTGATTGGTTTGATTTATCAATTTTTAATACTTTTGACCTTTAAAACACTGATTTAGGCTTTTTAAAACACTTCTGTAAGTTTAAACAATTTACAGAAGGTTTTTTAGATATGACAGGTGTTTTATCTTTGTCTGCAAAGGGATACTTCTGATCAATTATCTCAAGTTGTAAATTCTGTATCAAAAGAACAATTTCTTGACCTTATAGCCTCAACAAAAGATATCAAGGGTTTATAGTGGACTTTTCTGTAGTAAAACAATCTTAGAACATCAAATTTTATGCAGAAGAGTTCCTGAGTACTGTAGGAAAGGTTTTGAAGGTCTCAGATGGCTTTCTCAGGTCTGTAGATGGCTAAACTTACTCAAAGTTTGTTCTAAGACAGGTCAAGGCTTTAAAAACTGTGGAAAATACTCAGGGTTTACAGAAACAATGAATTTATGAGGGAATAGGGGTTTCTTTTAGATATACAGGCTCCTACTGATTCAATTAACTGTAAAACTCTTTTAGAATGATGAATGAGTCTTTTCTCTTTGAAGAATACCTGTAAAACTCAGAATTTTGTTGTGAAGAAGGGTTTTTGGGGTTGGAAAGCTTTCAGAAGCTTTTTCTGATCTTTATATGCACTCTGATGGCTATTGCAGTGATTGTAATAGTCGAATTCGGTGATTTCTGTTTGTTTTTGGGCTAAAACAGAGTCGACAGTGGCCTAATCTCGGTCTGGAATGGTCTTCTGCGAAGAAAATGGTAACAGAAAGATAAAACAATGCTTTTGGGTGGTTTATAAGCAGTTTCAGTGAACATTGATCACATTAAACGCAGGTCAATTCAAAATAGAAAGGTGGTTTAGGTGCGAGGGAGGGAAAACAGTTAGGTGGTTTTTGCACGGTAAAAAAGTGGTAAGTGGGATTAGATCAGTCGATGCGATCGAATATAAATCAGACGCGTGGAGTTGAGAGAAACCTTGAAAACAACTTTTTTCGCAAAGTTCGGGTTTGTTTATCGATCGCACAATGAAATGTGCGATGGGGGATCTCCATCATTGGATCTGGGAGATGGGGAGCGAACGGTGTGGATTATGCGATGAAGTAGCGGGGCGGAATGGCGTGGGGCCCGGGATATGTATGTGGTGGGATGTGTAAAATGTATTTAAATGTAAGGTTTTAATACACAGTTTGGAGTATTTTATGATAGGCGAGTTAATGTTTTATGTAACCAATGTAATGTTTATAAATGTAAATTTAGCATTAGCGGGGTTATTATATTGTGATAATAGTTTTAACCTATGGGATGGAGTGGGAATATATAACACGTGGGTGAAATGAACCATAGATTAAAATTATAAGATGGGTTTGGGATATATTACATAAAGGAATTAATATAATACAGTGTTTTAAAAGGTGAATATAGGAGTTAATACATAAATTAATGTGTTAATAATGAAATGTGATGAGGGAGAAAAATGCATTATGCCTTAGTGTAAAACATCATATAGGGATGAATTTTATTCTTATGGATCTCCACATAATAATTTTGTATTTACACTTAGGATAAGTATATTTTTGGGTATTTTTTGGGTAAAAAGGGGAATTAGTCAAAGGGGATTTTTTGCCAGTGAAACTGAATGATAATGGGAGAAAAGGGAAAAATGAAGATGGAAGAAGTGGAATATTTTTACAATGGGATGATTTTTGAAAGAAGTTAGTGAATTAATGACCAATTTCTGCTTATCCATGACTTGTAAAAACTGCTTCTGCCTACCCATATGCTACCCTAACATTTTTTCTTCATTTACCTGGGTGCATTTGAGCTTGCAAGCCCTTGTTCATTTTTCTTTTAAAACAACAAACTAACTAATTCTATTCTTATTTCTTCCAAGGACCCGGATTAAGCTGTTGAGCTCCTTATTTATTCTCTACCTAACTACTGATCTGCCAAAATTAAACTATTTGGCTAGATCTTTATTCTCTATCTAATAACATGAAATTTGAAGCATGAGAGGTTAATATTAAGTTGTTTAACCTTCATGGATTGTGGCATTGTAACAAGCTTCACACAATCTTTATTTTGCAGACAAGTAAATAGTAGTGGCATTTGGATTTGCATCACTTTCATGTTTTATTTTATCTTTTTTTATTTGGAGTCCATTTTCTATTCTTTTTTATCTTTTTTCCTTCAAGTCCTTTGATTTTTCTTTTGAGACTTTTACCTTCTTTACATTTTTTATTTTTATTTTTCTAATATGGGAAAACAATTTGCAGAAAGCAATGTATGTACATATTACAGCACTCATCAAAGTCAATTCAAAAATTATGAATCCTATTATTATAGGACCCTAACACCTCCCACTGCAAAAGATGATTTGTGAAGGGTTGGTACCTAAGTCACCTGATACAGGGATACAGGGATTGAGAATCAAATTCGAGATACGGTGACCCCCGGAACAAGACATTTCCGGGATACGATACGTTATATATATATATATATATACACTTCCGGGATACGATACGTTTTATATATATATATATATATATATATATATATATATATATTAAAAATTAGATATTTTTTACACAAATTCATTGATTCAAACATAGATTTAAGATCTTAGATACTCATACATGATACATTGAAATTTGATACATTGATACATCATACAATTGTCAAATTTACTCAAAAAGACAAGATAGTAAGATACTGTAGTTTTCTCATTAAGTCATCAGAATCAAAATGTGTTACATAAGTACACTGCCAATGGCAAATAGAAATAGAAAATACAAAAAAACTACAGTCTCCAAGACTACAGGCCTGAAGCCTCAATGAGTCAAAGTCAATGAGTCATCAATCCTCATCATCATAATTAACATCACTGTCCTCATCCCGATCATCATGCTCACCACTGCTCTCCTCTGGCTCTAATGCATCCTCCTCCTCTATCATCTCTGCATCTGCTGGTGTGGAGGATGATGCGAACACTAACAGCAAACTAAGTGCAAAATATAGAGGGACAGTGCACTAACTGGATGCTCGAATCTCTTTGAAAAAACTCCCTTTCTCCTTGTTAACCCTTTCTTCTTGCAAACCCTTGCTCCTTGCTCACTTCACAAACACAAATCGGTGAGAAAGAATGAGCGAAATTGTTGTTTTATAACCCAAAATCGCACTTTTTAGACACAACGAATCCGACTGTATCGAGTACGAATCTTGGAGTATCGTATCTGATATGCCGGATTCGGGATTCGAGGGCCCTGGGAGACGAATCCGGTTTCTTAGGTTTGTACCTTCATACTACTCTCGGGCTGAAATCTCTGATCTCCGTTCTTTCTCGGTGTTGCCTCCTCCCAAGACTGCATAATCCCTGAGTGTGACTGCGTTCCCTTATGGACTGCGTGCTCCTGGCTGAAAGGTGTTGGATGATCTGCTCTGAAAATCAATGGTGGATCTCCTCACCTATGCGGGCACTCGAAGTCCCCCGAGGCTGAGGTTGAGATCTCCGCTTGGAGACACCCGCGTGTTGAACAACACTTGCAAACTTCGCTAAACAGCGTAAGCGTGCTCAATGTCTAATAGACAGAAAATCATAAGATGCATAATAGAATGACTGAATGGTTGGCCTCTCCCTCCTTTTATGCTTGAGAGCCTGGCTCTCCCTTGGGTCCCACTCAACTGCGTTGTCCCTTCGTGGCCACGCTGTCCCCACTAGACTGCGTTGTCCTGGCCCACGCTATCCCTCTCCCTGCGCTGTCACTTGGCTCTCCTGGGCCCCATGTTGAAATCTGAATTTATCTAAGTGACTTTAGGGAGTTATTTTTCTCCTATGTTTGGGTTATGGGTCCCATCACCCCCTTTATTTCCTGACTAAACATTAGAAAAGGAAAAATCTGAGCAAAATTAATATTGCCAATTAGTTGCTGCTAATTAGGAATATTACATATATGCAGTTCAAGAAGTAAGCAAGGAGAAAGGATCATCCTTAGAATAATATCCGGTGTTATCTGAATTTTCAGATGTTTTTCCAAAGCAACTACCAGGATTACCTCCTAAAAGAGAGCTAGATCTCACAATAGAATTAAAACCTGGTACAGAATCAATTTCTAAAACGCCTTACAAAATGATAGCTCCTGAACTTCAAGAATTACAAATTCAGTTGAAGGAACTATTGGATATAGGACACATTCGACCCAATATTTCACCTTGGGGTGCTATTGTAATCTTTGTCAAGAAGAACGATGGTTTCTTGCGATTCTGTATAGACTATCGAGATTTCAATCGAGCTACAGTAAAGAATAGGTATCCAATGCCTCGAATTGATGACTCTTTGACCAAAGGAAAGGAGCTATAGTCTTTTCAAAGATCGATCTGTGGTTATGTTATCATCAACTAAAAATTAAGGAAAGCAATATTTCTAAAACAACATTCCAAACTCGTTTCAGGAATTATGAATTCATTGTGGTACCATTTGGATTGACTAATGCTCCAATAGTATTCATGAACCTTATGAACAACGTTTTCCGAAAATATCTCGATCAATTTGTACAAGTCTTCTTAGATGATATTCTCATCTACTCTAAGAATGAGAAAGAACATGAAGAACATCTACGGATAGTATTATCTTGCCTCAGGGAACACCAATTATATGGAAAGTTATCCAAGTGTTCTTTCTTTCAAAAGGAGATTCATTACTTGGGTCATATTATATCTGGTGAAGGGATCTCAGTAGATTCTGAAAAGGTGAAAGCAATCATGGAATGGTCGATACCAAAGAATGCACAAGAAGTGCAAAGCTTTATGAGTTTAGCAGGCTACTGTCAAAGGTTTGTAGAAGGATTCTCCAAAATTGCGAAACCTATCACAACCCTCCAACGTAAAGTTGTTAGGTATGAATGGACTGAGGAATATCATAGAGCATTCTCCGAACTTAAAATGTTCTTGACCAGTGCACCAATCTTGCGAGTACTTGATATGAACAAAGATTTTACTGTGTGTACGGATGCATCTAAGCAGGGATTAGGTATAGTATTAATGCAAGATGGAGGCATAATAGCATATGCTTCAAGAAAATTAAAGCCTTATGAAAAACTCTATTCCACGCGATTTCGAGTTAGCCATAGTGGTGCTAGCTTTAAAGATATGGAGACACTACTTGGTAGGGAGAAACTTTATGCTCAAAAGCGACAATCAAACTCTACAATATTTGTTTACCCAACGAGACTTGAATGCTAGACAAAAACGATGGAGTGAATTCTTAAGGGAGCATGACTTTAGTATTTCATACCTAAAAGGGAAAGAGAATGTAGTCGCTCACGCTGTAAGTAGAAGGCCAATGATCTTTTCCCTCATACTTATCAAGGTAGACCTAAGGAAACGAGTACTATAACATCTCGTAAGAGATAGTTGGTACTTCAAAGTGAGGTCCGGGCTTGATAGTAACCCTTCAAAGGAATCTAAATTTGAAGGATATGAGTTAGAAGATGGTGGAATTTTATGATTTCATAAAAGAATGTACATACCAGATAGTGGGGATCTCCGAAACACCATCCCGAAGGAAGCCCACAGGGTAGTGTATTGTGCACATCCTGTTAAAGAAAATGTATGCCAATGCAAAGAAACTTTTCTTCTGGGCAAGCATGAAATGTGACATTGTCCAATTCGTTGCAAAATTCCTTGAATGTCAACAAGGCTGACCATTGTCACCCAGCGAGTCTCCTACAACCTCACGACATTCCTATTACCAAATGGGAAATAATTTCTATGGATTTTATCATTGGGCTACTACTTACGCCACAAAAGCATAATGCCATTTTGGTTGTGGTGGATAAATTAACGAAAAACACCCACTTTATTCCCGTAAGAGACACTTCAAAGTTGCTGACGTAGCCCGGGTATTTATAAATGAAATTATCAGATTTCATGGAGTACCTAAGAAGATCATATCAGATAGCGACTCACAATTCACTTCAAGATTCTAGACTTGTATGCAATTAGTCCGAGGAACTCAATTAAGCTTAATACAACTTATCATCCTGAGACTGATGGGAAAACAGAAAGGGTAAACCAAGTACTAGAAGATATGCTAAGAATGTATGTTATGGATCAACAATCGCACTAGGAAAAGTATTTACCCTTAGTTGAATTCACATACAATAATAGTTATTACAGTTCAATTGGGATGCTGCCATTTGAAGCATTATACAGAAGACCCTGCAGAACATCGTTGAGTTGGGACAGGTTGGAAGACTGGGTAATAGTGGGGTCAGAATTAATTCAAGAGATGGAGGAACAAGTAAAGAAAATTAGGCAACGATTGAAAAAGGCACAGGATAGACAAAAACGTTATGATGATGCTCACAGGACAAATAGAAACTATGAAGTAGGAGATCAGGTTTTCGTCCACATCAGGCAAACAAAAGTACCATACAATTTGGAAAGGGGACAAAATTATCACCTTGATTTATTGGGCCGTTCAAAGTTCTAGAAAAAGTTGGACTTGTCCCCTATCATCTTGCAATGCATAAAATTCATAATGTATTTCATGTATCTGTCTTACGTCACTATATAGCTGACAAATCTCATAATCTTCAATGGAAGGAACTGCAGGTATCGGACGAGGGAACCATTATGGTCGAACCATTACGTATACTGGAACATAGGATTCGACAATTCAGAAACCGTTTGGTAGACCAAGTTAAGTTCCAATGGGACAAGTACAACCTTGGATCAACGACTTGGGAAGATACAGAGACCATCAAAGATACTCCAACTTGTGCAAATTTTGAGGAACTGAAAACCTTATTTTGTATATAACTATTCTATTTTGGATACTTAAGACTATCATTTTGAAATATCACATGTAAAAATGAACTTTCTTTTGCTGGTCCATGGATACCCATAAAATACGATGTTTTCTTAACTCCACTGATACATGATATATGTTATTATGCTTAACTCAGTTGGTACATTGATACCAATATGAAATATGTTAACATTGTTGGAATATGAATATCAACATGAAGTTTAGTATTTGATTAACCTTGCTACGAAATATAAATCATGCATTAAGATTTGAATAAAGATATTTTTAATTATGTTTCATTTTTGCATATCAGCATGATTGATGAGACAAAAATAAAAGAATGACTACATTTTGATATGAAAGCCAATTTATTGATATATGGGTTGAATATGGCCAAGTATGTTATGCCATAGATAACAATATGTATGAATTATACAAGAATTGTTATCTGAACACAAATTGTTTTGAATACATTGATACATATGTTATAATGTATGGACAAGTGTTTAAATTGCAGATAACATCGTTACCAAATCAATCACGTGATGACAAAATTCCAAGAATAGTTGAGATTCAATGAGATTCCATGATAGGGTGTTAACCCTAGTCTTACTAGGAGGGGTGGAGGTACTGCCCACCGTTTATCCTCCAAAACCTAGAGTCATGGGAGAACTATGCGAGTCACGCTCCCTTAGACGTGTGATGATGACTACCGGATGTCTACTGGAAAATCAGGTCGATATAATCGACATTGACACCCTTAAGGTTTATGAATGGTTAGGTCAGTAAAATTGACGCCATTTCATATTCCTGTAGAGGATGGATATGATGGGAGCAGTAGATATTAGGAAGGATAGGATGATTCTAGAATAGCTTGGGAATTCGGCTGAGGCAGAACATAACAATTAAATTTATAAATCTATAAATATTCAAACATAAATTCAATCTTGAAGTGCAATCCTTACACAATCACACTAATCACTAAAGAAATTACTAATATATTATATAAACTCTAACTTCGGGACGAAGTTTTCTGAAGGGAGGAAGTATGTAATGCCCCATTCTGACTTATATATATAAAAAAATGTATTAGCATGTATACGATGTATGCATATGAGAGCTTCATATGCATACATCACATGTTTTACACTTGTATACTTGTTAAATAAATGTTGAAAGATGTTCAAATACCTAAATTATTAGGACATGAAGTATTATCGAAAATTCGACACTCTTAAAAGAATATATTACAAGGTTTCTGTAATTATACAATTATTAATTAAAATTAACACTTCTATATACTCTTAATATAAAAGTATTCATTTTTCTAACATAAATATCATAATTAAGATAATTTGAGTTATAATTATTTATTTAACATACTTGATTACATACATATGTATAAGATATAATTTCAATTATGTTTAAATAAAATATAATTAAAATTAAACAAATAAGCTATTCTATATAGCAAACTTATGCTCTACGCAATCTAACATTAAGGTTCCACGTACTACAAAAGATGACTAAGTAATTACATGATAAGAGGAAGGCGGTGACCGCCTAACCTAACATATATATACTTGCACCCATAACCAACGGGAGGGGAGAGGAATTTTTACACAGGAATTTTTACATAGTCCGGAGGAAAACTTGATTGTTTTTGGACGAAGCCTAGATTGTTCTTGGAATTTTGGGCGCAGGGGCCAGACGAGATTTGTCTTCTGGATCTAGGGACCGTACTAGTAGACCCCAGATTGGTTAGGAGGTAAAGATTGGTTTGGTAGTTCCACATTAGTTGCATCCGCGGGAAAAGCCATAGTCCAAAACATCTCTAACTCATTCCAGGTATTATTCTGTGATTTAATTTTTTGTCTGTTTAAAATTTCATATTAAGTCTTTACAAATTAAGAATTTTACTTCAATCTGTTATTAAATTACAGTAAAAGAATTTTTGGGCACCACATGACCTACATGGGAAATCCTGATTTTTGTTGCATAGTCCTGCCTCTCGACACCCTATACATCACTCCCCTCCTCTCATTTTAACCTCATTTATCACCTTTCCCATTCCGGTCCACATTTGTCCACTGGGTCCATAAGGGGTTAGCCTCCCCCTTCCCTTGTCTACAACTTGGGTCGGGCTTGGAACGATGCCCTAGAGGTTGATGCGGCTAAAAATAAAAGAAAAAGGCATAATTTGGCCATTCTCAACAGGAAATGTACCACAAAATGCAAAAGATGGTCAGGTCATATAAATTTAGCAAATGGGTAAAAGCCAAACATGAGCTCTACCCTTTATCTATGGCCATAACCCTGGTTCCTATGGGCCCTAGATGAGCCCTCTCTACCTAGATGAGCCCTCTCTACATTAAGGAACCCATGATTGTTCCAACCCATGGTGGGAAATTAACTGCCCCACCTTAAAGGGGGTCTACTGTTGTATCCTACACATCATGCTCTCATTCCCTGGAGTCTCAAGCAGTTATGAAAGAAAAATAAATCAAAGGCAAAGGGCATATGAAGAAGGGTGGAAAAACGAAGGCTAGGGTAACTCATGTACCACAATTTCTCCCTCCTACATTCATATACTCAAGTGTGGGCTTCCCTTATTTTAGCTACTCTTGTACCATGGCATGTGGCCTAGAGCTTCCCCTTCTTGCCCCTCTCTATTCCACCATCATATCACATGCCACCTACCACTTGATGGATGTACCATGGACATGTCATCCCCTTTAGAGGCTAAAACCACTTTACAAAGTCCTTGGTTAACTCTTTTATTGAGCTTGGAGAAACTTGTACATGTTGAAGCCCACTATGGAAGGGCATGTCACTATGAAGTACCAACTTATTTTCCATGGTTTGTAAACTCTTTTACTTGATTAATTTGATGATTTGTTGTACTGGAAGGCAAGGGGACACATTGGATTTTATACAGGATTGCAGGTGCGTCTCCATTTGGGGTTTGGTCTCCCTATACAGGGCCCAAGCACTCCAAAAGGTCACATTCGCACTTGTAGGGTGAGTGTTGTGAGCCATGGGCCTCCACCATGGCAGAGAGAACTTAATGGATCCCCAACACCATTCATTGATTAATCGTGTTCCAACTTTGGATGAGGATGATGCACCTTGATCACCACGCTTAAAAAACTTCACAATTGTACCACACACTTGGCAGATGTTCCAAGGCCCAGATGAGGATGTGTCTCTCCATTGGAGACAAAGGGAGATCTTATGTTATCATTCTAGCCCTTACAAATGGTTTACAAGCATTGTCGATCCACTTGGAGACCCATGATGATGTCATTGTGTCCCCACACCCACTTGGGGACACCACATGTGACTTGCTTAAATATCAAGAGGCCAACCCCTTGATCACTGTGTTTGGAGCCTATTCTCTCAACTTGGCACACTTTGGACTCCACTAAGTCTTCTCAATGGCCCAACGACTCCTCATGTGTACTATTTTGCTCTCTTGAGAGACCTATCTTTCTATTTTTGGAGCTATCTTGGTGGGCTTGTCACTGAGGCATATATTATTGTACATTATTTTATTATTTGGGTCTAAAGTAGGAAAATTGAGCCATTTGAATCCCCTATTGGATTGTATAAATAGATGAGAGGATTATTCGTTTCTCTCATCATCACTTGGATTGGATTAGTACCTCTTGAGAGATTTTCACACTTGCTTTCTTGGACGAAATTTTTGGAGTTTCTTGATGCACTATGATGTTTGGATTTTCGCTATTGTCTTTGGAGCTTCTTGCTATGCGAAGTTGGTGAATGGATATACTATTTCTCTCTCTTGTAAGTGAAATTTAATGTTATTCTTGTTATCTTACTTGTTTAATGCATGATATTGTTATCTTTCTTATTGTATTGGCCAAAATAATGTGAAATTCTCCTTTAAGCCTTGAATAAATGATATATTGCATGCATTACTCCTTGAGGGAAAGGGTGAATGTTCCTAGAGGCACTTGTTGACCACTGGAGTGGCACCTGATGATAATGAGAAGACTCCATGCCCAAAGATGAACCAGAAGACATTTGTACCATCAGATATTATCAAATATCATCAATTCAATAGAGTTTTTGAACTCTACTTCTATTTCTCATCATCTTTCTCTTGTACCCAGATTCCATGCCCTACGAGGAATTGTAATAAGTGATGCTAGTAATGATGAATTTGAGTCAGTTTTGAGTCTGTAATAGACCTAGGATGTTGGGACTCAATCAACAAGCGAGTACACCTTGGAGTGTTTTTTTTACTTAGTTAATTATTCCTTCTTTTTAGCGGCGAATAATTTTCTAGGTTTTTTCACTCATTCCATTACCCCAAAGACGGGGTGACGGCTTGAAGGTTGAGCCCCTAATGCATCTTAGTGTCTAGAGTCAATGTATATTACCATACTAGATCACACACAAAATTTCGTGGAATTTGTTTAGGTCTAGGTAGTGATTTTTTTAATTTTTTAGATTTCCAACATGTCAAAAATTGCAAAAAAAATTGTAATTGGATTGAAATAAGTGTTGTCTAAAGAATTTGTATGGGGTACGAGTAATCAAAATTACACCTCTCACCCTCAACTTTCTATTATGACATACTTTGAGGGGTTAATAATAAATTTTGGACCCTCAAAACTCACATTTCCTAAGTTTAGTGGAAATTGTGGCATTTAATTAGGCTAGAATTAAATAAAATAGAGAGAAATAAATTATTCCATGTGACAAAATGACTTGGAAATTATTCTAAGTCAAAGAGTTGAGTCAATGAACATGTGGAAGATGACTGAGCACTCTGCATCATTAATTCAAATCGAATTTTCCAGAGCTAAAGCGGTAGTTACGCAAGGAAAATCGAATTTATTAAAGGCAGCTGAGCATAAAAGGAATATTCTCCAGAATCAGTTCACTGAAGACCAAGTGGGGACCTCTTCTCACGAGCTATCTGGAGTACAACAACACTCAACACTTCACTCAGAGGATTTACACTATTCCTTGAGCTTAAACTGCGCAGTCACTCAGAGGAAACACACAATTATTAGGGACCTACGCACAAGATCACTGGGGTCATCTACAGGTACAGTTTCAGTTGATTCGAGTTTGCAGTGGTGGACTTGGTGTAGCACGATACTTCGTCTGGCTTATGGATGAGTTCACTGGATCATATGGGAATCTGATTTCCCTGGGTGTGAACAAAGAAATTCGATTTTTCTCTGGGTAGCTCAATCTTCTCCATATGGAATTTGGCTTAACTTTACTTGGGATTTGCTCCAAGTTCACTTTTCACATGCATTCGTCCTTGGGAATTGCTCCCGAATCTCTATATAAAAAAGTTGTGGGCTATTGTATTGTATCATGTTATGAGCTATTGGGCTTGAGGAAAATCTGTCATTTTTGCATATCAATAAAATCAAGACTTTGGGGCTATTTAGCGGATGTTCTCTTGGTGTTATGAGGTGATTTTTTTCCATACTATTGCTATTGTGTTTGAATTCGTTTACATGTTTGATCAGTATTAGTTTATATTTTCCATCTAGCTTGGATTGATATATGCAAGCTATCTTGCATGCATGACTGATTTAGATTAGTATTCTAGAAATAATCTTGCCATGTCATTTTCGGAGGAATGTTTGGTTTATCTTATTCATTATGATGCTCTAATCTTTTTGCAAACTGATATTTGTTCAAGTGTGTAGGGAAGATCTATTTGTATTGTGTGCAGGAAATCCATCCGTGTGTGGGAAAAGTCTCACATAGACCAACTCACTCCTACTAGATTCATAGTGATCCAAGACTTAGCTATTTTGAACCCCAAGTTTTTCATCAAAGGAAGACCAAGAGAGAGTTTTGTCGCTCTCTAGCTACTTGATCAACGACTTCAAATTTTAAAATCTAAAAATTTCCTTTTGTAGAGCGTTTTAAAGTAATATTTGCTACTTCAAGAGTATTTTCTAGACTAGGAAAGAATGGGGGTTCGCTCCCATTTCTTGGGCTAGTGTCTTTGTATATTAATTTGTACTTTAAATCTTGTTTATTTCGATCTAACGTTTGATTTTCTTTAGCAGCCCACAAGCTTGAGCATGAACAACAAAGAGCTTGAAGAAAATATGGCGAAAAAATATTGATCCTTCTTGCATGCAAAGCCTTCCATTACCTCAAAATCAAATTTTAGAGAGGCCGTAAGCACCTTTAGCACAGCAACGACATGATCTTTGCTATGGGCCTTGGAGCCTTGTAAAATTTATGTTTTGAAGGTTTTCCCCATCAGTTTTTGTTGTCATCTTTGAGGAAGAGATGTAGCTTTTCCCAAGCTCTATTTTCGTAAAAAGATCTCTTTTTGGGCATCCTTCTTAGAAACTCTTCTTCTCATTTGTAATCACTAATAAAATAACCTTTTTGCTTGAGGGAGCTTGAGATATTTTTCCCATGTTATCCCCCTTCCTTGGTTGAAGAAGAAGGAAATTCTTAGGTGGATTGATTCATTTTCTGATTTTCATTTCATGTATGCTAAAGAATTAACAACTAATGCACTCTACATCCATTTAACTAAATTTTGGGTTTAATTAAACTTACATGCATGAGCTCCAAAGGCTGCAAACTTGAGAAAATCTCTTTTCATGTGTGTGAGAAATTCACATGGTTGGCAAGTTTCAATTAAGTTAACATTTATGCTTCACTATTTAGTCCATGCATGTTATACATTTTGAGGAACCATTGAAGCATTTTTTAATGAGAACTTATTTCATTCCACTTGCCATTTAATGCTACAACACACATAAGTCTATTTGTCTCTCAAAGTTTCCTTCATTATTGCATGTAAGCGCTATCTCATCTCTTGTGGAACATCACATGTATCATTTAATTGAAATTAATCAACATCAATTTCATACAAACACTCATTAAAACTTTACCTCCAACACAAGTTAGTTGTATAGACATCTAGGGACCCTCTACTCCCCTATTGACTCCTCACTGTGAGATCCACATGATTTGGGCGAGGGTGAGGTCTGGGGATTGAAGAGTTGATTTGAAATATTTGTTGTAGAGATAGTTAACTAAAATTAACCAAGAACACTCTTTATCACATTTCCTTTTACTTGCCTTTTGATGGTTGTTGATCTCATGCAAATAGTGTGATGATTACTTTCTATATCTGCGAAGTTTAATTTCATCTTCAACATCTAAATTTTTTATTGTTTATAACTATGACAAAATATGTTTAAATGGTTAACTTGTAATCATTTTTATTCTGCAAATATCTTGTGTTGACATCTTTTGTTTGCATTTCAGGATTATTGTGTTCTCATCTCTTTGAACATTATTCTTGAGCTCGTTATTTAAGGCACTGGTTGAATAGTTTGATATTATTATTTCAAAGATGCTCATAAAATGCTCATAAATCTTTAAAAGTAATCCAATTTCATTCTAACAATTCTCCTAAAAAATCAAAATCTTTAACTTAGTTTTTCTATTAGGGACCACTGCCCATAGCTAACTTAGGAGATAGCTTAAACAGAGAGAGTCCGAAGTAGGTGACAACCCTTTCTTTGAATTCCTTGCCACCAACCACACCTTGTGGGGTTTGTTATCGCTTGCCGCCTACACCTACCTACAGTTAGTGGGAAAAGCCTTCAACCCCACAAGTGTGGTTGGTGGCAAGGAATTCAGAGAAGGGGCTGTCACCTATTCCCAACTCTCTCCGTTTAAGCTATCTCCTAGGTTAGCTAAGGGGGGTGGTCCCTAAAGGAAAACTAAGTTAAGGATGTGAGATTTCTAGGAGAATTGATTAGAAAGAATTACTTATCAAAGATGACTCGATTCCAATATGTAAACAAGCATATGAGCAATATTCAATGACGTGTTCCAAATATAGACCAGTGCTTTAAAGTAGATGACAAATGCTTGCTCAAAAATGAAATTCAAGATATAATGCCAATAATCCCACAAAAGAAGTGTTATACCAAGATCACAATATGCAATTAAATTTGCAACACCAAATAAGGGTATTTGCCAATGAAACGAGATATATCAATCATCCATAAGCATAATGATCATATGCAATGAAGTTGTATGTAGAAGCAAATTTCCAAGTACCATAGAATTAAACTTGTTGCGAAATTTAAGGAATTAAAATGCTTGCATCCAAAGTGCTTCTTGAGATAATATTTGCATGTGAATCTTTAAACCATCAAGATAGCAAAAAATTTGAGAACTTTGTAAGTAAATGTGATGAGATAGTGCTCTTGGTTTATTTTATTAATTAGTTCTAAAGCAAGGTTACAATTGAACTCTAATCCTCAGACCTCACCCTCGCCCAAATATTTGGATCTCACAGTGAGGAGTCCATAGAGGTAGAGGGTCCCTAAAACGTCTATTCAACTAACTTAAGTTGGAGGTAAATTTTAGAGATGCAAGTCTGGTATGAAAAGTGAAATGCCTAAATGATATGAAAGTGAGTTTGTAAGTGCTATATAAAAGATGGAGATGATTCAATTAAATATGCTTCATAGTTAGAACAATAACTCAAGTTGCCATAAATTGAAAGTGTTATGCTTCTTTACTTGTAGTATATTGTGAAACTTATCCAAATGAGAAATAGATCACAAAACATAAGTAAGTGATGGCAAATGAGATTGCAAACTAGGAAATTTAAAAGACTATGTGATCTAAGCAATTAATGAAATGAAAATATGAGTTACTCACATGCAACTAAATTAGATTAGCAAATGAAATGATGAATGCAAGTGATTTAGTTGAGAAAAAAAAAAAAAAGGTTAACCACTCAAGAGGATTTACTCCCTCTAAATGAGTAGGTGAGATACCATGGAAAAAACTTCCCAAGCTCCCTCAAGAAAAGTCAACTCTTTATTAATGAAAGTGAGGCCCTCTTATAGAAACGAGGGGATTGGGAAGAGCTTACAATATGCGTTTTAAATTTGCTCTTTCCCAAAGTTACAAGTGTAAGACTTTAAATTTTTTTTTTTTTTTTTTTAACTTGTGAGATGTTTACAAATTAAAGGCTTAAAGCCTTGAGGTGAATGACGGCTACAAATCCTCAAAAGGATGAGGCTTTAGAAGTAGAGGTGAAATGATAAGGCGGAACTTGGATTTGAGGTTCCAAACGGAAGAATGTTCCTTAGCCTATGCTTTAGCTCCCTTTCTTCAAAACTTAGATTGTTTCCAAGAACACCTATAGGCAAACAAGCAAAAGAGTTAGCATGCCAAAGAAATAGTGCTGAAATATGTGAGAGGAAATCACATGCATGCGAAGGAAAAAGTTAGAAACTCGATGCAAGTATAAAATACACTTTATAACTTCCCTCACTAAGATCAGATTGAAAGAGTTGATTTAGTGAGTGAGAATTAGGATTTAGATCCAACAACTTAGCCTCAAATGCTAGATAAAATAGATATGTGCACAAGTGAGAGAAGAAATATATGATTTTTTTTAGAGATGGAATAGAAGCAAAGGGCTCATGAAACTCCCTTTTAGATAAATCTTTTGATGTCTTATGAGATTGTTGGCTTGAACAACTTGTGAGACCTTTGATATTCTTGGAGCTGACTTATTCCAACCGAAGAAGTCTTCACACTCCAATAGACTTGGCAACCTGTCCTTTGAACACACAAATTTCTGCAAACCAATTGTTAGTGCAAAAGAAACTTGGCATATAGAGGCCACGTTGAGCTTGTCATTTCATCGAAAATAACAAGCTACAACAAGAGCACAAAACATACCAAGTCCAAAGGAGATCTGAGATAGCTACAAATCTCCCCTCCCTAGACAATAGTGCCTTCAGACAAATGCAAAGAAAAAACCAACTAGATTGCAATGTGAAGTAAATAAATAACAACATCAAATGAAACAATTATACCTCATCAACCAAAGAATGCACCACAAGAGAAGCTAGTAACCCCAAAGACTTTTATTTATTCAGCTCAATAACAATTTCGGCATAGTAACAATAAGCACAAGCTTCAAAAAACCACTGTTTACAATGAGAGCCCAAGGCTCACTTAAATAGAACTATGGAAGCAAATCCCAATGAAAGATCAAATGACAAGTGGAGAAGGGAGCTAATCCCAATGTTCTAACAAATCTTCAACTGTGTGAGGTCAATCTCCAAACCAAATCAAGCTGCCCAAGTGTAATTTCAATTGGCTGTAGGTGGCAGCCAAAATGCAATTTGAGCTGCTGTAGGTGGGCAGCGTATTCCTTTTCTTTCGTGTGCCAACTCTGTTGTGGAAAGATGTGAAATCGAATAAGAGGAGGGGGAACACACTCCCACTAAATCTTCCAACAACTAACCCAAAAATGACACCTCTGTTAGTGCCAACAAGCTGCCATCAACTGCTGTACGTATCTCTTTGTGTGACTGCCAGCGCGTATTAACTGAATTGAACTGTTGTTGGCTGTTGTAGATGACGGCTACTTGGTACGTGTAAAGTTCGGTGGAGACATATCTCCCCAAATATCTAAATCAAACCCCAAACAAATCAACCACATGTATGCTGATTTTTTTTTCCTTGCTGCGTGGAGTTTCCTTGTGCTGGCTGCGTATAGCTGTTGATTTTGTGTACAACTGTGTGAGGATTGGTGGAGACATTCCACGATTTCCTCCAATCAAATATCAAACACATCAAACCACATGTACGCTGATGTAATATGCTGAGTGGGCAAGTGTGATTTGGCAGCTAACTATGTGGAGTTACAATTGGTCATGTGCGTTGAATAATTTGCTGTTGAGATTGTCTCATACGTAGACCATGGAGTAAGGTGGGGTCCCTTCCCACTCACTTATACTTTAAACTTTATACTTTGGCAACATTTGTTTTAAATTAAATTACTTCAAACCTTTTGCTGCCCCATGAACCCAACGTAGAACATTTGACTGCCTTTGACTTGTGTTTTACTTTTTTATTGACTTGTGGCTTGCTTGGTGGGCCCCACATGGCTGCCACATCACCCTTTATTTCTCCACATAATTGCCATGTCAAAATTTGACTTATTTTGACTTTGGAAAATTTTCTAAAATTTTCCAATTATTAATTTTTTTTGAATTTCTTCTCATTTTTTCCACCGACATCAGGAAAATTGGCTTTTGAGGGACCATAAGTCGTTTTTTGACCCTCAAAGTGGGTTCTAGGATAATGCTGGGTCTCTGAGGATGAATTTCGACTGGTCATACACCCCAGACATTTCCTAAGGCCACTTATTTACGTCATTACATAGAAATTAATTAAAAAATCCCGTTTTGTGGGGAATTTTTAATTATTAAAAAATCCTACTTAGACTTAGTCAAATTCCGCGAAATTTCAGAGATGACCTAGCATGGTAATATACATCGACTCTAGACATTAAGATGTGTTAGGGGCTCAACCTTCAAGCCGTCACCCCGGCTTTGGGGTAATGCAATGAGTGAAAAAACATAGAAAATTATTCGCCGCTAAAAAGAAGGAATAATTAACCAAGTAAAAAAAAACACTCCAAGGTGTACTCGCTTGCTGATCGAGTCCCAACATCCTAGGCCTATTACATGGCTTTATTCATCATGCTAGTGACATTTATATATCCCCGAAGGGCTGCGGAATCTGAAGACTGAAGAAGAAAATGATGAGAAGAAGAAGTAGAGTTTAAAAACTCTGTTGACCATGATGATATCTGATGGCACAAGTGTCTTCTGGTTCATCCTTGGGCATGGAGTCTTCACATTATCATCAGGTTCCACTCTAGTGGTCAACAGGGTTGAAGGCTTTTTCCACTAACTTGTAGGTAGGTGCAGGCGGCAAGGAGAGTTAACAACACCTAATAGGTTAACTGGCCTTGAAACTTCATCTCCTTTGCAATTTGACGTATAAAACCCTAAATGACCTAGTTGTTGCACCTTGAAAAGGTAGTGAAGATTATTTCGGGCTCCTTAGCTCATGAAAGTTCTCGATCTAGGTGTATCTTGACTCACTTAAGCCCAAGAAGCAAGGCACAGATCCTTGCATCGCCTTGGTGGTCAAATTTACCCCTTTTCTTCATCTCTTCTAATTCTTGGCCTAACCCTAGAGTGTATCCCAGGGCATCAAGAAAAATCTTTTGTAGCCATCCAAAACCCTTGAAAATTGGTCCACAACTACGTTGGGGTCTTCTCAAGGGGCCCTCCAAGTTTGAGCTCAATCCGACAGTGGAATCCCGAGATATTGCAAGCCCTAGATCAAGGATCATTCCTCTCCCTAGTTTTCTTTGAGTTAGTGTCCTCATTTGGGTCATTGCATTTGAATTACAAAAGAAAATTATTCATTTGATCCTATTTTTCCCCTTAATTCGGTCAAGCCCCTCTATTGTTGATCTACTCCACACCCTTGCCCTAGTTTGGTTCCACTTGGGTTCTTTGTGGTCCCACAACTTTGTGACTCACATTCCACAAAGATCACATAGAAGCCATTAATCCTTTACGATTCTTAGGTCTAGGATACCTCCTATTAAGGGATATTTTCCAAACCTAGGTCTAAGTATCCTCATAGCCCTTCTAAGAGAGCCATCTATCTTGCTTTCATATCAAACAAGACCATTATCTGAGCCTCTCTTGTGAATAGGCCTTTCGAATCACCTTTCATCCCATCATTGATGTATCATTCCTAGTGATTCCTCTCATATCGAGACTCTTCCCATCAGTGAAAGTCCTTAAAGAGAAAAGAGCTTTAGCTGAGTTGACAGTGGGCTATCGTTCCATTGTTTCCACTTGATCTAGTAGTTGCTCTATAGGATCCCCTCCTAGAACCCTTGCTTGTTTGAGCGGTAATAGTGACAGTGGGCCTCTGTCCCAAGTGTTGTTGTGCCCTCTAACATTTTCCTCTTTACAAGGCCTGCTAGTTTGTGCAACAACAATACCTTGAAGTGCTAAATAAACATCTACATCATTGGAAGCAATTATCAAGTTTTAGAAATAAGTGCTTGTATAATTTGCACTCAAAAAATCAACAAGGGGTAACTCATACCTCCATGAATTCTCCCTCTTATCATCATTATACTCAACGTGTTGGACCTCCTTCAAGTAGTACCATGGCTATGGCCATCTTCCTGAAGTCATTCCCATTCCATAACCACATATATCATATGCATATATAGATTGATGGGCCTACTTGGGAAATGTCCCCCCCCCCCCCCCTTAGGGGATGGAAGCACCTAATAGGGCCAATTTCATAATCATCCCTAACATAAGTATGGTAACTTTGCTACAAATCATCAGCTAGAAAGACATTTAAAGGAAAAGTTTGTTTAAATATTTATGTGCCCCTAGCATTGGATATGGTCCACTATGATGCTTTATTGGTTTTTGTGCCTAATGATGTTGATCTCATTTGACCTTGCAAGTATGTTTTAAGTGGTTTCACATAAGTACATTGGATGTCCCTTGAAGGGTGGCTTGAACCTGTCAACACATTGAGGAGAATGACCAACCCAAATGTGAGAGGAGTTGAGACCTTGCACAATGAGCATTGCCTCTCCATAGATTGACATTGGGCCTTGAGGAACCCCACATGGATGTATGTCTCCCTTCTTCCCTTTTAGATGTTTTAACACTAAGCCAAGAGGCTAGGATGTTAGCTTGATTGATGATGTGCCCAAGACCGACGATGCCCCTGCACTGGCCTTTACCTACTTGATTACTTTATTCCAAAATCTAGATGAGGATGGAGTGTTGGTTTTTGTAGGATCAAACAGGGGTTCTAGTTTCAATTTGTGTCTAAGAGACTAAGGAACACAGGATCTTCAAAACCCAGAAAAGGTTTCGTGAGATAAGCTTGTGAAATGCCTTAATTAAATTAATCAGCCATCATTTAAATTTTTCCAAATTCTAACTTAGGAAAAGTGGTTAATTAATAGGAATTAATTATGGAAAGGTGAGAAAGCTCTAAAAACTGTCACAGATTGAGTTTGAGATGATCTTAGCCGTTGATGATGATTTAATCATGGTCGTTGGTGAGCCAATGGGAGATTTTAAGAGCAAGTTGATGGGGTTGAAGAGAACACACTTGGGTAGTGGTAGTGAGACATAGGGAGAGTGAGTTCCTTGGAAGATCGAGCTATTTAGTTGCAGAAATCAAGCAAGGAAGAAGAGTTCGAGCTAGAAGGAAGGCAAGAGTGAGATTGAGGGAGCAACATCAGAGTATTCCAACAGAGATTCCCAACAGCAAAGCAACACACTGAGGAGGCCGAAATATTTCTGCAGGAAGGCTGAATGGCCAATGCGAGTATAGCCAAAAACCCAATGTGAGTTGCCAGAAGAGGGTTTGCAGTGTTGTCGAGGTCAGACTGAGCTCCAGAAAGCCAAGCAAATTTCTTCCAGTGGCAGAGGGAGGCAGAACGACTCACTTGGAGCTAGCTAGCAGGATGTGTGATTTTACCAAGCCAATCAGTGCGAATTCTTGGAGGCCAAGTTTATCAGTGGGGTTCAAGCAAGTCAGAAGGAGGCTTAAACAAGTTGCAGAAGGGAGAAATTTTCTCCAAAATATTTGGCCAGATCATTTTGCTGGAGGATAGCTAGATTGGCATCCGGATATTGTACTCATATTTTTTTACTGTTGCATGGTAAAATAAACCCTCATCTGCTACATCAATTTTCCCTTCAGGGTTGTTTGAGGGACTATTGTTCCAAAATATTGGTGTCATTTTTATTGTATGTGTGCATATATTTTCTCAGTTCCAATTTATTTTCCGTAGCGTAATTTTATTTTGAAGAATTGTAGTGTGATTTATTCGTTATTTGTGTAACAAATAAACTGCATAATTAATTAGTTAAAAGAATAAATTTCCATTTGTTGCAATTTCAAGGAAATTTCACATGGTATCAAAGTATTAAAGATCAGATCAGAGGCTTAGTAGTGAGAGGGATAAATTTTGTAGTTCAAAGGAAGTTTCAAGCGATTTTTTTCAGGTCTAGACAAACCACTAGGAAGTGTGAATTGCAGAGGAAAATGGTTCGATTTTTAGTTGCAGCCAATAGAAAATTCGATCAGCCTCAATTGCAAAGATTTTCAGGTGTGGATTTGCTAGAAAGAAGGTTTCAGTGAGCATATTAGTCAATTTGATCTGGGCACAATTGGTTTGCAGCAGTTGTGCAGTAGGAGATCGACACAGGGTGGAAGAGAAAAGTACATAGAGGAAGAGGAATTTTTGAGAGGGTTTCCAGATCCAGTTCTTCAGGAGGAACTTTGATATTTCTAGTTGCAGTAGGTCGCAACAATTTTTCCAGTCACACGATGCGAGCTTCAAGAACAACAGATCGCGTGCCAGATTCCAAAGGACTTCCGAAAGGTTGAGCGAGTTTCCCAGTTGAGGTAACAGGTAGTGCGAGTGCTGGAGAAGGACTTTCGGAGGCAAGCAATAGAAGATATGTGCATTCCATAAGGGAGTGCGAATAGGAGAAGCAGGGCCGCAGGAAAGAGAGGAGATTCCAGTTTCTTTCTCCAGTTTATTTGAGTTTCACAAATTTTGTAGCTTTCCAGAGATGGACATACGAGATAGCTAAAGGAGGTTGTGCAAGTTAGCTAGAATGCAGATTTGGGCAACATATCGACTTCTAGTTGTCAGAGACAATTTTTAGAGGAAGTGTGAGTTGTCTAGTGCGAGTTGTAAAGCGAAGAAGGGTCCCAGATAGGAACCAAGCTCAAAAGGAGATAATGTGGCACCAGATCTAGGGGTATGATACTCTAGTATGCCACGATGGGTAAGGTCCTATTGACCACTGGAGTGGCACCTGATGATAATGAGAAGACTCCATGCCCAAGGATGAACAAGAAGACATTTGTACCATGAGATATCATCAGTTCAACAGAGTTTTTGAACTCTACTTCTATTTCTAATCATCTTTCTCTTGTACCCAGATTCCACGCCCTACAGGGAATTGTAATAAGTGATGTTAGTAATGATGAATTTGAGTCAGTATTGAGTCTGTAACAGGCCTAGGTAACTTGGGACCTTGCCAACAAGTGAGTATTACTCTGGGAGTTTTTCTTTTACTTGGTTAATTATCATCTCCCTATCAGAGCTTAATAATTAATTGAGTTTTTTCCTCCAATTTTACCCCAAAGCCGGAGTACGGCTTGATGGTGAGGCCTTGGGTGAGTCCTAGTGTCTAGAGTCAATTTATATTACTATATTAGATCACACAAAAAATTTCGTGGAATTTGGTGAGGTCTAGGTAGTGATTTTTTAATTTTTTAGATTTCTTGCAAGTCGAAAATTGCTATAAAAATTGTAATTGAATTGTAATAAATGTTGCCTAGAAAAGTTGTATGCAGTATGAGTAATCAAAATTACACCTCTCACCCTCAACTTTCTACTATGACACACTTTGAGGGGTTAAAAACATGTTTTGAACCCTCAAAACTCACTTTTCCTAGGTTTAGTGGGAAATCTAGCAATTAATTAAGCCATAAATTAAATAAATGGAGAAAAATAAATATCCACACATGATAAATGAGGTGGAAATGAGGTGGAAAAGTATGGAGGATTTAAAATGAAGTCCCAAGGTGATGTGGACTCCTAAAATCAAGGAAATGACATGTGCTCAAATAAAATAAAATTTATGGCATTAAATGAGAGTTGTTTACTTGGAAATTCGAATTTGTGAAGTTAATGCACATTTTGGGAGGATTTGAGAGAATATTTGGTGGATATTTTTGTGGGAAATTGTCCCCACATGGGTTATCGCCCATATACACTTGTCATTCCATCATAAAATTCGCGTTTGGCACATAAGGGAAGAAGAAAATAATGTCCACTTCTCAGAATCCGATTTTTACACTTGGCAATGGAGCTCCACTTATCAAATTTGAATTTGCCTTGTGATCTCTTCCCTCTCACCACTTGGCGTTTGGTTCTTCATTGGGATTTGCTCCCAACTTTCTATATAATGGAGCCATGGGTTCTCATATTGTATCTTTTGTACTAGCTATTGTGCTTGGGGAAGCTCTGCTCCTGTGCACACTTGTTCTTCATATAATAAAAAAGTCTTTGGAGTTCATTCATTGGTGTTTCTCTCTTGGAGTTTGGTGTTTCATTGGTGTTTCATTTATGATGGTATATTTCTCTACTTGTGTTTAATTTGATTTCATTCTCTGATATGCTTTCATAAGGATTGTAAATGTATAGCTATCTTATATTTTCAATTGGTTATTTGATATGCTCTAGGCTAGACAACTCTATCTATTTTCAAATCAATTCTAGAGTTCTTTTGTTATTGTTTATTAATATAATCCATATGAGCTAATGTGCGCTTGAAGTTTTGTAGATGCCATATTTGGATCAAGTAGCAAGCGTGAGGGGAAGTCTTCAAGAGACCAACCCACACTTGGCATCACTTAGAAGGAGCTCCTATCGTTTTTTGAATCTTAATAGCTTATCTTTCGAAAGTGTTGACTTTGCAAGGTTCTTTTTCACATAGTTTGTGCTTAAGCCAATTATTTCAATCAAATTTACATCTTATACTCTTGTGCTTTCATCTATTTATCTAGCTAGTCAAGAGCTCCTTGTAAGATAGACAAGTGATGGGGTATTTTCCCATCACTTGATTTAGTTTTTTGTATATTATATTGTAGCATTATCACTCATTTTGCATGTTATTTTTCACACTAACCTTGGTCTTAGTTTTGCAGCCCTAACATGTTGGTTGTAGGTTCTCTCAAGTTTCAAAGTTCCATTTTGAAGGAGGTCGTGGACATTAGGAGGGCTTGCTAAAAAAGACTAGGTTGTGTATCACTTTGGGAGATTGTATTTGCTTATTGTAGCGCCATCTTCATCTCTCTTGAAGCTCCATACTTGAAGGAATTCCTTTGTGGTTTCAAAACCTCATTTTATATTCACATCAATTCCTTGGGTAGCTCTCAAAGAGCCATTAACCTCATTGTAACACATAATAATAAAATTTATGGTTTTTTTTTTGGGAGTGTGGGCTCCACCCATTGGCATCCCTATCTCTCCATTTTGGGAGAGGAATGGTGGTTGGATTGACTTGTTGACTCTAGCATCTCCTTTCACTTACATGCGTGCTTTAAATTGGTAATTAACATAGCCACACATCTCATTTACTTTCCTCAAGTTTGCTAAAGTTCTTCAAACTTGCACCATTTATAACAATTGTTGCTACAAGTCTCAAATTACATTTTTACAAAGCAATTTACTTCCATTTTGTGCAAGGTTCTTCATTATTTTGTTTTAGCAAACTTTGATATACTTGGCTTGGCTATTGTCTAAATCATCTATGCTCTATGGTTGTGCAACATTTCCATTTTGAAACATATTTGAAGCATTGTGTATTTGGGCAATTTATCTTTCAAGACAATCATTTACTTCCATGTCAAGCAATATTTCTTTCATTTTCTCAAATTTAAGAGTTCCTTTCGCAAGGCTATTTTGAATACAAATCTTGAGATGCAATTTATTTTACATGCAAATTAATTGCTCATAAGCATCAAGCTTTTAGCTGGTCATTGATTTGTCATAAGTCAAAGACAATACTTTCATTTGACAATCTCATATGTTATAAAGCTTATGAAATCTTGTGTTTTGGAGGATATTTAATTAAAGCATCTCTATCTTTTACATAGCACTTGCAAACTTACTTGCATATCATAGTAGGCATTCTAACTTAGTTGCATATTTAAAATTTACCTCCAAGCAGAAACTTGGTTGATAGTAATTATAACGAAAAAGGTTTTCTTGGAAAGTTCTTCCATTTGGTACAAAGTAAGGTAAAAGCGTGCGACCCTGTAGTCATGAAGCTTGTCCCCTTGTAGGAACGAAGGCACACGCTATCTCATAAGACTCAGGGGACGAGTATCGTTAATGACACCCCTGTGTCCTCGTCCCCTCTTTCTTACAATCGCCTCAATTTTTACCCCTTGGTAAGAGCACAAGAGGAGGACTTCTCACCTAGATTAGGCATTTTAGATTAAAAGTAACCAAGATTAATTGCATCTAAATCTAGTGTAATTGCATTTCATGCTAATACACCTCATGGTTTTACTTGCAAATTGTTTATTCCTCTTGTCATTGTTGAAATAGAATACTTTGTTGTGGCAAATATATTTTTTATCTACATTTTGCAAGTGGAACACTAATTGTTTCCTTTTGAGCAAGATAACTTCATATGCTTTGATTCATAAATCTATTTATCTTGAAAGCATTTACAGTATCTTGTGCTAACATTTTCCTGTTTCACTTTTCAGGATTACTTTTGCTTTCCATTTGAAAGCATTATACTTCATTTAAGAAAATACATTTTCATTTCAAAGAGCAATACTTTGAAGGCACTGGTTTTCATATGCGTTATGCTTATTTAAATTATGTATTGATGGTTATTGCTCATAACATTTTTCGCTTATAAATCAGAAGTAATCTATTCAACTCTAACAACTGTCCTAGAAACTCACATCTTTTAACTTAGTTTTCCATTTAGGGACCACCCCCCTTAGCTAACCTAAGAGATAGCTTAAACGAAGAGAGTTGGGGTTAGTGTGAGAACCCCTTCTTTGAGATCCTTTCCACCAACCACACCTTGCAGGGTTGAAGGCTTTTCTCACTAACTTGTAGGTAGGTGTAGGAGGCAAGGAGGTCAACAAGTCCAGTGCAAAAGAAACAAGGAGATCAATTAAATCAACACCAGTTGCAGCAGGACCATCACCCTCACTACAAGGGCCCATAGTATCATAGTAGCAGGTTCAATGTCAGCGTGCGCAGTTACTTATTCAAATGATAATTGCATAACTAGTTGTAGTCAGTACTCAAGAGACAGTTGCAAAACTTGTTGCAATGACACAGGAAATGAGAATTTCCTAGTTGCAGGTAGTAGGTGCAGTTCCAACCAGAGAGGGTTCCAGGTTTCCAAAGGAGAAAAGGAGGTCGAGTAAATTCCAACAGATGAAGCTGAGGGAGGTAGCGCGAATTGGTTGGTTGAGACACGGTTCTAGCCAAAGATAATTGGCTAGTCCGTGTTGTAAAGGCGACAGATCATATACTAGTAACGGGAGGAGATCCAGAGGAGTAATTTCAGTATGCAGCAAGAGGCAGAGTGTTTATCAGAAAGGGTTTCCAAAGACAAGATTGAATTTCCCGCAGCAGAATGTTGCAGTCCAGTTAGGCATGCAGATAGGAGTGTGAGTTGTAGTAGAGAGGCTCTGCTGGAAGGTGGAGGGATTTCCTAGTTTTGTTTCAAAGGGAGATCGAGATTTAGAGGGAGTAGCCCTATGGAGGCTTAGTACTTTAGGATCTGAGGTGATCAGTACAATGTAGTGGCAGCACAAAAGCAGCTGCGCAAAGGCTTCAACAATGTATGATCAGAGTTGCGCAGTAATAGCGTAGGGTGATAGTAGCTATACCTATAGATGGAGGACGAGCGTGAGGCTTCAGAGTTGCAGGGTTGGGTCGGGTCCATGGAAGAGCATCACTGGTTACAACATACTCTTCATATGGATCATTACCTTTCCTACAGGGGCCCATAGTTTTCAGTAGCAGGAGGATCAGTGTTAGAAGACGTAGTCAGATCTTGAGAGACAGTGCAGAGACTAGTTGTTGTCAGTTACTAGAGGGGCACAAAGACAGATAAGTGCAGACAATTACTCAATAGAAAGTGCAGTTACTAGTTGCACTCAGAGAATCAAGAGACAGTTGCAGAGCCAGTATGGGAACACCGTGGATCCATAGATTGGTTCTCAGTTGCAGTAGTTGCAGTAGCAGCAACAACATGAGATCAGATGTAGCATAGGCAGAGTTGGCATCAGTGCGGGATGGAACAATGTAGTATCAGCGACAACCCAGATGCAGGGTGATACAGCTACAGGGCTAGTAGATGAATCAAAGTATGTGCAGAAGCTTAGTGGACAGTAACAGGTTGTTACAGGTATCAGACATCAATAGCGCGAGGGAAGATGTTATGGGAGAAGAAAAAGCACCTTCCTCACTAAGGAGTGTTGGTTTTGATAGCATAGGACAAGTGTTCTAGTCTCGATTTGTTTTTAAGAGACTAAGGAACACGAGATCTTCAAAACCCAGAAAAGGTTTCTTGAGATAAGCTTGTGAAAAAGCCACCTTAATAAAATTAATTAGGCATCATTTAAAATTTTCCTAAGGGAAAATTGGTTAATTAATAAGAATTAATTAAGGAAAAGTGAGAAATCTCTAGAAACTCACATGAATTGAGTTTGAGATGATATTAGCCATTGATGACGATTTAATCATGGTCGTTGGTGAGCCAATGAGATTATAAGAGAAGGTCAATGGGGTTGAAGAGAACACACTTGGGAAGTAACAGTGAGACACGGGGAGAACAAGTTCCTTGGAAGATTGAGCTATCCAGTTACATAAATTGAGCAAGGAAGAAGATTTTGAGCTAGAAGGAAGGCAAGAGTGAGATTGAGGGAGAAACAACAGAGTATTCTAGCAGAGATTTCCAGCAACAAAGCAACAAACCAGGGAAGCCAAAGTATTTTTGCAAGAAGGCCGAATAACCAGTGCGAGTAGCCAAAAACCCAGTGTGAGTTGCCGGGAGAGGGTTTGCAATGTTTTCAGAGGTTAGATTGAGATCAAGAAGGCCAAGCGAATTTATTGCAACTCACTTGGAGCCAGCAGGTAGGTTGTATGATTTTCCTAGGCCAGGCAGTGTGAATTCCTGAAGGCTGAGTTTATCAGTGGGGTTCGAACAGGTTAGAGGGAGGCTGAAACAATTTGCAGAAGGGAAAAATTTTCTCCAAAATATTTGGCCAGATTATTTTGCTAGAGGATAGCCAGATTGGCATCCAGATATTGTACTCAGAATTTTTACTACTGCATATTAAAATAAACCCTCATCTGCTGCACCAGTTTTCCCTTTGGGGTTTTTCCGAGGACTGTTGTCCAAAAATATTGGTGTCATTTTTATTGTGTGTGTGCATATATTTTCGCAGTTCCAGTTTATTTTCCGCAGCGTAATTTTATTGTAAAGAATTGCAGTGTGATTTATTCATTATTTATTGTAACAAATAAACTGCATAATTAATCAGTTAGAAGAATAAATTTCCAGTTGCTACAATTTCAAGGAAATTTCACATGGAGATCACTTGAGATGATTTGGGAGGGTTGGCACACTCTCCTTTGAAGCCAACGTTGTGCCCTGGGGCAGCCACACCACCCATGCATGCCTAGGACGATGATGCAAGCCTTCTTTATGATGACGTCTTGGTTGAGGAGGTTTTACTTGGAGATGCACCCATGTAAATTGATGATGTCCCTTGGTGAGAGGAGCACTCTAAGACCCACTTTGTCACTTGCTGGATGGAGATTCCCACTTTTGGAGGATGACATCATTTAGAGAGCCTTTTCCAACCACACACGTAGATGATTTATGACATTTTTGTTATGATTTATCATTTGTACAACTATCTCTAGGTTGGCTTGTAACCTATTAGCCTAGTTGAACACTACAAGCAAACTTTTAGGTTTTTTTCTTTGTAAATTAATGAAAAATGACTTGGCTTCCTTCATATAAATAGAGAGAAGTCATTTTCATTGGATCATCATCACACTAACGCACTTCTCTTCTCTTGAGAGAGTGCATACTAGGGTTTTCTTCTCTCTATTGGACACAATGACTAAATAGAGTGGGACTTGTCTTGGGGAGGATATTTATTGCATGAAGAGATTGTCTTGTGGATTGATGAAGTGATTTTTACATGAATGGTGTAAGTTTAATGTTATTTTCTTCAATTTTGTAAATTAGAGTTTTTATTGTGCCATATTGAAAATTGCAGTATCTTTCATGAACTCTTATTTATATATGCTTATGCAAAATTTGTCATTCAAGAATCTTCAAAGGAACTTGTTTTCATACATCCTTTGACCTCAAATCTCCTATGAAAGAAGTCTCTAGGGTTCTAAGTGAAGCATTTGTATTCCACCCTTCTTCATCCAAATTCCTACCTTGACCTCACCTTTGTTGACTCCATTTCCCAATTGAATGAAGTGACTAGTCTTGTGTTGACCATTCTAAATTTCTCTCTTTTATCCTTTTCATGGTAGCTAGGGTTAGGTTTTGTTTAAATTTGCATTTAATAGCTTTTTTATACATATACGTTATTGTCCTTTGGGTAGGATTTGCATTTATTAATGTTAAAAAAAATTCTATCATTTATTGCATTTTTTACCATCAAATTTAGGGTTCATGTCGAGGGTTTGTATTGTTGTTTTCTGCACTTTCAACAATTAAAATCTTGAAGTTGACTTGGCCCTTGCTTACATCTTTGATAGCCTTTAATCCTTTGTCGATCTTATCATTTATAGGCTATTTCTTGGCTATTATTATGGTTTTCCATGTAAATATGCCTTTTTTTTAGCCCTAACTTATAATAGTCTTTCCTTAGTTTATTGGGGTTGACAGAGTTTGTACTTGAACATCTGTAGATGCCATCTTAGCCTCCAAGGCTTTGTTGGTACCTTCTTCTATAACCATTAGAATCTTATCACCTTGAACATCCTTTATTGGTGATATTACTAGTTGATTTATTTGCAAGCTCCTTAGAGAGGCATTTGGCTTGGAACCCTAGTCATCAACTTGTAAGTCTTGTCGGGGAAGCTTCCCTTGTGGGCATAACATCCGGCCACAAAATAGCAAGAGAGAGGCCAGTGAGGTGAAAGTGGTGGCTAATTTCTTTGTTGCCATAAGGCCTAGGTTAACTAGTGAGGCTTTGCACTAAGGTTGCTAGATTTTGCGGTAACAAGCCTCCTTATGCTAATTTGTGTCTAGAAACTTTTGAAATCCTTTTTGAGGTCTGAATCTTGCAAACAAAGTTCCAATCTCTTAATGTTGTTCTAGACATTGAGAGCCTTGCCAATAGCATGAAGATCAACTTAATCGAAGTTCGTATGAGGAAGTTATGCCTCCTACAAGTTTACCTATCTTATTAACTACCATGATAATGAGTGGATGCCACGTCATCTTCCATTACTCACACATGAAGCTAGTCACATGTGGACTTTCAAGAAGATTCTAGAGGCTTCAAAACCCTGACACTAATTGGGAATTGAGGCATGCAAAAGCCCTAACCCTAGACAACTTTCAAGGCATGTTAAATACTAGGTCACTAGGTAAAAAAAGGGTTCCATTCTGGCACTATTGTTATTGTTCCATAGTTGAGCAAAGCATTGAGAGTGGGATATTGAAGAAGAGTAGAGGAAGTAGCAGATCTTGTAGCAGCCATGTAGGCCAAATTGTCTATGGTGAGTTCACTCACTTTCTATTTGCATTTCATAACTGACAAGAAAAGACTAAGACATAGGTCTCAAATACTAGTTGGATTTTTCCCATGTTGGTTTCTTCAAGGATATATCTTGTGTTCACTGTGTGGATGGTGTGTTATTTGTTGAGCTTCCTTCATTTCAGTATCAATTTATTCGGCATTTTGCGGGAAAAGTTAGTAATATTAGAATCCAAAGCGAAACACTACATAACAAGAGATTTCAAAATATTGTGAGATCTATTATGACAAACTATTCTAGTGGAATATCTATTATAGTTTACAGATCATCTTGATATTAGAGCTTGCATGAGGAAGTAGTGTAAGAAAGAAGTCTTAAGACCCTAGCCATGACAGATGAGTATAGTAACAATCCATAGGATGATTCAAAGTAGATATTTTCAAAGCTGGAAGCACAAGTCATTACAACATGGCCATCCTCATGCAAGCTTTAGAGAATAATTTTGGATCTTTCAAAGAGTTTGGTAGCTCTAACTCAGTAGCTGGCTCAAATGGGAAATCTATAGATAACGAAGGCCTGAAAAGGAGTTAAAAAAGGAGCCATAGAAAGAGAGACCTAGAAAAGGAGTTGAAAATAGAGCCAAAGAATTAAGACCAAGTTTTAGTTCCATCACTTCTTCGCAATCTTTGTTTAAAGTGGAAGTGAAAGTGAACATCAAACCTTGCCAAGGTGAGATTGATGTTAAATTGAATCAATGATTGCAACAGTTAAAACTTATTTTAGTGTTTGTAACATAGCAGAAGACCAAAAGTTTTCATCTTCTTGACTAAAATTGGAGGATCGTGCCCATACTTGGTGGGAAAGTCACACAAAGATGCGTAAGTTGGAGGGTGTTCCCCCAATAACTAAGTGGGAGGTGTTAAAACCTTCACTGAGTCTTAGTTCTGCCCTTAAATTGGGTACGAAGAGGACTAGTGGATCCTTTCGCATTACTTCCAGCAGGAGCAAGGGAAGAGTATGCAAGAGTATGCCACCAAGTTCATTGAAAAAACCATTATGTGGGTATATCTCCCAAGAACCCAGGTACACTTCTCAAATATCTGGGGAGGTCTGCACAGTCATTTAAGTAGGCAAACGATTCTCTTTAATCCTGGGACAGTTAATGAGGCCAATGTGCAAGCACAATATCTGGAAAATATGGGTAAGAATAAAGGACAAACAAGTTGTCCAATGCAGAAATACCACCAAGATGCTTCCAAGGAGGGAAAAGCAGAAATGGAAGAGTCCAAGACATGATAGGGCACATTTGGCTTGGGGTTGGTGTGAGTATATTTTCTTATTTTATTGGATTTTAAGTGCTGTAGACTGTACCTTTATTTCATACATTAGTGCAAGTTATCTCTTCATGGAAAGAATATTTATCTTTTCTACTCTTAGTTTTTTGTTTTACTGCTGGGAGTAAATTTGAAATTACTAATTGACAAAATGTGCTTTGTCTGGAATCTAAGGAAACCATTTTTCTTCTGCCGATAAGGCATGCAATTACACTATTTGCATATTTATCACTTGAACAAAATGAAATAGTTCGCTGAAATATGAATTCAATGTTTCCTGACTCATGAGAATTGATCATCGCAATTAGCGTGCTGGGATCAGATTTTCCCAACTTCTTGTTCCCTTTAGCAAATTGAATCACTAGAAATGTTAACTTGACTGAGTTAAATTATCTTAGCAATGCAGTAATTTAATAATATGGATTTTCATCTTACAGGGCACTGGGTTCTGCTGGGAACATATTTTCCACAAACGAAAAGGAAGCTGCTTCACTTGTTGGACCTGGATCACCATTGGATATGATCGAGCGTATTGCAGAACTTGGAGCTGAGGTTTTGCTTCTAGTATATATTACAATTGTGTTGCCATCTATTAGTTGTTTTGAGCTGCTGCAAACTCTCTGGAATTGAAATGGTAATGCTAATAAAATGCAAATTGCAGGTAGTGACTCTTAGAAGAGGCCCTTCGGGAAGCATTGTTCACAGGCAAGATATTAGTACTCAATTAAATATTCATATTGTCCTATGTTTTTTGGATTTAGTCTTATTCCATAATCAAAACCAGAAGTTATCGTCATTCCAAACATTTTATCGTTTCACTTTATCTTACGTCTTATTATTTCAGGTCTGACACTCGGGAGACATGGGAAATTCCAGCTTTTCACACAATTTGTACCATGCTAAAGTCTTCAATGCAAGGAGAAATTATGATGGAAGATGTTGTTGATCCAACAGGATGTGGAAATACATTCTGTGGTGCATTCCTTATTGGATATTGGAAGACTCGAGACTTATTAATAGCAGGCCTGTGGGGTAGTGTTGCAGCAAGCTTTAGTAAGGATAAAAGATCCACATACTTCCGCAATTTTGCATAATATGAAAAAGGATTCATGGATATTCATTTTCAGCGGTGTACATAGCATGACACAATACAAGGCTATGATAATTTGCTTTTAGAATAGCTTGTGACCTCATTATGCTAAAAGTATATGGATTTTCCTTCCAATATTTTAAAAGCCCTAAATATTTAATAAATCATCTTTCTACTTATTTTGCTAGATTCCAAGTCCATTTCCTTACCATATCTATCGGCCTTCTGGTCATTTTTATCCACCTCAAAAATGAGGGAAATGTAAGAAACTCGGGGAGTGTGTGTTCATGCTGGGATCGGTGCGTAGACCTATCCATTTGGTTTCCTATAGTCAGAAAAATCTGAGGCTCTGCCAAGTTCTGTAGATGCAATTTCAACTCTATTGAAATATGCTTTTTGAGTGCAAGGACTGGGTATTAAGAATTAAAAAAACGCTTGTGATTTGCAAGGAACTGAGCAAATACACTTTGGATTAAAAAATACACATGTGATTCTTTGAAACCGTATATGGAGTGTAGTTAGCCCATTCTCACAAAACGTAGGCTTGTAATCACCATAGGAATCCAGATATGAGTCATGGACTTGCCATATGTCACAAAACTTTTATTTAGAATAGGCAATTTCGCATGGGATTCCACTGTTTTCAATTATACATAACCTCTATTCGAACCGTCCATTTTTGGTTCTCTGCATCATTCACATGTAGTTTGCTGACCAGCAGTTTGTATGTTGACTTTTATATATTACTTATTTCCTCCTGTCATTGATATTGATGATGTTACTGTTTCGCAGTGGCAGAGTACGAGGCTCTTCCACCTCCTCCATTATCACATTGGAGGGAACAAGCCCAGGTGCGCTTGGATATACTCAGGCCGTATGCAAAGAAACTTCATATGCCGCAGTGACAATCCTAGAGTTGCAGCATAGCTTTATGTGGAGGCTTTGCCTGCCTGTCAAGATTTGCCATTGAATTAAATAACACACTAATTTAACGTTGTCGTTAAGCCATTTGAGAAGCTGCATGCTTCATGGGATACAGGTTTTTAATTTTTTAATTCTCTTATTTCATTTATGACTGAAATTGTGCGTGAACTTGAGTAAAGCCGCTTTTGTAAAGATAGTGGCTTCTTCGTTCTGTATGAATTTTCCTTTTCCTGTTTTGACATTGATTGCAATATTTATAGAGTAGCTTCCAATTCGAAAAAGGAAAAGACGGTATCATGTAATGTTGTAACTTAAGTGGAACTGCTGCCAATACATTTAGTTTGGGCATCTAAACTTACGTATAGATTCATTCTAATAAAGTGTAAATATGGCAAGGTCTTGGATGTGAGGAATGCCCCAAAGCACAATATGGGAAAACCAGCCATGAAACTTGAAAACAATGGATGACCATTGATAAAGAAGTAATACATTAAAAATTTCAATTCGACTTCGTAAGGGTTAAGTTCTAAATGTCTATTTCATAACTCACTTATCCCCACTCAGATTATTCCCACTCAGGATTAGGGCCTTAAAATGACATCTTTCAAAAAGGTGTTTTCCTGAATGCTTGCTAATTGCAGTTGCTACTGTATGAATTGCTCTCATATTCCCATGTAGTATCTTGAATCAGTTGGTTCTGCTATTCTATGAGAAACTCTTTAATTGCCATGTTTTGCAACTTCTTTACTCATCAATCTATTGCTAATTTCAATTGTAATATTTTTTTTTGCTTTTCTAACCAACTCTAGAACCTTTCCTTTCTCTATACTAGAATTCAATCACTGATAACTTTCTTCAAGCATGATACATGAAATTAGGCCCCTTGACAAGGGTGTTAGTTACAATTTTTAAGCCACATTACCAATTTTGTTAAGTACCATGTGTGTCCATAGTATTTAGGTGCAGTCATTGTCCTCTTGTTGTTTAAGAGTCATCTATTTGTATGGTTTGAAGTCTGCTCATGAAATCCTAAGTAGATTTGAGCCACAAAATTGGTTGACCCACATTGATGTAATGCTCTATGTTATCAAAATAATAATATTAATAATAATAAATAACAAAAGTGAGGATAATGATTAATAAATGAATACAATAATAAATAATAAAGTGAAGTTTGTGATAGATAAAGAAATAAAACTATTTTATTAAAAAATTAAAAGAATAATAGTAAAAAAAAAAAATTATGAAAAAAAGTCAAATTAATAACATGAAAAATAATAATAATTAGTTAAGACAAAAAGTAGAAAGTGTACGATGACACATGGATTATGGGCATGAAGAATTTTCTTCCATCTTTGGAACAAATTGTTCTATTTATTGGATGAGGAGGATGTGAAACATTTTTTTCCATAGTAAAATTTTGGGAATAGGAGGAATTCATTGGTAGATGTAGTTGATTGATGACTAGGAGTCGCCAACTATAGAGATACATAGTGCATTTGACCTTATGCTTGGGTGGAGAGCAATCCACAACACATTGATTGCAGTTAGGAGGATCATAGCAACGCAATATTCGCAAGTTGTAAGTAAATTCGATTCGTTAACTTCCAATTATGATGTTCCTGCAACTCACTCATGCAAATTATGTAAATAATAACGAATTATTTTCCATGTTGTTAATTAATAGTATCAAATTAATGTAAGTAATTTCATAATTAATTATATTTTTAATTGCGGACCATTACATATGGTGTCAGAGCTTAGCATTCAACTCTGTTAGACCTTTGAGTTGCTTTCTTAATGATTGATTATTATGATTTTGTTGTTGAGAACTTTTGGAAGTCTGTGTATTATGATTGAAGAGCCCTTCAATATCGACGTTTCAGGTGAACGCTTCACGCTAAGCTTCTTTTTCACACTAAGCTGATTGAAGATGGGTAAGTCTTCACCCGAAACGTCGATATTGAAGGCCTCTTCAATCATAATACACAGGATTTCAGAAGTTCTCAACAACATTATGTATATGACTGTGGAAACATGCATGCCTTAATATTATAATTTTTTTTCATATTTTTAATAAAAGTTTAGTCCTAAATTACTTTTAAAAATAACATTTACCTCATAAAATTATCATTCATAATCTTTTCATCGTTAGTATTAAGTACCATTGATTTTGGAAGCCAACTAAAGATAATATTTATGCCAAAAAATTTCAAATCGTTTGAAGGATATTGTGATTTTGTGTTATTTTAGATGTATATTTTCTTAAATTGGGAGAAAGAAATCTAAAATCTATATTACTCAATATATGACATTGAGGTGATGTTAGTGGATCGATTGCATCTCGAAGGGATCATGGGCTCAAGTTTGAGTTTGGTGACTATATAACACAATAAGGAGACATCTTTTTATGACTGCTACAATGTGTTTACTAGAATCATACTAATTATAGATAACATAAGACTCAAGCTAATTGGCCACATTGTGCAAGTTGCCCCTACCCTGAGATGAGGTGTTATCTTCCACAAAGGCATGTGCTTCCACAATCTAAATCACTTCATTCTAGATGTTCCTTGATGGGTCTTAATCTTTCTCTTCAAACTTGCAATCGTACTCTATATGCCTCTTCAACTTGTTTTCAACTTCCTCCAAATATTTCTATATCCCCACATTCCTCTTTGACTGCTCAGATCTCATGACATTTGTGTTATCCATCACCTTATGTTGTCATGGCCAACTATTGATTAATATACAATTATATTTATTGATTTAGAGCCCCTTACTCTCAAATTGGGGGTGGTACTTTCTTTTGGTGTTGGGACCTCTTTATCTTTTATAGATTAGTTCATTCTTGGCTTATCCTTTTCCAAGATTGATTTGAGAGCATCCTCTAAGCTCTGATACCATATGTAATGACACGTACTAAAAAAAACATAATTAAATATGAAATTACTTACATTAATTCGAGACCATTAATTAAAAACATGTAAAAGAATTTGCTAATAATTACATAATCCACATGATAAATGAGTGGGAGGAATCATACCTTGGAGTTGACAAACCCAACTTACAACTTGTGAATATTGTGTTGTTATGTGTTGGAAATACTGAGAGGGGGGGGGGAAGGGCGGTGAATCAATATTTCTTTCAATTGTTATTTATGTCAATTGAGTTTTTTCACAAAATGAACTAGAAGATAAGTGACAAATGAAAATAATTTTATTATCAAGATGACGATGACTCCAATCCTCTTTTACAGTGAATTGGGCTCCAACATGTTCTTAAAATTTTTAAATTTTTCTCAAGTCTCCAACCTTGGGAGAGGACTCCAATCCTCCTTCAAACCCAAGCTCTAACTTGGTCAAACAGTTAGGACTCAAATTAGTTTTATAATCTAAAAAATTAATATCTTCACAATGGGTAGGAGTTACGGGATGATGAGCACTCATTAGAAAGGGATTGAAGCCCTCTACAAGCTCGTATAATAATATTTTTAATATATTGTCTCTAATGTCAAGCATACTATTTTTTCTTCCATGAGAATGTCTTTTATGGCAACCCTCTGGGTTTTTTATGCAAGGGATTATGCCAGGGCTTCTAGATTAGGGCTCCTTCACATGTGTTCTTTATTCAATAAGATTAGGGAATCTTCAACAAGGTTAGGGAATCAGAGAGTTATCAAACATCTAGGGCTTTCCATCATCAATGACAGATGAGGCTAGCATCAACAATATTGGACATCATATAGACATCAATGATAAATTTATACAACGCTATGATCCTATTGACTGCAACCACCGTGTTGGGGAAGCTCTAATCTTGTTGAATGGACTTCCCCAATGCAGATTTCTGGTAGCATCAGGTGTGCTCTAAGCCTCAAAATTTGTAGGGATGCTAAGACACGTATTCCAGAATACCCAGAAATCGTTTTGGGAAACTCCACCTGGAGGAGGTTTTATTAAAATAATTAATTATTTTTAATGGATGCCTAAGTCTAAACTTAGGGAATTAAAATAATTAAAGTGTATTAATAAGACTGGGTGGGAATCTTCTAGAAAAAGTTGGAGATCAAGTCAATATGATATGAACCATTGATTAGAATCTAATATGGGCCATTGATTTCTCAACGAGAAGATTATAAGGACTTTGATGGGCATTTGGAAAGACACATTGAGTGAGATCAAGAGATCGATTTCTCAAGTGAGTAGTGCACTAGTTGCCAGAGAGATCATTGAGGATATTTCTTGCAGTGAGGGGTAGAAATAGTTTTTATGGTTGGAGATATATTGAGCCAGGGATACAACATAGAGAAAGAAGAGAGAGATTTAGAAGAGGCAGCGTAAGAGCCACATTGGGCAGCATAGAGCCACAAAGAGGCAACTCTGAGCCAGTGAGGATATCTGCAAATTTGTTGAGGGTCAGATCAATTTCAATGTCGGGAGTCGAAGTGCGATACCATAGGGCCAAATATTGAGCATCTAGCCAGCAGATTGATCATTCAGAGGGAGTGACACAGTCCCTATCAATTGTGACGCAAAGTTGCGTAGAGATGGCGCAAAGGCAGCTTGGGACTAGCCATTTCGGGGCTAGATCAGTGTCGGTTCGCCAGTGATAGTGTGAGGTATTTCTCACTAATTTTCCTGCCAATCAAATTCTCTATATTGGATGGCCAATAAGGCATCATAGATTGTATTTAGAACTAATACTTAATAATACAAACCCTCAATTGTTCTACTGGTTTTCCCGCATTGGGTTTTTCGGGGACATTATTCTAAAAGCAACAGTTTTACTTGTGTGTGATTTTTCTTCTTGCTTATTTCTTGTTTCCACATATAATTTAATTAGTGAAGGCTGCATTTGTATTTAATTCGATATTTACAGTTTAACAAAGTAAATAACTTGCATGGAATTAACAAGTAAGAGAAGTAATATCATATTGCTGCAGTAGGGATTCAGGTAATCAAATTTTCACATGGTATCAAAGCTTAGGTGAAGCAAGAGAGTAGAGTCGGAAGAGCCCATTGCTAAGCAGAAGAGGGAGATCGAAGATCTACGTAGGCAATGGATTGAATCCCTGGAGGGATTACATAGTCTAGTCCAAGAGGGAAAAATTTTCGTGGAAAAATATCTCTCTGAGTGAGTCGATAGAGAGAAATATTTCCAAATCAAAATTTGCCAGTGACAGGGAGCAACACAACAGTTTCAACATTGAGCAATCTTTAGGTGGGATTCAATTTTTGTTGCAACAGTTGTTGGTGCAGAAAATCATTAGAAGAAGAAAGGAGGAGCATACTAAGGGGATTTTGACCTCAGAGAATTTCTTACCAAAGAAATTCTAATTTCCCACACAGAAGTAGTAGTAACCAATATTTATGTTTCTCACTCCAACAGGAAGTTAGTTGTGCAGAGGGTAAGAGGCAGCATTCAACATTTGTTTGGGTGAGATGGCAGCAACCAAGTTGAGAGATCAGGATCGGTTGGAGGGTGCCTCCAACTATGTGATCTAGAAAGAAAGGATCTCCTTCCTACTAAATAAGCATGATCTCAAAACCTTCATCAGTAATGCAGTATTTGTCCCCGCAGATCCAGATCCATTGAAGGCCTACACGAAATATATGGCAAAATCCAAGAGCTTGATCCTCGACGGAGTGAGGGATCACATTGTTTCACACATTTTTGGAAAAATGATTTCCAAGGAGATGTGGGATGCTTTGGCTACGTTGTACCAGGGGTCTTCTTAGTAGCAGAATATTTTCTTGGAGGAGAAGATGAGATCTACAAGGATACAGAAGGGAGAACACATATATTTGTTACTATCGAAGCATCAAGATGTTCGAGATCATATGGAAGTTGTAGGGTTAGCACCTCAGGCCACAAAGATGGTAATATTGGCCCTTAATTCAGCCTAAGAAGAATGGCAAGTCTTTGTCCAGAGTATCTTGGGCAGAGCGAAGTTATCGGATTGGGAAGGGATGTGGGCTATTATTCAGAAGGAAGAGATGAGGAGAGACTTAGTCAATTGCAAGCTTGATGGTAGCAACAACAATGGGGCGAAGCCCAAGGAGGAGGAGGTAAATGCAACCCTTACATCAAAGGGGTAGCAGGAGTAGCAGAGGAAAAAAAAGTACCTCTCAAAGATCAAGTGTTTATGGTGTGGTGAGCTTGGGCACTACACTATGCAGTGTCCTCTCAAGAATAAGGACAAAGATGAGAAACATGATCTGCATGTTGCAACCGCAAGGATTGAGGAGGAGGTGTTTGTGATGATTGCCCGCATATCTCCAAGGGAGAATTATGTTGATCTAGAATTGTAGTTCGAAAGAGCTGGAGATGGGCAAGATCCTTGAGGAGTCCACCTCTTGGATCAATACCTTGCTACGGGAGCCCATATCAGAAGTAGCAGGATGTACCAATGTCAATTGTTGCAGAGGAGTGTTGGAGTGATATTGCAATGGCTAGAGAGCGCTAGAGACTAAGCAGTGCAATTAGCACAGTGCAAAGTCAATAACATCACAAAGGCTTCAGAGGGTCAGTGCAGAGACTAGCAGCAGTGAGATCTCCAGTATTAGATGCATCATGTTGAACACTTGGTTCAGTATTTTGGATGTGTTTCTATAGCAACAACACCAGAGTTACAATGCATATGAAGTTTCCAGCAGTACGCAGGATTAACAACAACACAGATGCAACATTTGTGCAAGAGTTGGTGGGCAGCGATGCCAAACATCAGCAACGCAGAGGGAGATGTTACAGAGTCGAGGTGATGCTTCAACAAGTTGCATTACTAGAGTACATTCCTTGCTAAGAGGGAGTGTTGATTTCTAGTAGCGTCAGATATGCTCTAAGCCTCAAACTTTGTAGAGATGTTAGGACACATGTATTCCAGAATGCCCGAAAATCGTTTTGGGAAATTCTACCTGGAGCAGGTCTTATTAAAATAATTAATTATTTTTAATGGATTTCTAAGTCTAAACCTAGGGTATTAAAGTAATTAAAGCGTATTAAAAGAACTAGGTGTGAATCTTCTAGAAAAATACATAGATCAAGTCAATATGATTTGAGCCATTGATTAGAATCTAATCTGGGCTGTTGGTTTCTCAACGAGAAGATCACAAGAAGGACTTTGATGGGCATTTGGAAAGATACATCGAGTGAGATAAAGAGATTGATTTCTCAAATGAGCAGTGCAACAGTTTTCGGAGAGATCATCGAGGAGTTTTCTTGAAGTGAGGGGCAGAGATAGTTTTCTGGTTGTAGATTTCTTGAGCCGGGGATACAACGTAGAGCAGGCAGAGAGAAATCCAGAAGAGGCAGCGTAAGAGCCACATTGGCCAACGCAAAGCCATGCAGAGGCAGCGTTGGGCTTGTGAGGAGATTCACAAATTTGCTAAGGGTCAAATCAGTTTCAGTGTCAGGGGCCAGGGTGTGAGATGGGAGGGCTAACCAACATATTGACCAACCAGAGGGAGTGATTCAATCCCTCTCTATTGTGACGCAAAGCTGCGCAGAGACAATGCAGAGGCAACTTGGGGCTATCCATTTTGGGGTTGGATCAGTGTCAGATCGTTAGTGATATTGTGAAGTATTTCTCACTAATTTTACTGCCAATCAGTTTCTCTGTATTGGATGGCCAATAATGCATTTTAGATTGTATTCAGAACTATTGCTTAATAATACAAACCTTGCCGTGTTGCATCAGTTTTCCCGCATTGGGTTTTTTCGAGGACATTAGTCCAAAAACAACAATGTCAATTGTGTGTGATTTTTCTTCTTGCTCAGTTTTTATTTCTGCATATAATTTAAATAGTGAATGTTGCAGTTGTATTTACTTCGATATTTACAGTTTAACAAATTAAACAACTTGCATGTAACTAACAAGATAATTAATATCAGATTTTTGCAGTAGGGATTCAGGTAATCAAATTTTCACACCCAAGCTCTCAATGATGTCAAAACTTTACCTGATATGAAAAAAATACTAAGGTTATCTTCCATAGTACATGTTTGATTTGAATGGGTTGTACTTGGCTTAATATTTCCATGAGTCTAATTTGATCATGTGTCTGGTTAGGCTGATTGGAAAATCTCTCTTTCCAAGACAAATTCCAATATCTAGTCCTTTTGATTTCCTCATTTGACAATTCCTAGTTCCCTCCTTACCCAACAAGATAACTGGAGTAGTAATGTAGTCTACTAACTAGGTGGCCATCCTTTTCATATTTTGAAATATGTTTGTGTTGAAATGCTATTTCATTTCTAATAATTGTTTGATACTTCTAGTTAGTTCCAATATAGCTTTCTCACTGTCTTCTCATTAAGAAGATTTATGATGAATTTGGATGCTTCTTCCATGATGATTTACTAACCCTAATTCCTTTTGCTTCTATAATTCTTGTAATAATTGATTGGTTTTTTGTTATATTTGTTTTTCCTTCTCCTAGGTTATGTACGAGAGCAATCCTTGATTGTACTTCTTACCCCTGAACTTTAGTTTCCTTACTTTGTTGAAACCAATGTTATGTATAGGGCTCAAGATTGTTCCATTAATTAACTTGCTTGAAGTTTGCAATGCTTGATTATGAGCCCTACTCTTTCTATATGTGAGTTCTTTCTTTTCAAAGGTTTGTTGAACCCACCTTGTAAACTCGTTCTTTAGGAGAGCTTCCATTTAATTACTTGTTTGAAGTTTTCATGGGTTAGGTCTGGGCTCAATTGTTTTCCTACTTGTATATTAGTTTCTAAGATTTATCAAATTTATTTCTTTTGATTGCATTGACATTACTCACTCTTTCTTACTTACTTTTGTCGACCATGTTAGTGTTATGATCTAAAATACACCTACTCATGTGATCTTTACCCTATTCCATGAATTATTACTTTGTTGTATTCACCATTGCCATAAGTTGGATTTCTATGTAATCGATAAATACCATAATTTGGAGGTAAAATCACATTTTATTAGATAATTTTTGCTTTCCGCCTCCAATAGCACTTTTGGGAAACAATTTCAACTAAAAATTGCAAAGTATAAGATTATTTAGGGGATAATAAATAATTTACTTAAAATTGTACAATGTGTTGCCTATTTTGAAGTGAAATTGTGACACATGATAATAAATTACTATTTTTAAATTATTACAATGTTATATCTAATCTCAAGAGAAATTGTTACATAAGGAAATTACTTCCCAAATCTCCAATGTTGTTTTCATTAATGATGCCTTAAAAGCAAGGAAAAATAAGGTAGGATACACACACGTTAATATTTGTAGTGAATTAATGAGAGTTTTAGAATTAGTGAAAATGCGTGATTAACTTACAATGTAGCTTTTTTGAAGGATATTGTAATATCCCAAATGGGAAATAGACAACAATACAAAGAAACATAAACAAAAACTACAATAACTAGAAGCATACACAGAAAACACTGCAAATAAACCAAAACAACTAAGCCAATTTATTATATTTTCTAAAACGAGGAACAAGTAAAAATAGTGCTCAGAATGATAGCACCTTGGCCTACTCTAGGCAGGCTGAAATGATATCTCCCTCCTTTATCAGAAACTTTGCTCAATCTCTACTCTACGTTGCTCCTCCTCTATGTAGTCCTGCTAGAATGTTTTTGCTGGCTGAAAAGGGACTGCAATATGGGGCTGCCTTGCTGCTCAGAAAATTTGGAAACTTGAACACAAGCCTCTCCTCCAAAAAACCAGAATAACTCGTGAAGGAATTCCAGAAAGGCTAACCCCATAAATTCACCCTCTTGGGATGACTACACACTCCTACTGGGTATCTTGGCCTCTGTGATGAAAATGTTGAAAGAAAGGCCTCCAATTATCGAATGAACTTAGCTATGGAATGGTTGATCCCCTCACAAACCTCCAGACTAAAATCTCACAAAGTTCCTCCTCTCCCGGAGCTACTCTTCTATATGACTGTGTAACCCTCTAAGAGATTGCGCTACCTTAGAGATGAATGTGTAATCTTGGTGGCTAAAACAATGAACCTACTCTCAAAACTAATGCAATGGCTCCTCTCCTGAGTGGACACTCGAAGTCCCCCAAGGACGAAGTTGGGATCTCTACTCAGAGACACCCTTGTGCTCAACATCATTGCAGACTCAGCTAAACAAATTAAGCATGCTCTAGTCTTGACAGACAGAAAATCAGAAGATGTATGAATGAATGAGAAAGGTTGCCTCCATCCATTTTTATGCTAGTGAAACCCCACATTCCCTTGGTCCCACCAATGCTGTGATGTCCCTCTTGTGGCACTGTCCCTATTTATGCTACAATCCCTCTCCCACATTGCCACTGTGATCCCTGGCTCCACGCTACCACTACGCTGTCCTAGCTGCCTCCTCTCCTGCACTAGCACTTGAACTCATGGGCCCCGCTTTGCCTTTTAATTATTCTGCCTAGTGAATTTAGGAAAGTGTTTTTATTCTAATGTTGATTTATGGGTCCCCTCACCCCTTTATTTCCTGTTGAACTTTAGAAAGAAAAAAATTAATCAAAAATGAATATTCCAACTAGCTATATGCTAATTGGGAATATTACAGTCCTCCCTTTCAAAATGTTTCTTTTCCTCAAGCAACCGCAAAGATGGATGTTGCGGGATCTTCTCCCCCTCCCAAGTGGAATCCTCATCTGGAAGGTTCCTCCACCTGATTAGGTATTCCTTGACTGTCCTGCTTCTCAATTGTCTCTCCTAAGTGTCTAGAATGGCCTCCGGTTGCAACACCAAATGCCCCTCATCATATGTAGGTGGGAGCTCCATAATGGCAGTCACCTGCTGCCCCAGAGCTTTCTTCAAGCATGAGACATGGAAGATGTTATGGATCTGACTCCCAGCTGGTAGCTCTAGCTCATATGCCACCTCACCAACTCGTCTAATCACCCTGTATGGTCCATAGAAACGGGGTTTGAGCTTCTATGCTTCCTTATGCTTCAGTGTGGATTGTTTGTATTGCTGAAGGCGGAGGTAAACCAAATCATCTACCTCAAACTGTCTCTCTATGCAGCCTCTGTCTGCATACAACTTCTGTTGGTTTTGCGTTGTGGCCAAGTTGTCCTTGAGAGTCCGGAGTATATCTTGGCTCTCTTGGATCCAATCTTTGGCCCTTGGGGCCTTGTTTGCTCCAAACATAACATCAACAAAAGTTACAACATGATATCCATACAAAGCATAAAATGGAGACATATCGATCGACATATGAAATGTCGTGTTTTAGCAGTATTTCCCCTGTTACAGAACATTTTTTCACCGTCCCTGCAATCCCCATCCCACACATTGGAGGATCATTTCTATGACTTATATGTAGTGTCATGCCTTGCAAAAAGTTTCATTTCATCCCTTGCCATGAGAAGAACGTTTCCTCTGTTGACTATGCCTGGAACAAACCATCAAAAACACATGATTTTTGGACGGCGCTGGCAGGCAGTTATGGCCTCACACCCATAGAGAAATTAACACTGGGCCCCGCTCCCATTGGCACTCTGTCTCAGTGAACTGCCCGTGCCGAGCTATTTTTGGGAAGTTTTTTAAATATAGAAGCAAATTTTCCATTGCCAACCACTTCGTGAGCAGAGTCAACATGAGTTGTTCAACTGAATAACATCGAACATCTTCCTTTGGCTTCTTTTTCCTACTTTTGAGCAACCTCCCAAAGGATAAGGCCTCCCTTCCACCATTTGAGGGATCCCAACATTCTCCTCCTCTCCTATAAATACATCTCTCTCACATAGATGCAGCTAGCTGAACATTTTGTACAATAGCTGAAATGGTTGAATAGCTTAGCAGTATGATATAGTTGGTGTGAGATAGAGCAGAGAGAGACCTATTGTCGAGAGAGAGTCTAGGATTATTGCCTTGCCAAGTCTAATTCCCCGACGAATGCTCGAGACGCGTTTTGATTGGACCCGCTGAAGGAGGTTGTAATGTCAAGGCTCTTTTGGTTGTAAACTCTTTCTCTTCTTAATTAATACATGACTGATGTTTTGGTTCCCGTCTTGCTTTGATATGATTAGTCTTGTGCAATACGTTTAATTCTCCTTGAACAATTAGATAGTTATGAATGAAAATATTTTTCCGTACGCTGCTATCGTTCTCTGATCCTTGTTCCGCCACCTGAGTACCACCGCTGAAGGACTGTGATGTGTAGGGACGAAGACTAGGAGACTGCTGCTACAGCTATGACAACTGTGTTGGAACAAAGGTAGGACATCTATCCTGACTCAGTTTCATTCATTAACTAGGAATCGACGCATTAACATGTCCTCTTGCTGCTACACCCACCCTAGGGCTAAAGGGATCACCTCTGTCCATAGAGGGGATTTACCTCTGTCTGTCGAGCATTTGGCTTGTCGAGTCGACGTTAGTCATTTCATCGTTTTTCTGCTTTCTTGATGAATTTGATTGTTTTCAACCATCATGCTCAATTCCAGAGTGTCAAGTCTGACCTTTGCTCAGTGGTTTTATTTTTTCCCATGGCTTTCAGCCTCGGCGCTGATTTTATTTGAACAGTCGTGCCGATTGGCGCATGTTGCTTTTGTGACAAGTGCGCCAACCCTTTTTAGTGTGGATTATAGCTAAATAGTCACACCGAATCAGGATTTGATTTGACCTCTTTTCTGAGTTTTTGTCAGTGTTTCTTGGCTCTGGATTGTTTTTTTACCTTGCAATTGGTCTATTGAGATTGTTTTGACTCTGTAGTCTCGGTCTTCTCAGTTGTTTGTCTGTTATCTTATCAGTGGCATTTCTAGCCCTAGGGTTTCTAGGTGCCTTGTGCTGCTTGTTCGACCCTCTCCTCACTGAGCCTTCTAAGTTAAGTTCAAGTCACTTTTGATCTTTGTCGTTTCAATTCGCTGACTGATTGTGTTAGTATTTCTCTCGATTCTTCGTGTTTTTGGTTTGTTGAATGATCAATTTTGTTTTCATTTAACTCTCCATTCGTCACTTCGAGCATAGATTACATTACTCGTTGGATCGTTTCAAAAGCCCTTTGTTTGCTTGGAAGAGTGCATCCTTGTTTTGAGTGCGTTTTATGTTTGTATTGCATTGGTCTCTTTGTTTTAGATTGTTACATTCATAGTGCTCAATGCTAGTTGTTCATTTTTCTTTTTAGTGTAACAGTGCATTGTGTGCCTCATTCCTCTAAAAAGACAAAAAATGTATTCTTTCACTTAAATTGAAAATGAAAATGTTCTTTTGCATTACTAGCTCTTAGCGAACTAGGGAAGAGTTTTAGTTTTCTAATTTGGTTGTATTAGATGCATTAGTGGAATTCTTCTTAAGTTTCAATTGATTGCTACTTTGTCAAAGATTCCTATCCTTCTCTTAGCTAGCGTTCATTGAATGGAAATTGTGTTCTTTTGCGTGTAGTGTGCATTTAGGAATTCGAGATCACATTTGGTAAGACCTTGAAATTGCAACATTAATTCAAGATCAACCTTAAAATGAATTCAATCAACCTAAGGAAGCATTGAAACCTAACACACATATTTTAGAGGTCTAGGCTAGTGACGTGTTCCGGCGTCGTTAAACCTAGTAGTTGTCATTCGCCACCTGGCATTAGACAGCACTAGCACGGACTTGTGCTCCCCGTACCGTCGCGTATATAAAGGGAGACCCTCATAGGTTGCAATCCTTTATCCATAGGAAGCTGAGTCTGCCGCCTTGTAACCATGATGCACCAAACAAAACATTCGGGGAGACTACCTGCATGTACGTCAAGTCCTGGTCATTTCTCTTTCATTTGATCACCAAGGTCTATATGGCAGTTCACGGAAACTTGGTACATCCTCTTTCTTAGATTACCTGAGTAGTCATTTAGGTCTTTTCATGACTCTCTAAAAGTGAAAAGATCATTGAGCACTTGTCCTTTCACGCTCGTTCAAATCTGAAAGTGACTAGAGTTATCTTTTGCCTGTTTCTTGACTCTTAAAACATGAAACAACAAAGTTTCATTTCAATGTCATAAAAATTAACTGCCTACGATCACATGCCCATTAAAGATATTCGCTTGGCTTGTTTTTAGTAGTTCCTTAGTGTTTGATATTGAAGCCTCGAATATACTATCTCGTTTCTTTTATGTTTTGAAACACAGTCACAGTGGCATAACCACTAGTTTTGTCGTCCTCTTCACTTCCTCCTAGTGGTGATCCTTCTCCTGAAGTTTCTTCAGAAGCATCTCAACCGATTAGGTCTGCTGATTTTTGGCAGTCTCTCCTCTCAAGTATCTTATCTCTCGCTACCCGGTCTTCTCTCGATGAGCCATTTGATATTAATTGGCAACCTCGGGACGCTTGATCTAGTTTTGGGGACGAGGCAGAATTCCCTCCTCTTACTTCAGGATCACCCTCACTAGCTACTGCCTTACTCGGCACTGTTCGTCATTTTTTTCACGATCAAATGTCTTTGTCTGACATGGATTCTTCGAGTCCTATTAGTAGTGAAGAGCTCTACGTTTCTATAGGAGAATATCAGCTCCCTCCGGAGAATTTTCCTTATGTATCCGATCCACCTTCCTCACAACCAGTGTCTCTCCCACGTGGTTATCGAACTTTGGGTCAGATTATTTTCGGCATTCAGTCGTTGTATCAGAATCCAATATGGACCGATAAGTCAACTCCTTCCACAAGTTCAGTTGTCTCGGTATTAGGGGCATCACCCTCGACTCCAATGACATCGACGATTGTAACTTCTGTTCCTGTTCGACCCATTGTCTGTGCGGCTTCATCTGCACCGGTTGTTAGTATGACTCCATCATCATCAGGGCCTTCTGCTAGCCGTAGGTCTATTTTTATCAATCCCACAATACCTGTTAGGCCCGCCATGAGTGGATCACAACCTTGTGTTGTGGAAATCCATCCTACGTGCACTACACCTATGGTTTCTACTTCCATTCCTAGCGGTTATACATTCGATGAATATTTGTTGGCCATTCAACAACAATATTCTACCCCTCAAGGTTCTCAGCAGTTAGCAACTTCTGGCAATCCTCCACATCATTATGACGCAAACAGTAATCCCGTTTATTTGCCTCCTATTGATCCCAGTCAGTTCCCTTACCAACAGGGACAAACCTCTGGTTTTCAAGGACAAACCTTCTAGGGACAACCTTTGATCCAATAGGGACAACCCTCCGGCTCTCAAGGATAACCTTACAGTTCACAAGGACAACCCTTCCAGGGACAACCTTCGGCCCAACAAGGACAACCCTTCGGTCCTGCTGGTCAATCTCATGTTCAAAAGGGTGCATCTTATCTCCCTGAGGGGAAAATCTATCCACAACAAGGAAAACCTTTTGTGCAACAGCATCAACCTTACATTCAACAAGGCCAAACTCTTGTACAACAAGGAAAACCCTATGGTCCTTTTCCGGGTCAACCTGGTCTTCAGGGGCAACCTAGCCTGGCCCAACCATCAGGTCAACCTTTTCAACAAGGGCAACCTGGTGGCCCTCAGTACCCAGGCCAACCTGCTTCGCAGGGACAACCTGTCCAACCTCAGTATCCGGGTCAGACTACACCGTAGGGACAACCCGTTCAGCTGCAAGGCGCCACTTATCTTCCTCCAGGCCAATCTTAGGTCGTATATAGTGCGCCCCAAGGCGTTGCTTATATCCCTCAAGGTCAATCTCAGATGGTATACATCGCCCCTTAAGGCCCTATGTATCTTCCGCCAGGTCAAACTCAAGTGTTGTATAATGAACCTCAAGGCACTGCTTTCATTCCGCAGAAAAATCCATATGTTTCTCAGCAAGGACCGCAGTGGTATACTCAGAATCAATATCCTGGTCCTCAACCCACGTATGGGCAGAAATTTCAGGCTTATAAGCCCTATGGAAAGAATCCTCTAGGACAAAACATATGGGGGAAAAATGTCTCTCACCCTGGGTGGAATCCGAATGCTGGTCTGTATCAATGACCTATAATGCCTTTCAATACTCAATTACCTTTTCTGGCTATGTTGGAAATTCCTGATGTGTCGAAGTTGACGAACGATCCAATCCTTCATAATCCATATTGGCCTCTAGTTCCAACCAAAATTCCTGGAAATTGTCCTAAGTTTGAGGGTAAGTCTGGAGAAGACCCCCAAGCACATGTTATGACATAACACCTGTGGTGTTCTTCTAACTCTTGAGTTGACGATTCTATTCGACTCCGTCTTTTCCAACGGATTCTTACTAGTGTAGCTGCCAAGTGGTACATCAAATTCTCTCGTGGTGTCTTCCAAGATTTCAACTCTTTGGCCATGGCGTTTCTCACGCACTTTTAGTTACCAGTTCGGTATGAAATTGGGACGCACCTCCTCACATCCTTGAAGAAATACCGAGTTACCCATATCTCTGATCAATTCATGAATGGAGGCATCATCGTTGCTTGATCAAGTTTGAGATCCCTGATTAGCTTCTAACTGATTGGTTTACTACCTCCTTCGTTGCTTCGATTGCTAAGGAAATTTCTATGGGGGCATGTGTCACTAAGGAACAAGCCATTGCTCGTGCCGAGTACCTTGATATTGTGTACTCTCAGTCCAGCATGTTATAAAAACTCTTGCTTGATGCTCCTAGATCTGGAACTTCCAAGGCACCGGTGACGCCATCCGTCGACGGTATCATTGGTTTCGTGTCTCAGACTTCTCAGAAGTCTCCTCCTCCAAATCCTGGGAAGAAAAAATCTACTCCTTCCAACGATACTGCTTCTCATCCGATCTCGAATTCTGGTAAAACAACGGAAGTGAATGTCATTCAGGCCAATCCAGTGGATAAAACTTTTAAGGGTAAAAAGAAGTGTAAAGGTAAGGTCAAAGCCGACACCCCAAAACATGATTCTCAGAAATCTCGTGCTGATGATGGTTCACAACGTAAACCGAAGTATCCTTTCTTGATTTGTGATGAAGAGCACTACACCAAGGACTATCCTTGATGAGCTGAAGTGAGTCGATTGCTCAAAGGCACCCAAGGAAATCTGGCTCTTCTCAAAGAACTGTTTCCGTCACAACAGACTCAATTGGTAGAGCAACCTCAGTCCTCTACCCCATTTGGCTCTAAGGTTTTCATGATGAAGAGTCCTCCATCCATTTCTATTGCTACTCGGTCGAAAGATTATACCGAACCGCGTCAGGCAACGGGGAAAGAGATCGCGGATGGTCCTCCTCCTCCGCCTGCTTTTGGCCCTCTTTAGATTGAAAGGCCTAGTACTGAGCCCGTTGTCTAGCCACCTTCCAAAGGTGTACTCCGTAATTCTTCTTAAAATCCTAATGCCCGTGTTACTCAACATTACAATATTGTTGAGGATTTGGCTCAAGCGCCATCTCCTATGTCAGCGTTAGAAGTACTTCAGAGTTTTTCATCTCAACGAAAGGCTTTGCTATCTGCCATTGATGGGGTTTATCCTACTGATTCGAGCCTCATCACTTTCGACTTAGAGAATCTCGTCCCACGTCTCCCTCACCAGCTTGCACTAATCATCCAAGTTGGAATTAATGGACTGAATATCCATCGAGCGGTCGTGGACGAGGGTGTGTCTATGTGCGTCATGTCATCTACCTGCTAGAAAGCCATTGGTTCTCCAACTATTAATTTGTCTCCAAATGCTTTAGAAGTGTTTGATGGAATGGAGTCTAAACCTCTTAGTGTCCTTGTTAGTCTACTGATCACTCTAGAAGGGAAAACAATTAACATCGAGGTTGAAGTGGTTGACGCCACGTTCAATTACAATCTTCTCCTCAGTCGCAGTTGGACTCACTCCATGTTGTGCATTCCGTCCAATCTCTTTCGTGTTTTGCGATTTCCACACGAAGGAAAGATCGTTACTGTCAACCAGTTGTCTTTTTTTACTTCTTTATCTTCCAAGAGCAACGTTCCGGACGTCGATAAAATTGCTACACCTTACGAGAGCGTCGGGCCGGGTCTTTTCAAAGATCCTACCCTCATGGGTATTTTTCCTCTTCCTCCACCCAACACTGTTCAAGTTAATATGATTTCCAAGTCTTCTGATCCGTGGATCATCCCTTCACTTGAGAAGATTGATTCATTTGGAGATTCGATGCTATTAAGTCCGATCAAGATTGATTATTGTGAACTTATTTCGGCTTCGGATCCTCCGCCTCCTGATCATGCTCCTTTGGGCATGTTTCTTGACACTTATTCTCAATCCCCTTCACTCGGAAATTCATATTATCCCGATCCCTTGAGAGACATATTTCCCTTCGATGAGGCCATCGTGGAAACTACGTCTCTTGAGGGTCCTCGTTAGGACGATAGTCATCATCGTTCCTCGTTCATGCCTGGCCTTGGAGCTATGTCTACTTGTCTCGAGAGGTTCGCTTCTTAGGTTCCTTCTCCTTCACTTCAAATGCCTATCCTGACACACGAAGTCTTTGCAGAAGGTAACTTGAGCAACATTACATAGATGATTCCCATCGACATCTCCGTTAAACCGAGGGTTGTCGAGAACATCCATATTGGGGTGACCTATTCTCACGATGAGATCTAGGTCTATACTAGTCTCTTCTGCGAGTTTCACGACATTTTCGCATGGTATTACGAAGAGATACCCAACATCGATCCAAGTATAGTGGTGCATGAGATTCCTACCTATCCTGGTGTGAAGCCTGTTCGCCAATGTCTTCATATTGTGCACCCTAGAAAGGCAACCGCTATTAAGGGAGAAGTTGAAAAACTTCTTAAATCTGGTTTTATCTATCTGATTCCCTTAACCGAATGGATTTCCAATATTGTTCCTATAGATAAGAAATAGGGTACCATTCGTGTTTGTGTTGATTACCGTGACATTAACCGTGCTTGCCATAAGGATAATTATTGTACTCCTTTTATTGATCAAATCATTGATGACTGTGCTAGGAATGAGATTTTTCCCCTTATGGATAAGTTTTCTGGGTACAACCAGATTAATATTCTTCCAACCGATCAACATAAGACCGCCTTTATCTATCCTTGGGGTACTTTCGCTTATAAAAATATCTCTTTCGGTCTTAAAAATGTTGGGGCTACATTTAAGCGAGCAATGTCATATGATTTCCACGATATCAAGTGCATTGTTCAGCCTTATTTGGATGACCTTCCTTTCGGCTAAGCGTAAAGACCATCTTGATCATCTCCGTCAGATTTTTCTTTGTTGTTGACGCTGTAACATCCGGCTCAATATGCATAAGTGCGTCTTCTACGTTGACTCCGGTAGACTCTTAGGGTTTATCATTTCCAAAGACGAGATTCGTCTCGATCCACTCAAAGTTGAAGCTATTGTTAATCTCCCCTCTCCTTCCTCCTTACATCAGCTGCAGAGTCTGCAGGGGAAAGCTAACTTCCCGCGTCATTTTATATCTAACTATGCTGAAGTGGCCAAAGGATTTATGTGATTACTGAAGCAAGACGTTACGTTCCTCTGAGATGAGATTTCCCAAAAGTCCTTTGATGCACTGAAGACATTGATGGTCAATGCTCCTCTGTTGCGTCCTCCAAATTATCATCGCGATTACTCCCTCTATTTGGTCGCCACGGTTAGCACGATTTCCATGGTTTTGGTAGAAGATGATGATTATGGTGATGAGCATGTCATTTATTATGTAAGTCACAATATTCTTGATACTGAGACGCGATATGCACATGTCGAGAAGTTGTCGTTGGCTGTTGTTCAAGTTGTTCATCGCTTTCGTCACTATATTCTATTGCACATAGTGACTATGATTTTTGATTGCAACCCTATGACTTACATATTGACTCGTCAATTGCTGGAGGGCAAGTGATTGAAGTGGATTTTCATCCTCCAAGAGTTCGATTTGGAGTTCACTACCACCAAGTCGAAGAAGTCATTAGTCTTCGCCGATTTGATCCGCTCTCTCCCTTCCGATTCCGCTCCATCTGGTTCCAAGGAACGCATTCCGGATGACACACTTTTTCTTATTAGCACCCTTGATCCTCGGTACGGTGATATCATCATATATCTTCAGACTTCCACCTTCCAAAGGGGATGCACAAGTCAAACTGGCATCTCATGTTGTTTTCAACTCTCTGGGATTACCGAGCCTCAGTGAAGGATGCTACCGGATTCACTCCATTCCAACTTGTCTATGGTCTGGAAGCTACCCTTCCGATTGAATGTGAAATTCCTTCTCTCAAGCTAGTTGTTGAATTGTTGCCAAATACTTTGCTAGAGGAAGAGCATCTTTTATATTTAGAGATGTTGGATGAAACTCGCCACTTTTCTACTCTGGTCCTAGAAGCACAAAAAAAGCAAGTCAAATCTCATTTTGACCAGTCAGTTTTCCCTCGTTCCTTTATAGAAGGAGACCTCATCCTCTTGTACGACCAAGCTCACGATAAGCAGGGGGCAGGAAAATTTCAACCCATGTGGCATGGGCCCTACATTGTTAAGCACATTTTACAGAATGGAGCTTATGAGCTTATTGATTATGAAGGTCATCCTCTGGATCAACCCAGAAATGGGTTGTATCTTAAAAAGTATTATGCATGAGTCATTCATGCATGTTTCTTTGTACATAGGTGTTTTTTCATTTTTGTACATTTTTGGCTTGGTGTGCTTTGCGAGAGTTTTCCTACTTATTGGATCGTTGCTTATTGTGCAGATGTTTATTACCCCTTATGCTGGTTTCGCGGATGGTGCTTCCCGCAGTACCCGGAATATGTCTTCAGCAGCCTGGGTGATTTATGATCCTGTTGGTGAGTTCATATACCTTCAAGGTATCTTTCTAGGATGAACCACAAACAATGTTGCTGAATATAGTGCTCTTATTGAACTATTAATCGAGGCTATTTCTCTCGACATTCGCGCATTGATTTTTAACCTAGACTCACAACATCTTGTTCTTCAACTTAATGGGAATTATTCTGTTATAAACCCTCACATCTTAAGGTTGTATTTGCATGTTCGTTTACTGGAAAGAAATTTTGATTACATTACATATCAACATATTCCGATACGAATGAATGCATTAACTGATACAGTAGCTAATATTGTATTCGATAGACATTTGCGTAATTTGTAAAAACTCATTATCACATGACAAGATCCATACAGGAAAATAGATATATATATCGAGTGTTTGCATCCATGTGCATCATAAGTTCAAAAATATGTATGTTTCGGTTACATCCTGAGACATCATGTCTCTCAAACAATATGCAGAAATGAAAGCCTAGGTTTCTAGTCGGTGTGAAATTCATGATAGCATGTCACTGCCCGTACAAGCCACCTCAACAAGCATTGAACATGGTTTGACACCCCTGCAGTGTGTCTTTGGTACGCGTGAGGAACATCATCAAATCGTGCATAGTTCGGGATCCCACGGGAGATTCCTTCCAAGTTGCATATGATTTCCTCCTCCTCGCCTCCCTCACCATGAGGGACCACGTCAAATTCGCGAGGAATACTCCATGCTATTGGCGACATTCCTGCAGGTCTTTCCGGGCCAACATATGCAATTATATGGATTAATGTCAGGACATGCATAACAAAAAAAAAGTCATAATACTCATCAGAATAAAAAACGAGTCTTACCCAATGCTTCATCCCAATCCTCTCCTTCTAGGAGTGGGAGACCTACATCACCGGTGAAATCCGTGCTAGATTAGGGCCAATCCTCCACAAAAATTAGCTGTCAGCAGAGCCAATCAAAAAAATCTGGTCTCTAGGACATCTGTTGACTGCCCCCTAACCTCGGCATCAAAGCTTCCCAAGGGACTATCCATGGCTCCTCGACTGGTGGTGTCGGAAATATTACCTCCTGATGTTGGAAAATTGGTAACCATTCCAAGATGAAAGGTACGAAGATGGATTCATAGCCAAATTTCTTGAGCTTACCATTCTTTCATTTTGTCAACTGGCTTTTTATGTTGATTGTTACTGCCTCTGCCCAGTTGTAGAGTGTCGGTGCCATGCAATCCACTGAAAGAAGTAATTGTGTTTTTGTGGCCTCATGTGGAGCCTGAACTCCTGTAGCTTGTGTGATGGTGTGTAGTACTACTCTGAGTACTAAGTCGGGAATGGTTTTGATATTTACCTTCCTGCTTTTGCATCCTTTCCATGCTCCTCAGCACACTCGGTCAATAACCATACTCATATTTTCCATTGTGGGCCTAGTATTGGTTAGAATTGGTACTACCCCCCTCTGAGACAATTTGGTTAAGAATTAAATATTTGAGACCTTAATATCAAGTTCCTGATCGTGAATAATGAATCTTTCCTGATCAATTTCCCAGACATTGATGAAGTACTGCAATAGATCTGGTTGAGCTCTGTGACATGGTGCTGTAAAGAATTTCTTGAGCCCGCAGTGTCTGAGAGCTTCCATGCATCTCTCATTGCCCATGGCCTCCTCATATTCTTCACTATGCTCTTGTTCTTCCCATTCAATCACCATTTTGTCCTTTCACACCTGCAAAAACATTCATATGGTTGTCATTAGCCAAATAAAATGCTTTTGAAATGGTTAAATTGGGCTTACTTGTTTGAATTTTCAAGCTAAAATGATCACTGCAGTTGGCGCGATTATTTAAAAAACAGTCGCACCAATTGGCACGCCCTTGTTTGATTTTTAGGCCGGTTGGCGCGAGTCCATGCCTAATACCTGTGCTAACCGCCGCACCGTAATTTTTACAAAATCCCCCATAGATCTTAAAAAATGGGTTGCAAGTAATGAAAATGCTATCAAGATGTAGGGGAAGATATGATTTCTTACCTGGAACAGACGGATTTATGATTGGCCTTCCGGATTGCCCGCTGTCGGCTCCGCAAAATCATAGTGAAAAAGGGTAACAAATTGCTCACAAGAGGTAAAAGTGAAAAGTAATTTATTTTTTACCATTTTTGGAATTTTATAAACTTCTCAGAAAATGGGTTTTGCGTGCATCTCTTATGCAGTGACAAGTAATTAATGTGATGACAATGAAGTGATGAGTTGTATTTTAGAATTTTTTCAGACTAGGTAAAAACACGAAAAAGTCACTTTTGGAGTCATCTTTTAGCTCTTTTCTGACTCTCGAAAATTGAAAATATTGTTGATACTCTTGTCGTTTTGAACTCGTTAAATGGCTGCGAAGCGATATCTACCCAGTATACGTTTACCCATTTTTCGGGCTGGGATAGATTCTTTAAGAAAAAGGAATACCTTAGCCTATCGCGATTAAGAGGTTCTCTCAAACATAGTTTTCTACATTTTCGGATTTGTGAGACTACCTACGAAAAGGGACCTATTGGAGTTTTCTTTTCCACTTCTTTTCAAACTCTCAAAACATGAAAAGATGCAGAGTTCTTCGTTTTTCAGACTCATTAAAACTTAAATGACATCGGAAAGCGTCACCATGACATAACCGATTTCCTCCTTCGTGGGGCTCGTAAAATGTACTAGGGTGGATTTGTTTGAAGGAAAAACTTACATGGCAAGCATATGCTATCCCCTTCAAGCTTGTTTTCTAAAAATAATTGGGGTACTAGCTAGAAATGGTGGGTGAAAATGGAACCATTTATCAGTTGTGTCGACAGTATGTTGCTCTTGAACATGACACTCATCTGTATTCGTGTCGGGTTGGGGAGATCTCATTTCATCATTTTTGCCTCCATGGGTTTGGGTAATCTGTTTTGACCTCTCATCTGCTCTTTACCACGTCATCATGACCTCAGATCCCTTGATGTCAAACATTTCCAAATCCAGAGTCGTGTCACTGATATGTTCAAGAGAAGTTTCTTTTTGCAGTTTTCAACCTCCCTCTGATCCTCTTTTGGTCCTGATTGGCTATCATCATATTCCTCTGTCTCATGTCAATGATGTGGGAAACATTATGGCCCTCCTTAGACCAGGTCACTTCTTATCGACTCCAGCTCATTATCCAGGAAGTTGATCTAGAGACTCCCTTCCGGTACCTTGGAGCTTAAAAGGCTCATTGGCAAGTTCTTCGCATTCGATGACAGATCCTCATCATTGGCCTTCGATCGAGTGATTCTGCGGGTGTTTGAAACCAAATCACTGTTCACATTTTGTGGATTGTACTTGTTGTACCTTGAGAGCCATTGTCCTTAATGGTGGTTTCTCTCATGCCTGTTAACAACTTTCATCATTGGCTGGTAATCAGGTGAATTTCTTGCATGTTTGACTTCAGCTCCCATATTCACATGCTTGAATTTGTACTTGTTTGGGTCGAGATGGAGCACAAGACCCTAGGTTTTGTTTGATAAGATCCAGGCTGCGGGATATTTTGGTTTATCTTGACTATATCCATGACTCTTTTGATTGGATGGCTGCAACCATACCTGAGTCTATTTATTGATCCTTACTGTTGGATGGTTGTGCATACCTTGCATCTTGTTTATATATGAATGGCTACGTCCATGCCACATGTTCATGTATCATAGATATCAATTTTATTTGTACTTGCAGGTCTTCCGATGACAGTGTTTGGTTTGAACGCGTTCTCGTAAAGCATTTCACTCCTCCCTCTCTCTCAGACCTCATGCTTTAGGGGGCATCTGTTACACAGCATTTTGTCACCGTCCCTGCAATCCCCATCCCGCACATTGGAGGAGCATTTATGTGACTTATATGTAGTGTCATTCCTTGCAAAAAGTGTCACTGAATCCCTTGCCATGAGAAGAAAATTTCCTCTGTTGATTATTCCTGGAACAGTCTATCTAAAACACATGATTTTGGGTCGGCGCTAACATACAGTTATGGCCTCGCACCCATAGAGAGATTAGCACTTGGCCCCGCACCCATTGGCACTCTGTCTCAATGGACTGCCCATGTTGAGCTGTTTTTGGAAAGTTTTTTAAATATAGAAGCGAAGTTTCCATTGCCAACCACTTCGTGAGCGGAATCAGCATGAGTTGTTCGATTGAATAACGACAAACATCTTCCTTTGGCTTTTTGTTTCCTACTTTTGAGCAACCTCCCAAAGGATAAGGCCTCCCTTCCACTATTTTAGGGATCCCAACCTCCTCCTCCTCTCCTATAAATACATCTCTCTCACATAGATGAAGCTAGATGAACATTTTATACAATAGCTGAAATGGTTGAATACCTGAGCAGTCTAATAGAGCTGGTGTGAAATAGAGTAGAGAGAGACCTATTATCGAGAGAGAGTCTAGGCTTATTTCCTTGCCAAGTCTAATTCCATGATGAATGCTTGAGACACGTTTTGACTGGACCCGCTGAAGGAGGATGCAACATCAAGGCTCTTTTGGTTGTAAATTCTTTCTCTCTTCTAATTAATACATGACTGACGTTTTCGTTCCCATCTTTCTTTGATATGATTAGTCTTGTGCAATACGTCTAATTATCCTTGACCAATTATATAGTTATTAATGCAAATATTTTTTTGTATGATGCTAGTGCAGGCACCTGAGTACCACCGCTAAAGGACCGCGACGTGTCAGGACGAAGATCAGGATACTGCTGCTACAACTACGACAACTACGTTGGAACAAAGGTATGACATCTATATCGACTCAGTTTCATTCATTAACTAGGAACCGACGCATTATCATGTCCTTTTGCTACTAGACCCACCCTAGGGCTAGAGGGATCGCCTCTGTCCGCAGAGGGGATTTACCTACACAACACCCCCAAGTGGAGCCAACACAACCATGCCTTCTGCTGCCCCAAGACATAGTTTCTCAAGTATCCCTCCAGCCACTTGTTCACTATCGTTTTATGCCCATATGTCTGTGGGTGATAACTGGTACTGGGTGTCAAATTGCTACCCACCAAACAAAACAACTCCTGCCAAAATCTGCCCATGAACCGGCTATCTCGATCACTGACTATGGTCTTTGGGAGACCATGTAGCCTAAAAATATCCCTTAAGAACAATTCGAGCACCTGTGAACCAGTATATCATCGGAGATGGCGAAAAAGTGCACATACTTTGTCAATCAATCCACAACTACAAAGATGCAATCCTTTCCTTGCACCACGGGAAACCCTGTGATAAAATCCATGGAGATGCTCTCCCATTTCCCCTCCGGATTTGGAAGCAGTTGTAGCAAGCCTGCAGGATGACTCAACTCTCCTTTGTTCCTCTGACAAAATTCACACTCCTTGATATGTCATAGTACGTCCTCCTTGAGGCTCCTCCATGATAACCTCTCCCGTATAGCCTTGTAAATCTTGGTGAACCCCGGATGACCTGAAAGCAGTAAGTTGTGGGATGCATGCAAGATATTATCCCTGAGTTGGAGTTACGTGTCAATTAAATCATGTCTTGGTAATAGATGACCTAATCCATCACCTGATACTTGTCATCTGCACCTACCCATCCAACACCTCACAAGAAAAGAGATCCTTGGAATACTCCACAAATAGTTGGGCTCTCCAATCTACGTCAAGGCTCATCAAAGATATCATTACTGGCCTCCGTGACAAGGTATATGCCACCACATTGTTATTCCCCTTGACATACTCCATGTCAAAGTGATAGCCTAGATTTTTCTGATCCATTTCTGTTGTCTCTCCTGAAAATGTTTTTGGTCAAGAAAAAACTGGAGACTGTTGTGGTCAGTCATCACCCAAAATATGTTACCCACCAGGTACTATTCAAACTTCGCCAATGCATGCATGATGGTCATCATCTCTTTGTCGTATATCGGGTACAATATCTCATGCGACAGTAGCTTATGACTCTCGAAAATGATAAGATAGCCCCCTACATCAAACTGCTCCTACCGCCTCTCTTGAAGCATCGCACTCCAGCACAAAGGGTTGCGTGAAATCCGGAAATGACAACGCTAGATAAATTCTCATCGCCTCCTTGAGCCTATCAAAGGCCCTCTACATAGCATTATTTCATCCAAATGCCCCCTTTTTGGCGAGATCTATGAGTGGTGTTGCAAGTTGTGAAAACCCCTTGACAAATTTCTGATAGTAGGTGCCGATGCCCATAAATCCCCGGAGTTCTGTCACATTCTTCAGTGTTGGCCAATCCCGGATGGCCCAGATCTTCTCCTCATGGACTCTTACCCCATCCACTCTGATGATATGCACCAAGTAGAGCATCTATGTAAACCCAAACTCGCACTTGGATAGCTTAACATAGAAATGATGCTCCTCCAAAATACGAAGTACAACCTCAATGTGCTACCATTAGAGAACTTTTGAGCTCTAAAATAGGCCTCCTAAGAAAAGTATACAACCAAAATACTCTTTATAAGAACCAATAGGATTCAATATGATGATGTCAACCATGGGGGATTATTCTCCATTTTTGGGGTAAAAAAGTAAAAATATTAAAAAATAATAAAATAATAAAACAACTTTTTGAACTTGTATTTTCAACTTATCCCCCTAAGGTTTTACTCAAATTTTGAGTGAGAGTACTCATTGGATACAAAATTTAATTCCTCATCCAAAGAGTACCCATATTCCATACTTTCAATGGACCCCGCTACAAAAAAAATGAGAAATACATGAAAAATAATCATTGCAATAACATTTTTCATGTATTTCTATTTTTTCGTGTAGCTGGGTCCATCGAAAATATGGAAAATGGTTACTCATTGGATGAGGAATCAAATTATGCATCCAATGAGTGTTCTCGCTCAAAATCTGAGTAAACCCATAGGGAGATAAGTTGAAAATATAGTTTTTCCTTTCTTCCCTCCAAAATTTGATGATGTAATGTAATCTTATTTTATTATTTCCACTATTATTTTATAATTTTCTTAGAAGGCCCATTTTATATCTCAAAATTCCCCTAATAAAGTGCTCCTCCCATGTGCAACTATAGATGAGAATGTCATCGAAAAATACCACCACAAACTTCCTCCACTGACCACAGAAGATGTGGTTCATACAAGACTGGAAGGTGGTCAGAGCATTGGTTAGCCCGAAGGGCATCATCAAGAACTTAAAGTGGCCATAGTGGCATCTAAATGCACTCTTGGGGACATCTTGGTCCCTCACCTTGATCTGATGGTACCCCGACCTCAGATCGATCTTCGAGAAGAAATTCGCTCCCTTCAACTCATCCATCAGATCATCAATCCTGGGGATGGGGTAACAGTTCTTCATGGTTTTCTTGTTGAGTGCCCTGTAGTCGATGCACATCTATAATGTGCCATCCTTCTTCTTCACCAAGACTACGGAAGAAGCAAAGGAATTAGTGTTGGGCCTGATGTGTCCCAATGCCAAGAGCTCATGTATGGCTCGCTCAATCTCATCCCTGTAGGCTTTGGGGTTCCTATAGGGGGTGGTGATCATTGCCTAGATCCCTTGCTCAAGCTCAATAGTATACTCAAATCCCCTATCTAGTGGCTACCCGTGTGGTATGTCCCAAAAAACCATGGAGTAACGGTCCAATATAGATTGTACATCAAGATGCACTGCTTTCCCTATAGCTATTGCCTCTGAAATACACAGCTCCACTACCCACTCTACACCTCCCTTCTAGAAATTTGCCTCCATTTAGTGTGTCGAGACTGTCTCGGAAGGGTATGTGTGCATGCCTCTAATCATCACATGCTTCTCACTCTTCTTATTCGTCCACTCCATCTCTAATGTCTCCCAATTTGTAGTGACCTTACCAAGCATGATAAGCCACTATACACCCAATACCATATTGGTATCTGGGATGTCGACCACAAAGAAATGGTCCGTCATGGTGTATTTCCCCATGGTTATTGCTAATTCCAGAACATACCGCATGCATTGCATGGTCCTAGCACCTGGAACCAACATAGAGAAACCATCTAAACTCTCTATCGATATGCCCTCTTGATGCACTAGTTGGGCATCAATGAAGTTATGTGTGGCCCCGCTGTCCACCAACACTGAGACACGCTGTCCCTAGACCGTGCCTCGGACTCTCAGCATAAAATACTTGGGAAATCCATACAAAGATGAAAGGACTCCTCTGGTGGGTGCAAATGTTGCTCCTCCTGTTGTTGGGGAAGGTGGTGGTGGATGATCTCCTCCTGGTGCACCAAAACTGGAATCTCCCTCCAAATCCTCATATGCCTCTTCTTCTCCCTCATTGTAGTAGAATACCTCAATGTAGTGTGCCTTCCCTGTGGCACAACGATGAACCAGTGCCCATGGCTCCTGGAAAGTGAAGCATATCTGCCTTCGTCTCAAGTCTCTCTGGGTATCATCATCCAATAGCCCTCACCCCTGGTTCCCCCTCTGGGGTGGAGCTCTCATGTCTTTCTCCTTCTGCTTGAACACTGGTTTGTGGGGAAAATGAGCTCTCGTCCTTGGAAGGGCATCCTGAAAGTCCCTATTCCTCCCTACTGCATCATGCAGTGTAGTAGGCCTAGTGGATCTGACTAGCCCACACAACGGTTCTACCAAACCATCAATAAAAATATATACCCTGCTGGCCACTAACAAGTTTGGCACCATCACTGAAATTTTTAGGAACTTGAAAATGTAAGTCTCCGGGCTTCCTGACTACTTGAGCTTAGTCAACTCTCCTTCCGGCTAAATCTCTCCACTAACCTTTCAGTGAACTTTGCATACGATGTCAAGCCTACGTGCCCCAGTGTGGACATCCCCTAGAACCACCAGCCGTGGGCTTCCTCCTCAAGGTGCATCACTGCCACCTTATAACCTCTACCTCCGCCATTTGGTTCAGCTGAAAATAGATGTCCAACTTCTCCACCCAAGCCTTAGTCGAACACTATGATGATCCATCAAAGGTAGGCAAGAAAATTTTTCCCATAGTACGTTGTAGGTCATTCCCCTGCGTGTACCATCCTCTATTATGGCTGTGGGGTCTGTTATTATTCTTCAGCTGGAAAAACTCATTAAAGGTGAGGGCCTCTCTAAACTCTGCAAAATATTTCTCGTAATGAGCCACCTCCGGCTCCTAAGGTCCTCCCATTCCTGCTCCTGAAGTCAAGAAAGTGGGCATGGTGGAACGTGGGGGAGTGCATAGCACCACCTGCGGTGCAATGTTTTGCTCCAAAATATGGTGAGAAGTACACGATCCTTCTCCGTTGTGAAACTCCCTTGGGATCTCACGCTGTCTGTTTTGTCCAGCAATCTTCTACCCCATTTCCTCTATATTTCTGGAAATCTCTTGTACAAATTTCAAGAGGAGGTTACCAAACTCCTTCCCATCATCTATCTCATCTGTCATTGGTGCCTTCCCTTTTTCTTCCTCAACTGGAACGTTGTCCTCTTCTGCAGGTGTGATTTCGAGCCTACGCTCTTTGTCCCTGTACCTCTACTTCTGGTATGCGATGAACTCTCTATCTTCGGGTGTCATAGACTGATTGCTCCACAGGCTGAGCCAAGTCTATGAGCTCTAATACCAATGTAATATCCCAAACAGGAAATATACAACAATACAAAGAAACATAAACAAAACCTACAACAAATAGAAGCATACACAAGAAAACACTTCAAAAAAACCAGAAAAACTAAGCCATTTTATTATATTTTCTGGAATAAGGAACAAGTACAAAGAGTGCTTAGAATGATAGCACCTTGGCCTGCTCTAGGCAGGCTAAAATTATCTCTCCCTCCTATATCATAAACTTTTCTTAATCTCTTCTCTACGTTGCTCCTCCTCTATGCAGTATTGCTGGAAATGTTGTTGTTGTCTGAAAAGGGACTGCAAGATGGGGATTCTCTGCTGCCCAGAAAATTTTGAAACTTGGACACTGGTCTCTCCTCCAAAAACCCAGAATAACCTACGAAGGAATTCCAAAAATTTTGACCCCGAAAATTCACCCTCTTGGGATGACTATACATTCCTGCTGTGTATCCTGGCCTCTGTGATGAAAATTTTGAAATAAAGGCCTCCAAATATCCAAGGAACTTAGCTATGGAAGGGTTGATCCCCTCAGAAACCACCAGACTGAAATCTCACAAAGTTCCTCCTCTCTCGAAGTTACTCTCCTCTATGACTGTGTAACCCTCTAAGAGACTGTGCTGCCTTGGAGATGACTACGTAATCTTGGTGGCTGAAACAATGAAACATCTCTCAAAATTGATGGAATGGTTCCTCTCCTGAGCGGGCACTCGAAGTCCCCTGAGGACAAGGTTGGGATCTCCGCTCGAAGACACCCTTGTGCTAAACAACACTGCAGACTCAGCTAAACAACTTAAGTGTGCTCTAGTCTTGACAGACATAAAATCAGAAGATGTATGAATGAATGAGAAAGGTTGCCTCCATCCCTTTTTATGCTATTGAACCCCCACGTTCCCTCGGGCTCACCAATGTTGTGCTATCCCTCTTGCCACGTTGGCCCTGGCTGCGCTACGTTGCCTCTCCCATGCTGCCACTGCATTGTCCTAGTTGCTTCCTCTCCTGCGTTGTCACTTGGCCTCATGGGCCGCACTTTGCCTTTAATTATTTTTCCTAGTGACTTTAGAAAAGTGTTTTTATTCTAATGTTGATTTATGGGTCCCCTCACCCCTGTATTTCCCCCTAAAATTTAGAAAGGAAAAAAATAATAAAAAATAAATATTCCAATTCGCTGTTTGCTAATTGGGAATATTGCAGATCTCCCCCAAAACATTAAGAGACAAATTGTTTGAATCCACAATACCTTTGGTGAAGCTCAAATAACATGGAAACATGGCACACACAACATATAATGTTACGAGAGAATATATAATCTTGATATAAATTTTGGAGCTTAAGAGAATGTGATGACACAAATAAACTTTAACCTTGTTGACATAAGTTTAAGGAACATTAACACTAGATGAAATATATGACTTTAAAACATAAGTGAGGTGTTGGTATCAATTTTTGAAAGTGTAATGATATTTTTGCAACACAACGAAAATCTAGAATTTCTATGAATTTTTTCATGTTTAGGCTTTGAACCCCACAATCCAAGAAAAAATTAACTTTTTAAGAAATCACTGATACTACAGTGCCAACATATGGTTCTACAAGATTTTCAACTACAACAAGGGCCTCTCAAATATATTCACAAGTTCAGGGTTTGGGTTATTTATTATTTATGATAAATGTTACATACAATTATTGGAGTAATCGTATATTAGTTTCAACGGATCACATATGGTTTTACAAGATTTTCAACTGCAACAAGGGCCTCTCAAATATATTCACAAGTTCAGGGTTTGGGTTATTTAATTTTTAATGATAAATGTTACATACAATTATTGGAGTAATCGTATATTAGTTTCAACGGATCTTTGTGAGAGTTGAATGTAGAACTCTTGTCACATTTATATGAGACTAATAGTGTAAATTATATTTCTTTATATTGCACATGCTCATATTACATATCATATGATTTGCTTAGTTATTAAAGAGATCGGGGTCAATGATACCCTTAATTTGGAAATAGGATAAATAATTTTGTTGAGATACTACATTGCTACTACATTTTATGTCATTCTGACTTTTATACCTATCTTTTAATCCATAATTCTTCATATATAACATCTTTAATGTTTTTTCTTGTTGATGTTCAATTTTAATATTTCCTAATATTAAATTTTGATGTAGAAAAAGAGACAAAAGCACATGAATTTTCAAATTATTTAGTGATTTGATATCTAGGATATGAAATAATAGGCCAATTGCTTTTATAATAAAATGATATGTTCACACCCTTAATATAAGATTCTATAAGCTCCTTTAACTATAGGTTTATGCCAATAATTTAAAGGAGGTCACTTAATGAAGATATTTGTATAGATGTTGTTTTAAGATTCTTATTTCTTTAGTTGTATGAATTAAAGTTTACTTTAGATTAATAATGTAATAGGTTGTATTTATGAGTATGTCTATGTTTATTTTATATATATATATATTATGTTGAGACTGTTCACTAAGGTTAACTTATAATAAGGAGATTTTATAAGTTTTTGGGTAGTAAGGAACTAATAATATTGATAAGTAATTAAGTTAAAAAATAGTATTATAATTAATAGGTGTATCAATCTCTGTGTCTATATATATAATATTATTTTTTAACTTAAACTTAGACCAACTAATGAGTTAAGGTTCACATATAATTGTGTAGGTGAAGAATTGAAAATCTTATCTTTCAAAAAAACAATATTGAGTAATGGATAAGTTGAAAATGCACCATAAATTAGTTTTTTTATTGAAAAGATGATCTAAGATGGAGATAATATCCAATTACACAACCTTGAAAGATAATAATGAAAAAGGAAACCAAGAGATGGAAAGTTTATGGTTTAGAGAGGAGCGAATGATTGAGAATATATATATATATATATATATATATATATATATATGAAAGTTGTTGTTGAGCTATAGTGGCTTAAGACATAATTAATTATTATCAGATTGTATTTCTGTGAGGACATCGCCACTTGAAGAGGGGAATAATGGTAATTTACTTTGAATGAAAATCCATACAGGAAACTACAACACATACAAACTGCTTATGCCCTATAAGATAGGCATGACGAAAAAATGAGGATATGATTAAACTTGCATTCATGAAATTATGTTGAATCAACTAATAACAATTCCATATATTAAGGAAAAGAAAGCAACTTATAATTATTTTGAAAGATATCATAGAAACCTTTTCTACACTTGTTATAGTATGTTGGTTCTCATAATCAAGTAAGAAGATAATGGAATTATATTGTGTACATGCACTAATAAATGCACGAGAATAATCAAGATATCTTAAGTGTTTCATAGTATAAACTCAATGGGTTGACTAGAGATATTATGAAGAGTCCATTAGATAGAAAACTATATGTGAAACTTGATAAGTTAACCTAAGGAAGTACAAGAGACAATAATTGTAACTAATCAAAGTGAGAAATAGGTAGTGCAATTTCTTAAAGGTATACATCAAATGAAATTCAAAAAGGAAAGAAAAATACCGTAACATAGAATTATGAAACTACTCTAAAAATATAGTAAACCTATTGTTATAATGAGAATATGGAAAAATAATTACAAGACACGTGTTTTAGGAAATAAAGAAAAGCTTATAAGTTTCCTTCCCAATGTTAACAATATATAACTAAGTAGGTTACCTTATGAAGGAAGGAAAAACTACGAACTTGCAATCTTTTTAATGATGATAAATTATTGTATATCTTGTAACATAATGAACTTTTGAGGATGAGATGAACATTAAATAGTAATAGATAGATACTTAAGGTAAGTGAGTGGAAGTTTTACGAGACAAGTATAAGAAATCAATAAGAAGTAGTGGCCTATCATAGAACATTGTGGAATATTTTTAATTTAGAAGTAATCATAGATAAAATAAATTTTCACTATTGAGGTATTACATGAATAAATAAACCCTATGGAAAATTATTATGGAATCACAAAAGTATTTCCATAATAAGGATCACTATTAGGTATAAATGAGGAAAATGCTTGTTAGGAAGTAAATATTATCAATAAACCAATGAATATGGGATTATAATAGAACATTAGATTGCAATGGTAATAAAACCATGAATGCCCTTAACATAAAGGTACTTTTTTCATGGTAAGTCCAAGATTAGTGATATTCAAGTTGGGTGCTAATATGAATAACAACAATGTGAAATTTTAAGGTTGGAGTAGCTAATAAGGTGTATAACATTAAAGTGTAAAGGGATCTATGAAAATGTAATAAGTTCTATGGATAGTTTATGTGATAATACTAAGGGGTCTCTCTCTCAAATGGATATTTCTCTTAAGGATATTGATAAGTGGATTGAAAAACATGAATGGTAAGGGTCAAAGTAATGACTTAAATAATTTAAAAGTGTCAAGATAGGGAGTTGTGAACAATCATAATTGGTCAAGAATGACAAGTGATAAACTAAGAAAATGTTTAAAGGTTCTATGATTAAGGATAACAATCACCTTTTGGAAAAGGAAATAGACTATGAAGATTAATGAGAAAATCCCTAGCATGAAGTGTAGGAAGGAAGGTCGACGAAAATTCTATAACAAGGCCTTGAAAATAATTACACAAAATTTGACAAAAGAACCATTTCAACTAATACAAGGTGAATTTCACTAAATTGCACTCATCATTGCGTGAGTGGATTCATGATATGCTAAGATTTCATATAGATAAATTTATCATGTTTGTATCATTTGCAATTAAAAAATTTATTCCAAAGAACACCAAGAATATAAAACCTTTTTGTGGATGATAATGGTAGTAGTACTTCCAACTACTTCAAATTTTAAATAAAAGATAACATTATCAAGACAAAAGTGAAGGGGAAGAACCCCTAGTTCAACTTGAAGAAGGGTTCATTTATGATAAAAATGTCAAGTGGTATTTTGACTTGGAAACATGATGAGATGAGTCAATACTTCTAAAGTTGAATAGTGATAATTACTAGGTTATGTATAAGTCATTGGGGCTTAACCCTCCTCCTTTTCAAGTGGATAATACTTGATACAAAAATTAAACAATGATGACCTACTGTCTATATGATTTAGGTATAGTAGTATGGTATGGATACGGAAAAGATGTAAAGATATGTAAGAATCATGGGTAATGATAAAAAAAAATACAAGTCCAATAATTTAAATTTTGAAATGACGATTTAAGTCATGCTAGTAAAACCAATAATAACTTAGTGTTGGATTTCACCAAATTTCTCTAGGTAGGGAAAAGTACATAACTAGCGATTAATGCTTCAAATGATGAGGCTTACTTGGAAGTTTAGTGGTATGATAGGATGACTATACCTACCCCAAAATTTCTATACCTTCTTTTTGAATAAGAGGACATGAGAATTAGAAAAAAAAAATAAATCTTGGTGAGTATGTGAAACTTACAATGTGATGATCTAGCTCACGCTGACAAACATAACCAATATACATTCTAGATGGATGTTTAATGATATTGTTTCATTATAAATTAAATAAATGGTGTTCATTTTTTATTCATGTTAATGAATTTTATTGATGAATCATGATGAAAACACTCATGGTTTTGTTTCTCTCCATATGATATATGTTGACATGATTATCATAATTATGATGTTAAGATATGTTGTTATATTACTATGTGGTTATAGTTATGATGTTGTTGTAATTTTATATCTTTGATAACTATATCTTAATGTTATAATATTATGATAAAATTTCATGCTTTTATGGCATGTTGTAATTATGTGCAGTTTCAATGATGATATGTATAATAATTGCATGCATGAGTGTGAAATTCCTTGCTATTTAGGATTTTGTGATAACAATGATGTTGTATTCTATTAATGGAATGTAATAGTTGCCATGTGGGTTATTTTCTATGAGATTATGATGCTATAACTAATGCATTGTTTGCATGTTATAAGGTGGAGATTGACAAGGAATCCATCGATGGGATAAGAGGGTCAGTTTATTTGATGATGTTCTGGAATCCCATACCTACAAGGGAGAATATGTATCAACTTATGAGATGGGGACAAAATCAATCAAATACTTATGCCAATGTTGCTTTTTCTTTTTATAACTTGATGGATTATGGGACCATCCAAGAAGGTTTAGTTCCTAATATTGGAGTTTCAATGTTGAAGTCTAGAAATGGAATAGATTTGTGTGTGGGACTTCAATGCTTGGGGTTGTACTTGGTAGAATATGTGGAGGGAGTTTGGGTCAACCTTTCAAGATACCTGGGGCACATGAGTACCAAACTAGATGCCTCTTGTTGATGGTGTTGGACCCGCCAACATTCAAGGGACGTCCCCGATATGTGGTCCCAATTATACCTCACACCATTTCAGATAGGAACCCCATTCATAATATGGCCCAGTTACCAAATTCTTAAATATTTTCCTTGGTTCTAACTGTCAACAAAAGAGAGGAGTGCAATTGTGCCTCTGTAAATCAATTAAGTGTGTCTGGTGAGTGTTTGGTTGTATGTGTGTCAAGGTTCTTCTATTGTAGAGGGAGAGAGTAAAGTGAGCCTCTAAGAGAGAGGTAATAGTACGACCCTGGTAGAGACACACACAACCAAGAAGGATTTGTCTACATCCATAGGAATAGTCCAAAAAATATGTGACGGTCGTTACAATCAATAACTAAAAAATATTTGTCTATTATCCAGTGGAATATTCCACATGGATGGGACAACAATAAAAATTGTTGCAACACATTCTCAATAAGATAAGTACTAAAATAAATGAAATAGTTCAACTACTATAGCATAGATGAAACCAAACATGAATTACAAACATCCAAAAAATAGTCTTACAAATATTCATAATTCATGCATGAGGAACGTGATATCCATGAGGCTTATGTTATCAAGTAAGATTTCCAAGACACATGTATACAATGAACAACACTAGCTCCAATAATGGAGCGTTGGATCCACTCCTTGCTCCTCAAAAGAAATAGTTTATCTCTCTAATGCCTTGTGGGAGGAGCCAAGGTGAAATTTCCTTTGCTCACACAATGAGGGTGTATAAATAACCAATTAGGAGGTGATGCTTCACATTCCTTATGACTCTTCATCTACCCTCATGACTATTTTACTTCCTATGAATTTTCAACTTTACATGACTCTTCATATTCTATACATTCCCTTTGGACTTCCACTTTACAATACATTTTCAAAAAATCAATTACAAAATCCACCATAATGGTGTGCCATGTGACAAATCATGTCATGACATAACATGAAACTGATGATATGGACTTCTTGATTATGCGACAATGTCAAGACACTTGTGTTGTTGCTTGTTATGTGTCTGCTTGAGAATTCTCTTCTATCCACCTTCGTATTCCTTTGTTGTAAGGAGTCTTCAATGATGTCAAGTCTTGAGTTGTGGTTGCAAAATGATGTCCCTTTTATTTCTCTTGGTTGACTAGCTTGCATAATCAACTAGGTAAATGTCTTTCAACATGTTTCCCTTCTTCATCTCCTTCTTAATCATCTTGCCATTGTATGATAAGGTACCTGCACTTGAAATTCACTCATGATGAGACAAAATCAGTTTGATAAACACCTAGTCTAAGAAATTGCAGGTTTATCCATTGACTGAGTCAAAACTGGGTGAAAGGCTAGGCGAGAGGCTTAATGACTACAAAATTGTGCAACTAATGAATTTAGGGGTGAGGCTTGATCCCTAAGACTGCGTAATGTGCATTCGAGGTTGGATTGAGGAAGAAAACTGCGCAATATTGGAGCTCAGTGTGACAAGATGAAGGTACATGAATTGGTTCAACCTATTACACAATTCTGGGAGGCAAAGGAGACTGATAAATTTCATAATTACGCATCTTAGGAGCTCAAGGGCAGACCTTGAGGCTATATATTGCGCAATGTAGTTGAGGAGGGGAGGGGGGGGATGGATTGCGCAATTATGGAGGCCAAGGTCCAGACTTGAGCATTGGAACTACGTAGTGAAATAGTACTAGGAGGTAGGAACTGCACATTGCACAGTGTCAAGAGGCAGGGTCACAAATATAAGGCTAAGACTGCAGAATGTGCAATTTGGTAAGGCCAGATTAGGCTAATTTGCTTGGTCAAAAAGTTTTCAGAAATTGACTAAGTGTGGGATCGATGAGGTTGATGTGAACAGTGATAAGAATTCAATTGTAATCACACACTTAGAATAATTGGTGACACACCAACATATATAATCCAGGACACAAGAACAACAAACTTCCCTCGGTGTGACAACTTTACGAAAACTTACGATAAGTGTGACATTAAAGATACACTTTGTGACGACCGTGACGACACTTGTGTGACAATGCTTAAAACTTTGGAAATGAGTGCGAAAGATGTTACATGGTTAGATAAACTCATTTACACAATGGTAACCCCTTGGAACCACCAAAACAATCTTATACACATTGTGCGACGACTAACATGTGAAACGACACAATTTTTCCTTTCTTGCAAAAGGGACCGAAACACTTCAAGAAAACACATGGAATGAGTTTCAATGTTAGGGACGATAATGTATAAGACCAAGGAAGGCTCCAAAATTGAGCATAGGAAAAACATTTGGAGGATGTTGTAGCATTGACAACACTTGGCGACATACTAGTAGAATTGCAACTTCTCTTTCTTGGTTGCCTCTTTCATGCAGGGTCTTGGTTCTTGGGGGAGTATTCATCGCGTAGATTAATTTGGTCTCCCCACTTACCCCGTGAATAAAAATGTTCCTAGTTTTAACTTATTGGTTGAACAAAACATTATATTCAGTGATATCACAATGTTTCGAGTTGGAAAGGGTAGTGAAGTTCGCAAGCTTTAGATTTTCAGCGTATAATTTTTTATCTCTGGTGTTGCTCCACTGCTAGCAGGCCTAGATAGTACCCCTAAGGAGTCACTACAGGAACAAAAAAGTTTCTCTTATGCCTACAATCCTGGTCATACCCCAATATAGTTTCTTGCTTCACGTCTCTGAGCAGGAAGTCTTTATCTTCTTTCGCCTTTATTTGTTTTTTTAATCGGACTGCGCATTGGCACTTATTCATTTTATGGGTAGAAGATGGATCTCAAATTATTGAGAGCAGGAGAGGTTGTTCCTTCAGAGAAGCATATAAAGACCTATAATTTAGGTTTTCTCATTTATATTTTCCCCCCTCTCTTCTAATAATTGGGTAAGCGTGAAAAATGAAACATAAAGAACTGAGTGTAGGCATAAGGTTTCTTGAATATACACAAGTTCATAGTTTGATAAAAAATCTCCTCACATGCAGATCATATTTTCTATTAGTGACTTCATCGACCAAAAGATGTAACCAACACAAGGAATATAGACCGAAGGTTAGCCAGATTTTGTAGTGTCACAAGACACTTTTCAATTCAACCACACACAAAGAAGTTGGAAAACACGTTCACACACAATGCTTATTTACATACTGAAACAAAACACAAAACCAAACAAAAAAGAAAATAATATGTACATAGTGCAAGGCATATTACCAGATCATCATTGAAAGTGATTTTTTAGGTCTGGGCCATTGACGGGGAGAAAGTCAATCTTCCCGCCTAGTGATTGTAGATGATATGTGTGTTGGTCAAGATTTTTGTGAATGGTGAATAGTCCAATCCATAGGGATTGAAACTTAGTGTGTTTTCCTTTTTCCTCATGGGATTTATCCCACTTCAAGACTAAGTCACCCAAACTGAAGTTATTCTTCCCTGCAGAATTCTTGTTAAACCACCTCTTGATATAACTGGTGAAGCAAAAAAAATTATTTTTCTTTCAACCTTTCTTCCCACATCTTATGAAGAGTGTCCATCCTACATTGAACTAATAAACATGGCTTGCCTTGCGATTCTTGTGAAAGTTGGAGAGAAGGAAAGTAGATGTTAGGGGGGAGGATAGGTTTTTTTACACATACCAAGAAGTAAGGGGACGTATTCAGAGAGGGATTTGGAATGACTCGGTCAACCCATATGGCATTTACCAAAGCGGAGTGCCAGTTCCTTTTTTCAGAGAAGATGGTCTTCTTAATGATGTAGATAAGGTTATAATTTGTAGACTCAGCAAAACCATTTCCCCGCGGATAGTAGTTAGTTGAATGTTTCAATATGATTCCATTTTTAGTGCAAAATCATATAATTTTAATGATGAAAATTATGTTGCATTATCGAAAACAAGTGAAGTCGGAATGCCGAACCTGGAAATGATATTATTCTTAAGGAAGTTGATGATCTGTCCACCACATTAAGTAGTATGTAGTAGTGAGGATGTAACAATGTTGCTTTGAAAAATGTTTAAATATTTCACCAATGACATCTAAGCCCCACTATTGAAATGATTCTTCCATTGTGATAGGATGCAATGGGGCGAATGACTTCTTGTTTCATCTGACACACTTTTGATAGACTTGACACTTGCAAGCGTAGGCATGAGCATCTTTAAATAATGTAGTCCAATAGAAATTTCTCTCATAACTTTATGCGTAGTTGTGTTACCTAAAAAGTGTCCCCCGGATGCTCTGTCATGGAGATCACGCAGTACTTTATTTGAATCGTGTGCTTCTAGGAACCCGATCAACACTCCATTACGGTGCTTTTTAAAAATTACTCCATGCACCAATTGATAAGATAATTCTTTAAGTTTGAGTGCCCTCTTCTAACGTATAGATAAGTGGGAGGGCATGATGTCGTGCTCAAAGTATTGGCACACATATGTGTACAAAGAGTTTGTGATTGTAATTGGGGAATCTCGCTCAACATTGTACATTTCGATCTCCTGCTCCCATCTGAAAGGATCTTCTTCGTTTGCATCTACTGCTTCTGTTGCTAGCCGACATATATCATGGCCCTTGATTGTTTGAATTAGCTTGAAATATAAGTCATACTCTTGTAAACCAATCATCTAGTTATCTCTTATCTCACCCAACTCTTGCTAAATGAATAATTATCTAACTGTTGGGTGTGAAACAAAGATGATGCAATGAATTTTCAAGAGATAGGGCCATAAGTGCTTCACCGCCTTGTAGAATACGTAAGTTTGTTTGTCAATGGTGGGCTAGTTGAGTTCTAGTCCTTGAAGGTTGGGACTCATGAAATATATTGGTTGTTCGTTGTTTTGATCATCCTTTTGTGTAAGCACAATGATGATTGAAGTGTGAGAAGTGACCGTGTAGAGCAGAAAATATTTGCTAAAATATGGGTTGTACAAAGGAGATGCTTCTACAATATCTTTCTTAATACGGGGAAATGTGTCATTTTCCCTTTTATCCCATTTGTAGATCACATACTTCTTTACCATATTTTGTATAGGCTTCACGATATGAGCATAATCAGAGATGAAATTGTGGAAAACTTAATTTTCCCCTGGAAGGACTGCATATCTTTCTTATTCATAGGGAAGGGAATATGTGTAATTGCTTTTACCCTCTCCAAATTTACTTTAATACCAATTTTGGCAATGATATGGCCCAAGAGGTTACCCTTAGACACTGCAAAAATATTCTTCTTTGGATTAAGGGATATCTAATATTTGCAACATCGCTCGAAAATTTTATTTAAGTGGCATAAGTGGTCTGATCTCTTCTTAGAAAACATTGTCACATCATCAATATAGACCGCTATGCTCTGTGCGATTAGTCCGAAGAATGTGATGTCCATGGCATGTTGAAATGTTGCACCGACATTGACCAACCCAAATGGTATTCTCCTAAATGCGAACATGCCCCACCTCGTGCGAAACATAGTCTTAATTCTACCAGGATTTGAGACGAGAACTTGATTGTAACCGAAATAACCATATAAAAATAAAACATCTCTAACCTCAATATTATTTGAAGTATTTGTTCCATTGACGACACAGGGTAATTATATGTTAGGTCCCCAAAATACTAGTGTAGCCCCTTATTATTGTTAGTGTAACCGCATTATTGTTATTGTTGTGCCCATGTAGTTCCCATATTTTTATTATTGTGCCCCATATGTGTAGCCCCATTATTGTTATTTTTGTGTCCATGTGGTCCCCATATTGTTATATTGTGACCCCTTAGAATCCTATATATAAAAGGTAGGTTTTTTCATTTGTATCATCCAAGAATTGTTCATTTATGTAATGTAAAGGAGGTTTCCCCCTTGAAGAGGCTAATTTCTAAGTCATGATATATATTTTCTTCTATTTTGTGAGCTGGTTGCATAACATTTGGTATGAGAGCCTTGGATTCTAGGGTTTTGCTGCTACAAACAGGTCATATTGGAATTTTCTCTACAACCTATTTTCTACGAAGGTTTAGAAGCTAAAAAATTTGCCATGAGAAGCCGCAATCCTAAGGAACGTCATGTAACAATTTCAGATATTGGTTCGCTATATTTTCGGAGATATGATTTGAGCAAGTTAGGGTTCTTGGAGGATCTAGAATTTCATCTCAAACAGGCGACCGAGAGAAAATCATCCTAACTTTCGTTTTAGACATTAGATTTGAATTCTGTAAAATATGGCCAAAATCACACAAACTGTAGTTTCTTGTGTATCAATTTCAGGGCCAAAGGTCAAAAAATTTATGCGTGACATAGTACAAGTTCACTCTACTGAGCCAGTCCATAATTAGGTCCTTTTGGGAGATTGGGCATAACTTTATCTTGAAGAATCCAAATTACGTATGACCTATGTCATTGGAAAGAAGAATCAGAGAGCTACCACAATACCGAAGTTTAGATCCTAGAGATATGAAATTACAGAGTTACAACCTTTTCAATATCGAGCTCCTAAAAGCAAGAAAAATGTGTGTATTAAAAAAAATTGCATAAATTTTGTTTGAAAAATCAGTTTGAAGTGATTCCAAGGGCATATTGAAGCATATATATCAGTATTGAGTTATAAAATGCATCCAAAAAATAATTCCACACACATTAAGCCCTAAAATATCTCTACTATGAGATATGAAGAGGAATAATTGCAACATGATATCTCAAAATTACAGGACCAAGTGCAACAAATTTCGCTCTCACGTAGAACAACCAAAAATGAACTAAAAGGTGACATGGATGGTTTAAAAGTAGACAAGCTAAGATGGATGGTTTTAAGGATGTAATGAATGGAATGGAAGTTAAGATCAATGGTATAGAAAGAAACATGGAAGATTTGAAGAAAGACATGGAAGGTTTGAAGGAAGGTTTGACAAAGTTGCTACAAGAAAAAATTCCTAATGGAAAAAAGGTAGTAGAGGAAACTCATGATGAGAAAAAAATAAATGTTAATCATTATTTCATAGAATATAATGTTGGATTGAAGACCCACCATATTCCAAAGATCAATATGAGGAATTTTGATGACAAGGATCTCGTAACTTTGATACTACAGATGGAACAATATTTGTGATCTCCATAATATGAAAAACACACAAAAGGTATGCATTGAAAATTTATATTTAGAACCCAATACATTTGTATGGTATCTATGGCTTTGATCTCATAAAAAAATTGTCACTTGATCAATTTTTACAGAGGAAATGATAACACATTATGAATATACAAAGAGCAACACTTTCTTTAGCCAATTGATAAATCTCAAACAAAAGGTTTCAATGGTGGAGCACATTGAGGAATTCCAAAAATTGAATATAAGGGTAAATGATATTCTAGAGCAATACATTATTGATGTCTTCATAGGGACTTTAAAGGATAACATCCAACATGAGGTTTGCCTTTGGGAACCTGATTCATTGGAGAAGGCATTCAAGTTGGCAAGAAAAAATAAAAGAAAAATTATGGTAACAAGGAAGCCTACCACTCATAACTATAAAGATGGAAGTGTTGCTACTCCTAGACTTCCACAACTTACAAGGTTGACACCACAAAAATTGGAAGAAAAAAGAGCAAAAGGGCTTTGCTATAGTTGTGATAGAAAATACACTAAAGGTCATAAGTGTGCTGAGAAGAAATTATTTTACATAGATTGTGAAGAGGAGGAAGAAAAGGAACAAGGAACTTCAAAAGAAGAGGATATACACCAAGAACCAACCGTAGAGAAAGAAGAAATGAATCTGACCATATATTTTAATGCATTAGCGGGAATTACCACTCATAAAACTCTCAAGATATAAGGACATATCAAAAGAAAAATTTAATAGTGCTGATTGATTTGGATAGAACCCATAATTTTATTCATTGTAAGGTAGTTAAGGAATTGAATTGCTTGCTATATCCAACACCAGAGTGTCAAGTGATGGTTGCAAATGGAGGAACTATAAATTTCTCTCGAAAGTGGCATAATATCAAGCTAACCATGGGGAGAATTTATTGAATAGTCAAATTCTCTCCATTCCAATGGGTGGTGTTGATGTTGTACTAGGAGTACAATGGTTGCAATTTTTGGGGACACTAGTTTTTAATTTTCAAGAACTTTTCTTGAAATTGCTTTGGGAATGAAAGGAAGTTGAATTACAGGGTATCACAGGGAAGCCGAGAAAGATATTTTTCTCTAATGTCATGAAAAATATTTCGAAGAAACAACAATGAGGTGCAATTGCACAATTATGCTCACTAGAGGTTCTAACATCAAAATCATCTATTTCTACAGATCTCCAAAAAGCCTTGGACAATCATTCCAAGGTGTTTTATACTCCCAAAGGATTCCCACCTATTCGTTATCATGATCATGCTATTCATTTGATTCTAGGAAGAGTTCCTCCAAACATCAGGCCTTACAGATATCCTTATGCTCAAAAGAGTGAGATTGAACATATGGTTGCAAAAATTCTAGAGGATGGTATAATTCAACCTTGTCAAAGTTATTTCTTTGCTCCAATAGTATTTTTGGACAAGATGGATGGATCATGGTGTATGTGTATGGATTATAGGGAACTCAACAAGCTCACTATTAAAAATAAATTTCCCGTCCCCGTCATTGAAAAATTATTGGATGAATTACATGGATCAATTTACTTCACCAAGATGGATCTTCATTCTGGATATCATCAAATTAGAATGAAGACTAAAGACATTCTGAAAACAACATTAATAACTCATGAGGGTCATTATGAATTTTTTGTCATGCCTTTTGACCTTACTAATGCACCTTCCACATTTCAAGGTTTGATGAATTCCATTTTCAAACCCTTCCTTAAGAAAATTTGCGTTAGTATTTTTTTATGATAAACTAATCTACAACAAGTCTTGGAAGGATTAGGTTTGTTGGCTGGGTGCTCAAACTATTGCAGGAGAAACAATTATATGCAAAAACCTATAATTGTTTCTTTGGAGTAAAAGAGGTGGAGTATTTGGGTCATATTGTATCTCACGAGGGTGTTATGGTAGACCCTAACAAAAGTAAATCCATTAAGGAATGGAAAATCCCCACAACCATAAAGCATATTTGAGAATTTCTGAGGTTAATAGCATATTATCACAAGTTTGTTAAGAATTATGGGAGAATATCGGCACCTCTAACATCATTACTGAAGAAAGATGAATTTTCTTGAACTCCAGAAGCAACTAAGGCCTTTGAACATATTAAAGAGGAAATGTGCCAAGCGCCAGTCTTAGCTACGCCATACTTCACAAATAAATTTATTGTGGAATGTGATGCCACAGAAAATGGAATTGGTGCGGTTTTAATGCAAGAAGGAAGACCCATTATTTTTCAAAATCATTCAATCAAAGGAAAGTATTTACAAAAACCTATTTATGAGAAGGAAATGTTGGCAATAGTACATGCACTAAAGAAATGGATACCTCACCTAATGGGAAGACATTTCAAGGTAAAAACATCTCATAATAGTCTTAAATACTTTTTGGAACAAATATTATCTTTAGAATAGAAAAAAAATGGGTCACAAAGATGTTGGGTTATGACTTTGAAATCATCTACAAAAAAGGGAAGAATTTTTTTTTTGCAGATGCACTCTCAAGAAAGGATGAGGATGTAGAAGCATTGCTTTGTGTTATTTCTATTATCCAGCCTGAGTGGATACTAGAAGCAAGGTATGAATGGAAGAATGATGAAGAGGTTTGGACACTCTTTCAAAATTTGCAACAAGATCCTGGTACATCTGAAGCATTTAGCTGGAAAAATGATTCATTATGGTACAAAGATCACTTATATTTTTGTAAGAATTTCCAACTCAAACAGAAAATTATTTTGGAATTGCACACCTCTCACTTAGGAGGCCAGTCAGGATTTTTAAAAACTTACCATAGGGTCAAGAAGGAATTTTCTTGGGATGAGCTTAAATCTGATATACAAAAGTTTGTGGCAGAATGTTTAGTTTGCCAAAAAAATAAAGTTGAGACAATTAAGACCCTGGGTCTGTTACAACCTTTATCCATTCCAATTCAATGTTGAGAGGAGGTTTCAATGGATTTTATCACAGGTTTAACCAACTCCTAAGGAAATACTATCATCATGGCCATAGTTGATAGACTCACCAAATATGCACACTTTTTTGCATTATCTGATCCATTTAAAGCCAATACAGTTGTTACTGCATTTATGGAAACAATTCAAAAGCTACATGGAAAACCAAATTTTATTGTAAGTGACAGAGACCCCATTTTTATAGGAAATTTTTGGACATAATTATTTTATTTTTTGGGTGCTCAATTAGGTCATAACTCATCATATCATCCTCAATTTGATGGTAAAATTGATATAGTGAACAAATGTTTGGAAGGATATCTTCGTTTCGTTATATCTGATAAATATACATAATGGGTCAAGTGGTTACCTCTGGTTGAATGGTGGTATAACACTTCCTTGCCTACTGCAACAAAAATGACCCCATTTATGGCACTTTATGGATTTCATCCACTGCCCATCACATCACCTTTAAGAGAAAATTATAAGGTTCAAGAAGTGGAAGATCACATCAAGCATCAACAACATGTTCTCCAACTCTTAAAGGATAAAATCACATTGGAACACAATCAAATGAAACAACAGGAAGATAAATGTTGCAGCGAAATAATTTTTTATGTAGGCGACTAGGTGATTTTATGGCTACAACCATACAAACAAATGTCCCTCAAGCAAGCTAAGAAGGATAATAAATTATCAGCAAAGTATTATGGTCCTTACAAGGTGTTGAAAATATTGGTACTATCATTAGGGGAGTTTTGAGGTCTAAAATGGACCTCCTAAGGAAATTATAAAATAATAGTGCAAATAATAAAATAAAACTTCATTACATCATCAAATTTTGGAGGGAAAAAAGAAAAACTATTTTTTCAACTCGTATTTTCAACTTATCTCCCCATGGGTTTACTCAAATTTCGAGAGGAAACACTCGTTGGATGCATAATTTGATTCCTCATCCAAGGAGTACCCACGTTGCATACTTTCGATGGTCCCTGCTATAAAAAAATGAGAAATACATGAAAAACGTGATTTCAATAATGTTTTTCATGTATTTCTCATTTTTTGTGTAGCAGGCTCCATCAAAAGTATGCAACATGGGTACTCCTTGGATGAGGAATTAAATTTTTCATCCAACGAGTACTTTTGCTCAAAATTTGAGTAAAAACTTAGGGAGATAAATTGAAAATACAATTTGAAAAAGTGGTTTTAATATTTTATTATTTTTTAATATTTTTACTTTTTTACTCCAAAAATGGTGAATCATACCCTATGGTTAACATTATCATCTTGAATCCTATTGGTTCTTATAAAGTTTATTGTGGTTGTACATTTTTCTTAGGAGGCCCATTTTAGACCTCAAAATTCCCTTAATGGGAATACAAATTGGAGCTTCCCGCATCTTGCCGAGTGCACCCAATTTTCCATGTTTCATGCCTAAATAAGGTTATAGGTGACAAGACGAGTTCAAAAAATATTTCCAAAACATGAAGAGGAAGGAAAAATCATATTGGAACCTGAAGCAGTCATGGAAAAGAGAACTCGACAACTATGAAATCGACCAATTTCAAAATATCTCATCGAGGGGAAGAACTTATCCGATGAAGATTCAACATGGGAGGATGAGAATTTTATACATAAGCATCCATAACTACTCAAGCATTGAGGACAACACTTGTTTGAAGGAGAGGGGCATGTTAGGTCCCCATAATACTAGTGTAGTCCCTTATTATTGTGAGTGTAGCCCCATTATTGTTATTGTTGTGCCCATGTAGTCCCCATATTGTTATTATTGTGCCCCATAGGTGTAGCCCCATTATTGTTATTGTTGTACCCATGTGTTCCCCATATTGTTTTATTGTGACCCCTTAGACTCATGTATATAGAAGGTATGTTTTTTCATTTGTATCATCCAAGAATTGTTCATTTATTTAATGTAAATGAGGTTGCCCCCTCGAAGAGGTTGATTTCTAAGTCATGATCTATCTTTTCTTCTATTTTGTGAGTTGGTTGCATAAAATTATACTTGTTTGAGGTGCGGTTTAGGTTGTGGAAATCAACACACAAGCAGATTTCCTTGGAATTATCTCTAACTGGGACGAGGTTTGATACCTAGGTTGAATGCCACAATTTGTGTATGATTCGAGCATCCAAAATTTTCCTCAACTTCTTTTGAATCAGAGGATGAAGCGTTTGATGTACCTTCCACAACTTGTGTTGGAACGAATTGGCCCCTTCTTTGATCGAAATCACATGATGTATTATTCGCGTTCCATAAGTTTTGATCCTATTGTATACAAACATGTCTTGGTACTGCTTGAATAAGAAGATAAAATATTTTCACTCCTGTGGTGTGCAACAAGTACCAAGATTAACAAGATTCATATCCTTTTCTATCCAAAGATTGATTTTCTCTTACGAAAACGTTGAACTGCAGGTTTTTTCATTAACTTTCCCTCAAAAGAAGCGGTTCTAAAAGTCATAGAACTTTTCAAGCGATACCATGCCTTTTGGCATGGGGTTCTATTTGTTTGTGCAAGCTACATCTTGCAACTTTTTCTCATGCTTGTATTCGTCAATAGATGCATCCTTACATACATCATCATTTTCCATGAAGTGCAGTATCCGTTGGTCATCATTGAAAATGTGCAAGTTAGTGATATTGTCAGGGATGGATAGTCTACAAATAATTTCTATAGAAAAATCGTCCCTAAGTGGTGATAACCTAGTAACAACATTTGCCAATGCATCTGCAGTTGTTTTATGTATTCTAGGAACATAAATAATATTGAAATATTGGAAATATGAAATCAAAAAACATACCTCTTGTTGGTAACTTTTCATATGAGGCGACACACAATGTATAGTATCACATACCCGTCGTACGGAAATTTCTGAGTCACCTACAACTTTGAGAATTCCCACATTGAGGTCAATGGCTCTCAGTGTAAGCCTAGGATGAGTCCTTCATACTTCGCGGTGTTGTTTGTGCACTCGAATTCCAAGTGGCTAAAGATCATATGTTTTCTTTGTTACGGGTATACTAAAACACAACTAGCTCCAGATCCCTCTTGTGTCTTTCAACCATAAAAATACAATGTCCAAACATCATATGTACAATGACTACGAGCTACACTAGTACTACTATTACTACTACTATTTACTGCACACATGTCATTATTACCATTTAAACTAGGAAATATATCCAATTGTGTCTGGTGAAATGGCCGAGCAATATAACACCCCAGATTAGGTTCTAGGAAGAAATTTCCAAAAATAAGAGCCGTGAAAGAAACTGGTTCATTCTTACCATCAAAGGGAGTGATAGTATGCTTCATGTAAGACTAAGTTTACCCGAATTTTATTATTTCTTCCCTTGTACAGAATCCACAAATGTTACCAATCCGTAGCAAAATACTCTTGTATTTTGTTGGACCAATCTCGACTAAAAAAAACACCATATGCATATAGAATGTCCACAATCACTATATTTATACACTAGTGAACTCGGTGGTTGGATGATAAGCGGATAAACACATTTCTGAGTTCACCTTTAACATGGAAAAGGGTCATGTCCAAATGAATGATATATGCATCTATTTTATCCCATTCTCATTGATTTTCTTTGCGACAGATAAATGCATTACATTCACTGATGCACCAGAATCAACTAAGAAATTATGTACATTATAGTTGAAAATTTTGAATGTTAAAAAAAATGGAGGGCAGAGTGTATTTTCATCCAATGTTAAAGCATTAAGAATAGACTTTAGGGCACCAGAGGACTTACCAGATTCCTATCCCTTCTGTGAAGAAGTGTTTTTACCTGATTCAGACTGTTCAAGAGCATGAAGGAGCAGATCAACAACTTCCTTATCCTTGGCCTTGCTTATGGAGGCCTGAGACCTTTTACCCATGTCTTTGGAGTCTTTGGGTGGTTCATCATCTACAATGACCCCAATCACACACAATTCCTTTTCAACCGTGATTTCTTCTTCATATTTTTTAGCAAGAGTTTCTTTTGCATTTATTTTCACGAACCGCACAATGTTTTTTGGCAAGAAATAAGTGTAGTAGTCAATAGTGATGGAGTCATGAGGTTTCATATTTTATGGAAATTTTTTCAAGATATTATTAAAACTATGATTAAAATATTTCACTTTTTCTTTGTGCTCCATCTTGCGATTTCCCAGCTCTTTTAAAAACATGGAGGTGGTTTTGTCATCAATGGTTTTTTCAAGAAAAATATTCTTAAACCCCTTCCAATTCTAGATAGAATTCAGAGGAAGAAAATGATACCATACAACTTCTCTGCCATCTAAGGTGCATGGAAAGAGACTACATGCAACATCATCATAATGTACCTTTAGCATTTGCAAATGTAGGTAGAATTTGTCGAGATGGTCCTCTGCTTTCACTTCCTTTTCAGGGTCGTACTTCACTAATAGATTTTTCAGGTGCCTTGGCATCTTGTGTAGAACAACCAGTAGTGAAAGTAGGCCCTGAGACATCTAATCCAGACCTTGGTCCACCATATCTTCATCATTTTCCTCCTACTCTTTTTTAGAATCTGATAGTTCCTCTTCTTCTTCTTCAGCACCCAACTCATGGAAAGTATCATCTAAGAGTACAATGTTACATATGTCACCATTGTTATAAGTCATAGGTCATTTTGAATTATCTTTATTTTTTGTGGAGTCTGCTAATTCTTCAAGGGTGGCGAGAACCAAATCTCCAATCATAGAAACCATTATCTCGGTAGGGATGGTTGGGTTATTCTTCGAAAAATAAGGAAGATTGTGTACTCTCAAAATTAATCCAATATCTTTTGCAAACTTATGGGTTATAGGACATATGGCCCGGATCTGATTGTAAGAGATTTCATAAGTTTGTACAAGCTCAAGATGAGATGATTCACGAAATTCATGAATATGAGCAGGGGAGGTGTTGGGAATGTTACTGTCGTGACCTAAAGATGTAAGGTTAGGGTGGAAGAGGTTATCAACCATAAAAATATAATTTACCTCCTTCTAGCACTAGAAATGTTGATGGTGTTGGACCCGCAAACATTCAAGGGGTCTCCCCGATATGTGTTCCCAATTAGACCTCACACCATTTGAGATATGATATCCATTCGTAATATGGCCCGATTTCCAAATTCTTTAGGATTTTCCTTGGCTCTAATTGTGACCAAAAGAGAGGAGTGAAATTGTGCCTTTCAAAAGAAATTAAGTGTGCTTGGTGAGTGTTCATTTGTAAGTGTGTTAAGGCTATTATACTACGGAGGGAGAGTGTGAAGTGAGCCTCTAAGAGAGAGATAATAGTACCACCCTGGTAGAGACACATGAAACCAAGAAGGATTTGTCAAACATCCAGTGGAAAAGTCCACAAAATATGTGACAGTCAGTACAACCAATCAACAAGAAAGATCTGTCTAGTATCTAGCAGAATAGTCCACATGGATGGGACAACGATAACAACTATTAAAACACATTATCAATAATATAAGTACTAAAATAACTGAAATATTTCAACTAATCTAGCAAATATGAAAGAAAACATGAATTATAAACATACACATAATAGTCTTACAAATATTCACAATCCATGCATGATGAACATGCTAGCCATGAGGCTTTTGTTATTAAGTAAAAGTTCCAAGACACATGTATACAATGAAAACCACTAGTTCCAATATTGGAGTGTTGGATCCACTCCTTTCTCTTCAAAAGAACTATCTTATCTCTCTAATTCCTTCTCGAAATATCCAAGGTGAAAAATCCTTTGCTCATACAATGAGGGTGTATATATAACCAATGAGGAGGTGATGCTTCACCCTCCTTGTGACTCTTCATCTACCCTCATGACTATTTGACTTCCTATCACTTTTCAACTTTACATTACTCTTCATATTCTATACATGTCCTTTGGACTTCCACTTTACATACATTTTCGAAACATCAATTACATAATCCACCAGAATGGTGTGGAATGTGACAACTCATGACATGAAATTGCTGACATGGACTTCTAGATGATGTGGCAATGTCAAGCCACTCTTGATGCTTATTGCTATGTGTCTGCTTGAGAATTATCTTCTATTTACCTTCATATGGCTTAGTAGTAAGGAGTCTTAAATAATGTCAAGTCTTGAGTTTTGGTCGCAAACTAGTGTCCCTTTTCTTTTTCTTTGTTGATCAACTTGCATAATCAACTAGGTAGATGTATTTCAACATGTTTCCATTCTTCATCTCCTTCTTCATCATATTTCCATGGTATGATAAGGTACCTGCACCTGTAATTCACTCATGACTAGACAACATCAATATGATAAACCCCTAGTCTAAGATAGTGCATGTTGATCCATTGACTGAGTTGGAATCAGGTAACAGCCTTGGAGAGAGGCTTAGTGACTACGCAATTGTACAAATCAGGCATTCAGGGGTGAATCTTGAGCCATGAGATTGTTCAATCCACAGTTCAACTTGGAATGAGGAAGAAAACTATGCAATATTGGAGCTAAGTGTGACAGGATGATGGGATAGGAACTGGTTGAAAATATTGCACAGTTATGGGAGTCATAGGAGACTAGGAAATTGCACATCTTAGGAGCTCGAGGGCTGATATTGAGGCTAGAGTTTGCACAATGCGCAGTCATTAGGGTAATTTTCAGGTCTAAAATGGGCCTCGCAAGAAAAATGTACAACCAAAATAAACTTTATAAGAACTAATAGGATTCAAGATGATGATGCCAACCATGGGGGATGATTCACCATTTTTGGAGTAAAAAAGTTAAAAGAATAAAAAATAATAAAATAATAAAACTACTTTTTCAACCCATATTTTCAATTTATCTCCCTAAGTTTTTACTCAAATTTCAAGTGGGAATACTCGTCGGATGCAAAATTTAATTTCTCATCCAACGAGTACCTATGTTGCATACTTTCAATAAACCCTCCTACACGAAAAAGGAGAAATACATGAAAACATGTGATTGCAATCAAGTTTTTTATGTATTTCTCATTTTTCTTATAGCAGGGTCTATCGAAAGTATGCAACATGGGTACTCCTTGGATGAGAAATTAAATTCTACATCTAATGAGTGTTTCTGCTCGAAATTTGAGCTAAAAATTAAGGAGATAAGTTGAAAATAAGAGTTAAAAAATAGTTTTATTATTTTACTATTATTTTATTTAATTTTCCATCTAAAATTTGATGATGTAATCTAATATTATTTTATTATTTCCACTGTTATTTTATAATTTCCTTAGGAGGCCCATTTTAGACCTAAAAATTCCCCTAATGTGAGGCCAGGGTGGGGGGATGGATTGCATAATTCTCTAGGCTAAAATCTTGGCTTGAGCAATGGAACTGCGCAGTGCAACAGTAATGGGAGGTAGTAACCACACATTGTGTACTATCAAGAGGCAGGATCATAGCTAGAGGACTAAGACTATCCAATGCGTAGTTCAGGAAGGCCAGATGAGGCTAAGTTGCTTGGTTAGAAACTTTTTGAAAATTGACTAAGTTCGAGATCAGTGGGGATGATGTGAATAATGATAAGACTTCGATTGTGATCACACACTTAGAATACTTGATGACACAACAACATAGATCATCCAAGACAAAATAAAAATAAAATTCCCTTAGTGCAACATCTTTACGACAACTTACAATAAGGGAAACACTAAAGATACACTTTGCGACAATTGTGACAACACTTGCGCAATGCCGCTTAAAACTTTGGAAATGAGTTCAGAGAATGTTTACGTGGTTAGATCAAATTATTTACACAATGATAAGCCCTTGGAACCACTAAAAAAAGCTTATACACATTGTGCAACAACTAACATGTGAAAAGACGACATTTTTCCTTTCTTACAAAAGGGCCGAAACACTTCAAGAAAACACATGGAATGAGTTTCAATATTTGCAACGACAATGTACAATACCAACAAAGGCTTTGTAATTGAGCATAGGCCCAAGTTTTTGAGGGTGTTGTAGCAACGAAAACACCTCCCTTGGGGTAGATGAGGTTTGAGCCTCGGGGATCTAGTATAGATGATGGGGCTTTAAGCGTTGTATTTAAAGTTGGGAAATAAGAGCTTGAGAGTACTCACACCTTTCTCCGGTGCTTTGACACAACTTTCAATGCTTGGTATGGTCACTTGGGTGGCCCTTATACTAGTTACAACAAAGAGTGTTAGATAAGAGAGAAGAAATAAATATGTAGATAAGTTATATGATTAAACATAACTCCAGGACAATTTTTTTTTGAAAAATAATAATAAAAACAACAAAAAATAAAAATAAAATAAATAATAAAAGTAAGAATAATAATTAATGAATAAATAAAATAATAAATAATAAAGTAAAATTCATAATAAATAAATAATGGAAACTATTTTATTAAAGAAAAAGGTAAAGGAGTAAAAGTAATAAGAATAAATTTATGGTAAAACATAAAATTAAAGTACAATAATAAATCATGGAAAAAAGAAAAGAAAAAGAAAACTTAAGTTAAGAAAAAATTTACAGAAAAAAATAGAAATTTTATGATGACACATGGATTATGTGCATGAAGAAATTTCTTTCATTTTTGGAACAAGTTGTATTTTTTAATGGATGAGAAGGAGGATGTGAGACATTATTTTTTCGGATAGAATTATATGAATATAAGAAACTTATTGGAAGAGGTAGTTGATTGAGGGCTCGAGGTTGTCCAACTGTAGAAATTCATGGTGTGATGTGTTGAGAAATCTAGGGAATTAGGATTAGGAGATTTCTCTTTGATGATAACTACTTGTGAATGCTTTTTATTTCTTTATATTCTGATCTTTATTTTTCTTATATTATTATACCGTTCTTCTTCATCAAAAAATTACTAAATCATGAACAATAAAAAGACAAGAGACACATAATGTAGGTGACCAGTCAAGGCCAAAACCTCTCCAACCTGACAAGAAAACCTAAATGAATTCCTCTTCTGATAGAGAATTAAATTGATTAATCCCAAGAACAAGGCCCTTTAGACAACATCCTCTCCAGGACCAAGTCACAAGCCTTTTTTATTCAAATTCGTCTTCCTTGAGTCAACGATGGTCAAACCTATGCCTTCTCTCACTACAAGAGTTATCCTTAAGATTTCAGTCCCTTGTTTCATATCTGCAACTTTCAGCCCTTCTTCATAAACTGTATCTTCAATACTTGAGAGAGATTTTGTTCTTCAATCTCCTTCGCTTGAGATGGAGACTTTTTCTCCCTCAAATTGGCTTGAGAATCCACTTGTTTTATCCCTAAGTATTCCTTCTCAATATGAATGTGATACCTTGGTCGTTTCTACAGTAGACAATACTATATTCTTGCATGTGTGGAGTTTTTAACCCAAAAACATATCAGAAAATAAACTTGGTGATAGGAATCTTCTGGTGATATTCACACTTCTAATTCTCTCTTTCTTGATTGACCAGAATGTGTTCTCAAATGGAGGCCGATTTGCCTTATATATAGTGGTTTTTTTACCGAAATTATCTGACTTCTCCTTGCACATAGGCTGACATTCTTGTCTAGAAAAATATTCATCCCTTTTAGAAGGCCGACACGAGTAATAGCTTGTGATAAGGTCTTGGAGGGTTACTGACACAATCAAAATTAATTTTTACAATATGTAACATGTCTTCAACACATGACATTGACTCCCTAGACTTTATGATTTGATGACCAACCCTAAAGGCTCACAATGGGAGCCTTAACTATAAAACAAAATTCCTTGATCATGAAACCCAAGATGCAAGAATTGAAAAAATAATTTATTTTCTTCTTTACATCAATTACATAAAATAATAATTACATATGTCATTATGAAGACCAAACCTAGTTACACTTTTCTATAGTCCCTCTTAACTAGGGAGGTATTCATAATCCATACAAGGTACTTGGACATTCTCAATATGAAGAATTATCATAAGAAGAGTCAGATTAATAACCCATCTATATAGCATCATATTATCCAACATTTTCACATAGAAACGAATTTACTAGAAACTTTGTCTCTCCACAAGATTAGAGCTCAATGCTGGATATACCAATGATGTATAGACACCCTCATCATTGTCTCTCTCGAAACATACCCTACCCGGGTTCTGAGAGTATGTTACACTAGGACTATTCTTATCTTTGATTCCCATTCCTCAAATACTATCGTTCCTCTATGAATACTCTTATCGTGGATGCCCTAACTCATCCTCAAAGAGTACCAGATGACAAATGTGTACCCATTCCTCCATTATTTCTTCCTAAGTGAAGACAAGAATGATGTGTCTATCTCTCCCTCTCAACTTAGGGAGGGCATAACCATTCCATTAAAGGAATGTACCCATTAATACAAAAGGAATGTACTCAAGCTCCCTTTTAACTAGGTACTTGACCAATCTCCCTCATGCCTAGGGAATTTCTTTTAGCAACTCTTCATGGGATAACTAGTTGCTTCTAGAACTCCTTCCTTTAATGTCATGATTTTTTTCTTTGTCATAGGGTCTACATTTTTCAGGACTTCTTCGTAGGGAACATACCATCCATCACTCCATGAGTCAATCATGTCATCATTCATTTCACTGGAAAGTTATCCATTATTTCATATATGGTCTTCCTTTATGCCATGATGCCTTCTTCACGCCATGTTTCCTTAAGGATATTTAATCTTGCTTCATGGTCATTAGTAGTGGAAGACATCCATGAATCTTCCCTTTGCATCCCTGCATAAGCCCATCTAGATACCATGTGAAATTAAAATTAAATAAAAATTACCTTTGTGATGGTATTTCATCAAGAAATATTCTTGTTTGCATTATCATCTTGCATACATGTTGACACATCTCCAAAATATATGCTTTGTCAAGAGTCTCTTTATTTTTCAGACTTCATCAGGTCCTTCATATCTTTCATGGAGATATCATAGTAAAATATCTCAATCCTCAGATGTTGATTTCCTTCTCCATAGTTGCATATTTCACGATCTCTTCCTTTCTTTCTTCACACATTTCCTTCCACGAAATTCTGATGATAGTTCCTCCAATTATTCTCAACCACCACATATTTCGCATGAGGACATATTCTTTTGATTTCATCTAGTCAATGTGTGACCTATTCCTTCCTGCATATTTTCAATGGAGAAGATCCTTTTTGTCTTGATCATGCTCTCGAGATAGAGAATTTATCCATGTTACCTACTACCATATGACATGACTCTAGTTTATCAAATACAATCATACATACCTCATTTTTATTTTATGTCATCTAGACTTCCTTCTACAACTTCCTTGATTTAAAGAACTCCGATTCCTTGAAATGCTTCACTTATTTTGACATCATAATATCATCCCATGAATTCTACAAGTTGGACTTCTTGATGAAACCATTTTCTTCCTTTTAAATGGTGAATCTTCAAGTGAAGATTCCAACAAAGGATCTTAAGTATCCTCATTTAGAAAATGTTTCCTTTTGACTAAAGTATGATGATTTTTGTACTAGATGACTTTTTCTTCTTCTCATAAGTACCATTTATGCTCCTAATGAGGTTATAGTAAGATCTAAACCATTCCATAGGTGACTTCCATAGGCTTCTATTTCAGCTATCATTCATGCTTCTCTATGATGATGTTATGGGCTCTTTCTTTCAAAGATTCTATGATGCTATGATGCATCCTATAATACTCCTTGGAGACTTATGATGACCATATATTACAATATAAAACTTGAAGAGAATTAGGTGATGAATACTATCTTAATCATAATAGATATCGTTTACTTCCTATTTCTTGGATTTCTTCTTTTCGAATTCCTCCACTTCTTCGATGATATGGGATTCTTCTCTTCCCCTTTGTTATTTTCCTTTTTAAGCTTGGTAAAATCTCTCTCATAATTCCCATATTATTGAAATCAATAGAATTGAATATTAGCCATGTTCTTCTTTTTCTGAGGACCAAATTTACCAAACTTCCCTTTTCTCTTTGGCATAAAAACATATGCTTGATTTTTCTCGTTTGATCCTACATCAATTTTTTTATTTAGCCCGGTTTCTTCAATATTTCATAGTGACCATAGCTCCTAGAATGGAGTAGATTCTTTTTTCCCATAAACACTTGAAGTAAAGTTGCCCCATTCCTCTGGTATTACGTTTAGTAATATGGTAGTCATCTCTTTATTAGACATTATTTATCCCAGATGTTGAAGTTGATCCCTCATCTTAGATATCATCATAAAGTATGAGGCTATTCCTTCTACATTTGATGTTATTAGCTTGTAGAGTTCTTGCCTTAATGTGATAAATTCTCCTATAGTGCTTATGGAAAATATCTCTAGTAGTTTATCTTTTATTTATTTTTAAGTTTCGAGTTTTGATACATATGGAATGAGGGGATCCTTGATGGATTGTATGAGAATCCAGTGAGCCCTTAATTCCCCTTTCATAAACCTTTCAATTTCTTCTTTTGGAGGTTTGGTGATAGAACCCTTGACATTATCCATGACCTCATTTTCAATGAGATTCATGTTTGTCCTCTTCTTCCATGCAAGAAAGTTTGAAGGACCAACCAACTTGTTGCTTCCCCTGCAAAAGGACATTTCGACAGATTTATATGCAAACACAAATATACTTACTTGTTAAGATGCTTCTTCCACTTATTGCCTCCTTGAATTTGATGATGATATAGATAATAGAAAAATTCTTCTTGATGAAGATAGTTCTCTTCAAGAGTGATCCTTATCTCCACATAGAGGGATATCAATTTATATATTTGATGATGGTATCCTTTTTTATGATGATTGATGATGACTTATTAATGATTTATTTGTTGCTTCTTGGATGATCTTCTTCAAGGATAAATATTTCTTTTGAGATGAAATCCCTACTTGAATGAGTGCGATATTTCCATAGAACTTTTGATGATGATGAAACGTCATTAATAGAATTGTTTAACTTGAGTAGGGTATTTGTGGTCATTTGATGATGACTTGAGGGTCCAAAAACTTCTTCTGGTGTAGAATTATTATTTGATCTAAGGTTTTGACACTTCTTTGTGGATCTTGATTTTAACATAATCTTATATATTTTCCCTTGATTCCCTTTTCGAGATTTGGTCCTAAAATTCTTGAGTTCCCCTTGATGATATTACCTTCCTTGATTTTTTCACCTGATCTCCGATACCATGTTGAGAAATATATGGTATTAGGATTAGGAGATTTACCTTTGATTATAACTTCTTGTGAATGTTTTTTTATTTCTTTGGATTATAATATTTCTTTTTCTTAGATTATTATAACATTCTTATTCATCAAACAATTACCAAATAATGAAAAATAAAGAGACAAGAGACACATAATGTAGGTGATCAGCCAGGGCCAAAACCTCTCCAACTTGAGAGGAAAACCCAAACGAATTCTTCTTCTTATAGAGACTTAAATTGGCAAATACCAAGACCAAGTCACAACAATTTTTTATTAAACTTATTCTTCCTTAAGTCAATGATGGTCAAAATTATTCCTTCTCTCACTGGCTCAAATATCCTTTAGATTTCAGTCCCTTGTTTTAGATCTGAAACTTTCAACCTTCTTCAAAAAGCCTAGCTTAAGTACTTGAGATAGAGACTTTTTCTCCCTCAACTCGACATGATAATCCACTTGTTTTATCCCTAAATATTCCCTATTGAGATGATTGTGATATATTTTTCCTTTCTGCAGTAGAAAATGCTAGATTCTTGCATGTGGGGAGGTGTTAACCCAAAAACAGATCAGAAAATAAACTCGGTAATGATCCTCCTTTTCTCGCTTGGTGATAGGACTCTTCTGTATATATTCACACTTATATTTCTCTCTTTCTTTCTTGAACTAATTTTTTTTCTCAAATGAGGTTGTGTTGCCTTATATATAGTGGTTTGTTTATCAAAATAAGTCGGCTTCTCCTTGCACATAGGTCGACATGCTTGTATAGAAAAATCTTCATCCCTTTTAGAATGCTGACATGAGTAATAGCTTGTGACAAGGACTTGGAGGGTTATTGGCACAATCAAAATTATTTTTTAAAATATGTAACATGTCTTCAACACATGACATTGACTCCTTATACTTTATGACTTGATGACCAACCCTGAAGGCTCATAATGGGAGCCTTAACTATAAAATAAAATTCCTTGACCATGAAACCCATGATTCAAGCATTACAAAAATTATTTTATTTTATTCTTTACATCAATTAAACAAAATCATGATTATGTATGTCATATGAAGACCAAACCTATTTACACTTTTCAACACGACTGAGCCTGTGGTTGGGTGGAGAGTTTTCCCCAACATGGTCATGGTTAGCAAGATAATTGCAATGAAATATTCACAAGTTATAAGTAAGTTGGGCGCATTAAATTCCACATATAGTTCCTCCCACTCATCTATCATGTGTATTATGTAATTATTAATGAATTTTTATTTTTTATCTTGTTAATTAATGGTCTTCGATTGACATAATTAATTTTGTATTTAAGTATGTTTTTTAATTACATGCCATTACAATTAATCCCTTGAGAATTTTTCCATTTGGTAGGAGATAATGACTTGGTTTGAAGGACTCATAGGCCTTGAGGTGATGAGTCTTATCTTCATAGGTAAAAATAAGTAACATTTATTAAATATTAATTGATAAATGTTGTAATTGCTTAATCATTTCACACCTAATACCACATTTGTGCCTCTTAGAGGAATGTAATACATTAGAGAATACAAGATCTAGATTTATGGGGGAATGAAATGGAATAAATATTTATAGCCAAAATATAGAGATATAGCGAAACTTAACTTCTATTCATAAATGGAAGGTGATGAAACTATATAAATTCATAATGAAACAAACTAGCTCGAATGGTGGTAGTTTATCTCTAAGAAGGGATGTGACAGCTACGTGTCTTCACCAAAGTGAGTTATAAAGAGGCTGAAAGACACTATTGAACATAAGAAGCAATGATAAAACCATAAACATCCAAAAAAATAACCCTATGATATGAAAAACCAAAAGGCTTGTGGCCCCACTAAGGTTAGTTGGTACATCAATTGTAACATCCCATGTTTTGACCCATTCTTTTGTAACATCAAATGTAACTGTGAATCTAGCATGGGGGGACAACAATTGGTTATTGTTAATTATTAATTTAATTTAATTAAACTCGTTGGAGGAAGGGACAACCTATGGTTTTGATTTTTTTAGGTATGTTGCTTGTTTTGCATCCATATCATGACACTAGTAATAAATGAGAAATTAGTGACTAGGTGACTAAAAACGTTAGTCACCGCAACTTTTTCAAGTGAAATTCTATAAAAAATTAGCAATATTAAGTGACCCAACTAAAAAAAATAACATAAACGAGTAATTTAGTCTCATGTTAAAATATATGAATATTTAATAAGTAATACAATTAAGAATGAAGAATGTGAATGACTAATTTAGTCTAGGAACAAAAATATGAATACTAACAAGTACTACAATAATACGAATTAGTCATTTATGTTAATCATTTTAATTGTGTCACTTAAACTTTCTAAACTTACAAGTGATAGGGGATTCAAAGGTTGTTATGGATTGGCTGAAAGGTTATACTTCCTTAAACACTTATTTATTGTATCAATGGATGATTAGAGTTATGGAGTTGATTAGAATCACCGAGGTTATATCCTTTGATCACATTCATAGGGAATTAAATTCAAAGGATGACATATTATCCAAAATGGGTGTGGGCTTACAAGTATGTCAAAAAAATTATGAAGAATACATGCAAGGAGAAGTGTTGGTTAATTAGTAGAGTTAGTTGAAGAATTAACTTGCATGCATATCTACATTTTTATTATCAGGGTCATATCCATTGAAATTAGGATACTAGTTTTTAACTTGGATATAAAGTTGTTTATCTAGTTCGAATGTACATTATGAACATAGTAGTACTAGAATATTATGATTTTTTTTTAATCCTACGGGGATTTTGATATTGTCTGAACATTAGGTGTTGCACATATTAGAATATCACATCATACATGTGAAGTAGATTTAATATACATCTCAAAATGTGATACATATGTTGTTTTTTCTAGAAACAACATATATGTTGCTATTATTATTCCATTTAGATCATCAAAAAATCCTATTCCCTTTGCCACCCCTCCATTTTTTCATATCACTAAAGCATTAGAAAAGAAAAAACCTCTTAGTATCATATTAATATTAAAAATTCTAAAAACTTATACATCTTTCTTGAATGAATGTTTACAACATTAATATTTTCCTCTGTCATTGTAAGAATGGGTAGAATGGTTTTAATTATCCCGTCATCATAATGTTGTTATCCTCCCCATCCAAATTCAAATGTAGTAAATTGACACATTTATACTATACAATAAACTATATAACACTTTTAAAAAATAATTAAATATTACACTTTTAAAACCATAATTAATTAATTATATAATGAATATAGTTGACTACTTAAACTCCCTTAATAATTAGGTTCTCTATGAGAGAGCTTGAAAACTTTGTCCAATTAGAAAAAGAGAGAAAATGGTTAAAAATGGGCGTGGAAATGGCCATTATATACCCACATTGAGAAATGGCATGATAATGTATGGTGGAGAGCCATGGATATTAAAGAATATTTCCCAAACACCCTCAAACCATTCTCTTCCAATGGCGATGGTAATTTGAGAGCAACTCCGAAGAATTTGAGAGTTGTCGCTAGAGCCGCTCTTTCAGTAGTACTTTAACACTAGATAGAAGAATCCACTTTATATTCCTGCCATTCCATGAAATATCGGTTGACCTCATTGAACAAACCTATTTAGCGCTCATGTGTATATATTTGGAGGTCACCTGCAGAGACCTCTCTTCCCACCAATTCCTATTATATCTCAAAAAAAGTTGTGTTTTTGGACCCAACATTGAAGCCTCTTGACAAATTATTCCTGGAAAACAAGCAGGAACTACGATTTTTTTTTCTTGAACTGCTAACCATTCTTCCATAGTGCAGCTTACATGCATCGATTGGAGACTCAATTCCTGTGTATCTGCATCGAAAGGCAAGGCTTGCAAATAAATTCTCTATTTTTTGGGAATTACAAATTTTGGATTACACTACGCCATTGGAGGGTATTCTTGAAATTGTTTTCATATATGAACATGCACAATATCTATTTGGGTAGTTGAAGGATGAGTGTAAATATGTTGAAACGGGTCTGGGTCATTTTTGACAATATTTGATCAAGGTAGAAGGTTTGAGTCATCTCAAGTGAATTATGTGCACATCCTATCTTTGGGAGGTCCCATGGTCTAGATATATTTAGTTGTGTATAGGATCCTCATCTGCGGGGAAGATGTTATGCCATGGAGACCACCAAGTTGATTCTTATTTCTTGAATTTATTTTACTGGATTAAATTAACAATTTTGGTATTCAAATACCAATGCAAATTTCTGGTGCACCATTTGAACTAGGGTTGAAATTATAAAACCAATGTCCATCAGAATGCATCCTATTGGAATTTGGCTAGCTGTAAACAAAATACCCTTAGAAAAAATGCATAATTTCTATTTTTTTTTAAAACTATAACATATCTACTTTTTTACAGATATAGAAGAAATGGTTCCTTTTACAACAATATAAAGCTAAGATATACCCTTTGGGAAACATAGAGAAAGGTGAAACTAAGTTATATTTGTTTGGTGACATACAAGAAAATGAAACTAAGAAAATACCCTTTCTTAACATGTTTTACCAGAACTTAGATTCCATATGCATGGACATCTATTTCTGTTGTTGGTTTCTGAGGAGAAAAAATGAAATTCCCCAGTGTATTTTCAATGGAGTCCAAGGACTCAGATCCCCAAAAATATAGAGGCGTATTGGGGAGCCCGAACCACATTGTTATTGAAGTTAAAATGTTAGAATATGAGTAAAAAAGTGGAGACCAAGGTTTGATGCATAAGCTTTTGTGTCATGCAAATCAAGGCCCTCAATGAAGGGTATTGTATTGTCCTTAGAAGAGACAAATTCCACTATGAAGATCACATGAGAACAAGGATAAATATAAACTTCCACGTGAAAGAGTTTCAAGACCTGTGAGATTCACTTATGAATATCCGTAAGATGGGACCAAAATCTAATGAAACAACAGACCAACACGCAAGATTTGGAAAATATTGTCTCATCCAAGGCTTCTAGGAAAACATAGAAGAATCCATTTTAATACATACTTATTCTAAATATAAGTCTAACCAAATTTACCTTACTTTGATATATGAATGGATTTGTGCAAAACAATCCTTGGTTCAATGTTGTAGGTTTGTTGCCTCTCCCATAGATTGGGTTTCTTACAGTTTAGGAGTCAGTTATGAGGGTATGTATTCCACCAAAACCACCCTTGTTCCTCCTTTTGAAACCAATTCTTGGGTGGGCTAGGCCACCATAAGAGTGAAACCCTGGTATATGGCTCGATACCCTGTCATTCTCACTAGTGAACCAATATATTATAGGAAATTTTATTTTTATTTATTCTTGGAGTAACAATTTTTTCTTGGATTCTATTATATACATGACAACTCATTAATGTATTTTTTCTCTCAAATTCCCATGAACCATGGGGCCAACATATTATTTCTCCCTAAAAAATATAATATCCCAACTATGGAATTTCAATCTACGAAATTTGATATTCTTATATGAGTGATCATTTTTTGGCTGAAAAAGAAATTGTAATGTTATCTGAAGCAGAGATAAATTCTGAAAAATACAATGTACACTATAGTTGTAAGGAGGAAATGCCCAATTTCATGCACTTCAATACACAAGTGGAAGATGTATCAAGGGGGGGATTTTATCATGCTACTATAAATCCAATTCCTTACATTTCTATCGAATTCCTTTAATGTTCAAAAATTTGACTCATTCCATTTTCCTTACTTTCCACACTAATTGTAGTCTTGCTCAGTCTCCTCTTAAGTTCGATGTTATGGAAGCAATTTTGAAGGTGTCTTAGCTTTGCATATTGTGCAATTTTAAAGGGAGTTTTATTTCTATTCTTACACTCTACTATTAAAAATATTAGTTCTAGTCAATGAAGAAGTGCAACCTTATTCCATGGAGCATAATAAGGCTTCTTTATGCTCTCAAATAAGTGCCTCTAAACTACCTGGTTATCTTATTAAGATTTGATATGCCTAAAAATACATGCTTGTATACTACAATATTTAATATTTGTATGACAAGTTTTGCATTAGGGATATCTACATTAACAATACATGAAATACAAAAATGCCACAACCATACATTTAAGAGCACGTAATTCTTGATTAGTAACACATTTGTCCAAAGAAATGTTGATAGCTTGATATATTTAGCCTCATATATATGATAGTTAAACATGTTGTTTCTTATAGTATATACAAAGGTTCAACAATGTAATAAACTATGGATAAAGGATTTAAGTTTAGAGATGAATTGTGTTAGGGTCCTATAATAATAGGGTTCATAAAATTTTGAATTGAATTTGATAGTCTTGTAAATATGTACGTACCTTGCTTTTTGCAAGTTGTTTTCCCATATTTTGAAAAAAAGAAAAATAATAAAAAAGCCAAAAAGAGGGTAAAAAGTCCTAAAATAAAGATCAAAGGACTTAGAAAAATATAAACCCCAAAAGAAAAAGAAACAAGACCTGAAAGTGAGAAAATCCAAATGCCATTACTTTTACTTTACTGCAAGAATAATGATTATGTGCAGAGTGTCAATAAATGCCATAATCCATGATCAGTTAAACATCTTAATCTTGACTTTTCATGCCTTCAATTTCATGTTTTAGATAGAGAATAAAGATTTGTCAAACAGTTTAAACTTGAAAAATCAGTAGATAGGTAGAGAATAATGAGGAGCTCAACAGTTTAATCTGAGCCCTCGGATGAAATAAGGTAGACTTAGATATTTTTATGCTTTGAAAGAAAAATGTTTTAAGGTTGAAAGCCTAAATGCACCTACAAAATGAAGAAAAAATGTTAGAAATAAATTTGGGTAGGTAGAAAGCAGTTGAGCAATCATGTAATAAAAATCATTGGACAAAATCACTAATTTCCCCTCCCCTACAAGTATTCAGTATTCTAAACTATCAGTAAAAAAGGCTCAGATCATTTCTCTGACTTTTGTTGGGATTAGACGCAAGGTTCGATGACTAGCTAGTTAAAAATATTGAATTTCTACATTAAACCTTCATTCATCAACATTTACCCCTCATTCATACATCATAATCCCTTTTTCCTAAGTAAAACACATTTTTTACTTAGTAAAATTGTAACCCTAAAATAATTAACTTCATTCCCTTCAAAAACATTCATAAAACCCTCAAATTCATTTATCCTAAGTATAAGTGAAATAATATTAAAAGATGAGAAATGCTTTATTTTTACACTTTACTTATAGATTAATATGTATTTTATGACCATTATACTACCCTTTTTCATATTAACACCTTACCTATTTTATTAAAATCCCTAACAACACCTACCCGTATATATTAATTCCCTTATATTTAAATAAATCCACAAAACCCATTATTTTAAGTTTAAGGCCAATGTTAAATATTCCCATGTGCACAAACTAAAACCCCTCCCTACAAACCCATTGGTCTAAAAACATATCTTTATTTAAATAACCCCATCGCGCTCGCATATAGAATTTGAAACATTTCACAAATGTTTTAAATAAAAATATTAACCCCGCCTATACCGTGATCAACCCATTGTAAATGTTTTATTAAAAAACATTTAAATAAATTAAACCCCTCCACTATTTTCATAAAGCCTAAAGGCTTAAACTTTATTAAAACACAGTTCTATAAAGATTAAGCCCTTTTCCTCTACTTATAACAAATCTAGGTCCCACCTCCCATTCCAATGCAACTCCCAAATGAATTTGGACCCTTCTCATTGATCCCCCAAATTCGACGGTTGACATCCAATATCACGCAGAAAAGATGCACAATCACCCGAGCTCCAAACCTGCGCGAAATAGATGGTTTCGTAGTTACCTCTCTCCTCCACGTGGCCTTTCCTTATTGGATCATGTGGGTTAAGCCCAATACTGCTTACCACCAAAAACGTGCACGATAACCACTGGGTTTTAACCCGTTGAATCCCGAAACCACCCTCCCCGCCGATGTGACCCGCATTCAATGCAAAATAATATAATCGAAATGCATATTTTAACCTTGGAAATGCATTCATTCATCCATCTTTGGCGCATTTAACCTAAATCCATTACACAACCTTCCTGACTATAAAAACGCTCTTTTCAAGCCATTTTTCGCCATTTTTATGCCTGAAACCTGCATAATTTGTCCTGCAAACCATTGAATATTGTCGAGGAGCTACACCTTGCTCCAGGAAATCCACAGAAGACATCAAATCATTCATAAAACTTTGAAACTCTTCCAAAGCCAAATACCTGCATTACAATAGGTATTTTTCTAAAAATTGAACCTGCAATCGATTTAAAGACCTTTTAAGAAAAAAAGCACACTCAGAGCTTTAGAAATCAATTGAAATAAACTACCAAAAAGCCCCAAAAGTAAGCCAGACCCTGTTAAATTTTTCTCAGAAACCCTGTTTTTATTGTTGCGCTCTATTTTGAGGAAATTTGTGAGTTTTGACAGTGTAATGATCTATTTCAAGCTCTGAAATAGGCCAGAAAACCTCTGCATGTACCCTAAGCCTATGTGATCCTTTTCAAAAGAGTTTTTCAACCCTATTTCTCAGTCAGAGACTCAGGAAACCCTTGTTTTCTATTTTAAACCAGTTAATTGGACATAAAACCCAAAGAAAGAGTCTATACTTTTCCCGTTTTTCCCATTTAAGCCTCTGCTAAAATTAAATTGCTTCTGCAAACTGTCTAAACTTGCAGAAGTAGTTCAAAATGCCTAAAAAACAGAGTGAAAGCAAGCCTGAAGCTTTTAAAGCACCTAAACCTACCCCTACCGTGACTTCAAGTACTGCTATTGTTGTCAATCCATTACAACACCCAGTTATTGATACTGAACACATTCCCCTAATTGATACTGATTACAGGATAGCAGATCCCATTGTTGAATTTAACCTGCTATATATCTATAAATGGTGTTATGAAAAGTCTTTATATGATCAAGAAGAAGTCCATATTTGGGAATCCCATTTTCCCAAATATGTTGTCACATTAACTCACCCCTGCCAGGAGGTCATTAGATTGTGTTAGCAGTACTATGCTTCAGAGAAAAGAGCCATTGTAAATGCTACTAAATATGTGCTTTTTACCATCACTGCAGAATCAATTAACCAAATGTTACAGCTTCAGTCTGACCCCCAATCAATCCCTTTATATATAGAGGCCCTCACGAAGTTATATATTGGCCTGGATTTTCCTAAAAGGTTCATGATTTTTCAAAATTTTATGCCTCTGCATGTAGAAATTACTAAGCTAAATCCTCCATATTCTACTGCTAAATTCCTTGAAGGTTTAAGACATGTGATTTACATGCTTTCCTTCATCCTTGGATATTTTACTGATGAACACACAGATGAGTCCATCTTGGGATTCTTATCCACCATTTCTCTAGGTCAACCACCATTAGTAATTTTGATTATGCTGGTTTCATTGCTGATAGTATTCATTATCAATTGACCAATTTTCAAATAGAGGGAGTGTTTAGATACACCTCCTACCTTTTCCATATGTTTCTATATTTCCAATTAGATAATTTTCCAATTACTCTCCAAAAAATTGACATAGAGGGAAATCCTCTATCTGTCATCTTTTGGACATCCATGCTCAGGAAAGAATGTATAGATTTCAATTATTCAGAATTTTCAGAGTTATTTTTACATCCAGTGATCACAATGTTGACTAAGAAAGAGTAGCCAAGAATAAATGAATAAATGAAAAAGATATTGCAGTTATTAGAGCAGAGTAAGGTTGGTGACTGGTATTTGTATGAGAAATATACTGAAATTGGAGTCTTTCGGTCAAAATTGTTACCTTACAAGTTACCCAAACATCCTTCAATGAGGATATTTTCCTTGGAGTATATCAGGCAGATCCTAGAATCTAATTTAATAAATTTCATGGCAGCTAAGAAGAAGACACAATTTAAACTTAAGAACCAGATAGGGTCATTCATATGCAATCACAGGGATGCAGAGAAATAAGCAGCAAATAAGTTATTGAAATATAAATTTGAAGAGAGTTTCCCTTGGAACTATGATCCACAAGGGGTCTTGAGTAAAATAAGGGTTAAATGCAAGTTAACACCCTTTATCCATGAAGCTAAACCAGAAATAGAAAAGTTTTCCAATCAGATTGAATGGACTGAAAACACTTTAAAAGATGCAGTGAACAAAGGTAATACTAGTCATACCTTAGAGACTACAAATCAGCCAGAGAAGTCCATTAAAAGAGTAAGGGAAGAAGGAGCCTATGTGGTAGAAGCTACAACTGAAACCAAGTTCAAAATCATATATAACAAAAGGCCCAAATTAGATTGAGCAGGTAAAGGAAAAGTGACAATTGATGTGGAAGAAACAGAGCCTTTAAATACCAATACATATTTTCCAGAGACCAATGTTGCCACTGTGATCATAAATGAGCCAAATACTAAAAATCAGAATGAAGGAAAAATCAATAATGAAGACACACAGTTGATGGAAAGACATTAAAGCATGGAAGCATCTTCCTCACATGAAGCCGAGAAAAAGGATTTGGATATCAAAGAGAAATATAAGAAGATTAAATTGGAGAATGAAGAGATAAAGAATAACATTTATTCTCAATATCTCAAACAGGCTCCTAGTGTACAAAATAGACTCATTTATACATTTGATTATTCTAATCAAAAGCTAATCTTGTCAATGTTGCAGCCCACAGTAAAAAATCCTAAGACAGTGGTTGATTATAAGAAAGTTGATTTGGAGGTCCAGACAGATAAAATCCATGCTCTTGATAAAATTGAGTTCCACAAGAAGACTCAGAGATGCTTTATTCTACTGTCACAAATAAATCCATGAGTGCTCAAAAGCTCCAAAACACCATCTCTAACATGCAAGATCAAATGAAGATGGACAAAGCCTCATTGTATGCCAAGGATCTAAGGATAAAAACCTTGGAAGAGCTAGTTTTACAGGTGGGATATGATCCTACTAATATCAAAGCAAAAGAATTAATGGTGAAAAAGAAAAATGAAGATATAGCAGCCTTGAGGAAACAAATCAAACTTCCTCAAAGTGAGCATCCTCAAACAAAAGAAGTCATACAGAAACATAATGAAAAAGATGAAATGATGAGTTTAATTCTTCAGTTGACAGCCTAGGTTAAGGAGATGGAAATACAGATGGAAAAAATTTTCCAAGAAAAGGAAACAGTGAAAGAACCAATGATTCCCATAGTCATTCCAGTTATCACTACAGCAGTGCCTTCAACTTCAGGTGAAAATTTGGCACCCAAAGAACCACTTGCTACTGTAGTGCCAGTGACTTCTTCCACAACATCAGTCACTGAATCATCTACAACAACAATACAACCTACATATGAGGCCAAGAAAATAGTCAAAGCACTGGAAGAGATGTCTTTAAAGACAAATGAGATTAGCAGCTTGACAAAGATGGTTGAAAATCTTGAGAAGTCAAATAAATTAGCTCAGGTAAATGCAAAGATACATGACCAAAATGCCATAAGATTGAGTGAAGAGTTAAAAGTTTCAAAAAGAGTTAACTTTGAAGGATCATATCTCATACATCAAAAATCACCTTTGGAATAATATAATTGAAGCCATACATGATGTATTGCCTTTAATTCAGGTAATTTTTGAGCAAAGAGAGTTATCACTAGTAGCCCAAGCATAAATTCAAAAGACTCAAACTGATTTAGCTAACAAACTAGAGCAAGCTGTAATGCTAATCAATTTCCTTAAAAGCAAAAATAGATAGGAGTTGGAAGAACTCAAAATCACAGATAGAATTGCAACTATCCTAGAAATTAGGAAAGTCACTACAAAGAAAAATTTGATGAGGCAACTTGAAGAAAAGTGTGAAGGTATGAATACTACTATAACCAGGTTTATGGTTAATTTCACAAGTTTGAGACAAAAATTACTACCTTATATCATGGTCATTAATGATAAATTGATGCCTCAAAATGACTATGATAAGAAGATTAGAGAGTTTGGAAAAGACCATGTAAATAAACCAACAGGTCAAGGCATCCCAACAGGAAAACTGTTACTCAAGAGTTTTGAAGACTTATTCTACTTGCAGCATGGGATCAAACACTTGTTTATCATCAAGACAACCTTTGCTAGATATACAAAAGCTGATGAGAACTTTAGGAAATTAAATAATATTCAAATTCCTAAAAATGAGGATTGGAAAGCACTCACAAATTTACTGTGAAGGATAAAAACATGCAGATGAAAGGAAGACAAAAAACTATTTTCTAATTTAACAGTCAAAACATATTTTATTTACAACAGTAAATAGTTTTTAATTATGGTTAGAGAGTATCAGTTTAGAGAGTATCAATAAAATAAAGGGAATCAGATAAAGAGTGTCAGACAAGGCAGATTAGATTCCAAAAATATCTAAGAGCCAGCAAGGAGGACACCAAGGCAGCCAACTACTTCTTATCCTCAAAATAGTTTCTATTTCTTTGGGATAAAATAGGACAACTTGCTGATTTGTTAAGCAGTTGTCTCTATTATTATTGTAAAGATATTTTATTTTCCTAAGATAATTCCTAGAAGTATTCTAGGATATTTTGTAAAAAATTATGTATAAATGCTTCATCTTTAGAAGTATTTTGTGTGGAATAAAATTGCTGGTATTGTTATAGTCATTTCTTCTTGGACTTTAAATCTTTTGTGTGTCAAAATTAGAGTAGCAAGGCTGGATCAAAACAAATTGGCATCATACTTCAGAATTCCTATGATGAGCTATTTGGAGTGAAGTATTTCCTCACTTGTCATTGTTTTCTTTCTTTGTTACATGCATCCATTTATGTTTATGCTAAATCTGAATGTATAACTAGGAGCATTACTACAGGATTTGTTAAAAGCACCCTGTTTTTAACTAGTTATCATTTATATGTTTTCCTCTGATTTCCAGTGTAGGGAACCCTTAATTTCTTCCTCTCTAATTTGACCTCTTCCTACTACTTCCTTTTCCAGATCAAAGGATTCTTAAGTGCCCTTTATCCCGATCATACCATCTCATAAAAAAAACTTTCCAAGATCTCCAAGGGTTATATATCTTTCCCTGAAAACATTTGACCTTTTTTCCCTGATCCTAGTCCCGTTTGCTTGATTTTGACTCCATAGCCCAATGGAAAAATAGATTTCCCACTATCCTTCCTTTCAAGTGATTTTTCCCACCAAATCTACCAAAACAAAACCAAAGATGCACTTTCATAACTAGCATAATATTTACAAATTAAAACAAAGTCAAACTTTAAAGAGAGATCCCTCTCTGAACCCTAGGAAGGCTAGATCATAGAGTTTTAAGTTGGTTTGTGGTTACCTCTAGAATTCTTTGAATAAAAATCATAATCACACAACTTTAGAATTACTAGAGTGATAACAAATTGAAACCTTCTAAAAAATTGGAAGAAGAGTTTGCATACTCCTTGTCTTCATCTAATACTTTTAAGTGGTCTAACCAATACTGTAGCATGCATTTTTTCCACATACGTTGGAAATCCTTGGGCTCCCTTTGGAGTCTTTAACTATTTCAATTATGGAACACATTTTTTCCACTTTCTCCATCTGTGTCATATTTACTGTGCCACTTGCCTCATCAACAAAAATTGATGGAGGTGACCTTTAAGCTGTTGCATTTCATATATCAAATTATCAAAAGATGTGTTTTACCTTCTAAAACTATTCTAGAGATTGGGGGAAGCATGAGGAAAGTGATCCCTTGAAACACAAGAAGGGTGTTCAAGTGTCTCTAAAACCATAAGGAATTTTATATGAAAAATAAGCATGCCTTTAAGCAGTTAGTTTGATCATGAGAATTCGTTGCCAATTCTCTCTCTTGTAGCTACTACATTATTGCCTAGTTTGTTGCACCTAGTTGTTAACATTATTTGGGAAATGTAAAATATAATTGGAAAAATTATATTAATATTTGATTTTTTAATTCTTTCCAAAATAATATTAGAGGATATAAGTCTTGTCTACATTCTAAATTAGTTATATCTGATAAGTTATAGGATCATGTTCATGCTATTTTTGCATAATGCTTCCTTCATCTTGGACCATAGTAGTGAGCATCCACCTCTATCAAAAGGTGTCACACTACTTACATTGTTGGCTGTCTGACCAACCTCTTGTAAACAAACATGATAGTTAGTTGGCCTCCTTTTGGGACTATGCAGGCCAATTTTTTGGGGATTTAAACCTTGGAAGGGGCTTTGATAATGCACACTTTCACCAACCTAGTTTGTATCTTGTGCTTTGTTCCTATAACGTTATCATGTGTTCCTTCGAACTATTGTTTATGAATGTTAGAAACTATCTATCTGGAAGCATGTCTTCTTTGATTTTGATTCTTTGATTTTATATATTTCTAAATGACATACATGATATCAAATTATGAGAGAAAGAGATGTCATTGTGCGGTACTACCAAAAAGACCAGGAATGAAAACATGTATACAAGAGGATCCATTATGGACACGAATTTGATAGGATGCATAGGAATTACATGTAGAAGCTTCTGGGCCGCCAAAAAGAAATGAAAATTCATGGTTTGATGATATTTTATTTATATTTTCAATAGATAAAAAATAATCTTCATGCATGGATTTTGACTATTAAGTGTTCCAGAAGTTGTAACCATGAATTTGAATTAAGTTTAGGGAAAAGGTGCTTATTAATTTTAGGGTTGCATACACTTTTATATAAATAGGGATTCGATTTGAGGGGTTTACATGTGTGACGATTCTATGTTATCATGTCAAGTTCAGGTTTTTTGTGCTTTATCACTTTGTATTTCTTCATTTTGAAGTTCAATTTAAAGTTCCCTTTTGCAGTTTTTAGAGAGTATTAAAAAATATATTTAAGACTCAAAAGGGGGTTCCTTAACCAATTTGAATTGTTGCTTTATAATTTAGGAAAAAATTGCATCTTTCATGAAAGTTACCTTTCATTGTTGGGATCTACACAACCAATTCTTATCCAAAAGTTGTTAATTCTCCCAACAATTTATTATTTTCCTTTATGAAATGTTTCTTGATTTCAAATTTTCCATAAGAATAATATTCATATCAATTTGATCAGATTCCAATATTTCTACCGTTCATATCACCTATTTATCCCTAGAAATATTTATCACAATTTGAAATATTTCTTGGAAACAAAGGTTTTCCTCCTAAAACTGTAGAAATAGGTCACTAAAATGTTAGGCTTTGACTATGAGATTATCTGTAAGAATGGAAAGGAAAAGTTGGTGGTTCATGCTTTATCTACGATGTTTTTAGAGGACAAATCCCTAGTAAAGGAGGTTCATCAATAATGTATAGTAGATGTAAATATAGTGCACATAATCCTCTAGTGATAGGATGACCCACATGCACATCTAGGCTACACTTGGCAGAATGATGACCTCGACTATAAAGGGTGTATTTTTTTGTTTGGGATTCAATATTTAAATCTAGAGTGTTATTGTGCCTTGCAACACCCATTCAAGGCCTCCACCGTAGCACATATCTTCATGGACAATATTTTTAAACTCAATGGCATGCCCAAATCAATTGCGGATGATCATGTCTCCACATTCACTAGCAATTTATTGTAGGAATTATTTTAGCTTCAATGTATTGATTTGAATCTCAACATGAAGTATCATTGCAAAAAATATGGTCATACATAAGAATTCAACAAGTTTTTGGAATCTTATGTACATTGTTTTTCCTTGTATCGATATATATGATGGGTTTGGTGGTTATCCTTGACTGAATGTTGGTACAATACCACCTATCATTGTGGTACTCAAATGAACTCCTTTGAGGTAGTATACAAAAAAATTCCCCATCAATGATCTCCTACTTACTATGCTTCTCTAACCTTTAGGAGGTGGAAAAAACATTGATATCTCAGGTTAACATTCATTGTACCATCAAGGGAAATTTTTTGTTGGCCGAAAACAAAATGAAACAACATGTGGATTAGCATGCATTTGAATGCCACTTTGAATAAGGGGATATAGTGTTCTTACATCTCCAACTCTATAAGTACACATTATCAACATTCTTTACATATCTTTTAAGAAATGAAATATGGAAAACATCATGGACTTTCACTGTCATAGGCAGTGCAATTATGTAGGCCACTGGTCCAATCCTCTCAAGTATATCGAAATGATTGCAATACCAAGGTGCCAACTTATAACATGACCCAATCCTCAAGGCGATCCTCTTGCGCTTGATGTGCAAGTACACATGCTCCCCAACTTGAAAATCCCTAAATGCCATGTTTTGATATGCATAACTCTTCTGCTTGTCTTGTGATGCCTTTATATTATTCTTGATAACTTTCATTTCTTGTTCCATATCAACCAACATTTCTGATCCAATCAGTACCTCATTCACTGGATCACTCCTATTGATAGGAGTATTACAACATTTCCCATAAAGTGCCTCAAACAGACTCATCCTCAACGACTCTTGATATCAATTATTGTATGTAAAATATACCAATGGAAGATATTATTCCCACTTTCATTGTTGGTGCATGATACATCCTAAAAATTTCCTCAACAATATTGTTGACCCTCTATGGCTATCCATCTATATGTGGATGATAAATTGTACTAAAATCCAACTCTATCCCCAAACCTGCAAACAAATCTTTCCAAAACCTGGAAGTGAACTTGGAATCTTTGTCTGATACAATCTTCCTAGGAACACCATGTAATCTCACTATCTCCCTAATTAATACCTAAGCTACCTCACTATATGAATTAGTATACTTCACTCGAGTGAAGTGAGCTACTAATGAGCCTCATAATTGCTTCTTTTTGACAATCCCTTTTCACCAATTTTGACCATCATAACCATCAATTGGCATCAAATAAGTGGATCTAAAGCTTTATAGGTATATATTTGTCTCATATTTAATATTTTACTAATGTTATTTATTAAATTTCCTAATAATTTCATCAACTACCGAATTTTTATGTTCTTACAACCATAATATGATTATGCAATTGAGTCCATTGTTGAGTAAGATCCAAGGTGCCAGCTGCAACAAAAGATATATAGGGAGATAACAACTAGTCCACTCAATTTTTTCCTCTTATCCTCATGAATTTATTTTATTAAGGAAGGTTCCAATCTAATGGTCAAAGGTAAAGGTCAACAGATAGCTACAACAAGCGAGAGAGAAGTGAAATAAACACCACACGATTTGCTTTGTCAAATAGAAAATTGTGAGCGAATTTTGATAGGGTATTTTATAAAGTTTAATTTAGTATTTTATTATCTAAATAAGCTATGAACACTTATGACAGAGCTTCTATAAAAACTGCGTAGTAGATATGTTATGGATCATCGTCATTTTTATTATTTCATGCATAAATGAACTCTTAAAAATTTGTTTTAATATAAGATGATTTTTTCTCATCTCGATACATGGTTGATCTTAATTTTTTTTTGTTGCCATATGCTTGTGGAGGGCCCCCTCAAGCAGTAAGGGTTTTTCATTTATGTTATTTGGATGTTTGAACTTCATTTGTGTTATTTTGTTTTATGAATTTGATGATTAATTATATGGATGCATCCTAACATACCTTTTTGTTGATTTTGAATTGAGAAACATATTAGATGAGTAGCGTTTATATGGAGCATATGATTGAGTTCATAGATAGCAAAATGTAGTTAATTTTAATCACTTTCTTCATATAATTCAAGAGCACATGAATTGAGTTGACATTGAGAGTTTGAACGGGATTTTAATTTTAAGAATCATAGAATTAGTTTATAAGTTTCATTTCATAGCATGATTGTTGTGAGTTTTATTTCAAAGCAAGAGTGGATTCGATTTAAACACGTGTGAACATAGCTTAAATTCCTTTTGATTCTTCACACAAGACTGTGTTTACTAATTTATAAATTAATTTTCTTTAAAAAGTACAATTTAGATATTTTGTAGAGTGTGTCAGTGTGTCTTTATGAATTAAAATTTCATTTTGCAAGAGTAATAATAATTTAGGAAGTTTAAAATATTTATTGGTTTTATGGATTTATTAAAGTTAATTTCAATGAATAATCCAGTCATGTGCACTAATAGTTTAATTCAACTTAGATAATTAGGATTCCTAGCACATATAGTGCAATTACACTTCGTCAATTTACTAGCCCTGATCGATAATTTATGTAATCAATTTAAGACAATTAAATTGGCAAGCATTTTGGGGTCATTTTTGGGGAAGTGTAAATAAGAATATTGTCTTTTTATTTTATTTTTTACAATAAATATAAGAAAAAACAAAAATGACATGCATAGAGAAAGATATTCTAGAGGTAGATTTGTAAGTAGAGGCTGAAGCTTAATTCCAACAACACCACTCACACCACCATAATCTCGTAGTGCCACACCATCCACCCAAACTTGTATACCATCCATTACAGGCAGACATAGACTCCCTAAGGTACTAAGATACAAAATCCAGCCTGGAGATTCACCAAATTCATAAATTGAAGCAATTGTAGAGGAAGAAGACCCTTCATCCCCAACAGAAGGAATAAGTTTCCTAACTTCAACTAGAGAACAACTTCTAGCTCAAGAGCTAGAATTCCCTAGTGAAGAAGAGGAAGAAGAAACCTATTTTAATAAAACATTGATAGAGGAACCAAAATAGCTAGAAAAGGAACAAACAAACCCAATTTTGGAACCTTACATTAGTTCTAAGGAATCTACAATGGTTGGGAAAGGAGAAAGAGAAGTACGCAATGTAAATGGTGAAAATATTAGGATTGGAGGCGTAAGAGGTGGAAGAAGAGGTAGAGGAAGAGGAATAGGAGGAGGAGATAGAAGAGAACCATATCATATTGTGTTTCATATATTCAATGAAGATACCACAACAACAATGAAAAATATCTCACCCTATGTCCTTCCTAACTTTCACAGATTAAGAAGTGAGGATCTCGAAACATTTATTTTTGAATTCAAAGTTTTGTGCAGATCTTATGACTATTTTCTTGACTCTCAAAAGTTGAAATTGTTTCTAGAAAATCTTAAGGATGCAACAATAAAATGGTTTATGGGTTTAATGAAAAACTCTATTAGAACATGGGAAGAAATAAAAATTGCATTCTTAATGAAATACAAGGATTACAATATGCCCCATAACCTTAAATATGAAGATGTAAAAATGATGCAAAAAGAAGATGAAAATCTTGAGAATTGAATTGAAAGGTTTAGCTCCAATATTAAGAGACCTAAGATGGGAAATTTATATGAAAACACTTTGAAAGCTCTCTTAGGAAAATCCATTAGAGATGAATGGATATATATTCTCAACTTAATGGGTAAAGGGGATATTCATCAGTTATCTTTACAAGATATTTTTTGAGTTATGCATACACATTTAAAGAGGAAAGAAAAAGCTTGGAACAATCTCAAGAGATCCTGTTATTTCTAGGATTAATGAATCTGCAGCTGGAACAGTGAGTAGGGCTGAAATAGGAAATTTTCTTGATGATTTTAAGACAAAACATTTAGGGAGTCTTACTGAAAAAATAGATACCGTTAAAATACAAAATAAGAAAAAAGTTGAAAATGTTGCTCTATCCATCTTTTTTCTTAAGTGCAGAAAAAGCATGCCTTGAGAGAATGTCCTCTTGACTTGAAAAGTGTAGAACTTGTGTTATATGTGCAGAAAATCATGATACTAAAGAATGTACTTAAATACCAGGTCTTAAAGTTTTTTACCAAGAGGAAGTTATCCGAAATAAGGTAGATCCTCTTTGTTTTATTGCTAAGATACCATGGCAACATCAAGGATTCAATACCCAAACATATGCACAATCACCAAAAAATAACTGGACTGCAACCATGCCTTGGAAACATTGGACTCAACCTTGGGCACACAGATGGAAAACTCCTTGTGGAACATATCCTTAGTAATATCAATACCCTCAACCTTATCCTACTTGTCCACCACAATATTTTCCTCAGTCTAGTCAACCACCCCAAGCTCAAACTCAAAATACAAATCCACAACTCTAATTACCATTTTCACAACGACCAAATAAATTTTCTACCCAACCACTTCTAAAACCGAATAATAAAAATTCACATCCTTCTTACAATATGGAGGGAAAAAATTTCCAAACCTATACGATAACTCCATTAGATCTAAACAAAGTTCAACTTAGATCTAGTTGAGTATTGGAAAAGAAGTCACCATTTGTTGTTATTCATGAGAGTGAAAAGGATGATCATTTTGAGGAGGAGACATCTCTTCATTATGATGAGAATCCTCAAAAGAAGGATGATCACTCTGAGGAAGGGACATCTCTTCATCAGAAAGAAAAACTTCAAAAACAAGCCACTCCTACACACTTTAATGATACTCCAATAAAATCCACTCCCATTATGGAACAACCTTTAGTATTTGTTTCAAAACCACCTTTTCCTGAAATATTAAAAATTGATAAGGGGGTAGAAAAATAGATTTTATTTCCTGACTATGATATGTTGGATGAAATAAAGAATTTTTGCATAAAAATTCCTTTACTACAGGCCATTAAAGAAATACCAATTTTTGCAAAGGAAATTAGGGAGTTAAGCCTTAAAAGAATAGGAATGAAAATAAAAGAAGTCAAAATAATATAACTAGTTGGAAAAATTGCAGATATCATGATGGGAAAAACAAAAATTCAAAAATATCTTGATCCAGGAAGTCCCATTGTGAAAACACACATTAATGGTGTCTAAATACCAAATACATTGATTGATTTAGGAGTATCCATAAACATCATGAGTAAAAAAAATATGGATCAATTAAAACTCCCTAATCTTCAATATACACCTACAATTTTACAATTGGAAGATAGGTCTGTAATTAAACTTGATGGTGTGTTATAAGATATTTATGTATCCTTAGATTTTTGGGAATATCATGTTACCTTTATGATTTTAACACCTAAGAATAATTTAGGAGGACACCCATTGATCCTAGGAAGACAATGGTTAGCCACAACTAATGCTTTTATAAGTTGTAGATTTGGTGATATGTTTATCTCTAATGGGAGTTCAACAAAGAAATTCACACAATATACACCTGCAAAAAAAAAATAGAAGTTGAAAATGAAGAATGGATAGATGATGATATTGATACACAACCAATCTCTTTGCTACTTCACAAATAGATGTTCAAGAAGATCAAAATTTAAATTTAATGGAAAATAATGAGTCTTCCTCATATTGTGAATATAGTCAAAATTTTCAATAAAAATGTAATATGGAATATTTGTCATCTCGTCAACTATCTTTGCATTTGATGGAAACATTTGGAAATTCTAAAATATAAATCTTCTGAGGAAAAACTTTAAACATCAATAATAATCTGGAAGAATTTAAAAAGAAAGAACTAATGAAAGTATTACAAGAAAATTCTTCTTCTAATGCATGGAAATATACTGACCTGAAAGGAATTGATCCAAGTACTTGTATACATCATACTTAAAATGAAGAAAATGCCAAACCAATCAGAAAACCACAAAGGAGGATGAATCCAAATTGGAGGGAAATTATTAAGAAGGAACTACAAAAAAATTTAAATGTGAATTTCATCTATCCAATATCAGACAGTCGGTGGGTTTTAACACTAGTAATTGTTTCGAAAAAGAATGGAAAATGGAGAGCATTTGTTGACTTTAGGGAATTGAATAAATCCACTTTAAAATATCACTTTCCACTTCCTTTTATAGGTCAAGTTCTAGATACATTGGCAGGGAAGCAACATTTCTCATTCTTGGATGGTTTTAGCGGATACAACTAAATCCAAGTAGCTCCAGAAGATCAAGATAAAACCACTTTTACCTGCCCATGGGGAACCTATGCTTACCGAGTACTTCCTTTTGGATTATTTAATGCACCTGCAACATTTCAAAGGGAAGTGATAGGGATTTTTTTTGATCTAATTCATGAATTTGTGGAAGTTTATATAGATGAATTTACAATTTATGGAAATTATTTTGAAGAAGCTCTTAAGAATTTCGAAAAAGCTCTCGTTAGATGTAAGGAAGCAAATATCTCATTGAGTCATGAAAATATATAATGATTTTTACTGAGGGGATTGTTGTAGGACACCATATTTAAGGAAATTGAATTAGAGTGGACACATCTAAAGTAGAAGTTATTTCTGAATTATCAATTCCAACTTGCCAACGAGATGTTAGAATTTTTCTTGGTTTTACTGGTTATTATAGAAGATTCATAGGAAAATTTACAAAAATTTCTTCTCCACTTTTCAAATTTCTCACAAAAGATTGTGAATACATCTAGAATTTTGATTTCCAAAAATCCTTTGAAACACAAAAGAGAAAATTTATGAAGCACCCATTCTTAGAGGAACAAACTAGAAATTACCTTTTCGTATTTCAACTGATGCTTCAGATACTTCTTTGGGAGCTGTATTAGGAAAAAATGATTTAATTCCTTATGCCATTTATTATACCAATAAAAATTTGACTCCTCAATAGCTCAAATTATACTGTCACTGAGAAGGAGTTTTTAGCTATTGTCCCTTCCATCAATAAATTTAGACATTACATCACTTGTTATGACACATTTATACATATAGAGCATTTTGCAATTAGGTACTTAATGAATAAACTAGTCACTAATGGCAGAATTACAAGATGGTTATTTTTTATACAAGAATTTAACATCACTATTTTGGATCGACCAGGAAAACAAAATACTGTTCTAATTTTCTATCTAGGATTCAAAATGAGAACAATGATATACTCATAGAAGATAATTTTCCTGATGAATAATTTTTGAAGTATCTATTAAATCTTCATGTTTTGCAGATATTGCTAACTATTTGGCTACAAGAAAGTTACCATCATATTTGTATCCTCAAGAAAAAAGAAAGGTAATTCAAATTAGTGCATCTTACTCATGGAAAAATGAAGAATTGTATAAAATAGGTCCAGGTCTAAACATTCGAAGATGTGTTAGAGAAGATGAAGTATTGGAAATAATAAAGGCTTTCCATGATGAGCCATGTGTAGGGCACTTCACTATAAAAAAAACTGCTTAAAATGTCCTTCTCTTAGGATATTATTGGCATTCCCTTTTTAATGATGCCAAAGAATATGTTAGGAGATGTGATAGTTGTCAATGAATCATGAAATATGTTCCCTCTAATGAAATTCCTCTAAAACCTTAGGTACTCATTGAACCATTCAAGAAATGGGCATTGTATTTTTTTGGTCCTATTAATCCACCATCAAGACAGAAAAGGTACATTCTTATTTACACTAATTATGTCACAAAATGGGTAGAAGCTAAAGCACTTCCTTTTGCCATTGAAAATTTTGTAGTTTCATTTCCTTTTTAGGATATTTTTATTCGTTTTGGTGTTCCAAGGGGAATTGTGATAGAACAAGGTACTAAATTTACATCCAAGTTGGTACAAAAGATAATGGAGGAATACAAAATCAAACATCGGAAGTCTACTGCATATCATCCACAGGAATATGGACAAGTGGAGTCCACTAATAAAGTAATTGAAGCCATTCTGACCAAGACTGTGTATTTGCACATAAGAGATTGGGCAGAAAAGCTTCCAGAAACTTTATGGGAATACTGTACCACATGGAGAAATACTACATGACATACTCCCTATGTACTTGTTTATGTGAAGCAAGTCTTGTTTCCTATTGAGTTTCAAGTAAAAACTTTCAAGACAACAGTTAATTTGGGTATTGATATTTCAGATGCACAAAGACAAAGAATGGATCAACTAAATGAACTTGATGAAATAAGACAGTATGCTATCCAAAGAACCAACTTAGTTCAACAAAAAATATCTAGTTGGCATGACAAATGCATAAAAGAAAGGAAATTTCTGCCAGGAATTTTGGCATCACTTTTTGATTCAAAGTTTGAAGATTTTCAAGTAAATTTTAAAACTCATTGGCTTAGACCTTATGAGATTGAAATGGTATTTGATATTGGTATAATCGGAATTAGGACCATTGATGAAGAAAAAGTCACCTTCCTTGTAAATGGCCATCGATTAAGAATTTACCATAAGCCATTGACAAGGGAAGAATTTGTTAAAAATTTGCAAGACAATATTGATTTGATGTTGGTTAAGAAGGATTTTCCTTCTCCTCCAAGTTGACTTCTAAAGTTTTTCTTTCAGAATAATAATAATAATAATAATAATAATAATAATTTGTATAAACATGAAAACCAACAAATGTTGGCATGTTTATACAGAAAATATAGGGTGAAAACCAAAATTCCTTGGCATCCTAAATTTTCTTTTTCAAACCCAATCTGATTCACATTTTTCTTTATATCCCTCTTTTTCATTCAAAATAAATAGGTACGGAATTGTTAAGAATCTGTATCTTTGAAATTTTTTTGTAGTTGATACTGACAGGAAATTATTGATTGGAACAATTGAAGACTCCAAAGAAGAATGATCAAGCTAGAAAATGAAAGTACCTAAGGACAAATCACTAGCAACAAGCAAGCATTAAAATTATCAAATCAAAGGTATGTAGGTATTAGATTTATAGTAAAGGTAAAGAATTAGAAATATGAAATAGTAGAGATGTTAGATACCACCATTCAAGCTAATCATTACTACGGGTTTAATCATAAAATTTTTGTCATATAATCTAAAACTAGCCGCAGAAACCCATATGTCATTCTTTATTACATTACCACTCCATTTCGAAAACCTTGTTTTATTGTTAAATTTGCCACTCATTCAATTATACTCTGTTATTTAGAAAAAAAAATTCCATTCTCGTCCTTATTCATATCTCAACCCTATTCATATCTGTCATTCCACTTTATACCTCGTTTATATCTCTCATTTCCATAACCCTATCACAGAAAAAAATTGTGAGACAAGGCTTCACCACCATGGGGGTAATTTTTTGGACTGAACCTAATGGGAAAATTTTTATGGAAGGATATCCCCAAATAAAGAAAATGTTGGAGTAGGTGAAATTATGGGTATTTATAGAAAAATCTGATGGTTTTGATAGAGAGGTGACCAAATAATTTTCTTGAGCTTTTGATGGAACATAGGTCAAAATTGGATATATTAGAATTATGGTGACAAAGTCTTCTATAGCTGATGTTACTGGGCTCCCAAGGGTTGGAGAAATATGGTTTAAAAATAGAGGAATTGAAGGGGGCAATTGGAGGACGCTCTTTAAGAATCCAAGCATGGATATCACTGTTTTCAAGAAAGGTATTCCTAACACATCCTTTAAAACTGAATGGAGGAATTTGCTTCTAGTTATCCATAAATTTATTACATGCGAGGGTAGGTTTGGTAGTTTGTTTTCCTACCATATTCGTCTCATGATGCATATTCTTTAAGGGCATGAAATAAATTTACCTTATTTCCTACTGAATAGCTTAAGAAAAATGCGTGGTTATACTCAGAGGAGAATATAGTTTATTGAAAACACTATGTACCACCATGGTCTTGTTAAAAATTTCATTGAAGCTCATTTAGAGAGTTTAGGAGATAATTAGGAAACTTTTGTAGTCATAAAACCACTTTAAGGAAGAAAAACAAGACATATCTAGCAGTAGCAAAATAAGGAGAAGTAGGAAGACAATGCATGAAAGCTCTGTTGAAAACCCTCCAGAACAAGAAAAAAATTCAGAAGATGAAACTCCTGTTGAATTCTTAGTTAAACTGAGGGGGGGGGGGGGGCTGAATCAGTTTAACACATACATGAGCTTTTTAAATTTTTCATCAGCTTATTTACAGCTTACTTTTATAATCAACCTTAGTATATGAACTGTCTTAATATGTTGCAGCAAGTATTAAATTAATCTGACATCAAACTTGTTATGAGAGCAGCAACCATTAAGCAGATTTTGTAAATCATCTCAGTACACAGGCAACACAGATAGAGACAGCAGATATAAGTGGAAACCCATAAAGGGAGAAAACCACATCTTATTATTATTGTGATGCAAAGGCAAGCTCCAACTCCCTCTCACCACTGTTTTTCTGCAGGCACCCACCTACAGGAGGCTCCAACCTCAATTCCGCAAGCTACAACTTGCAAGGAAGCTCCAAATTCCTTCAATTTTTTGCAGGCACCAACCTACGGGAGGCTCCAACCTCAGTCAGCTACAACTGACAACTATCAAGCTTCAACTTGATAGGGAAGCTCCAACTTCCTCAATTTATCAAAAGAAATGTTTACTGATTTACCTCAAATATCAGCTCTGTTATGTAGCATCTCTTTCTGCTCCTCTCTTCCTTATCTTCTCTGCCTCAATATTCTATTCTTTTTATTCTCTATCCTTACTCTCTCTGACCTCTTCTTTGCATATCAAATTGATTTTTACATAGAGTTAGTCACATGACTGTTTGTATTCCACAAGGGATTTGGAATGAATAGCCATACCCCTTAGTCTTCTGCCTTCTCATTTCTTTTCCAGCTCACTCAAAATATAACAAAATGCATTAATTTCAATATTACAGTGGGAGTTTTGTTTTCCTACCAGAGACTTGCCAATGCATCACAAACAATAAAAAATAATTACAACACTTACATTCACATTTTCAGTTACACAGTTCAATTTTACTCAGCTCCTTTTCTGGATTTTGGCTTTACTGGATTTGTCTTTTCTGCTGCTGTTGAGTGACTATTCTTTATACTTTGGTTCACCTCTGTGTCAATTCATCTGTTCACTGTACTTGTGTGCACCAACTACATAGATAACTGCTTTTCAGGTTTTATTCTGAAATACATATGAATTTGGGCGATGTCTGTTCATTACCAATCTCTGTTCTCGGGCTACCTACTTACATTCTCTGTTCATATATGAGCTTAAACTTAATGGTTGAAACTCACATTACAATTTCAATTAACCTTTTTCCTTGTATAATTTTTTGCCGCTTTCTCTCTCTCTTTCGTTCTTGTAGGCTCTCTTCTTCATTGCAATTGTATAACTACTGTACATGTAACTGTCTTTTAATATAACTGCTGGGCAATTTCAATACCTTTTAATTTCTGCACTGGAAATTTGAATCCATGTTTAAGCTACTCCATCAGAGGTTAAGATCATTATTGTAACCCAAATAATTTTATATCTGGGCAGAATATTTTCAGTGCAAAAGCTCCTTGATGTTCGTGCTACCCTCACTCTTCTGTTATATTGCACATTTAAAGCACTCATCCAAATTTTCCAGTGAATTTAAAATCAACTCAGCACATATACAATGTTCACTATATAACTCTTCATATTATTTGTTGGTCTATATTACATATAACAACCCAACAATAAATTCTCTCTTTTCACATATGTTAACATATACAACGCTTTCAACATTATAATGAACCCTTTGATTTCGTATTTAAATCCCTAGAGAACGCTTATATAATGTCTTCGGGCCCCATAGCATTTCGCACTGTATAATTGAACCTTTAACTGAATACATTCGAAAGTCAAAAGACTGTAATGTTAACGCCTGTTCTCCTTTCAGCATAACCACTTAACCCAAAGTGGCCCACACATTTATGTTCCGATTATTTCATAAACAAAAATCAAACGCTGGCCCATACCTTGTTTGTCACCTCGCAACTTCATTCATGATCCAATGGTGGATAATTCATCGCTCTTTCAACCTCTGATCCTACGGAAATCGCGCGGTTAACTTGTACGAGGGTTAATATTCAATAGTTGCGTGATGGACTAGACCCCAGTGCTTAAACGACCCTTCATGTCTGACGGTGGAGAGCACGTCACCTTGATCCACACGTTCTGACGGATATCGCTTGAGTTACTTGCACGACCGTTAACTCGCGATGAGAGTGGTTTTTGGGACCCCGCCGTATGCCACGTGTTAGGAATTCAATGGAAATGCTCCAAATTCTTGAATACTGCTTGCCCGATGAAGGTGGTGCGATGAAAACCAGAATCCTGCCTTTACTGTTCATTTGTCAAAGTTCTGTCTTCCGAGTTCCGCTTCAACTACTTTGCTCCTTTTGTTATATATATAACTATTCCGCTTCAAGGTTCTGGGCCTTTACATCCTTACTACATTCTTATTCCATTATGCTGTAAATATTCATCGCATTATGCTCCGTAACACTCGCACATGATTATATTAGTGTTACTGGGACTCTGAGAAAGCCTCTCCATACACGGGCTAACATTTCGGCTCCCTACACAATAATTTAACTCAGAACTTAAAGGGTATCAAACCTCTTTCAATGGTGAGTACATAGATGTCATCCTGGAGTATTTTAACTATTGCACATTCTTGTACACCTCAAAATGCTTTGAAATTAGAGTTAAATCGAATGACACCGTATGCAATCAATTCATTTAAGAGTGCATCAAATCTTGATACATACATAAGCCATTATTTACGAACCCACATCAGTTTGCTCGATCGTGCACATAATTACAAATCTACCCTTTTGCACAGGGTTTTCAATGTTCAAAAAATTTGAAGGTCTAACTCCCGCTTCCATAAGAAATATACAGGCATGATCCTATCTGTCAGTCACACAGAATTTCATATTACAGTTCGACTTTCTCTTAGAGGATCGATCCTTTCTCTTGGACAACTCTGCTTCAATTCATTGCTTCCTTTGCTCCTTGACTGGTACCTCTACTACCTCACTACTGCCTTGTTGCTATTTCAGGTGCTCCTTCTTTGCCATCTCCTTTGCTATCAATGACAACATTTCCAACAGTCTCCCCCTGTGGCATTGATGGAAACACATCCACCAATCATCCAATACTTCCTCCAAGTCTACCTCTGCCTAGCTTCTTTTAGAAGACCCTTTCTTCTATTACCTGCTTTTCCTCCCCCTTTGACATCAACGGCAAAGGGTTGCAAATTTCTCAGTGTAGATTCTGTCTTTACATTTCCTCTCTCTGAGATCTTCTGACTTTGTACCTTGCTGCTCCAAATTTTGGATTAAATCTAAAATACTAACCCTTTAGCTTTTTCATTGACTCTTTTATGCTGGATGTATTCTTGCCATAATCCTTTGTTCCTAAGGACCTGTTTCATGCTTCCTTTGCTAGCTAATCTCCCCCTGGAATGATATTTTCATTTTTGTTCCCCCCCTAAAATTGTGCTTTCTCTTCATATTAGAGGGTAGCTTCTACAGATACTACCCCTAGTCTATTTCTCAAATATTCAAATGGTTCTTTAGCAAGAGGTTTGGTAAATATATCAGATGTCTGTTCTTTTGTTGGTACATATTCCAGCTTTACTACCTTCTGAGCCACTTGTTCTCGGAGAAAATGATACTTGATTGGGATATGTTTCATTTTTGAGTGAAGCACAGGATTTTTAGATATTCTTATAGCATTTGTATTATCACATTTGATTGAGATAGGTTCATCAATGCTTACCTTCATGTCTTGGAGGCTTTGCTTCATCCACATGACTTGTGTACAACATGCTGTTGCTGCTATATATTGTGCTTCTTCTGTAGACAGAGAGATAGATGTTTGTTTCTTGCTTAACCATGCCACCAGACTTTCTCCTAAATAGAATGCACCTCCACTTGTGCTTTTCCTTTCATCCACACAACTGGCCCAATCTGCATCTGTGTATGTTGTTAAATTGAAGCTTTTGCCTTTAGGATACCAAAGTCCATACTGTGCAGTTCCTTGTAGATATCTAAATATTCTTTTGACTGCAAGAAGATGATTTTGTTTAGGTGCTTCTTGATATCTAGCCACTAGTCCTACTGCTAGCATGATGTCTGGTCTTGATGCTGTCAGACACAACAGGCTTCCTATCATTGATCTGTAGAGTTTTTGATCTATATCAGCCGATCCATCATCATCACACAGCTTGCATCTCGTGATCATGGGAGTTGACATAGGTTTGCAGTCCTCCATTTTGAACTTTTTCAACATCTCTTTTAAGTATTTTTCTTGTGAGATGAATGTACCTGTGTTCTTTTGCTGAATTTGAAGTCCTAAGTAGAAATTGAGTTCTCCAATCATGGACATCTCAAACTCTGATTTCATCTCCTCAAAAAACCCTTTTGCTAGTTCATCTCTATTGCTTCCAAACATAATGTCATCAACATATACTACAACAATCAGGAGTTCATTTTCATGGGCTTTTATGTATAGATTGTTGTCTACTCCACCTCTCTTAAAGCCTTGTTTTTGAAAATACTTATCTAGTCTTGAGTACCAAGCATGAGGAGCCTGTTTCAGTCCATATAGATCCTTCTTCAGTCTGCACACATAGTCTTCTTTGTCTATTAAAGAGAAGCCTTCTGGTTGTTCCATGTAGACTTCTTCTTCTAGATCTCCATTCAGGAAAGCAGATTTCACATCCATTTGATATACTTTGAAGTCTTGGTAGCATGCAAAGGCCAGAAACATTCTGATGGCTTCCATTCTGGCTACAAGGGAAAATGTTTCATCATAATCAAGTCCTTCGATTTGTGAATATCCTTTGCAGACAAGTCTAGCTTTATTCCTGATTACCTATCCTTCTTCATTCATTTTATTTTTGAATACGCATTTTGAGCCTATAACATTTTTCTCAGTGGGTCTAGGAACTAGTTCCCAGGTATTGTTTTTCTCAATTTGGTCCAATTATTCATTCATAGAATTCACCCAAGACTTATCCTTGCTGGCTTCTTCAAACTTCTTTGGCTCTATTTGTGATATCATGGCTATGTATACCTCTTATGTTTGTTCAATTAGTTTCCTTCTTGTTTGGAACCCTACTCTTTTGTCTCCAATGATTTGATCTTCAGGATGGTTCTTCTGAGTGTATCTTGAGGGGGCTTTCGAGATCAGTTCAACATCTTCTGATGTCTTTCTAGTTTCATCATCATCTTGGTTTTCTTCTTCATGACTATCTGATGGACTGCTGCAGTCTGTATCTCTTGTATTTTTTTGAAGTTCTTCATCAAATCTCACGTTAATGCTTTCTACTGTTTTTCGAAGAGTCTTGTTGTAGCACCTATGCCCTTTACTTTTGGAAGCATATCCTATAAATCTCCCTTCATCTGCTCTTGCATAAAATTTCCCAAGATTTTCATCATTATTCTTTATGTAACACTTGCTTCCAAATATTCTAAAATATTTGATTGAAGATGGTTTCCCATGCTATAGTTCATAGGGAGTCTTGTCACTGCTTGGCCTTAAGTGAGCTTTGCTAAGGATATGCGCGGCTGTGTGTATTGCTTCTGCCCAGAAGGTTTGAGGAATATTACTTTCTTGCGTCATGGCTCTGGCAATTTGTTGTACAGATCTGTTTTGTCTCTCTGCTACTCCATTCTGCTGAGGTGTCCCTGCAATAGTAAATTGTTGCTTTATCCCATGTTCATTGCATAGGTCATCAAAGTCATAATCTATGAATTCACCTCCTCTGTCTGATCTGATGCATTTTAGTTTGCATCCTGTTTGATTTTCTGCTAATTCTTTGAATATCTTAAATTTTTCCAGAGCTTCCGATTTATTCTTGAGGAATGCCACCCATGTCATTCTAGATAAGTCATCAATTATCAGCATGAATTAGGATTCTCCACTTGGAGTTTTAGTTCTTGCAGGTCCACACAGGTCCATGTGCACAAGCTGGAGTGGTCTTCTTCTTGATAACTCATCTTTGGCTTTAAATGACGTGCAGTTCTATTTTCCCAATTGACAAGATTTGCATATAGTATTAGAAGGCATTTTTATTTCTGGCATGTATCTGACAGCTTTCTTCTTGCTTATTCTGATGATGTGATCGAAGTTGACATGTCCCAACCTTTTATGCCATAACCATGACTCCTCAAGTTTGCTAAGATGGCATGCTTCATCTTCCTCTTTCACAATGTAAACATTACTCTTTGTTCGAACTCCTTTGAGCAAAGTCTTACCTGTGGTGCTTGATCTCACTTCACAATCTTGTGCTCTAAAAATAACTTCACAACCTTTATCACACATTTGACTGACACTTAGCAAATTTGCTTTCATCCCATCTACAAATAATACATCTTGGGCCTTTCCTTTGCCATTGTCTAGGCTGACTGAGCCTTTTCCTTTTATTTTTCCTGATTTATCATTGCCAAAAGTGACATTCCCAGATTTATTCTCATCAAGAGTTATAAACTTGCTTCTATCTCCAGTCATGTGTTTTGAGTAGCCACTATCCAAATACCCCTGGCTTTTCAGGTCTTGAGTAGTTAGAGCCAAGTCACATTTATTCACCTTCTTTATCCACTGGAAGCACCCTTTTGTTTGGCATCCTTTGTAAGGTGATGAACTACTTCTTCTAAGAGGACATTTGGAAGGCATATGTCCAACTTGATTGCATACACAACATTTGATCATAATTTTTGCTGAATTGTGAGTATGAACAAAATTTCTTTGATTCATAAACCTCCTTTAGGTGTTGAACATCAATCTTTGTCCATACTTTCTACTTATGGCCAAATTCCTTACAATGAAAACAGTAACCATAGAAACTATTTGCATACTTGATGTAAGGTTGTCTTCTCCATTTGTTTGTTTGAGACAGTCTCTTCACTGTTTGCATCTTTCGCTGGTTTGAATTACTCCTCCCGGCATGACAATATGCAGGAATGTGTCCCAACTTGTGGCATACATAATAGGTGGCATTCTTCATAGGAGGGAAGAATCTCCTTTGATGGCTTCCAAATTTGACATACTCAGGGGCATATGATCCTTTTTCTGTTGTCTTAGTATTTACTGCATTCTTTGTTACTAGAGGTTTATTCTGATCTCTGTCTACCTCATTGGGAATTGTTTGAGCTGTTTCATCATTCTTCTTTGCTTTTACAAAAACAATCTCTCTGTTTTCCTTTTCTTTGCTTTTGCTTGATTCTCCTTCATATCCTATTCCCGTTTTTATCATAGGAGATATTTGAGCATCCATAATTTTGTTCAACTTACTAGAGCTTGTTGTTTGAGAGGAATTTGTAAATACTTTCCTCTGAGCATTTTCTAATTTCTTCCTCAGACATACAACTTATTCTTCCAGCTTCTCTTGTTCTCGAGTTTTATCCTTGATTTGCTGAAGTAACATGTCTTCTATCTTCTTAGCTTCTTCAAGTTCTACCTTCAGCTGCATGAGGGCTTCTGAATTCTTCTCTTCTCTTACATACTTGAGGAGAATGTCCTTTTGTTTTCTGCACTTCAGTTTGAGTCTGTCAATCTCCTCCAGAGCACTTCTTAGCTCCCCCTCAAGGTCTACTTCACCTTCTTCTTCTTCATCTTCTAGCAGGAGTCCTTCAAGATATTTTATGGCCATAAATAAAAATTCAGAGGTTCCTCCTTCACTTGAGGGTTCATCTGAGTCTTCAGATGTACTGCTGTCTTGTTGAGCATAGAAGGATTTTCTGCTAAACTTCTTTCCTTTCTGCCAATTCTTTGATGTATTTTTCTCTAATTCTTAGGCCTGATTCCTTACTTTCTTGTGAGGACACTTAGCTGCATAGTGTCCAACTCTTCCATAGTTAAAGCATTTGAAAGGAATTTTACCTTTGTATTTACCTAAGCCTCTATCCAGTTTCTTGACGAATTTTTCTTCTTCTTCATCCGAGCAAGAGCATATGTCTTCCTCTTCTTCTTTCTTCTTTTCTGTTTTAAAGGCTGCCTCCCTCATACTTGGCTTATTATGTGGGAGCCTCATTTCATATGCTGTTAGATTTCCAAGTAGCTGGTTCATGGTCAAGGTTTCCCAATCAGTTGTTTCTTCTATTACAGACACCTTGGGATTAAACCTGGGTGGAAGAGATCTTATAATATTTTGCACAATTACAACTTCTTTTATGGTTTCACCTAGAGCCTTCATGTTATTTACTATTTCTGCAACCCTTAGAAAGAAGCTAGCAATGTCTTCTTCATCATTCATTTTTAAGTTCTCAAACTCGGCTCTATAGACTTGAAGTTTGGCAGTCCTTACCTTCTTGTCTCCCTCATGGATGTTCTACAGAGTATCCCACATTTCTTTGGCAGTGTCTTTGTGCATTACTTTGATAAACTCTGCTTCACACAATCCATTTAATATGGCATTCATGGCTTTTGCGTTAGCTACAAAATCTTGTTTGGTTTCTTTCTCTGAGTCAGTTGCCTTTGGGGCATATCCTAATTCCACAGCAGCCCAAACTTCTATTCCTAGAGACATTATGTATGTCCTCATTTTGATTTTCCAGAAAGCATAATTTGCACCCATAAAGAAAGGGGCTTTATTGGTTGAGCATCCTTCTTTACTAGCCATCCTGGAAACCTAGGATCTCCTTTCAGTTGTTAAACTGATGTAAAAAGGAACCGACTCTGATACCAATTGTTGAATTCTTAGTTAAACTGAGAGGGGGGGGGGTGAATCAGTTTAACACATACATGAGCTTTTTAAAATTTTCATTAGCTTATTTATAGCTTACTTTTATAATCAACCTTAGTATATGAACAGTCTTAATATGTTGCAGCAAGTATTAAATTAATGTGACATCAAACTTGTTATGAGAGCAGCAACCATTAAGCAGATTTTGTAAATCATCTCAGTACACAGGCAACACAGATAGAGACAACAGATATAAGTGGAAACCCATAAAGGGAGAAAACCACATCTTATTATTATTGTGATGCAAAAGCAAGCTCCAACTCCCTCTCACCACTGTTTTTCTGCAGGCACCCACCTACAGGAGGCTCCAACCTCAATTCCGCAAGCTACAACTTGCAAGGAAGCTCCAAATTCCTTCAATTTTTTGCAGGCACCAACCTACAGGAGGCTCCAACCTCAGTCAGCTACAACTGACAGCTATCAAGCTTCAACCTGATAGGGAAGCTCCAACTTCCTCAATTTATCAAAAGAAATGTTTACTGATTTACCTCAAATATCAGCTCTGTTATGTAGCATCTCTTTCTGCTCCTCTCTTCCTTATCTTCTCTGCCTCAATATTCTATTCTTTTTATTCTCTATCCTTACTCTCTTTGACCTCTTCTTTGCATATCAAGTTGATTTTTACATAGAGTTAATCACATGACTGTTTGTATTCCACAAGGGATTTGGAATGAATAGCCATACCCATTAGTCTTCTGCCTTCTCATTTCTTTTCCAGCTCACTCAAAATATAACAAAATGCATTAATTTCAATATTACAGTGGGAGTTTTGTTTTCCTACCAGAGACTTGCCAATGCATCACAAACAATAAAAAATAATTACAACACTTACATTCACATTTTCAGTTACACAGTTCAATTTTACTCAGCTCCTTTTCTGGATATTGGCTTTACTGGATTTGTCTTTTCTGCTGCTGTTGAGTGACTATTATGTATACTTTGGTTCACCTCTGTGTCAATTCATTTGTTCACTGTACTTGTGTGCACCAGCTACATAAGATAACTGCTTTTCAGGTTTTATTCTCAAATACATATGAATCTGTTCACTGTACTTGTGTGCACCAACTACATAGATAACTTCTTTTCAGGTTTTATTCTCAAATACATATGAATCTGGGTGATGTATTTTCATTACCAATCTCTGTTCTCGGGCTACCTGATTACATTCTCCGTTCATATATGAGCTTAAACTTAATGGTTGAAACTCACATTACAATTTCAATTCACCTTTTTCCTTGTACAATTTTCTGTCGCTGTCTCTGTCTCTTTCGTTCTTGCAGACTCTCTTCGTCATTGCAGTTGTATAACTACTGTACATGTAACTATCTTTTAATATAACTGCTGGGAAATTTCAATACCTTTTAATTTCTGCACTGGCAATTTGAATCCATGTTTAAGCTGCTCCATCAGAGGTTAAGATCATTGTTGTAACCCAAATAATTTTATATCTGGGCAGAATATTTTCAGTGCGGAAGCTCCTTGATGTTAGTGCTACCCTCACTCTTCTGTTATATTTCACATTTAAAGAACTCATCCAAATTTTCCAGTGACTTTAAAATCCACTCAGCACATATACAGTGTTCACTATATAACTCTTCATAATAATTGGTTGGTCTATATTACATATAACAACCCAACAATAAATTCTTGCTTTTCACATATGTTAACATATACAGTGCTTTCAACATTATAATGAACCCTTTGGTTTCGTATTTAAATCCCTAGAGAATGCTTATATAATGTCTTCGGGCCCCATAGCATTTCGCATTGTATAATTGAACCTTTAACTGAATACATTCGAAAGTCAAAAGACTGTAATGTTAACGCCTGTTATCCTTTCAGCATAACCACTTAACCCACGCTGGCCCACACATTTATGTTCCGATTATTTAATAAACAACAATCAAACGCTGGCCCATACCTTGTTTTTCACCTTGCAACTTCATTCATGATCCAATGGTGGATAATTCGTCGCTCTTTCAACCTCTGATCCTACGGAAATCGCGCGGTTAACTTGTACGAGGGTTAATATTCAATATTTGCGTGATGGAATGGACCCCAGCACTTAAACGACCCTTCATATCTGACGTCGGAGAGCACGTCACCTTGCTCCACACGATCCGACGGATATCGCTTGAGTTACTTGCACGACCGTTAACTCGCGATGAGAGTGGTTTTTGGGACCCCGCCGTATGCCATGTGTCAGGCAGTCAATGGAATCGCTCCAAATTATTGGATACCGCTTGCCCGATGAAGGCAGTGCGATGAAAACTGGAATCTCGCCTTTACTATTCATTAGTTAGAGTTCCGTCTTCCGAGTTCTGCTTCAACCACTTTTCTCCTTTTGTTATATATATAACTATTCCGCTTCGAGGTTCTGGGCCATTACATCCTTACTGCATTCTTATTCCATTATGCTGTAAATATTCATTGCATTCTACTCTGTAACACTCGTACAGGATTATATTAGTGTTACTGGGACTCTGAGAAAGCCTCTCCATATAGGGGCTAACATTTCGGCTCCCTACACAATAATTTAACTTAGAACTTAAAGGGTATCAAACCTCTTTCAACGGTGAGTACATAGATGTCATCCTGGAGTATTTTAACTATCACACATTCTTGTACACCTCAAAATGCTCTTCACTTAGATTTAAATCGAATGACACTGTATGCAATCAATTTATTTCAGAGCGCATCAAATCTTGATACATACATAAGCCCTTATTTATGAACCCACATCAGTTTTCTCGATCGTGCACAGAATTACAAATCTACCCTTTTGCACAAGGTTTTCAATGTTCACAAACTTTGAAGGTCTAACTCCTGCTTCCACAATAAATATACAGCCATGATCCTATCTGTCAGTCACACAGAATTTCATATTACAGTTCAGATTTCTCTTAGAGGATCAATCCTTTCTCTTGGACAGATCTGCTTCAATTTACTGCTTCCTCTGCTCCTTGACTGGTACCTCTGCTAGCTCACTGCTGCCTTGTTGCTGTTTCAGGTGCTCCTTCTTTGCCATCTCCTTTGCCATCAATGACAACATTTCCAACAACTCCTTTGGTGAGTATTTTGGAAACATGAAGAAGAAAGGTGTTAGAAAAAATATATCCAACCAGAAATAAGAAAATATATCCATAAAAGAAACAAAGGTAAAATAAAATAGAACAAGTAAATCCTTCGTCCACTATAAGGAGAAGTGCAATGCTTCACAAAGAAAATGAACCATGCATAGAGTATGTTGATTTAGAAGTGGAAGAGGAATCAAAGTTTTCCTCACCTACTATTTCATCACCAAAGAGAAGGTCTGAGAAATTGACCCATTACAAAAAAAATATATGATTATATTGAGTGTCTAGAAAAAAGAACATCTGATTCAAATCAAGCAGAAGGAATGCAATCTGTTAGTCCACAAGAACCTCCAATCAATCAATACTCTAAAGAAATAAATCTATGAATTAGAGATACTGAAAAAACACATGAAACAAGAACATGAGACCTTAAAAGCACAAAATGAAATACAAAGGACCCATAATGATAACATTCTCTTGCAACTAGGTGTATGGCATAAGAAGAATAAAAAGCTGAAGGAAAAGAACAAGTCTCTAAAATGGAAGGTCATCAGCTTAAAGTACAAGATTATGATGAAGAAGCCTAGGATGACCATTGCTATAAAGAGAATGAACAAAACAAATTTGGATGTATTAGCTCAAGCTTCTGAAGAATTGCAACACTAAATAGGAGACAACAGTTTTGAATTTTTTCATGAGGACATGCAATGGCCTCCATGTGGGGGAATGTTGAGCCTCATAATTGTTTTTTTTTTCACAATCCTTTTTCACCAATTTTGACCATCATAACCATAAATGGGCATAAAATCAGTGGATCTAAAGCTTTACATGTATATAATTGTCTCATATTTCAAATGTTACTAATGTTATTTATTATTTGTCAAACACTTGCATCAGCTACCATATTTTGATGTTATTGTAGCCATAATATGATTTTTTAGCTGAGTCCATTGTTGAACAGGATGCAAAGTGTTGGCTAGAACATAAGATATATGGGGAGATATCAATTAGTCCACTCAAAATTTTCCTCCTATCCTCATGAATTTAATTCATGAAGGAAGGTTCCAATTGAATTTTCAAAGGTCAAGTTCAACGAATAGCTACAACAAGCGAGCAAGAAGTGAAATGGATGCCTCACGATTTGCTTTTTCAAATAGAAAATCATGAGTGATTTATGATTGGATATTTTATAAAGTTTAATTTAGAATTCTATTAGCTAAAGTATCTTTGAACATTTATGACAGAGGTTCTATAAAAACTGCGTAATAGGTATGATATTGATCATCATTGTTGTTATTATTTTATGCAGCGGTGAACTCTTACAACTTTGTTTCAATATAAGACAAAGTTTTCTCATCTCGATGCGTGGTTGACCTTAAAATTGTTCTATTGTAATTTTCTTGTGGAGGCCCCCCTCAAGCAGCAAGGTTTTTTCATTTATGTTATTTGGATTTTTGAACTTCATTTGTGTTATTTTGATTTCTGAGTTTGGTGATTAATTAGATGGATGCATCCTAATGTACCTTTTTGTTGATTCTGAATTGAGAAACATATTAGATGAATAGTGTTTATATGGAGCATATGATTGAGTTCATAGATATAAATAATGTAGTTAATTTTAATCACTTTCTTCTATTAATTCAAAAGCACATGAATTGAGTTGACATTGAGAGTTTGAACGAGATGGTATTTTTAAGAATCAGATAATTAGTTTATAAGTTTCATTTTAGAGCATGAGTGTTGTGAGTTTTATTTCAAAGAAAGAGTGGATTCAATTTATCAAGTGTGAAAATAGCTTAATTTACTTTTGATTCTTCATTAAAGAGTGTGTTTACTCATTTAGAAATTAAGTTTCTTTCAAAACTACAATTTATATATTTTGTAGAGTGTGTGAGTGTGTCTTTACGAATTAAAATTTCATTTTGCAAGTGTAAGAATAATTTAGGAAGTTTAAAATATTTATTGGTTGTATGGATTTCTTAAATTTAATTCCAATGAATAATCTAATCATGTTCACTAATAATTTAATTCAACTTAGATAATTAGGATTCATAGCACATATAGTGCAATTTCACTTCGTCAATTTACTAGCCCTGGTTGCTAATTTATGTAATCAATTTATGAAAATTAAATTGACAAATAGCTACCCTGGTCAACCTATCAACCAAAAACATGATGGAATCATGATGTCTATATGTCCTCGATAAACCTGTGATGAAATCCATGGAAATGACCTCCCATTTCCATTATGGAATTAGAATCAGCTACAATAAACCACCTTGATGCTTACACTCTACATTTACTTGTTGACAATCCAAACAGCTTATGACGAACTCAACTACATCTTTCTTTATATTTGACCAATATTAGAAATTATTCATAGTTTTTAGAGTCTAATTATATCCCAAATGAATTGAATATGGCTTAACATGGAATTCCCTCAAGATAAGCTTCTTGACCTCATTGTTGTTTGGCACATAGATCTTGTCCCTAAGTCTCATCAAACCATCTTTCTTGAGGTGATAATCCACATCTCATTCACTTGTACCCTGCTGCTGTAGCCTATGACTCAACTATTGGTACCTGTCATCCTTAAGTCTCATAAAACCATATTTCGCGAGGTGATAATCCGCATCTCGTTCACTTGTACCCTGTTGTTGTAGCCTACGCCTCAACTATTGGTACCTATCATCCTATTGTCATTCCTATAAGATTTGATCCTGTAAATTTGTCCCATATGAACTCATAACTGCTATGTGATTTACTTGCACTCTTCTACTAAGAGAATTTGCAACTCTATTCTCATTACTCTTAATGTACCTGATCTTGAATTCAACTTCACTGAGCATGGAAAACCATCTAGCTTTCCTGACATTCATATTAGGTTGTTCAAACAAGTATCTTAGTCCACTACGATTACTTGTCAACACAAACCTCATACCAAGAAGATAGTGCTTCCTTGTCTTCAATTCATGACTGATTGTTTCCAAATCAAGATCATGCATCAAATTATTTTGCTCATGCTTATTCAATTTCCTTGACTTGTATCATACCACATGTCCCTCTTGCATCAAGACTCCACCAAGTCCTATCTTGAAAGAATATGTACACACCACTAACTCTTTATCTAGATCTTTAATATTTAGAACTGGAGAATTTGTAAGCAATAGTTTCAACTACTCAAAATTGGTTGCACATTCCTTTTTCCATTAAAATTTCTTTCCCTCCCTCTATAAAGATGTAATAGGATATAAAATTCATGATATTTTTCTGATGAACCTCCTGTAATAACTTGCTACCCCCATGAATGATCTGACTTCATCCACATTCCTAGGAGTTTCTTATTCCATGATATCTCTGATATTTTCTAGATCCACTTCTATGCCTTCCATGGAAACAACATGTCCCAATTAATGTAGCTATGTTTGAAATAAACTGCACTCACTAAGCTTGGCATACAAATCATGCTCTCTCAATAGTCTTAGTATTTATGCTAGGTGTTCTACATGCTCTTCCTCATTATTAGAATATATCAGTATGTCATCAATTAATACGATCACAAACTTGTCCAGATAAGGATGCAACACACTATTCATCAAACACATGAAAGTAGCTAGAGAATGATTCAAAACAAATTGAACCACAACAAAATCATAATTCCCATACATGGTCCAGAAAGAAGTCTTGTAAATTTCCTCTTCTTTGATGTGTATATGATGATATATTGATCTCAAATGAATCTCTTGGAACACTTATTCTCCCTTCAACTGATAAAAAAAATCATCAATACTCGATAATGGATACTGTTTCTCGATCGTCACCTTGTTCAATTGCCCATAGTAAATGCACAACCTAATAGCACCATCCTTCTTCTTCACAAACAACACCGGTGCACCCTAAGGAGACACACTTGGCATAAGGTATCCCTTGTCAAGTATTTCCTTCAACTACAACTTCAATTCCACTAATTATGGAGTGCTCATCCTATAAGGTGCCTTTGATGATGGTGCTTCTCCTTGTACTAAATCAATTCTAAAATCTATGCTGGAAATACATATTGAATTTGCTGTAAAAATGAATAATTCTTCAAGTCTTCCTCATCCTCAACATCCTTACCTTTCTCACTGGAAAAATTCACTATGAAAAATACACACCCTTTCCTATAATTGCGCTTTTCATACATAGATGTATTCATTCTCACTGGTGTAGGCTTCTTCTTACCCTATAATATTCTCTTCTCTCCATCATCATACAAGCACTCAATATCCTTATTATAACAATCCACCTTAGTATTGTGAAGGCACAATCGATCCATACTCAAAATCATACTATATGATCCCAACAAAAGTACATTCAGTTGTGTTGATGTAGGCATACTAGCTCGAATGCACAAGCTCTTACCCAATGATAAACTCTTTTATTAGTACTTGTAGTCAACTACACCAAACAAGACTCTTCATACACTTATTTTCTCAAAAAAAACTTATACACTAGGTCATGATTAACTTAAATATAATTAGATCTAGGGAAAATCAAAATGGAAACAAATCGATCACAAATCTTACCTTCCATCTCAATAATGGATTCCTGATGATCCACTTGCTTGTTATCAAATGCTGCATAGATCTAAGGAATGATTTGTCCAAAATCCCCTTTATTTGCACCTCTTGAGCAATATAAATATGAGTTCTTCCACCCTGATACAATGAAAAAACCTTCTTGTGATGATATTTGCCACATATCCATCACTGCAATAGTTCCTTGCCACTACCTTTATTCTGCTGCTCTCCAGGATGAGGTCCATGCCCCTTCTCAACTACATTAAACTTATTATAAGGAGAAACATTTTAATTCTCACCTACATCCTAAGGTATTCCCTGCTTCAGAGGCCACTTTCCTTTAGTATTTTCATCCCCTTTTCAACCCTGCTTAGACTTAGAATTACACTTCGATTGTCCATAAAAATGTTTCAAATTTTGATTTATTTTTCCAATGATTGAGGCTCATCATACTTAATTTTATCCTTAAATCCTAATGGCATTCCATTGATAAATATCTAAAATTTTGTCTTATCATCCATAAGATAAGGCACATACCTCAATAACTCTAGGAACTTAGTCATATACTATTCATCTTTCATAGATCCCATATTCATCTCATAGAACTCTTTGAAATTTTCATCATAGTACCTTTATGAAAAATACTTGTTTCGGAAGATTCTTTTGAATTCATGCTAACTCAACTCCTCTATCTTGATGTCTCTGACACACTTCAAATCCTCCCACCAAATGTCTTCTTTCCCTTTGAGACTAAAAATATCTATCATGGCCTTTATGTTCTCTATATATTCATGCATCTTAAATAAATTCTTCATTCCAAGAAACCATGCCTTTGAATCCTATGGTTTCTTCAGCTCTCCATCAAATGTAGTTGGATTGGATTTCTTGAACTCATCCAAAAAATATCCCTTCTCACTCCTCCTCTAAGGATGCTAGCAATGATGAGAATGATATATGTCTAAATTAGAACTAGAGTAAAACCCATAAGCATTACCTCTCCTACCAGGAGTATTAGGGAACCTACCATCTTTGACTGTGTCATCCCTATCCAACTTGTACCCATCATGAGACCTGAAACCATATGCCACATTAGTCTTGTCCTCCTATCCATAAATGATTCATGGTTATCCCTGTCTCTGCAAATATAATAAACTATGAAGGATCATTACATTGATCTCCTCTTGTTTCTCCTATGCCCTAGAAATTATTTCCTATGACTGAATGATCCTGTTATTATCTGCCTTGCAACTTTGGATTTATACCATTAAAATTCTCAAGGTGTCTGATATGTTAGGAGAGTACCCCTCTCTTGGATAATCATCTAATCTATAATGAGAGTCTTATGAACTGTGATCCACCATTTCGCTAGTCATTTGTGATCCTCTTCTTCTTGCAAAATTTTAGGTCCCCATAATACTATTGTAGCCCCTTGTTATTGTTGTAGCCCCATTATTTTTATTTTTGTGCCCATGTAGTCCCCATATTTTTATTATTGTGCCCCATAGGTGTAGCCCAATTATTTTTATTGTTGTGCCCATGTGGTCCCTATATTGTTATATTGTAACCCCTTAGACTCCTATATATAGAAGGTAGGTTTTTTCATTTGTATCATCCAATAATTATTCATTTATGTAATGTAAATGAGTTTCCCCCCTCAAAGAGGCTGATTTTTGAGTCATGATCTATCTTTTCTTCTATTTTGTGATTTGGTTGCATAACATTTGGTATCCAAGCTTTGGATTCTAGTTTCGTTGTTGCAAACATGGAATCTTGGAATTTTCGCTATAAATTTTTCCTGCGAAGGTTCAGAAGCTAAAATGTTTACCATGAGAATTTGAAATCCTAAGGAACTTTGTTTAAAAATTTTATATCTTGGTTCAATATATTTTCAGAGATATTATCTGAGGAAGTTAGGGCTTTTGTAGGGTCTATAATTTCATCTCAAAGAGGAGATCGAAGGAAAATCGTCATAAATTTTGTTTCATACATTGGATTTGAATTCTGTAAAAAGTAGCCAAAATTGCACAAAATATGTTTTCTTGTGTATCAATTTCAGGGCGGAAGGTCAAAATAGTGACACGTGGCATGCCGTACAAGTTCTCTATACTGAACGAGTCCATAATTAGGCCATTATGGGAGATTGGGAATAAATTTACCTTGAAGATTCAAAATTAGTTCTGATTTGCAGCATTGGAAAGAAGACTTAGAGGGCTACCACAGGACCAAATTTCAGATCTTGGAGATCCGAAATTACAAAGTTACAACCGTTTCAACATTGTGCTCCTAAAAACAAGAAAAAGGTGTGTATTTAAAAAAAAATTGCATAAATTTTGTTTAAAAAATATGTTTGAAGTCATTCCAAGGGCATATTGAAGCATAGATATCAGTATTGAGTTCTAAAATGCCTCCAAAAAATAATTCCACACCCATTAAGCCCTCAAAAATCTCTACTATGACACATGAAGAGGAAGAATTGGAGCATGATATCTAAAAATTACAGGACCAAGTGCAATAAATTTATCTCTCACATAAAACAACCAAAAATGAACTAAAAGGTGACATATATGGTTTAAAAGAAGACATTGAAGCTAATATGAATGGTTTGAAGGATTTCATGACTGGCATGGAAGTGAAGATTGATGATATATAAGGCAACATGGAAGATTTGAAGAAAGACATGGAAGGTTTCACAAAAGGGTTGACAAAGTTGCTACAAGAAAATCTTCCTGATGGCGAAAAGGTAGTACAGGAAACTCAGGATGATAAAAAACAAATGTTAATAATTATTTCATGGACTTTAATGATGGATTGAAGACCCACCATACTCCAAATATCGATATGAGGAAGTATGTTGGCAAGGATCCCGTAACATGGATATTACAGATGGAGCAATATTTTGATCTCCATAATGTGAAAAACACACAAAAGGTATGCATTACAACTTTATATTTAGAACCAAATACATTTGTATGCTATCGATGGATTTTATCTCATAAAAAAATTCTCACTTGGTCAATTTTTACGGAGAAAATGATAGCACATTATGAGGATACAAAGAGAAACACCTTCTTTATATTAGAAAATTATAAATTACAGAGGAATGAAACACATAAAATAGGCAGAAAACAAAAGCAAAAAAAACGCATAAAAACAGAGAAACACATATATACGTGGTTCACCCAGTTTGGGCTACGTCCACCCCGAATAGCCAGTCCTTCCTTTTTATTATCTAGCAAAATGAAGAGACACAACCTACAATAGATCCATTGTAATATCCTCTGTTCTCTCTCACAACCTCCCTACCTGTTTCTCGCTCTGAGAATACACATACAATACACAACCGCAATACAATACCCTCATACAAGCGAGGGGTTTCCTTCTAGGGAAAAAATCCCTAAACTAAACATAACTTCTATCGTCAGATCATCTGCCTAATGAATGGCCTAGATTGACTAGAAATTAATATACTTTTACAAGGCAGTTTTACATCTGTTTTTAGCTTCGGGGGCTCTGCCCTTGAACCCCCCATTGGGGGGGCTCCATAAATTCACAGCTGCCCCCCCCATGGACCCCCAGGCAGCGTTTAATTATGGGAAACCTTGCCGCCCCATTAAGGTACAAGGGTCCAACGCTGTGATACAAATAAACAAGATAATTAGGCTCCACACCCAACAATCTCCCACTTAGAGACTGATTTTAGCAACTCCACCACTGCTTCATTTGTTGGAAAATGACTCCTATTTGGACCTAGTTGTTTCTCATCTTCATGGTCATCCTTGAAGTCCAATTGAAACTAAGAATAATCTCAATTTCTCCCTAGTTGAAACTTTTGTTAGCATATCTGCAGGGTTATGGCTAGTGTGTATCTTTTCCAGCTTCAACTGTCTATCTTCCAATATTGACTGTATGAAATGGTACTTGAGCTATATGTGTTTAGTCCTGGAATGAAATGTTGAGTTCTTTGCAAGATGAATGGCACTTTGGCTATCACTGTATAATGTGCCCATATCATGCTTCTTACCCAATTCATCCATAAACCTTTGAAACCAAATCATTTCTTTACTAGCCTCTGTAGTAGCGACATACTCTGCTTCTATTGTTGAAAGTGCAACAACACTTTGGATTTTTGAAACCCAACTAGCAGTTGTTCCACCTACAGTAAATACCTATCCTGTAGTGCTCCTCGTGTTATCTCTGTCACCTACCATATCTGCATCAACATATCCCTGTAGAGCAATGTTTGAACCACCAAAGAATAATACTTTATTTGTGGTACCTCTCAAATATCTGAGAATCCATTTTACTACCATCCAATTTTCTTTTCCTAGATTGTTCATGTACCTGTTTACAACTCCCACTACATGTGAAATATCAAGCCTTCTGCAGACCATTGCATACATTAAGCTTCCAACTGCTGATGCATATGGAACTTTAGAAATATATTCCATTTCTTCTTGGGTCTTGGGGCACATCTCCTTACTAAGTTTGAAATGGCTAGCAAAAGGTGTACTAACTGGTTTTGCATTCTGCATATTAAATCTTTTCAACACATTTTGTATGTACTCATTCTGAGACAGTGTTAATTTGTGATTTTTCCCATCTCTAGTTATTCTCATACCAAGGATTTGTTTTGCAGCTCCCAAATCCTTCATTGCAAATGAATTTTCCAATTTTCATTTGAGCACATTTATTTCCTGCATGTTAGACCCTGCAATAAGCATGTCATATACATACAATAACAATATAATATAGCTGTCATCATTTTTGTTTTTCAGATAAACACAATGATCATAGTGACATCTAGTATAACCTTGTTCAAACATAAACCTGTCAAATTTTAGATACCACTACCTTGGAGCCTGTTTTAAGCCATACAAGCTCTTCTTTAGCCTGTACACTAATTTTTCCTTCCCTTTGACCTCATATCCTTCTGGTTGCTCCATATAGATCTCTTCCTCCAAATCTCCATGGAGGAATGTTGTCTTTACATTTAACTGTTCAAGATGTAAATCTTCCGCTGCTACAAGACTTAAAATAGTTCTGATTGAAGTCATCTTAACAACAGGAGAAAATATTTCATCAAAATCAATACCTTTCTTTTTGAAAACCCCTTTACCACAAGTCTATCTTTGTACCTATATTTTCCTCCATATTCTTCCTTCAACCTGTAAACCCATTTATTCTGCAATGTAGTTTTACTTGCAGGCAACCTGATTAAGTCCCAAGTCTGGTTATGCATTAAGGATTCCATCTATTCTTCCATGGCTAGCTCCCACTTCTTCCTGGTTTCAACCTGCATTGCTTCTTCATAACATTCGGGTTCACCAAAATCAGTCAACAATAAATAATATAATGAAGGAGAGTATCGTTCAAGGGGTATACTTATCCTGGTAGATCTTCTGACACCACTTTCAGGTGTTTGAGGTGCCTGTTGCTGTTGTGGTGGTTGCTGTTGTTGTGGCTATTGATTATTATTATTTTCAAGCACCTTTACTTTTTCTGTGATCTCATCAAGAACTATGTATTCTTTTTTTTCTTTTTTCTATTTCTTTTCCTGCAACTGATTCTTATACAAGAAATTTTCATTGAATATTACATCTCTACTCCTAATGATTTTGTGATTTTCATAATCATATAAGCGATAACTAAAATCATTAACACCATATCCAATAAAGGTAAATTTCTTTGATTTTTCCTCAAGCTTTGTTCTGTTTTCTTTATTAATATGGACAAAGGCCTCATAACCAAACGGCTTTAAAAAATAATAGTTTACCTTTTTACCTGTCCATGCCTCCTCTGGAATACCACCATCCAAGGAACTTGAAGGCCCTCTGTTTATTAGATAAACAACAGTATCTACAACATCTGCCAAAAATTGTAAAGGCAATCTTGCATGAAATCTCATGCACCTTGCACGCTCCATGATTGTTCTGTTCATCCTTTTTGACACACCATTTTCTTGTGGCGTTCTTGGAACTGTCTTCTTTCTACGAATTCCATGCTCTGAAAAATACCTATCAAACTCTTTGCTGCAATATTCACCTCCATTTTCTGATTTGAGACACTTCAACTTCTTTCCTATCTCAGTCTCAACCAAAGCTTTCCATTTCTTGAAAGTATCAAATACAACAGATTTATTCTGAATACAATAAATCCAAGTCTTTTTAGTTGCATCATAAATAAAAGTAACATAATAACGAGAGCCACCGAGAGATGATACCTGAGCAGGTACCAATACATCTGTATGCACAAGCTCTAATTTTTTTCTCTTCTTTTCTTTCCCAAATCTTAGAAATCTGACTCTCTTCTGTTTCCCATAAATGCGATTCTCACAGAAATCCAAATCAGCATTCTTCAAACCTGACAACAAATTTCTTGAGTGAAGAATCTTCATCCCCTTCTCACTCATGTGTCTGAGCCTATGATGCCATAATGCTGCATCTGCTCCTTTGGAAGTTAAAGCATTAACATAGTTAGAAATACCATTGCGTAAATACAATGTACCAACTTTTTCACCTTTTGCTATTACCAGGGCTCCTTTTGTGACCTTCCAAGTTTTATCTGTGAAATTTGTCACACAACCTTCACCGCCTAACTGCCCTATTGAAATTATATTTTTCTTCAGATTTGGAACATGCCTTACCTCCTTTAATATCCATTGGTTTCCATTCTGCTGTTTTACAATAACTTTACCCATTCCAAAAATTTTACAGGGTTTATCATCACCCAAACGGAGTTGTCCAAAATATCCTTGAACATAGTCATGAAAATATTTCTTACCAGGTGTGGCATGGAATGAGGCTCCTGAATCTACCACCCAGGAATTAGTAACATTTTCAAAAGAAAGAATCAAAGCATATTGTAACACATCACCTGTCACATTTGCTTCATGTTTGTTTTCATGTTGTGCATCTCCTTCTTTTCCCTTCCAAGATCTACAGTATTTCTTTAGGTGTCCTTTCTTTCAGAATTTCCAGCACACTATCCCTGATCTGGAATTGGATCTACCTTTCCTTGATTTACTACGATATCCTGAGCTCTTTCCTCTTTCCATTTTTCTTCCCCTAGACTCTACACTCAAAGCATTACCCGATGTCTCACCTTAGCTTTTCTGTCGCATTTCCTTGCTAAGGATAGCACCGATAACATCATCAAACTTTAAAGTACTAGATCTAGAGATATAGTTACTAATGGCCATAACTAAACCATTCCAGATTTCTGGCAATGAGCACAAAAATAAAAGAACCCTAACTTCATCATCAAATTTTACCCCTACAAAACTTAACTGACTGGTAATTGTATTAAAATCATTTAAATGGTCTGAAACATATCCACCTTCCGACATCTTCATATTAAATAAATGTTTCATGATAAATACATTGTTCGAGGCTGAGGGTTTTTCATATAGTTTCGCCAATGCCTTAATCAAACCCTCTCTTATTGTTTCCTTTGAAATATTGAAGGCTACCGATGCCGCGAGGCACAATCGTATTGTTTTGAGTGCCTTTCTATCGAGAATCTCCCATTCTGCATCTGTCATAGCCGTAGGATTCTTTATTTTTTCACGTAATGGAAGGTACAGATATTTTTGATACAAATAATCTTCCATCTGCATCTTCCATAGCGAGAAATTTTGGCCGTTAAATTTTGCGACCATAAATTTACCATTTTTTGCCATTGCTCCCACTCGAACCAGGAACCATTATTTCCTACGAGTTTATCAGCCAAATAGAACTTCGGCTCTGATACTAGTTGTTAGAAAATTATAAATTACAAAGCAATGAAACACATAAAATATGCGGAAAACACAAAACACATAAAAATAGAGAGACACAGATATACGTGGTTCACCCAGTTTGGGCTACATGCACCCCGAACAACCAGTCCTTCCTTTTTATTTTCCATCAAAATGAAGAGACACAACCTACAACAGACCCATTGTAATATCCTCTGTTCTCTCCCACAGTCTCTTTACCTGTTTCTTTCTCTGAGAATACACATACAATACATAGCCTCAATACAATACCCTCATATAAGTGAGGGGTTGCCTTCTAGGGCAAAAAACCCTAAAATAAACATAACCTCTACCGTCATATCATCTGCCTAATGAACGGCCCAGATTGACAAGAAATTACTATACTTTTACAAGGCAATTTTACATCTATTTTTAGCTTTGGGGGCACTGCCCTCGAAACCCCCCGCCAGGGGGGGCTCCATAAAGTCACAGCCGCCCCCCCATGGACCCCCCAGGAAGTGTTTAATTACGAGCGACGTTGCTGCCTAATGCCAGTATACTGGGTTAAATCAGATCCCAACATGTAAAACATGTGTGCTTCCATCATAATTAAAATTATTTGTTAAAACCACAAATATGTTCAACTCAAAAATACACATGAAGGAAAGAGAACCACATAAATAAAATACTGATATAAAAACAATGGGCAACCTCTTGGCTCTCGACCTTTCAAACCATTTCTCTTACTCTCTGTATTCCTCACTTCCTCACTTCCTTGCTTGTTTTTCTCTCACCCTCACAAGCTACATATTTATACATAAATATAATTTATTACATTCCATAATTTCCTCTACACAAATCTCAACTTAAAATATAATTTATATTTATCTTTTTTTGGACTCAACTAAGTCTCGTTTATGGAATTCATAATCCCTAGATTATCTACCTAATTCAACTCCACTCATATCCTTAATTGTTTAAGGAATATTTACAATAATCCTCACATTTATATTTTCTCTCCTAATTTATTAAAAATGAGTAAATTAATTAATAAAATAATTAAAATATCTCATCCCCCTAATTACGTAATTGAGTAATGAAAATTTAGCTTTGATGCTCCTACATCAGACTCCCCATGTAGAGAAGTTTTCATAGACTCCTATCTATGAGGTCTGTTTCTTTTCTGTAACAATGCGACAGCTACCAGTCCTGATGAATTGCTCCCTCTAGGATTCCAAACTCTGTTCTATCACTGGTCCTTTGAAGTATCAACTCAATTTGGCAACTCATCACTCACTTTTTTGACTAGATTCCATCAGCTTCTCCAACACTTTCTTTCGCCAATTCCTCGGAGTAATTCCTCTTTGTTGAATTATTTCATCTCCAGGATACTGGGTTAAATCAGATCCCAACATGTACAACACGTGTGCTTCCATAATAATTAAAATTATTCGTTAAAACCACAAATATTTTCAGCTCAAAAACACACATGAAGGAAAGAGAACCACATAAATAAAACACTGATATAAAAACATAAAAAATCTTCGGCCAGATATTACAATGGGCAGCCTCTTGGCTCTCGGCCCTTCAAACCATTTCTCTTACTCTCTGTATTCCTCACTTCCTCACTTCCTCGCTTATTTTTCTCTCACCCTCACAAGATACATATTTATACATAAATATAATTTATTCCATTCCATAATTTCCTCCACACAAATCTCAACTTAAAATCTAATTTATATTTATCTTTTTTTGGACTCAACTAAGTCCCGTTTATGGAATTCCTAATCCCTATATTATCTACCTAATTCAACTCCACTCATATCCTTAATTATTTAAGTAATATTTACAATAATCCTCACATTTATATTTTCTCTCCTAATTTATTAAAAATGAGCAAATTAATTAATAAAATAATTGAAATATCTCACCCTCCTAATTAGATAATTGAATAATGAAAATTTAGCTTTGATGCTCCTGCATCACCGCCCCATTAAGGTACAGGGGTCTAGCATTGTGAGACAAAATAAACAAGATAATCAGACTCCACATCCAATGCCTTAGTGAATTGAGAAATCTCAAACAAAACGGTTCAATAGTGGAGCACATTGAGGATTTCCAAAAGATGAATATAAGGGTAAACGATATTCTAGAGGAGCACAAGATTGATGTCTTCATAGGGAATTTAAAGAATAACATCCAACATGAGGTTCGAATTTGGGAACCTGATTCATTGGAGAAGGCATTCATGTTGGCAAGAAAAATTGAAAGAAAAATAATGGCGACAAGGAACCCTACCACTCACAACTATAACTATGGAAGTGTTGCTACTCCTAGACTTTCACAACCTACAAGGTTAACACCACAAAAATTGGAAGAAAAAATAGAAAAAGGAATTTTTTTATAGTTATGATATAAAATACACTTAAGGTCATAAGTGTGCTAAGAATACATTGTTTTACATAGATTGTGAGGAGGAGGAGATAAAAGAACAAGAAACTTCAAAAGAAGAGGATATACATCAGGAACCAACTCTAGAGAAAGAAGAAATGAATCTGACCATATATTGTAATTCATTAGAAATAATTACCAGTCCTCAAACTCTCAAGATAGAAGGGCATATCAAGAAGAAAAATTTAATTAGTGTTGATTGATTCGGGTATTACCCATAATTTTATTCATTGTAACGTAGCCAAGGAATTAAATTTCTTCCTATACCTAGCACCAGAGTGTCAAGTGATGGCTGAAAATGGAGGAACTATAAATTTCTCTCAAAAATTCCATAATATCAAGCTAACCATGAGGGAATATGTATTGAATAGTCAAATTCTCTCCATTCCAATGGGTGGTGCTGATGTTGTACTAGGAGTATAATGGTTACAATCTTTGGGTACGATAACTTTTAATTTTCAAGAAAATTTCTTTATTTTTTTTTGGGAAGGAAAGGAAGTTGATTTATGGGGTATCGTAGGGATTTCGAGAATAATAATCAGCTCTAATGTCATGAAAAAGCTTCTGAAGAAATAAAAATGAGGCATAATCGCAGAATTATGCTCACTAGAGGTTCAAACATAAAAATCGTCTATTTCTCCATATCTCCAAAAAGTATTGGACCATCCCAAGGTGTTTGGGACTCCTAAAGGAATCCCAACTATTTGTGATCATGATCATGCTATTCATTTGATTCCAAGAAGTGTTACTCCAAACATCAGGCCTTACATATACCCTTATGCTCAAAAGAGTGAGATTGAACGTATGGTTGCAGAAATGCTAGTGGCTGGTATAATTTAACCTAACGGAATTTCTTTCTCTGCTCCAACAGTAATGGTGCAAAAGAAGGATGGATCATGGTGTAATTTTTTGGATTATAGGGAGCTCAACAAGCTCAATATTAAAGATAAATTTCTCATCCCCGCAATTAATGAATTATTGGATGAATTACATGGAGAAATTTACTTCACCAGGTTGGATCTTCGTTCTAGATATCATCAAATTAGAATGAAGACTGAAGACATTCCGAAAACAACATTCAAAACTCATGAGGGTCATTATGAATTTTTGGTCATGCCTTTTGGCCTTACTAATGCACCTTCCACATTTCAAGGTTTGATGAACTCCATTTTCAAATCATTACTTAGAAAATTTGTGTTATTATTTATTGATGATATACTAATTTACAAAAAGCATTGGAAGGATCATGTTTAACATTTTGACAGGGTGCTCAAACTATTGGAGGAGAAACAATTATATGAAAAAACCTCCAAATGTTTCTTTGGAGCACAAGAAGTGGAATATGTTGGGGTTCCCATGTTTTGGCAGATTTGGCAATACCAAAAGATGAGACAACATCAAACCACTTTGGGGCCCTAGGATCTAGCCCTCCTGGACCCGGAGAGGGATCTCTCCAATAAACAAAGGATGATTTATCTTTGAAGCTCGAATTGAGATATTAGGCTAGTTATGAAGCACAGAAAGAGAGGTTTTAAATAATTTGGTTGAAGGGTTGCTGGGTTGGTTAGGAGATCATAGACTGGGAAAGTGATGGGAGGAAAGAAACAAAACAGCAGGAGGCTTCAGCAAGGAGGATGGGCCAAGACCGTGCCATCCATTGGGCTATGGAGTCATGATAGGAAAATTACTTGCATCCACTAGCCAAGGCTTCCAAAGGGCAAGTCATCTACACTAAAGGATCTTTTAGGCAGATGGTGGGATGGAACATTAAGGAGGAAAGTGAAAGAAGGAAAGCAACCAATTTCTGTCTATAGATCAGGTCAGAGGTCATTTAACTCCAGACCTGCTTGGACATACTCAAAGGCAGCTCTCAAAGGTGGACAAAGGGGCAGCTTATAGATCAGACCAGAGGTCATTTAACTCCAGGTCTGCTTTAGCAACTCCAAGGAAAAACAGAGATAAGATTACAAAGAAACATCTAAAAGGCAAACCCCCAAGTTCATACATCAGCCAGCAGGCAATAACATCCGCTGCACTGGTCAAACCCCACGAATTTTACTCTTAGATACACACAAAGCAGAAAACATAAAGGTAGGGAGAGCAGACAGCATAGGGCACCTAACAAGGGTGAATCCTATACCATTATTCTGATGCCTACCAGAAGAACGTGAAACAGCATGTAAATGAAATGAACAGAGTTAAGAAGAACATCACCAATAGAAATAGACCAGGATCCTGTGAAATGTGCTTTGATTAACAAATGCAAAACCAGTCATGTACAATATGGCTCAATGGCTGTTACAGCCCAGACTTTCTCTTCCCAGCCTATTACATACAAACTACTCTGCAACTTCCTCCCACGACTGTTCTAACAGTCAAGAATGAATCCCTCTAACAGCAACATGCCCAGCAAGGCAACAACAACCTTTACATTACGTTCTCGGGGATCTTTTATAGGAGAAGAGAGGAATTAGAGGTAGCTCAACAATTGAATGAGACTCATCAAGGTAGTAAGGCGGAAGTGTTCACGCCCATACCACTCAATGGCTTCCTGCATCACTGTGGTACTCTGTAATCAGGTTCGGAGATCTCTGTCAGGCCGAAATTGACCTCAGATGTTTCTTTGGAGTCCTTTCGGCGCCTGGAGCTCTGTGCTAGCCTTCTGAAATGAATGCCATGGATAAAGATCTGCAAGGAACTTCATACCTCATAACTGCTGCTTGACTGTCCTACAAGGATTTCGGACAGCGCAATTAATCTCTTCAGAGCTCGAGGAGATATGGAGGCGCTGTAGGAAGGTGTACCTCTGGAGAAGAGCACTGCTGCTGATATACAAACAAAGATAAGACTTTACCGTGTGCTCTTTGTCTTCGAAATGTGCTTTGATCCTTTGAATACGGGGCGGGACATTTAATTTCATTAATCGCAGGCACCAAACCTTTTGAATTCCTTCTGCTGGTCGCTGGCAATGCTGAACAGGCCATCTCTGTACTATCTGTTCCGTAGAATAGACCTGTTACAAACCGGGTAGTGGCGATGGAGAAATGCTGTAGAGGCGGAGGAATGGTGGCGGAAGGGCGGAGAAACAAACGAACAGTGCAAAAACCCAAAACTCAGCGTCGGGCCGAAATACAAAGGAATGAATGGAAAACAATGGAGCGGAGCCGTGGAGGTGGGACCCAACGGAGGTGGAGGGCGAATAAACACGAACCGTCAGATCATGGAGGGAACGGACGGCCACGATGCAATCGGAGGATGGAAAGAGGGACTTGCGATTGCGATCGGGGAGGGAAAGCGACTGAGCGCTGACCGTCGATCTGACGGGGAGATCAACGGTGGAGAACGCAACCGGAGGGGATCAGCGATTGGCGGGGGACCGTCGGATCAGCATGAAAGTGGACGGCGGAGATTTAATCGCTCAATCGCAATCGGGGGTCACACGAAATGGTTTGCGATTGAGCGGGGCAATGCGATTGAGCGATGACCGTTAGATCTGAGGACTGTTCAACGGTCAGGATTAAATCGGAAGGGAGACGGAAGGACTTGCGATCAGCGATCGGAGCGCTGTTGCGATTGAGCGCAGACCGTAGATCTGGGCAGAAACGGACGGAGGAGATTTAATCGGAAGGGCAATGCGATCGGGAGAGGACTGTGATCGGAAGCTGCGATGACCGTCGGATCTGGGGAGAATGGACGGCTGCGATGCAATCGGAGGGTCTCAATCGGGAGGTGCGCGATGAGTGTTGCGATTGCGATCGGAGGGACGGGTGCGATTGAGCGCTGACCATCGATCTGCGGGAAGAATGGACGGTGGAGATTTAATCGGGGCACGCAATCGGAGGAAGAGCAGAGGGACTTGCGATCAGCGGAGGGCCGTCGGATCGCGGGGCAGATCGACGGCAGCGATGCAATCGGGAGACGGGAAGAAAGACCTGCGATCAATCGGAGGGGGTGTTGCGATTGAACCAGGACCGTCGAATCGCAGGGAGATCAACGGTGGAGACAATGATCGGAGGATCGCAATCGGGGGTTGGAGTAGGATGGTTGCGATTGCGATCGGGAGGCGGTTGCGATTAGCGGATGGCCGTCAGATCTGGTGACAGATCGACGGTGCAGAACCATCGCGGGACGTTTACGTGTTAAAACAAAATGCATCGGGACTTTTGATATTACAAAGGGTTTTTCCCCCCCGCCGATGGTTCCGATTGCGATAAGCGCCGGGACTTAAGCACTTGGTCCTGGCGCGGGGTCATATGTGGGGAAGTGGTTAAGGGGTTTGCGGTACAGGGGCTAAGCCCTATGACATGGTCGGAAAGTGGGTTATTTTCCCATTTTAATGGATTTTAAAGGTGAAGGAGGGGAAAGATAGAGAAATAGAGGGGAAAGAAGGGAAACCAAGGGTAGGGGAGAAGTTGAAAAGGGATTTTGAGGGAATTTGAGGAGTAAATGGGGAAATAGAAGGGGAGAAAAATGAGGGATAAAAAGAGGTTAGATAGGGGAAATAAATGGGGAAGGAGGTCTTTGGGCATTTCTTTACCAACAGAGAAGGCTTTAAAAGAGGAGTCAGCAGAGGGGAATTCATCAAAGGATAAAGGGTACAAAGAGCCTTCAAGGAGACTGTGTCTTCAGTGGAGATGCATTCCTTGAAGGCTCAAAAACAATTTAGCCCCCTACTTGCTTGTCAAAAATTTCATAGGGGGGCTAACAGTGGCTCCACATGGGGATGGCTTCTTTTTGAAGGAGCCAAGAAACCAGAAGATGATCTCTTGGTGTAGGCCAGATGCCTGTTGCTTGAAACCATCCTTTTCTTTTCTTGATCAGCTGCCACAAACTATGAAGACAACATATCAGCAGTACAATTCTTCCAAACAACTACCTACCCACAATATAGTCCTAACATTTTCTCTTCTTGGGTGCATTTGGACTTGCAGGCCCTTTACATCATTAATATTTCAAACAGGAAAAAATAAACCTACTCTACTTCTACCCTTATTACTCCATGAGACCAGATTAAACTGTTGGCCTCATATGCTTCTCTACCTACACTACTACCTGCTAGGATTAGACTGTCTAGCAGGTTTCTTCTCTATATTCTAAGACAGAAATTTAAACAACTAATCTCCCTGCTCATAGGCTGAGCTTTATTGAGCTTTCCTACCTACCCTACTCTAACTGGAAATCTCTGATGTTCTAGGTGATATGATAAAGCCAATACAGCCAGTCAAGTAGTAGTGAAAAAGGATATGAGCACTGGCTGCCTGTCAGAGATAACCTCAGGGTGCTCCGCTTGCGGTTCTTCAAAACTGTGGTCACCATCAGTAGTGACCGTTCCTCATGAATCTGGCCCATGCTAAGGATCAATGCTGGAGTATTTGAGTAGATCAGGGCCTCCATGTATTCTGCCACAGGATCCATGAGCATATGATGTGCACTTTCCTCATTTAGGCCCTCCATGATCGGTAGGCTATCTGCGTCCTGGGCAGCTTCGATTATTGCATTTTCCACTGCATCTTCAAAGGGGCTTTGGGGAACCGGATCGTCTTCTTCTACTACTTCGAAAAGCAGTGGAATTTCTTCTCTTTTGGGGGGCGGGAGACTTTCCAAAAAGGCCCTCGGGTCTCTCAACTCGTAGGATATCTCTTGTGAGTTTAAAAGTTCGAGCTCAGCTTCATATCTGTCAATCACCAGATCAAGAAACATCTTCTTAATCGCAGGTAGATGATTGAGTGCTGAGCCAATAGGGACAATCTTTGGAAGGTCCTCCCATTCAATTTCTGCCAGTACACTCGCTACTCCACTCTGAAACTCTGCTATGAGGCTTGGATCTATTTCGTCACATTGTTCGGAGTCCCCTATTAGCGAAGTGACTGGATCTTCGGCATGGATGATGTTGTACTGCGACATGGTCTCCCAGTGGAGTTTTATGTGAAACCACAAATAATCAGTGGCTAGCTGATTACCAGCGGAGTCTTTTAATCATTCAGGAATTGTGGAGTCGCCAGGTGGATGATTTACAACTTACTGTCCACCACAGTGGTTTACCAAATCAAGGCTGATTGGTCTCTTTCCCCAGTGGAGTCGCCATTATATTTGGGGGTTCCCTGGGTTCCCATGTTTTAGCCAGATTTGGCAATACCAAAAGATGAGACAACATCAAACCACTTTGGGGCCTAGGATCTAGCCCTCCTGGACCCGGAGAGGGATCTCTCCAAATAGATCGAAGAATGATGTCTCTTTGAAGCTCGAATTGAGATATTAGGCTAGTTATAAAGCACAGAGGGGGGTTTTAAATGGTTTGGTTGAAGGGTTCTTCGGGTTGGTTGGAGATCATGAATTTGAAGCTTAATGGGAGAAAAGACAAAGCGACGGGATGTTTCGACGAAGTGGGCCAAGACAGTGCCATCCATTGGGCTATGGAGTCATGAGAGGAAGATTACTTGCATCCACCGGCCAAGGCTTCCAAAGGGCAAGTCATCTACACTAAAGGATCTTTTAGGCTAGATGGTGGGATGAAGAATTAAGGAGAAGAAAGTGAAAGAAAACTGACCAATTTTAAATATATAGATCAGGTCAGAGGTCATTTAACTCCAGACCTGCTTGGACATACTCAAAGGCAGCTCTCAAAGGTGGACAAAGGGGCAGCCTATAGATCAGACCAGAGGTCATTTAACTCCAGGTCTGCTTTGGCAACTCCAAGGAAAGAACAGAGACAAGATTACAAAGAAACATCTAAGAGGCAAACCCCCAAGTTCATACATAAGCCAGCAGGCAATAACATCCGCTGCACTGGTTAAACCCCACGAATTTACTCTTAGATACACATAAAGCAGAAAACACAAAGGTAGGGAGAGCAGACAGCATAGGGCACCTAACAAGGGTGAATCCTATACCATTATTCTGATGCCTACTAGAAGAACATGAAACAATCTGAAAATGTAATGAACGGAGTAAGAAAACATCACCAATAGCAATAGACCAGGATCCTGTGAAATGTGCTTTGATTAACAAATGCAAAACCTGTCATGTACAATATGGCTCAATGGCTGTTACAGCCCAGACTTTCTCTTCCCAGCCTATTACATACAAACTACTCTGCAACTTCCTCCCACGACTATTCTAACAGTCAAGAATGAATCCCTCTAACAGCAACATGCCCAGCAAGGCAACAACAACCTTTACATTACGTTCTCGGGGATCTTTTATAGGAGAAGAGAGGAATTAGAGGTAGCTCAACAATTGAATGAGACTCATCAAGGTAGTAAGGCGGAAGTGTTCACGCCCATACCACTCAATGGCTTCCTGCATCGCTGTGGTACTCTGTAATCAGGTTCGGAGATCTCTGTCAGGCCGAAATTGACCTCGGATGTTTCCTTGGAGTCCTTTCGGCGCCTGGAGCTCTGTGCTAGCCTTCTGAAATGAATGCCATGGATAAAGATCTGCAAGGCACTTCATACCTCATAACTGCTGCTTGACTGTCCTACAAGGATTTCGGACAGCGCAATTAATCTCTTCAGGGCTCGAGGAGATATGGAGGCGCTGTAGGAAGGTGTACCTCTGGAGAAGAGCACTGCTGCTGATATACAAACACAGATAAGACTTTACCGTGTGCTCTTGGTCTTCGAACTGTGCTTTGATCCTTTGAATACGGGGCGGGACATTTAATTTCATTAATCGCAGGCACCAAACCTTTTGAATTCCTTCTGCTGGTCGCTGGCAATGCTGAACAGGCCATCTCTGTACTATATGTTCCGTAGAATAGACCTGTTACAAACCGGGTAGTGGCGACGGAGAAATGCTGCAGAGGCGGAGGAATGGTGGCGGAAGGGCGGAGAAACAAACGAACAGTGCAAAAACCCAAAACTCAGCGTCGGGCCGAAATACAAAGGAATGAATGGAAAACAATGGAGCGGAGCCGTGGAGGTGGGACCCAATGGAGGCAGAGGGCGAATAAACGCGAACCGTCAGATCATGGAGGGAACAGACGGCCACGATGCAATCGGAGGATGGAAAGAGGGACTTGCGATTGCGATCGGGGAGGGAAAGCGACTGAGCGCTGACCGTCGATCTGACGGGGAGATCAACGGTGGAGAACGCAACCGGAGGGGATCAGCGATTGGCGGGGGACCGTCGGATCAGCATGAAAGTGGACGGCGGAGATTTAATCGCTCAATCGCAATCGGGGGTCACACGAAATGGTTTGCGATTGAGCGGGGCAATGCGATTGAGCGATGACCGTTAGATCTGAGGACTGTTCAACGGTCAGGATTAAATCGGAAGGGAGACGGAAGGACTTGCGATCAGCGATCGGAGCGCTGTTGCGATTGAGCGCAGACCGTAGATCTGGGCGGAAACGGACGGTGGAGAGTTAATCGGAAGGGCAATGCGATCGGGAGAGGACTGTGATCGGAAGCTGCGATGACCGTCGGATCTGGGGAGAATGGACGGCTGCGATGCAATCAGAGGGTCTCAATCGGGAGGTGCGCGATGAGTGTTGCGATTGCGATCGGAGGGACGGGTGCGATTGAGCGCTGACCGTCGATCTGCGGGAAGAATGGATGGTGGAGATTTAATCGGGGCACGCAATCGAAGGAAGAGCAGAGGGACTTGCGATCAGCGGAGGGCCGTCGGATCGCGGGGCAGATCGACGGCAGGGATGCAATCGGGAGACGGGAAGAAAGACCTGCGATCAATCGAAGGGGGTGTTGCGATTGAACCAGGACCGTCGGATCGCAGGGAGATCAACGGTGGAGACAATGATCGGAGGATCACAATCGGGGGTTGGAGTAGGAGGGTTGCGATTGCGATCGGGAGGCGGTTGCGATTAGCGGATGGCCATCAGATCTAGTGACAGATCGACGGTGCAGAACCATCGCGGGACGTTTACGTGTTAAAAAAAAATGCATCGGGACTTTTGATATTACAAAGGGTTTTGCCCCCTCGCCGATGGTTCCGATTGCGATAAGCGCCGGGACTTAAGCACTTGGTCATGGCGCGGGGTCATATGTGGGGAAGTGGTTAAGGGGTTTGCGGTACAGGGGCTAAGCCCTATGACATGGTCGGAAAGTGGGTTATTTTCCCATTTTAATGGATTTTAAAGGTGAAGGAGGGGAACGATAGAGAAATAGAGGGGAAAGAAGGGAAACCAAGGGTAGGGGAGAAGTTTAAAAGGGATTTTGAGGGAATTTGAGGAGTAAATGGGGAAATAGAAGGGGAGAAAAATGAGGGATAAAAAGAGGTTAGATGGGGGAAATAAAGGGGGAAGGAGGTCTTTGGGCATTTCTTTACCAACAGAGAAGGCTTTAAAAGAGGAGTCAGCAGAGGGGAATTCATCAAAGGATAAAGGGTACAAAGAGCCTTCAAGGAGACTGTGTCTTCAGTGGAGATGCATTCCTTGAAGGCTCAAAAACAATTTAGCCCCCTACTTGCTTGTCAAAAATTTCATAGGGGGGCTAACAGAATATTTGGGTCATATTGTATCTCATGAGGGTGTCAAGGTAGACCCTAAAAAAATTAAGTCCTTTAAGGAATGGAAAATCCTCACAACCATAAAGCATATTCGATAATTTCTGGGGTTAACAGGGTATTATCGCAATTTTTTTAAGAATTATGGGAGAATATAGACAAATCTAACATCATTACTAAAGAAAGATGCATTTTGTTGGACTCCAAAAGAAACTAAAGACTTTGAACATCTTAAGGAGGCAATGTGCAAAGCATCAGTCTTAGGTACGCTAGACTTCATAAAAACATGTATTTTGGAATGTGATGCCTTAGGAAATGGAATTTGTTTGGTTTTAATGCAAGAAGGAAGACCCACTTCTTTTGAAAGTCATCCAATCAAAGGAAATTATATACAGAAACCTATTTATGAGAAGGAAATATTGGCAATACTACATGAACTAAAGAAATGATGACCGTACCTAATGGGAAGACACTTCAAGGGAAAAAAAAATCATTAGTCACTAAATAATATTTAGAAAAAATATTATCTTCAGAAGAGCAGCAAAAATGGGTCACAAAGATGTTGGGTTATGACTTTGAAATCATCTACAAAAAAGGGAAGAAAAATGTTGTTGCAGATTCAATCTCAAGAAAGGATGAGGATGTGGAAGCATTTCATTGTGCCATTTCTATTATCCAAACTGAGTGAATAATCGAAGAAAGGTATGAATGGAGGAATGATGAAGATGTGTGGACACTCATTCAAAATTTGCAGCAATATCTTAGTACATCTGAAACATTTTTCTGGAAAAATGATTCATTATGGTACAGAGAGCGCTTATATCTTTGTAAGAATTCCCAACTCAAACAAAATATTCTTTGGAATTGCACACCTCTCCCTTAGGAGGGCACTCAATATTTTTAGAAACTTACCACTAGGTCAAGAAGGAATTTTTTTGTGATGGCCTTAGATTTAATATTCAAAAGTTTGTGGTGGAATGTTTGTTTTGCCAACAAAATAAATTTGAGACAATTAAGACCCCAGGTCTGTTACAACCTTTATCCATTACAAGTCAATTTTGGGAGGAGGTTTCAATGGATTTTATCATAGGTTTACCTAAGTCCGAAGGAAATACTATCATCATGGTGGTAGTTGATATAATTACCAAGTATGCACACTTTTGTGCATTATCGTATCCATTTAAAGTTAGTATACTTGCTACTGCATTTAAGGAAACTATTCAAAAGCTACATGGAAACCAAAAGATTATTGTAAGCGACAAAGATCCCATTTTTATAGGAAATTTTTGGACAAAATTATTTTCTTGTTTGGGTACTCATTTAGCTCATAGCTCATCATATCATCCTCAATCTTATGGGAAAACTAAGATAGTGAATAAATTTTTGGAAGGATATCTTCGTTGCTTTGTATATGATAAACAGACACAATGGGTCAAGTGGTTACCTTTGGCTGAATGGTGGTATATCACTTCCTTCAATATTGCAACAAAAATGACCCCATTTATGGCACTTTATGGATATCATCCACTGTCCATCACATCATATTTAAGAGAAAATTCTAAGGTCAAAGTAATGGAAGATCACATTGAGCATCAACAAAAATTTCTCCAACTCTTAAATGATAACCTCACTTTGGTGCAGAATCGAATGAAACAACATGCAGATCAACATCACAATGAAATAAGTTTTTATGTAGGTGACTGGGTATTTTTACAGCTACAACCATACAAACAAATGTCCCTCAAGCAAGCTAAGAAGGATAATAAATTATCACCAAAGTATTATGGTCCTTACAAAGTGTTGCAAAAGATTGGTACTATTGCATGCAAATTAGAGCTTCCTGCATCTTCCTGAGTGAACCCGGTTTTCCATGTTTCATGCTTAAAGAATTTGATAGGTGACAAGCTCCCAGTTAAAACAATATTTCTAGAACTTGACGAGGAAGGAAAAATCATTTTGGAACCTGATCCGGGTAAAATTTTGATACCCTTAACCAATACCTTTTACTTTAGCCGATGTGTTAGAATTTCATTTAATTAAAGCGTTAATGAACATAAAAGAACAACTGCATGTTGTAAAGAGAGGAACATAACAAGCATGAGAAACATAAGATGTGATAACAGAGTTCGTCCAGGAGGGACTACATCTCCGAGCCTCGGTGTCAATATGGTGTAGGTCATTGCATTAAGTGTTGTAAGGAGTGAAGATGCACATGGATAGTGTTTTCTCGATCGTACAAGGAAAATTCCCTCATGTAGTAGTGGCAAGATGTCTCTACGAGATGTTCCACTACCAAAACTCTCATTCACAAAAGGAATCCTATCAGTATGACAATAAATCACACATAAATACTATGAGTATCCCACCAACACAGCATCAAAGTGATCTCAAACATAATACAAATCCATGATAGAAAGTACATCTCACAACAAGAACAAAACAAGATCCTGCATCAAACATCAATAGGGATTTGTACAACACAATCAATCTCAGAGACAAAGAGACAAAGAGACAAAGAAGTACATGAAATCAACTCATCATATACCTCACATTGAAGATGACTGAAGAATGAGCTGCTTTGCTACTGGATCCAAAATATCCATCACAATTGTGGTGCCAAAAGGTGTGAAATCGATTGCTCACTCACTGAAATGTGACACCTACAACTTCACTTCAAAAAGTGGCCAAAAAATATAAAGCTCAGATGGAAAATTTGAATATGCCATCAGATTCGTGGCGTCGAATACTGTAAAATCGACTGTCAAATATTTGAATTACAACAAAGTGAAAATATGGGGAAAAAATGAATCTTTTAGATTCCCCCTATATTCCTCAAAGATTTTGTTCCATTGGTGGACTAGAAATATGCAACTCAAAAGGAAAATCCAACCTTTCCATTGTGTTCCCTGCAAAAAATCATGAAAAATGACTGTAAACTTTACTATATTCCAACATGGAGAAAAATTACCTCCCCGAGAAAATTTCAAGGATCATGGTTCCGCTCCCTGTTTCTGGGCCTACTCATAGTTCCGCCTGTAATAAAAAAATTCACTGCCTCAATCTGCATGCGTGCTCCTGCTCTGCCTTAGCCTGGGTGCAATTGTGAAGAACTGGGTTTAAGTAATAAAAAGGCGGGCAGATTAACCAACGTGAGGTAGTTGGCGCAATGGTAAAAAAATAATTTGTTGGAGGAGAGGTCGGGGGGTCAAATCTCGACCCTCCTAAAATGGGCACATTAAGTTTTATATAACAACAAAAATTCAAATGAGGTGGGTTGGGACCCCAAAAGTTTTCCCGTAATCTAGCCAGAGATGGCCGGAATTTGGTGGCCAGAAAAGTGCGAAATTGTGCCTTCCTTAAGCTTGCCAAGTCACCAAGTCAACCCAAAACTTTGACTGCCTCTAAATTTTGCATACGAGCTCAGTTTGACGAACCGTTCACATCGTTGTGATCAGGATGACGAGATATTCAACTTGAAATTGGTTTGAGAGCAATCCAAACACTTTTATTTTTGAGCTTCTATAAGGCCACTTTGTCCCGTGTGTGTCTTTGGAGTCACCTGGATCAGAACTTGAAGCAGTCACATAAATAAGAACTCAACGGCTATGAAATCAATCAATTTTAGAATATCTCATCAAGTGGAAAAAATTACCCATTGAGGATTCAACATGGGAGGATGAAAATTTTATACAAAAGCATCCAGAACACCTCAAGCATTGAAGACAACACTTGTTTGAAGGAGAGGGGCATGAAAGGCCCCCATAATACTAGTGCATCCCCATTAATGTTATGGTTGTGCACATGTAGTACCCATATTGTTATTATTATGCCCCATAGGTGTAGCCCCATTATTTTTAATGTTGTGCCCTTGTGGTCCTCGTATTGTTATATTGTGACCCCTTAGACACCTATACATAGGAGGTAGGTTTTTATCATTTGTATCATCCAAGAATTTTTCATTTATGTAATGTAAAGGAGGTTTCCCCCTCGAAAAGGATGATTTCTAATCGTGATCTATATTTTCCTCTATTTTGTGAGTTGGTTGCATATCAAAAACATATCGTGTTAGACAAACCAAATACAAACATAATCAACATGCCTTAGCAAGGTTTAGGGGAGGCTATCTCGTCTACAAAATTAATTCAAATTAACACTATACATGTATATACATAATCATATTAATATATTTACATCATGCATGATAACGCTAACTACATACAATGATGTCATGCATGATAACGATAACCATGAAAATGCATGCATAAAAACCACATAGACATTGACATGCATGTATGAAAATCACTTTTACCTGTAGGTCGATTGCTGCAACTTCAGTCGTATACCAATATGTAACACCCCTCCAAAATTTAACCAATTTCATTGGTCTACCAAGGTAAACATGAGACGAAGAGTTACTATGGCATGACCCAAACTCCAAGCTTCATTTATGGAAGTGGGGCTGACAACTAGAACTTACTGACCACAAACTAACATCATACAGGGCTTACATGACACTGAGGGGCAAAACTAACCACCTGAGTTGAAAAAACCAAGAGTTGAAACTCTCTTCAGTGACATAACACCCCAAATGCATGAACAAGCCTGCAAGGGTGCGGTTATGACCCTACAACCACATGCACAAGCGTGCTTGAGTGCATATGTGACCCAAAATCCTCAGTTCAGTGCCTGTGGTCCCTGAATCTGAGCGATAATTCTAGGCTAGCCTCCAGGCCACTGCCCATAACTTTCTAGGACTTTCTAGAATGATAAATGACTTTAATACAAAGCTAATCATATAAAATTTGATGAAGGAATTGACTTAACTGGGCCTTACCATGACATTCATTTCATCAAGCATATAATGAACATGTAATCTACATGCCATGAATGCATATCTGAACATAGGAGTCTGAAAATTATTTGAGAATCACCAAGAAGGTATAATTCCCTCTCATAATATTTGCAACAAAATTTGTTAGCCCATGCATTCATTAACCATCAAATACTTGTCAAATATTGAACAAGACATAGCTAGAGTACATTTCATATCCATGCTTATAACCAACATATAACCAGATTATTAACCATGAAATAATTACCATCAAATCACCATAATAACAAGTAGAAGTTCTCATATATTACAAATGGAAAATAGCTCTTATTAACTTATGTAAAATTCAACCAAGTCAGGAACTTCCATGTACTACTCGACCATAGATGGGATTGAACCAAATATTTCTTTCAGCCAATCACCCATGTGCCATATTCCAAGCATGAATGTCAGAACTTAAGACAAAAATAACTAGGGTTTCCTGAAGATTAAACCACCTCCAACCTTAGCCTACCATGATCTCAGCAAATCCGTTCAAGAGATCACAATGCCCAAAACAAGCTTGGCTGCCTCAGATGTTCTTTACCAATAACTTGAGGAATTTTTCTGTATATACCCACTTGTTTTGGGATTCTCGGAGATTAAACAACCTCCACCCCAACCCTTGGGAATTTTCCTGAGACCATCTCACCCAGTTCAAAAACCTTCCAACAATCCAAATCTCCACTGAGAAAATAATCCAATCACACCATGACTATCTGGAAATGGAAAGAAAAGGTTGAAACAAGTGGCACACTAGGAAAAACCCATGCCAATGAAAAACAAATAATTGAATACACAAATTTGTGTACCATGAATTCACAAACTAGATAGGAAATCACCCATGCAACCTGTTACCTACAAATTCCTCTTGTTGAACCTGCTTGATCTAACCTTCCTTTCTTGTCCTTTTATTTCCTTTTCCCTCCTTTTCCTTCCTTTTCTTGCTTTCTCCAATGCTAGAGTTCTCCAAGAATTCTATAAGTGTGCAATAGTATGAGAGAATAAAGAGAGAGCTCCAAAAATGAACTGACCAAAGCTACAAACTGAACTCATAAGCCTTTCTATCATTGAGGCCTCTATTTTCTTCATTTTCCTCTACATTTTCTTCAATTTACCTCTTATGCAAACATGTGACCTTTCATCTCCATTTTCTCCTATTTTCCTTTATTTTCATAAATAAAATTCCAATTAATGCCTCTTTACCTTTTCCAATTTCCTTATCCATAATGAATTGAAAGTGACACCCACTAGGATGTTTTTCCCAAAATTTAGCATTGAATACGTGCCCCGTGATCTTGGTATTATTATTTTTCCTTTATTCACTTTATTATATGAAATTTTAACCCAAGGATGTTACAACCTACATATCAAATCCATTAAAAGCTCATTGAAATATGGGTCTTGTACCAATATTCCACCATGGTTTTGTGGGAAATTTCAAGTTTTACAAAAAGTAGGGTTGATGGCATATAGATTGGCCTTACCACCCATAGTAAAGGTTCAAAATGTATTCCATGTTTATTTACTTAAAAAGTATGTATGGCATGTTAATCATGTGATTTATTAATCTATGCTACAAGTATAACTATAGGAAGAGTTCCAGATGAAACCTCTATGCATTCTAGAGTGGAGGAACATAGTGCTCCAAAAATAAGCAATAGGGTAGATCAATGTGAAATGGAGCCATTTTGGATTAGTGGAAGCCATATAGGAGATGGCTGAGGAAATGAGTGTTTTTTACCCATTTTTTTTGTTGGTTGAGATAATCTAAATACGACTCTAAATGTAAATGTATAGGTAAATGAATGGAAAGAGTTATGTATATAAAACTCTTTTAAATAGTATGTGTTTGAATATAGAACACTAAGGAGAATTTTCCTCTAAGGGGGTGGGGTTTGTGATATCCTTTATAACTAACCCTCTTGTAAATATTGTTGTGAATTGTAATTAATGTAAAATGTGGATTTGTAACACATTGATTAGCTCAGAAGTGGATAGGGATTCATAGGACTGAGGAGGATGAGATTGTTTACAAAACCATGTCTTGCATTTATGTTATCACCTAGATCCCTATTGGGAAGGTATGGACCTATTTTTCAAGCATTTATTGGAGGAAATGGGATCCTAATTAGAGGGCGAGTTCCAAAATTTCCTTACATAATTTGTTGATAGAGTTAACATGTGAGAGGAATTCAAGGAGAAAAAAGTTCCAATGAGGAGAGATTGTTATGAGGTTGCTACATATTGAGGGAAGAAGAAGGAAATTATATATAAGAGGATAGACAAAGCAAAAGATATGGGTGGAGTTTGGAAGTTATGTGGGTCTTCTTAGGAGACTAGACTATCCCTTTTTCTAATATTGGTGTTTGTGGAATGAACCCCTATGCACGTAATGAGGTTTTTCTTGTGCCAAAGTGATGCTTACCAAGGAAAATTGTGAGTGTGCATGTGTGTTGAATGGCTAAGAGAGCTCAATGGAGTTGCAATTCTCTGGTGATAGCCAAGATGATAAACCCATGAGGCTTTCTTTTTGATAATCACATGAGAAGTGGCTTGTCTTGGGGCTAATAAACCACTCAGAAACTAGATGGGTTAAAAAATTACTAGTTAGATTAAGGCACCCCTGTACTAGTGGATTAATATACACCTGGTGCAACCTTGGGGTTGAAAGAAAAGGTGTTATAACCATTGGTAAGTTAATATATAAGTGTGATATTGTTCCTATAATAGCTAACACTGATGATAAACCTTCCTTTATCATGCATATCCTTCTCGATAACTGAGTCGAGACTATTTGTGCCTTGCAAGAACCCTTATGCTATTTTGTGTATGGTTTAGAGCCACTATGGTGTTACAACTGGGAACTATTGAGAATCACTTGAGAGATGGGCTTTCTCCCTTGTAAGCGAGTGTCTGGTTGAGAACTCTTGAGAAATTTACCTCCTCATACTTTGAATCCCTATCAAGGGTTGTTGGTTGCAAGAAATAATAAAAGTGTAGTCAATCAATGGTTGGGTGGAGATTTGAATTCCCACTCTTTGTTTCCAGTCAATCACCTCATAAGATAAGTTGTTTTCTTGTGTTACTATATATTTAAATTCCATGTAAATGTTAATAACCGCTAATAGTATAACTAACATTGTTATTAAGGAATGTGTGTGTGTGTGTGTATATATATATATATATATATATATATATATATATATATATATATATATATATATATAGTATATGAGGTATTTGGGGATCCCTGTATTGTTGGGATGTTCATGGTGGTTGCAAGATCAAAATGATTACTAAAATGTTCTAAATATGCTTATGTGGTACATGAATCTCATGGCTTGCTTATTTATTACAAGAAAGAAAGTTTCAGTATTTATAGAATTGTTGTGTGATATGCTGAGAATTCATGTTAGGTGGTTATGAATATTGTAGGACTTGTAGGCTATTGTATTCCTTGTTCATGGGGTAGTGGAAGACTTAAAATTTATGTGGTTATAAGATATGTGAGATCTGAAACAATTATGGCTAAGTTTATAGTGGCATTTTTCCATGGATTAAATAGGTGAACACATGAGAAGAGGGAAGGAATATATCTTTGAGAAAATCTGTTGATTGTTGTTATTTTTAAATATTATGAAAGCAACTCACAAAATAGAAGAAAAGATAGATCAAATACTTAAAAATTAGCCTCTTCGAGGGGAAAAACTTCTTTACATTACTTAAATGAACAATTCATGGATTATACAAATGACAAGACCTCCTTTCTATATATAAGAGTCTAAGGGGTCACAATATAATCAGAGCCTACATAACAATACTAATGTAATGGCACAACAATAACAATAGTGGGCTTCTTTGGGGCATAATAATAACAATATGGAGACTACATGGGCATAACAGTAACAATAAGGGGGGTACACTAACAATAACAATAAGGGTCTACACTAGCATTATAGGGAACTAACATGCCCCTCTCCTTCAAAAAGCTGTTGTCCTTAACGCTTGAGTAGTTTTGGATGCTTCCGTATAAAATTATCATCCTCCCATGTGGAATCTTTAGCGGTTAAGTTATTCCATTTGATGAGATACTCTGAAATTGATTTGATTTCATAGCTGTCAGGTTCTTGTTTCAGTGACTGCTTCAGGTTCCAATAAGATTTTTCCTTCCTCGTCAAGTTCTTGAAATATTCTTTGAACTTGGAGCTTTTACCCTATAAAATTTTTTAAGCATGAAACATGGAACACTGGGTGCACTTGTGAAGATGCAGGAAGCTCAAATGTGTATGACATTGTACCAATCTTTTGCAACACCTTGTAAGGACAATAGTACATTGGTGATAATTTATTATCCTTGTTATCTTACTTGAGGGACATTTGTTTGTATGGTTGTATCCATAAAAATACCCAGTCACCTACATCAAATTTCTTTCGCTACAATGCTGATATGTTTTTTATTTCATTCGATTATGCGCCAAAGTGAGGTTATCCTTTAAGAGTTGGATAACTTGTTGTTGATGTTCAATGTGATCTTCCACTACTTGAACCTTAGATTTTTCTCTTAAATCTGATGTGATGGATGGTGGATGATATCCATAAAGCGCCATAAATGGGGTCATTTTTGTTGCAGTATGGAAGGAAGTGTTATACCACCATTCAGCTAGAGGTATCAAATTGACCCATTTTTTTTGTTTACAGATAAAAAGGAACAAATATATCCTTTCAAACATTTTTTCACTATCTCAACTTTCCCATTAGATTGAGGATGATAAGATGAGTTATGAGATAATTGAGTACCTAGCCAAGAAAATAATCCTTTCCAAAATTTTCCATTAAAATTGGGATCTCTATCGCTTACAATAATCTTTGGGTTTCCATGTAGATTTTGAATTGTCTCCATAAATGCAGTAGAAATTGTGTTGGCTTTAAATGGATGAAATAATGCAAAAAAGTGTGCATACTTGGTAATTCTATAAACTACCAACATTATGGCACTCTTTCCTTTGTACTTGGGTAAGCCTGTGATAAAATCCATTGAAAAATCCTCCCAACATTGACTTGGAATGACTAAAGGTTGTAATAGAACTGAGGTCTTAATTGTCTCCACTTTCTGTTGTTGGAAAACCAAGCATTCTGCCACAAAATTTTGAATATCATATTTAAGGCCGTTCCAAAAAAAATCCTTCTTGACCTTGTGGTAAGTTTTTAAAATTCCCTAGTGCCCTCTTAAGGGAGAGGTGTGTAATTCCAACGGAATATTTATTTATTTATTTTGGAATTCCTACAAATATATAAGCGATATTTGTACCATAATGAATCATTTTTCTAGCTAAATATATCATATGTATTGCGATATTGTTGCAACTTTTGAATGAGTTTCCACACTTCTTCTTCATTATTCCATTCATCCCTTGCTTTAGTTATCCAATCTAGTTGGATAATAGAAATGGCACAAATCAATTCTTCCACATCCTCATTTTTTCTTGAGAGTGGATCTGCAACAACATTTTTCTTTCTTGTTTTTGTAGATGATTTAAAGTCAAAACACAACATCCTTGCGACCAATTTTTGTTGCTCTTCTGAAGATAAAATTTGTTCCAAAACGTATTTAAGACTGTCATGATCTATTTTTACCTTGAAGTGTCTTCCCATTAGGTAAGGTCGCCATTTATTTAGTGCATGTATTATTGCCAACATTTCCTTATCATAAATAGATTTGTGTAATACTTTCCTTTGATTGGAAGACTTTCAAAATAAATGGGTCTTCCTTCTTGCATTAAAACAACACCAATTCCATTTCCTATGGCATCACATTCCAAAACAAAGGTTTTTGTGAAGTCTGGCGTAGCTAAGACTGATGCTTGGCACACTGCCTCTTTAAGATGTTCAAAGGCCTTAGTTGGTTCTCGAGTCAAAGAAAATGCATCTTTCTTCAATAATTTTGTTAGAGGTGTTTTTATTATCCCATAATTCTTAACAAACTTGCGATAATACCTTGTCAGCCTGAGAAATCCTTCAAGATGCTTTATGGTTGTGGGGATTTTCCATTCCTTAATGGATTTAATTTTTTCAGGGTCTACCTTAACACCCTCATGAGATACAATATGACCCAGATATTTCACTTCATGTACTCCAAAGAAATATTTGGATGTTTTTGCATATAATTGTTTCTCCTCCAATATTTTGAGCATCGTGTCAACTTGTTGAACATGATCCTTCCAAGAGTTGTTGTAGATAACTATATTATAATAAAATACTAATGCAAATTTTCTGTGGAAGGGTTTGAAAATGGAATTCATCAAACCTGGAAATGTAGAAGGGGCATTGGTAAGGCCAAAAGGCATGAACAAAAATTCACCATGACCCTCATGAGTTCTAAATGTTGTTTTGAAAATTTATTTAGTCTTCATTCTAATTTGATAATATCCTTAACGAATATCCAACTTGTTGATGTAAATTGCTCCATGTAATTCATCCAACAATTCATTAATGATAGGAATAGGAAATTTATCTTTAATAGTGAGATTTTTGAGATCCCTATAATCCTGACACATGTGCCATGATCCATCTTTCTTATGCAGCAATACTAATGAATTAGAGAAATAATTTGTTTGGGTTGAATTATTCCAGCCTCAAGCATTTCAACAACCATACGTTCAATTTCACTCTCTTGGGAATAGGGATATATGTAAGGCCTGATGTTTGGAGGAACAATTCATGGATTCAAATGAATAGAATAATCATGATCATAAATAGGTGGGAGGCCTTTGGGAGTCTTAAGTACCTTGGAATGATTTTCCAACACTTTTTGGAGATCTAGAGAACTAGATGATTTTGATGTTGGAACCTCTAGTGAGCATAATTGTGAATTTACGCCTCTTTGTTATTTATTTAGAATATTTTAATATAATTAGATATTATTATATTTCCCGGTTTACCTATGATACACCTTAATTCAACTTCCTTTCCTTCCAAAAAAAAATTCAAGAAAGGTTTTTGAAAATTAAAATTTATCATACCCAAAGATTGTAACCATTGGAATCCTAATACAATATCAGCACCACCCATTGGAATGGAAAGCATTGGACTATTTAATAAATAGTCCCCCATGTGTTACACAACATTTTGTCACCGTCCCTCCAATCCCCATCCCGCACATTGGAGGACCATTTCTGTGACTTATATGAAGTGTCATGCCTTGAAAAAAGTGTCAATGCATCCTTGCTATGAGAAGAACATTTCCTTTGTTGAATATTACTGGAATAGACAATAAAAAACACATGATTTTGGGTTGGCACTGGAAAGCAGTTATGGCCTCATGCCGATAAAGGAAATTAACACTGAGCCTCGCGCCCATTGGCACTCTGTCTCAGTGAGCCACCCGCGCTGAGTTGTTTTTGGAAAGTTTTTTAAATATAGAAGCAAATTTTAAGGCTCTGGTTATAATCTCTTTATTTCTCTTAATATATACATGACTGATGTTTTTGTTCCCATCTTGTGTTGATGTGATTTATGTTATGAAATAAATTTAATTCTCCTAGACTAATTAGCTAGTTATGAATGAAATTATTGTCTTTTATGATGCTTTCCTCCTTTGATCTTTGTGTAGACACCCAAGTACCATTGCTGAAGGATTATGATGTGTCAGGACGAGGATCAGGAGACCCTTGCTACAGCTACGACAACCACTTGGGATCACACGTAGGAAAATCTATCCCGACTCATTTCATTCATTAACTAGGAACTAACACATTAGCATGTCCTCTTGCTGCTAGACCCACCCTAGGGCTAAAGGGATTGCCTCTGTCCGTAGAGGGGATTTACCTACACAACAAGTTGGCGACTCCAATGGGGAGACAATGTGTGTTTGTAATCTCATTTTTTATTGAGCATTTGACTTATCGAGTTGAATTTGTTCGTTTGATTGTTTTTCTGCTTTTCTTGACTTGCCTGAATGTTTTAAACTATCCTGTTCAATTCCAGAGTGTCAAATCTAACCTCTGCTCAGTGGGTTTATATTTTTCCCATAGTTTTCTATCTTGGCCCAGTTTTTCCTTGAACGGTCACGCCAATTGGTGCTTGTTTCTTTTGTCACAGGTGCGCCAACCCATGTTACACACAGATTATAGCCTGACAGTCATGCCAAATCTTGTAGGATTTGATTTGACCTCCTTGCTGAGTTTTTTTTTCAGTAGTTCTTGGCTCTGGATTGGTTATTTTCCTTTCAATTGGTCTTTTGAGATTGTTTTGACTCTGTAGTCTCAGTCTTCTCAGCTATTTTTCCATCATCTTATCAGTGGAGTTTTTAGCCCTAGGTTTTCTAGGTGTCTTGTGTTGTTTGTTCAACCTTCTCCTCACTGAGCCTTCTGAGTTAAGTTTGAGTCACTTTGATCTTTTTCATTTCAATTCGCTGACTGATTGTGTTAGTCTTTCTCGATTATTTGTGTCTTTTTTTTGTTGGATGATCACTTTTGTTTTCATTTAACTCTCCATTTCTTCACTTCAAGCATAGATCACATTGCTTGTTGGATCGTTTTGAAAGCATTTTGTTTGCTTGGAAGAGTGCATCCTTGTTTTGAGTGTGTTTTATGTTTGTATTGCATTTGACTTATTTGTTTTAGACCTTTAAATTCGTTGTGCTAAAAACTAGTGTTTGCTTTGCTTTTTAGTGTAACAGTGCATTGCGTGCTTCATTCATCTAAAAAACAAAAAAAAAATTCATTCTTTCGCTTGAATCGAAAATGAAAATTTCTTTTGTATAACTAGCTCTTAGCGAACTAGGAAAGAGTTTTTGTTTTCTCATTTGGTTGTATTATATGCATTATTGAAACTCTTCTTATGTTTTCATTGATTGCTACTATGTTAAAGATTCCTATCCTTCTCTTAGTTAGCATTCATTGAATGGAAATGGTGTTCTTTTGCATGTAGTGTGCATTTAGGAATTTGAGATCACATTCGGTAAGGCCTTTAAATTGAAACATTAATTCAAGATCAACCTTAAAATCAATTCAATCAATCTAAGGAAGCATTGAAACATAACGTACATATTTTAGAGGTCTAGGCTAGTGATGTGTTCCGGTGTCGTTAAACCTAGTAGTTGTACATATTTTAGAGGTCTAAGCTAGTGACGTGTTCCAGTGTCATTAAACCTAGTAGCGGTCGTTCACCATCTAGCATTAGAAAGCACTAGCACAGACTTGTGCTCCTCGTACAGTCGCGTATATAAAGGGAGACCCTCATAGGTTGCAATCCTTTATCCATAGGACGCTGAGTCTGCTGCCCTGTAATCGTGATACACTGAACACAACATTCGGGGAGACTACCTGCACATACATCAAGTCCTTAGTCATTTCTCTTTCATTTGATCACCAAGGTGTATATGGTAGTTCACGAAAGCTTAGTACGCCCTCTTTCTTAGATTACCTGAGTAGTCATTTTAGTCTTTTCGTGAATCTTTAAAAGTGAAAATATCATCGAGCGCTTGTCCTTTCACGCTCATTTCAACCTGAAAGTGATAGATTCACCTTTTTCATGTTTCTCAACTCTTAAAATATGAAATGATAGAGTTTTGTTTCAATGTCTTAAAATTTTAACTGCCCACGAAATACTCCTGGTTAAAGTTATCTTCCTTAGTATTTTTTTTTATGATTGTTTCCAATGGAAACATTTCCAGAGTTTACCAACCAAGGAATCCCCTCTGAAGGGAATCCTGGTCCTTTTCCTGCTTTTGGGAATGTTGGTGATCCTTATATGGCAACATTGTCCCTTCCGGGGTTAACTGTTGGTTTGACTGTGTGGTTATTCTCGACCTCCATGGTCTCGAGTACTTCGCCCTTTGTACAACCATGTTGTTCGCCTGAACAACATCATGTTGATTCTAAGGTGGAATTCTCCTCTTCTTCGCCTGTTTCTTCGTCCTCCTCTTCTATTTTTCCTGGTGAAAGTCTGGATTCCAGTAACCAGGTGGCTAAGAAGAATAAGAAGAAGACCAAGAAGAAGAAGTCAGATAAGAGAGAGGCCAACTCTGCAACTATTACGCCTCAGACACCTTCCCTTGATAAACCATCCAACCTTCCACGGAAAGTCAAATTCCCTTGCATGTTGTGCAAAGGTGAACACCTTCTTCGAGATTGCCTTGGCATTCCCAAGGTACTTGAAGTATGGTCCGATGGCCATCCGTCATTCCCTTTGGCTTCTGAAAGTCCTATTGGTGGGACATATTTGACTAGCCATGATAAGGCTCATAAGAAACAAGGTAAGATTACAAATCCCTGTAAGTTGTGTGAAGGAAATTATCCCATTCACCTTTTTTCGTACATGGACGAAGCCACGATAGTGTTGGAAAACCCTACTATTTCTCTAACCTACCTTCTGGTTGGTTACCAGAAGCTTTATTTGAGTCCTCCGCTAGTTGATTCCATGGTCGGTCAAGGTTCATCCTTGGTCGATCCCGTTCCCTCGAAAATTCAAATTCATGAATCCATTCATGACCAACCATTGTTCATGGAATCCATTGATCTGATCCCGACTATGGTTCATTAGGTCTTTTCCATTGAGAGTGGATCAAACCCCCCTCACGTTATTCTTGTTTCTTTAGATTCCTTGAACTTGGAGAAAGATCCTCCTGTCCTTGTGACTCAAGGATTTTCTCTTTCTGCTCCCATGTCTGTGGTCTAGGAGGATGCTCCTCTTACTTCGGTAACACCAGGGATGGCCATCTCATTTCTATGGTATCCCCTCCAATTAGTTTGGTTGCTTCCTTTGATTGGAGTTGATTTGCGAGATATTGTCTTCCTTCTTATGTGCCTTTTGAGATCATGGTACAAGCCTTTGATATGGTCATACCTAGCACTATTATTTATGAAGGCGTGTATATTAGTGTTCTGTCTTCAACTACTTGGAAAGATTTTGGTTATCTACCACTTGTGCCTGTTATGCAGAAACTATTGGCTTTTAACAGAGGAACCAGTCAACCGTTAGGAATCCTTCTGAGGTTGTCGATCACTTTGGAGGGAAAACCGTCTATATAGATGTGATGGCTGTTCCAGGCCCCTTGGATTTAAATTTAATCTTGGGGCACGACTATGCTTATGCCATGGGTGCACCTATCTCCTCCCTCTTTCATGTGATCTGTTTTCCACACAAAGGTCGGATCGTGACCATTGATCAGCTTTCATTCTTTGGTCTTGAGGTGGCAGTTGGCCCACCATCATCTTTGCCAGATATTTATCCGCCGGTTGTATATTTCCTTCCATGGGTTAATTATGTGGCCACTTGTTCGTTGCCCTCATCCAGTGATAGTGCCATCGAGTACCATATACTGGGGGCATTCGATTGAGATTTCAAAGATGTTGTTCTCCCGTTAGATGTGAACCTCTTAGAATCCATGAACTCTTATTCATCATGATGTAAGGTCCATTGGAGCATAGTTCGATTTCTTGTGTCAAGCTCCTTAAAAAATGAAACAAATACTGCAGATCATGGTTCGTCTTCTTGTGTCAAGCTCCTTAAAAAAAGAAACAAGGTCGTCGGAGCATGGTTCATCTTCTTGTGTCAAGATCCTTAAAAAATGAAACAAGGTCGTCAGAGGATAGTTCTTTTAATGTGCCAACCTCGTTAAAATAATGAAACATGTTTTTGTTCATTTCGAGTCTTTTATCAGATCTCGTAAGATCCTAGTTGAGTCTTTCTCTGATCTCGTCATTTGAACCTTCACTCCATCCGATTTTCATTAATTTCTACTGGACTGAAGCTTGGGGGGCATGTACCTCAAATTGAGTCACGATGCTGGGGGCATGCCCACTTTTCAAGCATAGTTTACCTTTGTTTCAAGCTTGTGTCAAAATGAAATCAATTTCAAGCATAGTTTACTTTTGTTTTCGAGCTTGCATAAAAATGAAAAACTTTTGGCTCAGTGTGCTTTGTGAATGTTTTCCTGCCTTTTGGGTCATTGCTTATTATGAAAACTATTTAAATGATACAGTATCTAACATTGTATTAGATATACATTTGCGTAATTTGTAAAAAAATCATCATCACATGACAAGATCCATATAGGAAAATAGATGTATGTATATATATCGAGTGTTTCCATCCATGTGGATGATAAGTTCAAAAAATATATATGTTTCAGTTACATCTTGAGACATTATGTCTCTCAAAAAATATGTAGAAATGAAACCTAGGTGTCTACTTGGTGTGACATTCGTGATAACACGTCACAACATGTACAAGCCACCTCAGTAAGCGGTGGACACAGTTTGACACCCCTGCAGTGTGTCTCTGGTATGCACAAGGAACATCATCGAATTGTGCATAGTCTGGGATCCCTGGGGAGATTCCCTCCAATTTACGTATGATTTCCTCCTCCTCGCCTCCCTCACCATGAGGGGCTACATCAAAATCGCGAGGAATCCACCTCACTATCAGGGACATACCTACAGGTCTCTCTAGGCCAACATCTGCAGTTATATGGATTAATGTTAGAACATGCATAGCAAAAAAAAATCATAATACTCATCAAAATAAAAAATGAGTCTTACCCAGTACTTCATCCCAATCCTCTCCTTCTGGGAGCGAGAGATCTGCATCACTCGTAAAATTTGTGCCACAGTAGGGCTAGTCCTCCACGACAATCAGCTGTCAGCAGAGCCACTCAAAGAACTCTGGTCTCTGAGACATCTGTTGATCGTCCCCTGACCTTGGCATCAAAGTTGCCCAATGGGAAATCCATGTCTCCTGGGCTAGTGGTGTCAGAACTATTACCTCCTCATGTTGAAATATTGGTAGTCGTTCCAAGATGAACGAAACCAATATGGACATGTAACCGAACTACTTCAACTTGATTTTCTTGCATTTTTTCAGTTGATGCTTCAAGTTGATTGTCACCTTTGCCTAGTTGTAGAGGGTTGGTGCCATGCAATTTGCAAAAAGAAGTAGCTGTATCTTTGTGGCCTCGTGTGGAACCTGCGATCCAGCAGCTCGTGTGATTGTGTGCAACACTACCTTTAGTGCCAAATCGGGAATAATTTGGATGCCCACTTTTCTACTTCCCAATCCTTTCCTTGGCCCTGGGCACACCCTGTCAATAACCATACTCATGTTATCCATTGTGGGCTGGGTGTTGGTCAGGATTGGTACTGCCTCCCTCCGTGATAGTCCAATTATGAAGTATACATCCGAGACTTCAATCTCAAGTTCCTGGTCGTGAATAATGAATTTTTCCTGATCAACGTCCTAGACACTTATCAAGTACTGCAACACCTTCGATTGAGCTCTAAGACATGGTGTCATAAAGAATTTATTGAGCCCACAATCTCTGAGAGCTTCCATGCATCTTCTATTGGCCATGGCTTCCTCATCTTCTTCACTATGTTCTCGTTCTTTCCATTCGATCACTATTTTCCATTTTCACATCTGCAAAAACATCCATATGACCATCATTAGCCAAATCCAAAGCTTTTGAATCGTTAATTTGGGCCTCCTTGTTTAAAATTACATGCTAAAATTTACTGTTGCGGTTGGCATGCCCCTGTTCAAATTTTAGGATGATTGACGCAAGTCCATGCCCGATACCCGCGCCAACTGCCACACCCTATTTTTTGAAAAATCCCCCACAGATCTACAAATTTGGGATTGCAAGCAATTAAATTAAAATCAAAATGTAGGGAAGGATGTAAGCTCTTACCTGGAACTGGTGGATTCGAGATTGGTCTTCCAGATTTCCTGTTGTCAATGCCGCAAAATCGCAGTGAAAAAGGGTAAAATTTGCTCACAAGAGGGAAAAGTGAAAAGTAATTTATTTTTTACCATATTTTTCATTTTATAACTTTTCAAACCACTAATTATGTTTTAAAGCCTATTTTTCGATTATTTCACTATGTTATTTCGAGAAATGGGTTTTACGTGCATCTCCTGTGCAGTGACAGGTTTTCAACATAACAACGATGAAGTAACGAGTTGCATTTTATACTTTTTCGGACTCAGTAAAAACATGAAAAAGTCATTGTTGGAGTCAGCTTTCAGATCTTTTCTGAATCTCTAAAAATGAAAAGATTTCTGAGACTCTTATCATTTTGAACTCATTAAATGGATGTGAAACGATATCTACCCAGTATATGTTTACCCCTTTTTTGGGCTGGGATAGATTATTTACGAAAAAGGAATACCTTAGCCTATTGCGACTAAGAGGTTCTCTTAAACGCACTTTTCTACCTTTTTGGATCTATGAGACTATTTACGAAAAGGGACTGCTGGAGTTTTCTTTTTCGCTTATTTTCAAACTCTCTAAAAATGAAAAGATACCGAGTTCTTCCTTTTCTAGACTCGTTAAACCCTAAATGACATCAGAAACCGTCACCATGACGTCACCTCCTTTCTCCTTCCTAGGGCTCATAAAATTTACTAGGATGGATTTGTGCGGAGGAAAAACTTACATGACAAGCATATGCTATCCCATTCAAGCTTGTTTTCCAAAAATAATTAGGGTACTCACCAACAATGGTGGGGGAAAATGGAACCAGTTCTTAGTCGTGTCGGCAGTATGTCGCTCTTGAACATGACACTTATCTGCATTCGTGTCGCGTTGGGGACATCTTATTTCGTCATTTTTTTCCTCCATGGCTTTGGGTAATATTTTTTTACCTCTCATCTGCTCTTTGCCACGTCATCATGACCTCATATCCCTTGATGCTAAATACTACCAAATCCGGAGTCGAGTCGCCGATATGTTCAAGAGAAGTTTTCCTTTGCAGTTTTCAACCTCCCTCTGATCCTCTTTTTGGTCCTGATTGACTATCATCATGTTCCTCTGTCTCATGTCGATGATGTGGGAAAAATTATGGCCCTCTTTCGACTTGGTCACTTCCTATCGACTTCAACTCATTATCTAGGAAGTTGATCTAGAGACTCTCTTCTGGTACCTTGGAGCTTGCATGCCTACAATGGAAAGTTCTTTGCATTCAACAACAGGTCCACATCATTGGCATACGATCGAGTGATTCTACGGGTGTTTGACGCATGATCACTGTTCACATTCCGTGGATTGTAATAGTTGTACCTTGAAATACATTGTTATTATTGGTGGCTTCTCTCGTGCTTGTTAACAGCCTTAATCATTGGATGGTAATCAGGTGAATTTATTACATGTTAGATTTCAACTCACATATTCACATGCTTAATTTGTACTTGTTCGGGTCGAGATGGAGCACAAGACCCTGGGTTTTGTATGATAAGATCCAGGTTGCGGGATATTTTTTTTTATCATGACTGTATGCATGACTCTTTTGATTGGATGGCTGCGACCATACCTGAGTCTATTTGTTGATCGTTATTTTTGGATGGTTGAGTCCATACCTTGGATCTCAGTTCTTATGTACTCTATTATGAATGGCTGCGCCCATGCCACATATTCATGTATCAAAGATATTGGTTGCATTTTTACTTGCATGTATTCCGACAACGGTGTTTGGTTCGAACGCATTCTCGTAAAGCATTTCACTCCTCCCTCTGTCTTGGACCTCATGCTTTAGGGGGAATTTGTTACACAACATTTTGTCACTGTCCCTGCAATCCCCATCCCACACATTGGAGGACCATTTTTGTGACTTATATGAGGTGTCATGCCTTGCAAAAAGTTTTATTGCATCCCTTGCCATGAGAAGAACATTTCCTCTGTTGACTATTCCTGGAACAAGCCATCAAAAACACATGCTTTTTGGTTTGTGCTGGTAGGCAGTTATGGTCTCACACCGATAAAGGAAATTAACACTGAGCCCCACGCCCATTGGCACTCTATCTCAGTGAACTTCCCGCACTGAGATATTTTTGGAAAGTTTTTTAAATATAGAAGCGAAGTTTCCAAGCTAACTACTTCATGAGCGAGTCAGCTTGGGTTGTTCGACTGCATAATGTCAAGCACCTTCCTTTGGTTTCTTGTTTCCTCATTTTGGGGCAGCCTACAAAAGGATAAGGCCTCCCTTCTACCATTTGAGGGATCCCAACCTCCTCCTCTCCTTTTATAAATACATCTCTCTCACATAGATGCAGCTAGTTAAATAGGAATTGCTAACATTTTGCTGAAATAGTCTGATATAGCTGGTGTGAGATAGAGCAGAAAGAGAGGCCCTTGTTGAGAGAGAGCTTAGGATTTTTTCCTCACCACATTAAAATTCCTTGACGAATGCTGGAGACGTGTTTTGACTGGACCCGCTGAAGGAGGCTGCGGCATCAAGGCTCTAGTTGTAATCTCTTTCTTTCTCTTAATATATACATGACTGATGTTTTGGTTCTCGTCTTGTGTTGATGTGATTTATCTTACGCAATACGTTTAATTATCCTTGACTTATTAGCTAGTTATGAATGCAATTATTGTCTTGTATGCTACCTTTGTCCTTTGATCTTCATGAGGACACCTGAGTACCATTGCTGAAGGATCGCGACGTGCCGGGATGAGGATTAGGAGACCCTTGCTATAGGTACGACAACTGCATTGGATCGCGGGTAGGACAATCTATCCCAACTCATTTCATTCATTAACTAGGAACCGACACATTAGCATGTCCTCTTGCTGCTAGACCCACCCTAGGGCTAGAAGGATCACCTCTGTCCGTAGAGGGGATTTACCTACACAACACCATGATTAACTTGATATTATAGAAATTTACAGAGAAATTTATAGTTCCTCCATTTTCAACCATCACTTGACACTCTCGTGCTGGATATAGGAAGCAATTCAATTCCTTGGATATATTACAATGAATAAAATTATGGGTACTGCTTGAATCAATCAATACTATTACCTTTTTCTTCTTGATATATCTTTATATCTTGAGAGTTTGAGGAGTGGTAATTCCTGCCAATGAATTACAAGATACGTTCGGATCCATTTATTATTTCTCTAGGGTTTTTTCTTGGAGTATATCCTCTTATTTGACATTTCTTTTTCCTTTTCTTCCTCCTCTTCACTATCTATGCAAAATAATTTCTTCTCAACACACTTATGACCTTTAGTGTATTTGCTATCACAACTATAACAAATCCATTTTACTATTTTTTCCTTCCTATTATTGTGGTATCAACCTTGTAGGTTGTGGAAGGCTAGGAGAAATAACAGTTCCATATTTCTATTTGTGGGTGGTAGACTTTCTTTTATCCATAATTTTTCTTTCAACTTTTCTTCGCACCCTGAATTCCTTCTCCAATGAATCAGGTTCCCAAAGGCAAACCTCGTGTTGGATGTTATCCTTTAAAGTCCCTATGAATAAATCAATCCTATGTTCCTATGGAATATCATTTAGCCTTATATTCATTTTTTGGAAGCCCTTAATGTGCTCTTCCATTAAATCCTTTTGTTTGAGATTTATCGATTGGATAAAGAAGGTGTTTCTTATTGTATCCTCATAATGTGTTATCATTTCCTTTGTAAAAATTGACAAGTGAAAAGTGGTTTTTGAGAATAAAGCCATCGATACCATGCAAACTGATTAGGTTCTAAAAATAAAGTTGCAATGTGTACCTTTTTTGTGTGTTTCACATTATGGATATTGAAATATTGCCCCATTTGCAGTATCCATGTTATCAGATCCTTACCATCAAATTTACTCATATTGATATTTGGAATATGGTGGGTGTTCAATCCAACGTTAGAGTCTATGAAATCGTGATTAATCTTTCTTTTGTTCTCATCATGAGTTTCATATAATACCTTTTGCCATTAGGAAGCATTTCTTGTAGCAAATTTGCCAAAACTTCCTTCAAACCTTTCATTTCTTCTTTTAAACCATCGTTCAAACCTTCCATATCTACTTTTAAACCATCCTTTAAACCTTCCATGTATGCTTTCAATTCATCCTTCAAAAATCCAATGTCTGGTTTTAAACCATTCTTCGAACCATCCTTCTTAGCTTCCATTCCATTTTTTGTTACTCTTTGTGAGAGCAACATTTGTTGCACTTGGTCTTCTAATTTTGATAAATCATGTTGCAATTATTCCTCTTCATGTGACATAATAGAGATTTTTGAGGGCTTAATGGGTGTGTAATTATTTTCTTTGGGAGGAATTTTATAACCCAATACTGATATATGTGCTTCAATATGCCCTTGGAATCACTTCAAACTATTTTTTCAAAAAAAAGTTATGCAATTTTTAAAAAATACACACATTTTTCTTTCTTTTAGGAGCTTGATATTGCAACGGTTATATCTCTGTAATTTTATATCTCCAAGGAATGAAGTTTTCTCCTATTCTATTCCTTTGAATATTATTTCCAATTCCACAAGTCAGACCAATATTGGATTCTTTAATATATAGTTATGAAAAATCTCTTGTGACAACCTAATTATGGACTAGTTCAGTAGAGAAAAGTTGTAAGAGATTACATGTATCACTGCTTAAACATATGGCCTTGAAATTGGTACAGGAAAAACCAAATTCTGTTCACTTTCAACCACTTTCTATAGAATTCATATCTGATTCTTGAAACTAAAGTTATGATGATTTTCCCTACGCCACCTATTTGAGATGAAATTTTGGAGCCTGGAAAAACCATAACTTCCTAGATCATATATCTACAAATATATCTAACCTAGATATAAAATTCATACATGCGCTTCACCAATATTTTTTCTCCATGTGGTTTCAATTTCAACATCTAAAGCTTTGTAGAACAAATGTTATAGACAAAATTCCAAGATGACCTGTTTGAAGAAGCGAAACCCCAGAATCCAAAGCTCTCATACCAAATGTTATGAAAACAACTCATAAAATAGAATAAAATATAGATCAAATACTTAAATTAGCATATTTGAGGGGGGAACCTCCTTTACATTACATAAATGAAAAATTCTTGGATGATACAAATGAAAAGACCTCCTTTCTATATATATGAGTCTAAGGGGTCACAATATAATAAGAGCCTACATAACAATAATAATGTAAGGGAACAACAATAACAATAATGGACTTCTATGGGGCACAATAATAACAATATGGGGAATACATGGGCACAACAATAACAATAAGGGGGGTACACTAACAATAACAATAAGGGACTACACTAGTATTATAGGGACCTAACATAGTGGAAGACTTAACATTTATGTGGTTATAATATATGTGAGATATAATACCATTATGGATAAGTTTATAGTGCCGTGTTTCCATGGATTAAATACGTGAATGTCTGTGAAGAGTGAAGGAAGATATCTTTGATAAAATCTGTTGATTGTTTTAATTTTTATAGTGAATTTTAATTCGTTTTTTTTTACCATAAGGGATAGATTTCCTTGTTTACACAGGTTATGAGCAACATCGAGTTGGAAGGAGAAACCTATTTTCACCCTAAGAAAATAACAAAGGACTTAGAAAAATATTTTAAGTTAAAAGAATTTAGGCCCATGTTATATTTTTTTAGTCCGAACCTGAATAATTTTGGGTTTGAGAGGATTAAAATGTGATTTGGGCTCATTTGGGCCGAACCTCAATGGTTTGGGATGGGAGTGATTTGGCACACAAACTAGTTCAGTTGTTCGAACTAGTTTGGGGGTCCGAGAAGTTTTGTGTGCGCATAGTAGTCTAAAGCTATATGTGGGTCTTGATAAAGATTAAACTAGGGGTCCGATATTTTAGGGTGGTTGGAAACATATTTTGTTATAAAGGGCTGATTCCCAACTTTTATTTATAAATATTAACCAAACATGTTGTGGGGTTGGTCTAATGGGGTCAGTGCAGAGAGGTGACGATACATGTTTCATGTGGGCATAGTGACATATACATTGGCTCCAAAAGTGACATGGACCACCAAATATTAAGGTGGGGTTTCCACGCGGTAGTACTTTGTTGATGTTGAAAATTTTTAATGACCAAACTTTAAATAGCCATAACCTTATATTTAGGAGTTGGATTTAGATAAAATTTATATTGCTAGAAATATCTTAATAAGATGAACATGATGGTAGTGTTTATTGTAAGTTTTAATGAATCTGAGAAAAGGGGAATTTTGTGAACCCATTTCCATGATGGGACTATGGAGGTCAGGTTATATGAAAGTAACACCTTTTGTTCAGCTTGGGAAGTCCAAGGGGGTGGTAGGTACGATTACACTTTTCATGTTTCATTAAGGATTTGACTTCTGCCATTTGTTTCTCCTATCTTAGGCCCCTGTATTTCTAGGAAGGTGTCTTCATTATTTATTATGAGCACGGGTTGTCCCTTATAATGGGGTGGAATTATTTCCTTTCTTGTTGGCTCTAATTTGTTATAATTGGTTGTCCAGAATTCCTTGAGTTCCCATTTCATTTTCATTCTCTATTTTCTCCATTTTTATTACTCTATTGGGCTTCATTCCTCTTCTATGTTGCTTCTCTAATGCTTTCTCCTTTTCTGCTTTTAATTTTTCATCTGTTGAACTAGAAAATTTTGAACTAGATTTAGCCTCCAATGGGGAGAGGAATTGATCCTCCTTTATTAGTTTGTTTTCTTAGATTGATTCATTCCAATTTTCTTCCAAGAGTAGCATAAACTTATCTATTTTATCCTGACCCAACTCATTATGGATCATTTGATCTGAGAGAGGGAGGTTTGAATATGGTAATTTAACTTCCTCAAATTCCATATTCTAGGCTTCAAATCTATTACATCTCCCACCATCATTTCTATATTTCTTGGTTCCTTCACAAGTGCTTTGTCTCGAGGCCATTTCTTCGCTTGTTGCCATTTCTCTCCAAGCTCTTCCTTACTGGGTTGTTCATGTTTATTTTTTTTGCAATGTTTGGCAAAGTGGTCATATTCATGGTATAGTTTACATTTGAAGGGAAGATGATAATAATAAACCTCTGGAATGTTTGACTAGTTATCTAGATTTAGTTTGATAGTTAATGGGAGGAATTTGTCTAGATCCACCTATACACATATGTGGGTGAAAGAGAACATGCCTTCATGGAGTTAGACTCCATCAATGTATTTTCCCAAGGTATTCCTAATACTTCCAAAGGTAGCATCATTCTAGAAATGAAGGGGGGGAAACAAGAGCTTAAGCTAGACATGGACTGGTAAAGGGACATCATTATTTCGGTTGATGTCAGGGCTCCATTGATATAACTATAAACCTTTAGCACCCATAAAATATGGTCCACTTTCGAAGATCATATCCTGATAAACTTTATTTTCAAAGAATATCCTTTACCATAAAAGGAGGAGGAGATCTCACCTTTGACAAGAGTTTTCCAATTTTTCTCAACCCATTGAAAAAATGTGCATGGATATGTCCAAAGGCCCATGAATTGGTCGACCAACCCTCTCTCAACAAGATGTAAGGCCCTCAATCTGGCTTTAGGAGCACTCACCTCAACTTTCAGGATCTCATCTAACTTCATAACAAATCAAGAGGGTTTGGTTTTTTGGTACTTGGGTCCATTTAAGATCAAAATATTACATGATTTGCCTTTGGTAAAGAGGGAGGAAGTGGTCGTGATCCAACTCTGACATGATACATCATGGCCTACCTAGTGTGAGGCAGGACGAATAACAAAAAAAACTCTAGCCAAACCAATGCTTATAGAACTTTAGTAGCTATACCAATCAATCGCCCATGACAGTCTTGATCTATAGCTATAAAGGAGATGTTCCTTCTCTATGATATGCTCCTTCATTTCGTCGCTTGTTTCCATTTCTCTCTAGGATATTCCTTACTGGGTTGTTCATGTTTATTTTTCATGCAATGTCTGGTAAACTGGTCATATTCATGGCATAGCTTACATTTAAATGGAAGCTGATAATAATCAACCTCTTGAATGTCTGACTAGTTATCTAGATTTAGTTTGATAGTTAATGGGAGGGCTTTATCCAGATCCACCTATACACATATGTGGGTACAAGATAATAGGCCTTCGTGGAGTTCGACTCCGTCAATGTATTTTCCAAGGTGTTCCTAATACTCCCAAAGGTAGCATCATTCTAGAAATGAAGGGGGAGAAACAAGAGCTTAACCTAGACATGGAATGGTAAAGGGACATAGTTATTTCAATTGATGTCAGGGCTCCATTGATATAACTATAAACCTTTAGCACCCACCAAATATGGTCAAATTTGGAAGATCATATCCTGATAAACTTTATTTTCAAAGAATAAAGTAGAATGTCCTTTACCATAAAAGGAGGAGGAGATCTCACCTTTGATAAGGGTTTTCCAAATTTTCTCCACCCAATGAAAAAATGTGCATGGATATGTCCAAAGGCCCATGAATTGGTTGACCAACCCTCACTCAAAAAAATGTAAGGCCCTCGATTTGGCCTTAGGAGCACTCACCTCAAATTTTAGGATCTCATCTAACTTCATAACCAATCAAGAGGGTTTGTTTTTTTTGTACTTGGGACCATTTTAGATCAAAATATTACATGCTTTGCCTTTGGTAAAGTGAGACAAAGTGGTCGTGATCCGACTATGACACGAGACATCCTGGCCTACCTAGTGCGAGGCCAAAGAACAAAACAACTCTAGCCAATCCAATGCTTATAAAAATTTAGTAGCTATACCAATCAATCGCCCACGAGAGTCTTGATCTATAGCTATAAGTTCAGGGATGTAGGTATCGAATATCACCAGCACAAATCTCAAAGCTCCTTGAGGAACTGAATGAACATAAATTTTAATACACATGTAACCTTACACTATAAGGAAAAATATATGTTACAAGGGAGAACTCGAAATGTAAACTTACATTACATTGTGAGGGAAAATACATGTTAAAAGGAAAATTGGACACATAAACTTACATTATGAGGGATACTATATTTTATAAGGGAGAACTTGACATATAAACTCACATTAGATTATGAAGGAGAATATATGTTATACATAATCTTACATTACATTATTCAGAAGAAAACTCGTCACCTTATTTTATGTTACAAGAGAAAATATACATAGCTTACGTTAGATTTGTTATAAGAAAGAAATTGACATATAACCTTATGTTACTTTATGAGGGAGAAGACTTGTAACTTTAAGTTATATTACTAAGAAAAAGGCACAAATTTAAATTACATTTACATATAACATTAATTATGAGAGAGAATTTGAGAATTTGACACTTAACCTTAAAAAAATTATGAGGGAGAATTTAACATTTGAACTTAAATTTAAAAAAAAATTAACACATAACGCAATGTTATGAGAGAAAAGATACTTAAATTAATTTACAAGAGAAGAGGAAAATATTAATTACTAGGGAGGGGAGAAAACACTACACATAATCTTATATTAAATTATAAGAAAGAAATTAACACAACCTTACATTAAATAATAACCCAAAAAAATACATCACAACATTTTATAACCTTAAATTATCTTACAAGGGAAGAGGAACATATTAGTTACTAGAGAGGGGAGAAAGGACCACACATAATTTTATATTAAATTATAAGAGATAAATTAACACAAAAGGTAAGGTTATGTGTTAATTTCTCTCTTATAATTTTTGGGGTTAATTTTAACCAAAATTATTTTAAAAAACTTGAGTTTAAGTTGTTTAATATGTAGAATTTGAGGGCCTCATAGTTTTTGTTTTTCAGGTTGTTGAATCTATTTATAAATTCAAAACTATATTTTAGGCAACAAAAAATCATATGTTTTATTGAAATTGAATTGTCGAATTTTGGTGAAATAAACTATTTCATCTATAAGTTAGACTACCCCATTTCTAAATACATCTATTTTAAGAATTTAATTATGATATATATATATATTGAACATTTTTACATTTCATTAAACATTTTAATCCATTTTCTAACCTTTCACTATTGGCATGTTAATTTGGTGACGTCATTTGCAAGTGTTTCACCATCATAAATAAAATAGGCTTAGTATAACTTCTAAACATAAATGGTATTTTTCCAAATAAAAAATTTTGGTTAATTTTAACGAAATTATGACACATGTTTTTAAATAACTTGAGTTTAAGTTGTTTATGAGTAGAATTGATGATTTTTCATGGTTTTGAATCCATTTATGCATTCAAAAATGAATTTTAAACATAAAAAAATTATATTCTTGGTCGAAAGTGTATCTTCATATTCCGATGAAAAATAATATCTCATTTATAAGTTAAACTATGCCAATAAAATATATAGGTCCTTCCATCCACACTTACCCAACAATGTGAAAAAGGGATGCCATTTCCCAACATTGTTTAACATTCATAATTTCCCTCCCTCCTTCAAAATTGTTAGAAAATTATATATTATGGAGCAATGCAACACATATAATATGCAGAAAATACAAGCACACAAAAAACACATAAAACCAGAGAGACACAGATATACGTGGTTCACCCAGTTTGGGCTACGTCCACCCCAAACAGCCAGTCCTTCCTTTCTATTATCCAGAAAAATGAAAAGACAAAACCTACAACAGATCCGCTGTAATATCCTCTGTTCTTTCTCACAGTCTCCCTCTCTGTTTCTCGCTCCGATAATACACACATACAATACACAGCCACAATAAAATACCCTCATAAGAGCGAGGGGTTGCCTTATAGGGAAAAAAACCCTAAACTAAACATAACTTCTACTGTCACATCATTTGCCTAATGAACGGCCCAGATTGAATAGAAATTACTATACTTTTACAAAGAAATTTTACATATGTTTTTAGCTTCGGGAGCGCTGCCCTCGAAAGCCCCCGCCTTGTAGCCCCAAAAGCGCTACCGCCTCCCACCCCCAGCCGATTTTAACATAGCAAGCGCCGCCCCTTTTAAGGTATAGGGGTCCAATGCTGTGATACAAAGTAAACAAGATAATCAGGCTCCACACCCAACAATCTCCCACTTGGAGACTGATTGTAGCAACTCCATCGCTGCTTCATTTGCTGGACAATGACTCCTCTTTGGACCTGGCTGTTTCTCATCTTCATCGTCATCCTTGAAGACCAATTGAAACTAAGCATGTTCTCAGTTTCTCCCTGGTTACAACTTTTGTTAGCATATCTGCAGGATTCTGGCTAGTGTGTATCTTTTCCAGCTTCAACTCTCCATCTTCCAATACTGACCGTATGAAATGGTACTTGAGATGTATGTGTTTAGTCCTGGAATGAAATGCTGAGTTCTTTGCAAGATGAATAGGACTTTGGCTATCACTGTATAGTGTGCCCATATCATGCTTCTTACCCAATTCATCCATAAACGTTTGTAACCAAATCATTTATTTACTAGCCTCTGTAGCAGCAACATACTCGGCTTCTGTTGTTGAAAGTGCAACAAAACTTTGGATTTTTGAAACCCAACTGACAGCTATTGCACCTACACTAAGTACATATCCTGTAGTGCTCCTCCTGTTATCTCTGTCACCTGCCATATCTGCATCAAAATATCCCTGTAGAGCAATGTTTGAACCACCAAAGCATAATGCTTGATTTGTGGTACCTCTCAAATATCTGAGAATCCATTTTACTGCCATCCAATGTTCTTTTCCTGGATTGTTCATATACCTGCTTACAACTCCCACTGCATGTGCAATATCAGGCCTTGTGCATACCATTGCATACATTAAACTTCCAACTGCTGATGCATATGGAACTTTAGACATATAATCCATGTCTTCTTGGGTCTTTGGGCACATCTCCTTACTAAGTTTGAAATGGCTAGCAAAAGGTGTACTAACTGGTTTTGCATTCTGCATATTAAATATTTTCAACACCTTTTCTATGTACTCATTCTGAGACAGTGTTAATTTGCGATTTTTCCCGTCTCTAGCTATCCTCATACCAAGGATTTGTTTTGCAGCTCCCAAATCCTTCATTGCAAATGAATTTGCCAATTTTCTTTTGAGCACATTTATTTCCTTCATGTTAGACCCTACAACAAGCATGTCATCTACATACAATAACAATATAATATAGCTACCATCATTTTGCCTTTTCAGATAAACACAATGATCAGAGTGACATCTAGTATAACCTCGTTCAGACATAAACTTGTCAAATTTTAGATACCACTGCCTTGGGGCCTGTTTTAAGCCATACAAGCTCTTCTTTAACCTGCACACCAATTTTTCTTTCCCTTTTACCTCATATCCTTCTGGTTGCTGCATGTATATCTCTTCCTCCAAATTTCCATGGAGAAATGTTGTCTTTACATCTAACTGTTCAAGATGTAAATCTTCCGCTGCTACAAGACTTAAGATAGTTCTGATTGAATTCATCTTAACAATAGGAGAAAATATTTCATCAAAATCAATACCTTTATTTTGTGCAAACCCCTTCACCACAAGTCTAGCTTTGTACCTCTGTTTTCCTCCATCTTCTTCCTTCAGCCTGTAAACCCATTTATTTTGCAATGTAGTTTTACCTGTAGGCAACCTGACTAAGTCCCAAGTCTGGTTATGCATTAAGGAGTCCATCTCTTCTTCCATGGCTAGCTCCCACTTCTTCCTGCTTTCAACCTGCATTGCTTCTTCATAAAATTCGGGTTCACCAGAATCAGTCAACAATAAATAATATAATGAAGGAGAGTATCGTTCAGGGGGTCTACTTATCCTAGTAGATCTTATAACACCACTTTCAGGTGTTTGAGGTGTCTATTGCTGTTGTGGTGGTTGCTGTTGTTGTGGCTCTTGATTATTATTATTTTCAAGCACCTTTACCTTTTCTGTGATCTCATCAAGAACTGTATATTCTTTGTTTTCTTTTTCCTGTTTCTTTTCCTACAACTGATTCTTATACAATACCTTTTCATTTACTATTACATCTCTACTCCTAATGATTTTGTGATTTTCATAATCATATAAGCGATAACCAAAATCATTAACACCATATCCAATAAAGGTACATTTCTTTGATTTTGCCTAAAGCTTTGTTCTATTTTCTTTATTAATATGGACAAAGGCCTCACAACCAAAAGGCTTTAAAAAAGAGTAGTTTACCTTTTTACATGTCCATGCTTCCTCTGGAATACCACCATCCAAGGAACTTGAAGGCCCTCTGTTTATTAGATAAACAGCAGTATCTACAGCATCTACCCAAAATTGTAAAGGCAATCCCGCATGCAATCTCATGCACCTTGCACGCTCCATGATTGTTCTGTTCATCCTTTCTGACACACCATTTTCTTGTGGTGTTCTTGGAACTGTCTTCTCTCTACGAATTCCATGCTCTGAACAGTACCTATCAAACTCTTTGCCGCAATATTCACCTCCATTGTCTGATCTGAGACACTTCAACTTCTTTCCTGTCTCAATCTCAACCAAAGCTTTCCATTTCTTGAAAGTATCAAATACATCAGATTTATTCTGAATACAATAAATCCATGTTTTTCTAGTTGCATCATCAATAAAAGTAACATAATAACGAGAGCCACCGAGAGATAATACCTGAGCAGGTCCCCATACATCTGTATGCACAAGCTCCAATTTTTCGCTCTTCTTTTCTTTCCCAACTCTGAGAAATCTGACTCTCTTTTGTTTTCCATAAATGCAATTCTCACAGAAATCAAAATCAATATTCTTCAAACCTGGCAACAAATTTCTTGAGTGAAGAATCTTCATTCCCTTCTCACTCATGTGTTTGAGCCTATGATGCCATAATGCTGCATCTGCTCCTTTGGAAGTTAAAGCATTAACAGAGTTAGAAATACCATTGCATAAATACAATGTACCAACCTTTTCACCTTTTTCTATTACCAGCGCTCCTTTTGTGACCTTCCAAGTTTTATCTGTGAAAGTTTTCACACAACCTTCACTGCCTAACTGCCTTGTTGAAATTAGATTTTTCTTCAGATCTGGAACATGCCTTACCTCCTTTAGTAGCCATTGATTTCCATTCTATTGTTTTACAAGAACTTTACCCATTCCAAAAATTTTACAGGGTTTATCATCACCCAAACGAACTTGTCCAAAATCTCCTTGAACATAGTCATGAAAATATTTCTTATCAGGTGTGGCATGGAATGAAGCCCCTGAATCTACAACCCAAGAATCAGTAATATTTTCGAAAGAAAGAATCAAAGCATCTTGTAACACATCACCTGTCACATTTGCTTCATGATTGTTTTCTTGTTGTGTGTCTCCTTCTTTTCCCTTCCGAGATCTACAGTCTTTCTTTAGGTGTCCTTTCTTTCCGCAATTCCAGCACACTATTCCTGATCTGGACTTGGATCTGCCTTTCCTTGATTTACTACGATATCCCGAGCTCTTTCCTCTTTCCATTCTTCTTCCCCTAGACTCTGTACTCAAAGCATTACCCGTTGTCTCACCGGAGCTTTTCCATCGCATTTCCTTGCTAAGGATAGCACCAACAACATCATCAAACTTTAAAGTACTAGATCCAGAGACAGAGTTACTAATGGCCATAACTAAACCATTCCAGCTTTCTGGTAATGAGCACAAGAATAACAGAGCTCTAACTTCATCATCAAAGTTTACCCCTACAGAACTTAAGTGAATGGTAACTGTATTAAATTCATTTAAATGGTCTGCAGCAGATCTACCTTCTGACATCTTCATATTAAATAGTCGTTTCATAAGAAATACCTTGTTTGAGGCCGAGGGTTTTTCATATAGTTTCGCCAACGCCTGCATCAAACCCTCTGTTGTTGTTTCCTTTGAAATATTAAAGGCGACTGATGCTGCAAGGCACAACCGTACTGTTCCGAGTGCCTTTCTATTAAGAATGTTCCATTCCGCGTCTGTCATGGCCGCCAGCTTCTTTGTTTTTCCGCTCAATGGTAGGTATAGATATTTCTGATACAGATAATCTTCCATCTGCATCTTCCACAGCGGGAAGTTTTGGTAGTTAAATTTCTTGACCCTAAACTTACCATCGTCCACCATTGCTCCCACTCGAACCAGGAACCCTTATTTCCTGCGAGTTTATCAGCCAAATATACCTTCGGCTCTGATACCAGTTGTTAGAAAATTATATATTATGGAGCGATGCAACACATATAATATGCGGAAAATACAAGCACACAAAAAACACATAAAACCAGAGAGACACAGATATACGTGGTTCACCCAGTTTGGGCTACGTCCACCCCAAATAGCCAGTCCTTCCTTTCTATTATCCAGCAAAATCAAAAGACAAAACCTACAGCAGATCCGCTGTAATATCCTCTGTTCTTTCTCACAGTCTCCCTCTCTGTTTCTCGCTCCGATAATACACACATACAATACACAGCCGCAATACAATACCCTCATAAGAGCGAGGGGTTTCCTTCTAGGGCAAAAAACCCTAAACTAAACATAACTTCTATCGTCAGATCATTTGCCTAATGAACGGCCCAGATTGACTAGAAATTACTATACTTTTACAAGGAAATTTTACATCTATTTTTAGCTTCGGGGGCGCTGCCCCTGAAAGCCCCCACCAGGGGGGGGCTTCGAAAAGCGCTGCCTCCCCCCTCTGGACCCCCCACGGCAACGATTAATTACGGGCGGCGTTACCACCCATTTCAAGGTACAGGGGTCCAATGCTGTGATACAAAGTAAACAAGATAATCAGGCTCCACACCCAACAAAAATCACTTTCTTCTTCTAGAGTAGCTCTCCCTTCCATCTCTAAGTACTTTCATTCCACATCCCATGTTTCATAAGGAAATAAAAATTTGACGATGTCTAACATCATAATGTTTGTGGCTTTAGACAAAATTTCCTCACTTCGAAATGAGCTTCTAGGCCTCATCCTCTGTAAAACCCCAATTAGAGAGGCATTTAGATGCTCCATTCTTTCAAAAAGATGGAGATTAATTCTCTACACTGAAACATTCCATCTCATACTCTCTTCCTATCTCCTCTTGGGCCTTGTCACACCAAATACATTATTGATCTCAAAGACAAAGAATACAGTATCCAAAGGGTAAGGTGGGGTTTCCATGTGTTAGTAATTTGTTGACGTTGCAAGGGTTTTTTGGAAAAAATTTAAATGGGCATAACTTTATATCTAGAAGTCAAATTTCGATCAATTTAAATCGCCAAAAATATCTCAATGAGATGAATGCAATGGTAGTGTTTATTGTAAGTTTTAATGAAGTTGAGAAAAGAATAATTTTGTGACCCCATTTCGATGATGAGATTATGGAGTTCAGGTTATATGAAAGTAACACCTTCCATCCAACTTGGGAAGTCCAAGGGGGTGGGAGGTACCATTACACTTTTCCTATTTGATTAAGGATTTGAATTCTACCATTTTTTCTCCTATCCTAGGCCCTTGTAGTTGTAGGAAAATATCTTCATTATTTATTATGATCATGGGTTTCCCCTAGTGATCGGGCAGATTTATTTCCTTTCTTGTTTTTTCTAATTCCTTGCAATTATATGTGCGTAATGCATTGAGTTCCCATTTCATTTTCCTTCTCAATTTTCTCCATTTTTATTTCTCTATTGGTTTTCATTCCTCTTCTATGTTGCCTCTACAGTTGTTTCTCTTTTTTAGCTTTTGATTTTTCATCCGCTGAACTGGTGAAGCTTGAACTAGCTTTAGCCTCCTATGGGGAGAGAAATTCCTCCTCGTTTATTAGTTTGTTTTCTTGGATTGGTTCATTCCAATTTTCTTTGAAGGGTAGCATAAGTTTATATATTTTATCCTGGCCCAAATCATTATGGATCATCTAATCTGAGAGAGGGAGGTTTGAATATGGTAATTTAGCTTCTTAAACTTCCATATTCTGGGCTTCAAAGCTATTACATCTCCCACCATTAATTTTTTATTTTTTGGTTTGTTCACCAGTTCTTTGTCTTGAGGCCCTTTAGGTACTCATTAGAGGAAATTTCAACCTAAAATTTCCTATAAAATTTTCATGTAATTTCCATGTTATATAATTTAAACCAATTAAAATCCTTCAAATTTAATAAGATATATATGTAAATATTTTGAAGGGAAACGAAGAAAAAATACTATTTTCAATTGTATTTTTGGCTTATCTCCTTATAGGTTTAGTCAAATTTCAAGTGTAGACACATGTTGGATGTAGAATTAAATTCCACATCCAACGAGTACTCATTTTTCATACTTTTGAGAATATCCACATTGATAAAAATTTGAGATACATTAAAAGAGCGTGGTCAACACACTTTTTTTAATGTATATTCATTTTTTTATCAAAGTGTGTATTCTCAATAGTATGCATAACGGGAAATCGTTGGATGTGGAATTTAATTATTCATCCAACAAGTGTGTACAATAGAAACTTGAATAAACGTATAAGGAGATTAGCCAAAAATACAATAGAAAAGAGTAGTTTTCTTTTTTTCTCTCGAAAATTCATAACTCTTATTTATTCTTTTATTATTTTTCCTTAGGAGGTCACTTTTAGGCTGGAATTTCCTCTAATGTAATCTTTTGTTACTTTCTTGTTCCTTTCACTATCATAGAGGCTATTATTGATGAGGTGCTCCTCTCCTCCTATTCACTTGACGTCATTACTATCCAAACTTTCTTTGTCTAGGTTATTCCTCTTTTTTTTTCTTGAAATGTCTAGTAAAGTGGCCATATTCATGGCATAGTTTACATTTGAAGGAAAACTTATCATAATCAAACTCTTAAATGTGTGACTAGTTATCTATATTCAAATTGATAGTTAATGGGAGGCCTTTGTCCTGATCCACCTCTACACAAATGTGGGCACAAGAGAATAGGCCTTCATGGAGTTCGACTCTATCAATGTATTTTCCCAAGGTGTTTCTAATACTTTCAAAGGTAGCATCATTCCAACAATGAAGAGAGAGAAATGGGAGCTTAACCTAGACATGGACTACTAAATGGACACAGTTATCTGGGTTGATGTCAGGGCTTGAACCATCTAAATATAAACCTTGATAGATGCAGAATAAATATGGATTTAGGTCGGTATTAAATTACAAAAAAGAAGATAACACATAACTTTACTTTACATTAAATAATAACCAAAAACATAAATGCATCACAACATTTTAAAAAGCTGAAATAATGTTTATCTTTTTAATATCCTCTATTCATATAAATATTCCTTATTTAGAGTTAAATATTTTTAGTCATGACTAGGAAGTCATAAACAAACTTAAATTGAGATAAATATGATGATGTAATGAATAGAATTTATTAATAAAATAATTGGAAGATTGGTTAGAAAGGAACACTTGAGTTAATGAGATAATTATCTAGATCTCGAATCCAATGAAGATGGATATGATGGGACAAACTTCCCTCAATTTACTCCTAAAGTAAAAATACATAGGGGTCATTTACTAAGATTTAATATGATTGGAAGAGAACAATCTATTAAATCACTAAGTAAGGAAGATAAAATATTAAGTAATGGGCGAATAAAGTACAGTTGGAGAAAAATTTAGGGCTTAAAGAAAAAGAAAGATACTTTTTCATAAAAATAAATAAAATCCTAAGGTAAAGGGTTGACAAACCCTAGAAAGCTAGAAAATCCTAGGCTAAAGGGTTGACAAACCCTAAAAAGCTAAAGTCTGCTAAAGAAATTATGATAAAGAAGAAAGGATAAAATACATTGACCAAGAATCACAAAAGGTTGTTAATTTTGGGAAAATATCTCTGCTCGAGGGAGAACAAAGGAAGACCGTTCATGATTGGGTGGAGAATTAATCCTTCCAAGTTAATCCAATTGTTCTCGGTCAACATTTTGGTAGATTTGTATTTTTATGTTTATATTTATTTTCTTGAATTAATTTTAATTTCAAGTTAGCAATTAGTTGTTGAAAGGATTAATTGAATTTATTAAATGTGGAAAATCTTGTCGCGCGGATATTGAATCATTAGATAAGACTGTGGGAACTCTTTCAGTGGAATCGTTTACTTATAAGTAAATCTATGGAAATTTTTACTAAATTTTATTATGGATTGATGGATGCAAATCCTTCAATGAAAAATATATATATGGTAGGACCTTAATCACCATTAATGAACCTAGTAATAGTCACTGAGAAAATCTAACTCACTAGAGCTTTGCGTGTACAATTACTAAGACAATCAATTTGCACGCGAGGAAAAAAACTTATATGAATGGAATAAAAAAAAGAGATTGAAAATTAATTCTTAGAGACAAAGAGCCTGCTATAATGGGCACACTGTCGAATTGTACTATAGAGTGAAAATATTTAGCAGCAGCTGAATTATTGTAGAGATGTTTAAAATTAATTACAATTCTTTACTAGAGGGGAGCATATGAGCTTGAAGTTGAGTAGGAAAAGTAGATAGCTCTAGTTTGAATTATGTAGTTTAATTCCAAGAGAATGCACACAATAAGAATAAAAAACTATAACACTACCAACAAAGTATAATTATCCGAACGTATACTGTCAATAAATTCAATACATGCAAATGATGTTATTCAATTTTAGTATATAAGAATTTAGTTAGGAGCAAGAAAGGTATATATATATATATAAACACTATACAATCTTCAATGATATATTTCCATTTACCTAATTCAAGTGTATGCAACTGATAGAAAACATTAAATAAATTTTACCCAACTTAAATAAGGGTGAATCCTGAACTGTGTAATGTCAATTCTAGACAAAGCCAAGTAATATTGGAAAGCATGAATACTCAATCAAACATACTAAGAACAAATAGCCACTGTTGTTATTTTATGCACATGCCTATTTTTCATTGTAATCATAATTACGAACAATTCAAATAGCCACAGAAATGTGAGTCTAGTTATATATACAAAACTTCTTAGGGTCGACGTCTATATAATTTAATGCATCAAAAGATTTGACGATTCCAGCTAATGGTGGAAGTAAATGTGTTGGAAATAAGTAGATACAACATTTACATAAGGAACACACAAATCTGTATGATATAATTATGGTATAACGAATTGAAATTAATATTTTTACTCATAAAACGTATCCGAGTTGCGAAATTCTGGAAGGAATATCGTAATGAAAGTGATGGTTTCGTGGCGAAACCATCCAAAAACAAACAATATATACACCGCCAGTAGGAAATTTTTGGCCATGCAATTGTAGACTTAAGAAGTGAGATGAAGCTGACAGAAAACAAATTTTGTTTTCCTTTCGTGAAATCGGTATCAATGGATCGACTTGTAATAACTAGGGGCATTAGCACAAATTTCCAGCGGCAATATCACAAATTTCTAGCGCAGTTTGATAGTTATAATATGAATTTACAAAAGTCTCTGCCAGATTTTTTAAAAATCTTATCTGAATTTCTATGATTTTCAGGGTGAAAAAGCAATCTAGTTAGACTAGACTACAGCCATTTGCAATGTTAAAAGAAAGATTGATGCTAGCCAGAACATACCTTCATCATACCTGTAGACAAGGTATAGACATGAAAGAAATCAAATACAGTAAGTAAGGCTTATAGGAAAATAAAAATGTATTATTTGCAATTGAATATATGTAAAATTCCTCTCTGTTGGTTGAATATTTAAGCTTACCAGTTTCCTGTGCTTAATCCGACGTCACTGGGGCACCCTATCGATGTAAAATAAACCCAATAAAATTAGAGGAAGCACAAAAGTAAATAACGGTTGGAGGAGTATGTTGAAATATTAAAGTCACCTGCCGTGCCTTTTGAGTAGAAGAAAGAGTACAAGACAGCAGCAGCAAAGATTTGAGTGCACAGCACTCTGTATTGAAGAAGAATGGAGAATCCGTAAGGGTGAATTAATTTTTGATGGGCTGCAGCCATGAACAGCATAAGAGAAATTAATTTGGTTATGGGCGAAGTTATTTTTGCAGAGGAATGAATATTTCCCGTAGATCTGAACTACGAAGGAGCAGTTTTATTTAAAACAGTCAATTCGGGCTTTAAAGCCCTCAACAACCAGAATGAATGAAAAATTGATTAAAACAGGCGGAAGACTTTATTTTCTGAAATAGACAGGACAAGTGGTCCCTATCACTTTATGCGCAAATCGCAGATCGCAGTTTTGAAGTGTTAAGTGTCTTGTTGATGTGGATGTTTGCGATGTGCGATCATCGCACCATCGCAACATTGCAATGTTGCAAAATCACCCTCCGCCCAAGCGAGAGTTTTGTTGAAAGTTGCGATGTGCGATTGTCGCGACATCGCACATCGCACATTTGTCACAACCGCATGTCATATATTACCGCTGTTGTTTGTTCTGCGATGCGATCACGCAACTGCGCCATCGCATCATCGCAAATCACATTTTTTATTGTTCCGCCATATATGTTGATCGCAGATATTGCGATTGTCGCACCATCGCGCCATCGCTATATCGCACTATCGCAATGTTGGGAAAAATACTGAGAGGGGGGGGTGAATCAGTATTTACTGCATATTCAAAACTTTTTACTTTTTCATTCCTTAAAACCCATACGCTACTTTCATGAGCCAGACTCGCGTATATACGCGGATACCCTTTATTAAACTCGCGTATACACAGATATCTAATTATGTTATTAGATCTTCACTTAAATCATTCCATCATTCATTCATCAGATGTTTAATAAACAGTAAACATGAACAGTAAGAGCAGAGTAAACCATCACACAAACCAGCGTATACCTCTCAGTATATTTCATTGCGCATACGCGCTTTATCTTCAGCGAAGCCGCGTATATATGCGCTTCCTCTGCGGCGAAGTAGCGTATATATCTTCAATCATTATAGAGCAGCATACTTCTTCAGATCAGATATTCAGTTCAGATTCAACCCTTTACTTCAGACAGATGTTCGCCTCATCACAGATCTAATCACTCCATAAACAGATCTAGCAAATACAGATACATTTCAGATCTAGATATCCCGCTTCATCATTTCTTCATAGGTGCATCATAGATTTAGATCTATCATCAAACCTTTACCCTTTCCATACAGATATACTTCACAGAGAAGTATTCATTCAAGCTCAGACATCTTGCTCCCACACTCATGATTTGCACAATGAATTTCTTCTCCTTATATAGGTTTATCATTTTTCAATACCACGGGCCCCTTTTTCAATACCATGAGCCAAAACAATACCATGAGCCTTCAATACCACGAGCCTTCAATACCACGGGCCCCTGGTTTTGCACTTTTTGAGCGCTTTTACCCATACGCGACTTGTAACGTTCTTTTCCGCGTGCATACACGACTTCTCTTAGACAGATCCGCGTATTCATAGAGACATATTCTTTTCATCATACTTTGAGCACATTCTGAATTCCTTTCTTCATTGCCTTTTGTACACACTGTAGATACATCATAATTTCTTCATCAAGAACATATTCTAGCAAGCACAACTTCATCAAGTAAGTTGCCATCATCTTTATCAAGTGGGTTGCCTTTCAGGGACAACACTCATCATTATAATATCAACAAGCATCATATCACATCAGATTTACATCATTTACCAAGCCCATCAAGTCAAGAATAACTTCATCAGAAGTATTGCCATCAAGGACAACACATGCCAACAATCTCATGTCTTCATCTTCATTCAGTGGGTTGCCATCAAGGACAACACTCTGCATCATATTTCCAACAATCTCCCCCTTTGGACTTGATGGCAACCACGATGGTGTTTGATCATCACAACAGATAGGTACATTAAGAATACAATGACACCATGTCACATTCTCCATTGACATCATTAGCTTCATTCAAACACCATGTCACTCTCCCCCTTTGACATCAAGGGCAAAGGGTGAACCAAAAACCAACATACTCTCCCCCTTTCTCCTCATGTGGAAGAAGCGTTCTGCAAATCTGATATATACTGAAGTGACCAAGCTCCCCCTGAGTTCATGCTAAAACTTCAAACATATTTTCTAATGGAGTACATGACTCTATGAACTTCCTATCACCAAAGACTCATACTTACATCAATTATCTATCCAAGTGGATTTACATATGAGACTTAACTACCCAAACAAGTGGGTTTACAAATTTGACTCAGCTACCCAACCAAGTGGGTTTACAAAATTGACAAGTCCTTACATGACTGATTATTATAATTTACATCATGGGTCTCCACATGACCTTTTCATAAAAAATACAAATATGACTTTTCATAACCAATACCAAGAAGACCTCAAGAGAGATCATATAACAGAACCATCATAATGCATTATACTCAACAAATCTAATGCTCCCCCTGAATCTGTGCATCCATGCATCCTTTTCATATGACTAAGGCTCCCCCTTAGTTTGTGCATCCTGAAAACTTTCACCAACAAATCATCAAGGCATCTTCATCAAAACATTAGAAACAGAATTATGAGAACTGGAACACCACCAGAGATACCAAACAGTATCAGAGATACCAAACAGCTCTGCAGCTGTGCTGAAGAGAGCTGAACCAACCAAAAATTGCCAGCAACCAAACATACACGGTTTTCTGTGCAGGAACTCGCGTATATACGCGACTGTGTTTCAAGAAACCCGCGTATCCAATGCCATCTTCTAAATTTATGCAGATTTGTTCTTTTGACTGGCAAAGAACACTCCCAGCTTCTGTCTTAGATACTCGAACGCTTCCCTGGGCAGAGGTTTGGTAAAGATATCAGCAATTTGCTCTTTGGAGGGAACATACTCCAACTTCACGGTTTGCTCAAGCACTTGTTCACGTAAGAAGTGATACTTGATGGGAATGTGCTTGGTATTTGAATGCATAATAGGATTCTTTGAAATACTGATGGCACTTGTATTGTCACACTTAATGGGAACAGGAGGAGTACATTTGATTTAAAATCTTGTAAGGTTTGCATCATCCAAAGGAGTTGAGTACAACAAGATGCGGCAGCCACATATTCTGCTTCTGCTGTAGATAAGGCAATAGAATTTTGCTTCTTGCTGAACCAAGATACTAGCCAGGGTCCCATATAGAATGCACCACCACTAGTGCTTTTCCGATCATCAACACTTCCAGCCCAATCTGCATCAGTGTAAGCATGAAGAGTAAGATCAGCATCCTTTGGATACCATAGACCAAAGTCTTGAGTTCCTTGAAGATATTTGAATATCCTTTTGATAGCGTGAAGGTGAGACTCTTTTGGATTAGCTTGGAATCGTCCAACAATCCCAACTGCATGCATAATGTCTGGTCTGGTCCCAGTGAGATAAAGTAGACTTCCAATCATCGATCTGTATTCTGGTTGATTCACTGTGGGAGAATCATCATTAGAACTGAGACTGCATCCGGTTATCATTGGTGTACTTACAGGTTTGCATTCTTCCATGCCATACTTCTTCAGAATTTTCTTAAGATATTTTTCTTGTGATAGGAATATACCATCTGCAGTTTGATGCACTTGTAAGCCGAGAAAGAATGTTAGTTCCCCAAGTAAAGACATTTCAAATTCTTGCTGCATGACAGAGGCAAATTTTTGACTCATAGATTCTTCGTTACTCCCAAAAATTATATCATCAACATATACAACCACAATCAATAGTTTGTCATTTTCAACTTTTGTGTATAAGTTGCTATCAGCAGACCCCTTTGAAAATCCTTGTTGATGAAGATATTTGTCAAGACGATAATACCAAGCCCTTGGAGCTTGTTTGAGTCCATACAGAGCCTTTTTAAGTCTACAAACAAGATTTGCATCATTTCCCAAAATGAATCCTTCCGTTTGTTCTATATATACTTCTTCTTCTAGATCACCATTAAGAAAAGCAGATTTAACATCCATTTGATAGACTTTGATTTGTTGATAACTTGAAAAAGCAAGAAACATTCTTATGGCTTCAAGTCTAGCTACAGGAGCAAAAGTTCCTTCAAAGTCTATACCTTCTTGTTGAGTATACCCTTTGCAAACCAGTCTAGCTTTGTTTCTTACAACATCCCCATTCTCATTTAACTTGTTCTTGAAGATCCATTTAGTTCCAATGACATTTTTATCATGTGGTCTTGGTACCAGATCCCAAGTGTCATTCTTTTCAATTTGATCAATCTCTTCATTCATGGCTTGGTTCCAGCATTCATCTTGGCTAGCTTCATTGACATTGTGTGGTTCAATTGTGGATAGAAGTGCCAGATTACTAGAAGATCCTACAAGAGTTCTCCTTGTTCGTACACCTGATTCCTTGTCTCCCAAAATTTGAGATTCAGGATGATTCTTTTGAACATATCTGGATGGAGCTTTTTCAGATAGATCATCTTCAGGTTCTTCATTGGATCCACTGTCTATATCATTGCTATCTGATGTAGAAGGCCATATGTCACTATCATCTTCTTTTGTTGTTTGTTTTTCCTCTTTAGGAGCTGCAGGAGACTCATCAATAACAACATCAATACATTCAACAGTCTTTCGAAGCCTTTTATTGTAACATGTGAATGCTTTGCTTGAAGATGAGTAACCAAGAAATATCCCTTCATCTGATCTAGGTTCAAACTTCCCAAGCTTTTCATCATTATTTTTGATAAAGCATTTACTTCCAAAAACTTTAAAATGCTTCACAGTGGGAGAATTGCCATACCAGAGTTCATATGGAGTTTTGTCACTGTTTACCCGAACATGAGCTTTGTTGAGAATGTTAACTGCTGTATGTGCTGCTTCACTCCAGAACATGTCAGGAACATTAGAATCAGCAAGCATAGCTCTAGCCATTTGAACAATTGTTCTATTCATTCTTTCTGCTACACCATTTTGTTGTGGAGTGCCTACTACAGAGAACTGTCTTTTAATGCCATGTTGTTCACAAAATTCAAAGAATTAATTTGATGAATATTCTCCTCCTCGATCAGATCTAAGACACTTGATTTTTAGATCTAATTCATTTTCTGCCAATGCTTTAAAGCTCTGAAATTTTTCAAGTGCTTGATCTTTGTGTTTAATGAACCCGATCCAACACATTCTAGAGTAGTCATCAATAAATAAGATATAGTATTCATCCCCATGTAATGACTTTTTCCTCATAGGTCCACAGATATCAGTATGAATGAGTTCAAGAGGCTTACTTGATGATCCTTCTTTGGCATTAAATCGTACTCTGGTCTGCTTACCAAATTGACAAGATTTGCATATGGTACTTTCCGGAAGATTGACCTTGGGAAGATCACGAATAGCTTGAAGTCTGCTTGCTTTGTTGATTTGAGAGAAACTCAGATGCCCCAGCCTTCTATGCCATAGCCAATTTTCTGAAGACTTGCTTAAGTAACATTGATCTATGTCGTTTAGTACATACAGGTTGCTTGGATTTCTTTTTCCTTTTATAATGATTTTACCTATATCAAGATCACGAACCACACATTCTTTGGAACTGAAGACCACTTCTGCTCCTTGATCACACATTTGACTAACACTTAACAGGTTATGCCTTAATCCATCTACATACATGACATCTTTAGCCTTCACTTTTTCTTTTAGAAATACTGACCCTTTTCCTTTAATTACAGCAGGAGTATCATTTCCAAATGTAACTTTCTTTTCCTTTTCTAGAGCATTATAAGGATGAAGTTTGCTTTTGTCACCTGTCATGTGTCTTGAGCACCCACTATCAATGTACCATTGATTTTCTTCACCTTCTGCAAATAATGCTATCCCACAATTTTCAACCGGCGGTTCTTTCTTCTTCCACACTTTAGAGCTTGAGGGAACATGTTCTTTAGGCTGGATCTTGTTCCTGCATTCAGATTCTTCATGGCCAAAGTTATTGCAATAAGTACATTCAACTTCACTTTGGAGAGGAGAAAAATTGTTATAGGTATTCTTCTTTGGTTCAGTATCCAACCTTTTCTTTCTTGCTTCTCTTGTCATGATGGTTTTATATGCAACACATTGAACAGCTTTATGACCAAAATTGTGACATGTGAAACATTGCCCATTGAAGTAGAAATTTCTGCGATCATGGAATCTTCTATTTGAATTTACCTATCTTTGAAAGTTATCCCTGTTAGTGTTCCTTGAATTAAGATGGTCCTGCTTTCCCTGTAGAGATCCTTTATTCCCTTGCTGAGTTGCTGAATGTAGTAAACCACCTGTAGCTGCTTTTAGATAGTTTGGTGCTGAAGCTTGAGAAGATTCTCCGGTATATCCAAGACCTGTCTTTATAAGAAGAGAACGTTGTACCTTGATAATCTCATCTAAGGTTTCAGATCCTTTAGCAAATCTAAGATTCAAGGTCTTTGCTTTCTCAACTTCTTTTCTTTGACTTACCACTTCACATTCTAATTTTTCAATATGTTTCTTTGCTTCTTCGAGCTGCTTTTCAATGGTCTCTCTGATTATCTTTTGTTCTTCTAAGAGAATTTTATAATCTTCTAAGCGTAGTTTGAGTTGATTGTTTTCTTCAAGAAAATCATTTTCCTCTAGAGCATCCATAAACGTATCCTTTTCTTCCTTTTGTTCAAATGCCATGAGAAGCCTAAGATCTTCTTCACATTCTTCCTCACTATCAGATGACCCATCACTATCTTCATTAGTATAGTAACTTTTCTTAGAGCTATATCGGTTCTTATTCCTTCTTAATACTTCTTTTCCTTTATAAGGACATTTTGCAGCATAATGACCAACTTTTCCACACTCAAAACATTTGAAAGGAAGCTTACCTTTGAATCTTCCAGTTCCTAGTTGGAGTTTTCTCACGAAATTCGATTCTTCTTCATCGGATATGTAGCTGGATTCTTTGACGACTTCCTTTTCTTTTCCTCTTGCAGATACCTTAAAAGCAGCTTCTTTGATTTGAGAAGGACCTCCTTGTCTCATTTCAAAAGCAGTCAGAATACCATTTAATTGAACAATAGTAAGAGTTTGCAGATCTTGCCTTTCTTCAATAGCTGAGACTTTAGAGTCAAATTTTGAAGTCAAGGATCTTAAGACCTTTTCCACCAGAGTAGTATCAGTTATGGTTTCACCCAAATTTCTCATTCGATTTACAATATCATCCAGACGAAGAAAGAAACTGGCAACACTCTCATCACTATGCATCTTCAAATTCTCATATTCAATTCTAAGAGTTTGGAGTTTTGCACTTTTTACCTTTGTGTCTCCTTCATAGCTTAGAATGATTTTGTCCCATATGTCCTTTGCCGAATGTAGCCGCATCACTTTAGCAAATTCTGATTCAGACATGCTTCCCAATAAGACATTCACTGCTTTGGCATTGATTTCATACTTCTTTCTTTCAGCTGCATCAGTAGGAATACTTGCCGGGTATTGATAACCTTCTTCCACGATTGCCCATACATCTGCACCTAGACTTTGCAGATATGCTTTTGTTCGTACCTTCCAGAATATCAGATTTCTTCCATTGAATAGAGGTGGCTTTATAGACATCACTCCTTCTTGACTTCCCATTGCGATGGATCTTCTTCAAGCGATCAAGCTTCTGCAGAAGAACCTGCTCTGATACCAATTGTTGGGAAAAATACTGAGAGGGGGGGTGAATCAGTATTTACAGCATATTCAAAACTTTTTACTTTTCTTTACTTCAAAACCCATACGCTACTTTCATGAAGCAGACTCGCGTATATACGCGGATACCCTTTATTAAACTCGCGTATACACAGAGAACTAATTATGTCATTAATTCTTCACTTAAACCATTCCATCATTTATTCATCAGATAATCAATAAACAGTAAACATGTGCAGTAAGAATAGAATAAACCATCACACAAACCAACGTATACCTCTGTATCTATTTCATTGCGCATACGCGCTTTCTCTTCATCGAAGCCGCGTATATACGCACTTCCTCTGCGGCTAACTAGCGTATGGATCTTCAACCATTACAGAGCTACATACTTCTTCAGATCAGATATTCAGTTCAGATTCAACCCTTTACTTCAGACAGATGTTCGCCTCATCACAGATCTAATCACTCCATAAATAGATCTAGTAGATACAAATACATTTCAGATCTAGATATCCTGCTTCATCATTTCTTCATAGGTGCATCATAGATTCAGATCTATCATCAAACCTTTACCCTTTCCATACAGATATACTTCACAGAGAATTATTCATTCAAGCTCAGACATCTTGCTCCCACACTTGTGATGTGCACAATGAATTTCTTCTCCTTATATAGGTTTATCCTTTTTCAATACCAGGGGCCCCTTTTTCAATACCATGAGCCAAAACAATACCATGACCTTCAATACCACGAGCCTTCAATACCACGGGCCCCTGGTTTTGCAGTTTTTGAGCGCTTTTACCCATACGCGACTTGTAACGTTATTTTCTGCGTGCATACGCGACTTCTCTTAGACAGATCCGCGTATTCATAGAGACATATTCTTTTCATCATACTTTGAGCACATTCTGAATTCCTTTCTTCATTGCCTTCTGTACACACTGTAGATACATCATAATTTCTTCATCAAGAACATATTCTAGCAAGCACAACTTCATCAAGTAAGTTGCCATCATCTTTATCAAGTGGGTTGCCTTTCAGGGACAACACTCAACATCATAATATCGACAAGCATCATATCACATCAGATTTACATCATTTACCAAGCCCATCAAGTCAAGAATAACTTCATCAGATGTATTGCCATCAAGGACAACACATGCCAACAATCTCATGTCTTCATCTTCATTCAGTGGGTTGCCATCAAGGACAACACTCTGCATCATATTTCCAACACGCAATCGCAAGTTTTGTGTGACACCTCCGATCCGCTGACTACGATGTGGTCCCCACTCGTACGTCGCGCTATGTTAAAGTTTTATTGTTATGCAAAGGTTTTTCCTTTGTAAATTGTTTTTATTGTTGTTTTATGTATTTTATTTCCCGCCGCGCCATATATATAATGTAAAAGGCCTGAGAGCCATGGATGTAATGCTATTTTGTTTAGTGCTTCGCACAACAGCGCGGAAAGAAGAAAAACACAATAGTGTTGGGTTTATGAGACAGAGAGTTTTGTTTTACAGAGACAAAGAGTTGTTTTTAGAGCACTGCGTCTGTAGCAGTCTTATTCTGTGAATCCCTCCATTGAGGAAGACTTTTGTAACAATTTCTTTTAAGTTCTGTTAATGAAATAGAAAGCATTTTTCATGCCATCTCTGTCTGAAAGAAAATTTTTGTTTTAACTTCTCTGTGTTGTAGAGGGGAGTTTATTCTCTCCATTTCTATTGTTTGGAATTTCCCAAAATTCCAACATGGTATCGGAGCTAGTTCAGGCTCTTTGAAAGTTTCAAAGAAGCTGAAGAAGAAGAAGACTTGTTGTAGCGTTCTTTCCAGCAGTGTGAAAGCCCAAAAGAGGTCAAAGTTCAGGTATTTATCAAAGAAAACAGAGTTGTTGTTTTCTGTTTAAAAGAGTTTGTTCTTTCAGAGAAGGAAAGATAGTTTATTTAAGTTCAGAGTTCAGTTTAAGAAGAAATGGCTAGACCAAGTACAGGAATGAACATTGGAAATGTTCAGCTTCCACAATTTAATGGAAAGAATTATGTTTATTGGGCCATTACCATGAGAGCCCTGTTTGTTTCACAAGACTTATGGGAACTTGTAGAAGATGGTTTTGTTGAACCAGCTGATGAGCAGGCTTTTAATGCCTTCACTCAAGTAGAGAAGGATTTATTGAAGAGAAATAGGAAGAAGGATGCTAAAGCTCTCTTATTATTGTATCAGGCATTGAATGAGAGTGTGTTTCCAAGGATAGCAGCAGCTAAGAGATCCAAGGAGGCATGGGAAACTCTGAAAGTAGCCTATCAAGGTATGGAGAAAGTTAAGACAACAAAACTTCAGTTGCTGAGAAGAGATTTTGAAACTCTTTGCATGAAAGAGTCAGATAGTGTAGACACATTTTTTACACATGTGATTGGGATTGTAAATTAGATAAGATCCCATGGAGAAACTCTTGAAGAAAGGAGAATTGTGGAGAAACTTTTGAGAAGCTTACCCTCAAAGTTTGATGTCATTTTTACCACCATAGAAGAGACCAAAGATCTCTCACAGTTCACAGTAGATGAACTTCATGCCTCACTGATAACTCATGAACAGAGATTGGCGGGTTTGGCATCTCTTGAGCACGCCAGATCGGGGGGCAGCCAGGAAGAAGTCAAACAAACTGCAAAAGAAAGCCAGCGAGTGGGAAAATTCTAATCCTTCACATTCACATGGAAGGAGCAACAGTCAAGTGAAGACACGACCAAGTACATGACTAGCAAAGTGAACATGCTTTCCTTAACCATGGAAAAGACACATGACAAATCCAATGTCTAATGTCATTATTGCAAAAAATATGGGCACTGTAGTATGAAAGTAGGCATGAAAAATAAGCAAAATGCTAATGTAGCAAAAGAAGAAAAGAACCCAAATAATGTGTTGCTAGCATGTAATGTAGCACAGAATAGAGAATATGATGTTTGGTTCTTAGATTCAGGATGTAGTAATCACATAACTGGGAACAAAGAAATGTTTTCCAATCTAGATGAAGATGTTAATTTGAAGTAACCACATGGACTAATACTAAGATCTATGTCAAAGGGAAACACATAGTTACAATTCAAGCAAGAAATGGTGAGCAGAAATTTGTCCGTGATGTGTATTATGTTCCAGGTCCGAAATGTAATCTTTTGAGCATTGGGCAGCTCATAAACAAAGGTTACAATGTAATTTTCAAAGATGATGTGAGCACAATAAAAGAATATACCTCCAAGCAAGAAGATTATTGCTGACATACAAATGACCAACAATAGAATGTTTCCACTCAAGCTCGATATTGGCAGGAAGGAAAAGGAAGAGTATAACATTTATGTACCTGAAGCCTTTGCCTTAAGGAGAAAAAGATGAGAAAGGTGGTTATAGCACTTGATTTGGACATCTCAGTTTCGGAAGGGTCACAAATTTGCACGAAGGAATGGTAGAGGTTTACACGTGATTGGCTTAGCTGCCTATGTGAAGGCGCATCTTAGGAAAACAATACCCAGAGAAAATTTTCAGGTGAGGGAAAAGCATGAACAACCATAGAAATCATTCATTCGAGATTTATGGACAATGTAGACAACATGTGGTTGAAGCGACATTACATCATGACACTATCATTCTAAGAAAACATGGGTTTATTTTGAAATATAGAGTGAATTTTTTGATTTTGCCATTTTAAGCTCTCGTAAACAGTAGTTATATATTAAAGTCCTTAGAACCGACAGAGGAGGAGAATATATATCAAAGGAGTTTCTGCGTTTCTGCAGAGAGAATGCAATACACAAGGAGTTTACCACAAGGTACACACCGCAACAGAATGGAGTTGCTGAAAGAAAGAATCGAACCATAATGGAAATGGTAAGAAGTATGCTAAAGGAAAAACATTTGCCGAATGAGTATTGGGCAGAAGCACCAAACTGTGCTACGTATATTTTGAATAGATGCCCTACAAAAGCTGTGATGAACAAAGTTCCAGAAGAAGCGTGGAGTGGCAGAAAATAGGGAGAGTCACCCACATGAGAGTTTTTGGATGCGTGGCATATGTACACATTCCAGACAAATTGAGAAAGCAATTGGATAGTAAGGGGGAGAAGTGCATTTTCCTTGTATACTTTGAAGATTCCAAAGGATACAAATTGTATAACCCATCCACAAAGAAGTTTGTGATAAGCAGAGATGTGCAATTCATTGAAGGGGAAGCATGGGATGGAAGCATTGAGAAAACAGTTAATGTTAAAAGCTGTTTATCTCATGATGAAGATGAGGAAGATGTAGTTGAAATTAACAACTCATCGGTAGCACAACCTCCACCAACACAAGGACAGTAAGGGACACCTCAAGCAGCAGCGAGGACACCCTTGAGAAGAAGTGGGAGTGCATCTCCAAGCACACCACATGGAGCAGAAATAAGTGCTTCATCAAGCACGTCTACACCAAGTGAACGAGGAACAAGGTTCAGAAGCCTTAGAGAAATTTATGAGCAAGGAGAAGAAAATGAAGGTATGAATTCCCTATTTGCTTTGTATTGTCAAGTTGATGATCCTATTCATTTTTAAGATGCTATTAAAGATAGAAAATGGATAGAAGCTATGGATGATGAAATTAAAGCCATAGAGAAGAACAAAACATGGGATTTGGTTGATCTCGGAAAGGTAGAGTATTGGAGTTTAATGGTCTACACCAAGACAGAGCAATGCGGAAAAATAGAAGACCTGAAGACGGACTTGTTGAAAATTCGAAGGATATAAAGGATAAGAGGATTGATTATAGAAACCTTTGCACAAATTCCCATCCTAAAGTGAAACTGATGTGTAGCAAAACAAATGGAAATTATATCAGATGGATGTAAAATCTGCATTTTTAAATGGAGTTTTAATGGAAGAGGTATATGTGGAACAACCTCTCGGATATGAAAAGAAAGGCCAAGAGCATAAGGTCTGCAGATTGAAGAAAGCTCTTTATGGGCTGAAGCAAGCGCCAAGAGCATGGTACAGTAGGATAGACTCCTATCTACTGGAAAATGGATTTGAAAAGTGTGAGCCAAAAACAGAGGTGGAAGGAACAACCCTTCACATTCACATGGAAGGAGCAACAGTAAAAGTCAGAGCCACGACCAATGCAACAGCTAGCAAGGTGGACATCAACACCAACATGCTCATGGAAAAAGGTATGAAAAATCCAATGTCCAATGTCATTATTGCAAGAAATATGGGCACTATGCCAATGAATGTAGAAAGAAGCAAAATGACATGAAAAATTAGCAGAATGCTAATGTAGCAAAAGAAGAAAAGAACCCAAGTAATGTGCTGTTAGCTTGTAATGTAGCACAAGATAAAGAAGATGATGTTTGGTTCTTAGATTCAGGTTGTAGTAATCGCATGACTGGATACAAAGCAATGTTTTCCAATCTAGATGAAGGAGTAAAATCTGAAGTGACCACAGGGACTGATACTAAGATCTCTATCAAAGGAAAAGGCATAGTTAGTATTCGAGCCAGAAATGGTGAGCAGAAATTTGTCCCTGATGTGTATTATGTTCCAGGTTTGAAATGTAATATTTTGAGCGTTGGGAAGCTCATAAACAAAGGTTACAATGTAATTTTAAAAGATGATGTGTGCAGAATAAAAGATATACCTCCAAGCAAGAAAATTATTGCTGAAATTCAAATGACCAGCAATAGAATGTTTCCACTCAAGCTCGATATTGACTTGAAGGGAAAAGGAAAGAGTATAGCAGCTGTAACACAAGAAGCCTTTCATAAGGAAGAAAAAGTTGAAAATTGGTTATGGCACTTGAGATTTGGACATCTCAATTTCGGAGGATTAAATTTGTTGCACAGAAAAGGAATGGTAAGAGGTTTACCATTGATTGAGAAGCCTGACAGCCTATGTGAAGGCTGCATCTTGGGAAAGCAACACAGAGAAAATTTTCCTTCAGGGAAAAGCATAAGGGCTAAAGCACCCTTAGAAATCATTCATTCAGATTTATGTGGACCAATGTAGACAACATCAGTTTCAGGCAGCATTTACATGCTGACCTTCATAGATGATTTCACAAGAAAAACATGGGTTTATTTTCTGAAATATAAGAGTGAATTTTTTCAGAAATTTTTCCATTTTAAAGCTCTCGTAGAGAAACAGAGCGGATTGTATATTAAATTCCTTAGAACCGACAGAGGAGGAGAATATATATCAAAGGAATTTCTGCGTTTTTGCAGAGAAAACGACATACACAAGCAATTTACCACAAGGTACACACCACAACAGAATGGAGTTGCTGAAAGAAAGAATCGAACCATAATGGAAATGGTGAGAAGTATGTTGAAGGCAAAGCATTTGCCGAATGAGTATTGGGCAGAAGCAGCAAACTGTGCTGTGTACATTTTAAATAGATGCCCTACAAAAGCTGTGATGAACAAAGTTCCAGAAGAAGAGTGAAGTGGCAGAAAACAGGGAGTCACCCACATGAGAGTTTTTGGATGCGTGGCATATGTACACATTCCTGACAAGTTAAGGAAGAAATTGGATAGTAAGGGGGAGAAGTGCATTTTCCTTGTATACTTTGAAGATTCCAAAGGATACAAATTGTATAACCCATCCACAAAGAAGTTTGTGATAAGCAGAGATGTGCAATTCATTGAAGAGGAAGCATGGTATGGAAGCATTGAGAAAACAGTCAATGTTAAAAGCTGTTTATCTCATGATGAAGATGAGGAAGATGTAGTTGAAATTAACAACTCATCGGTAGCACAACCTCCACCAACACAAGGACAGTAAGGGACACCTCAAGCAGCAGCGAGGACACCCTTGAGAAGAAGTGGGAGTGCATCTCCAAGCACACCACATGGAGCAGAAATAAGTGCTTCATCAAGCACGTCTACACCAAGTGAACGAGGAACAAGGTTCAGAAGCCTTAGAGAAATTTATGAGCAAGGAGAAGCAAATGAAGGTATGAATTCCCTATTTTCTTTGTATTGTCAAGTTGATGATCCTATTCATTTTGAAGATGCTATTAAAGATAGAAAATGGATAGAAGCTATGGATGATAAAATTAAAGCCATAGAGAAGAACAAAACATGGGAGTTGGTTGATCTCCCAGAAGGTAAAGAAGTCATTGGAGTTAAATGGGTCTATAAGACCAAGAGCAATGCTGAAGGAAAAATAGAGAGACATAAGGCCAGACTTGTTGTCAAAGGATATAAGCAAAAGAAAGGGATTGATTATGAAGAAACCTTTGCACCAGTTGCAAGAATGGAGTCAGTAAGAGAAGTGTTGTCAATAGCAACACAAAACAAATGGAAAGTATACCAGATGGATGTAAAATCTGCATTTCTAAATGGAGTTTTAATGGAAGAGGTATATGTGGAACAACCTCTCGGATATGAGAAGAAAGGCCAAGAGCATAAGGTCTGCAGATTGAAGAAAGCTCTTTATGGGCTGAAGCAAGCGCCAAGAGCATGGTACAGTAGGATAGACTCCTATCTACTGGAAAATGGATTTGAAAAGTGTGAGCCAAAATAGAGGTGGAAGGAACAACCCTTCACATTCACATGGAAGGAGCAACAGTCAAAGTCAGAGCCACGGCCAATGCAACAGCTAGAAAGGTGGACATCAACACCAACATGCTCATGGACAAAGGTATGACAAATCCAATGTCCAATGTCATTATTGCAAGAAATATGGGCACTATGCCAATGAATGTAGAAAGAAGCAAAATGACATGAAAAATAAGCAGAATGCTAATGTAGCAAAAGAAGAAAAGAACCCAAGTAATGTGTTGTTAGCTTGTAATGTAGCACAAGATAAAGAAGATGATGTTTGGTTCTTAGATTCAGGTTGTAGTAATCACATGACTGGAAATAGAGCAATGTTTGCCAATCTAGATGAAGAAATAAAATCTGAAGTGACCACAAGGATGGATACTAAGATCTCTGTAAAAGGAGAAGGCAAAGTTAGTATTGACCTTGAAACTTTGTTGCTGTCTGATGTGTATTATGTTCCAGGTTTGAAATGTAATCTTTTGAGCGTTGGGAAGCTCATAAACAAAGGTTACAATGTAATTTTCAAAGATGATGTGTGCAAAATAAAAGATATACCTCCAAGCAAGAAAATTATTGCTGAAATTCAAATGACCAGAAATAGAATGTTTCCACTCAAGCTCAATATTGACTCGAAGGGAAAAGGAAAGAGTATAGCAGCTGTAACACAAGAAGCCTTTCATAAAAAAGAAAAAGATGAAAATTGGTTATGGCAATTGAGATTTGGACATCTCAATTTCGGAGGATTAAATTTGTTGCACAGAAAAGGAATGGTAAGAGGTTTACCATTGATTGAGAAGCCTGACAGCCTATGTGAAGGCTGCATCTTGGGAAAGCAACACAGAAAAAAATTTCCTTCAGGGAAAAGCATAAGGGCTAAAGCACCCTTAGAAATCATTCATTCAGATTTATGTGGACCAATGTAGACAACATCAGTTTCAGGCAGCATTTACATGCTGACCTTCATAGATGATTTCACAAGAAAAACATGAGTTTATTTTCTGAAATATAAGAGTGAATTTTTTCAGAAATTTTTCCATTTTAAAGCTCTCGTAGAGAAACAGAGCAGATTGTATATTAAAGTCCTTAGAACCGACAGAGGAGGAGAATATATATCAAAGGAATTTCTGCGTTTTTGCAGAGAAAACGACATACAAAAGCAGTTTACCACAAGGTACACACCACAACAGAATGGAGTTTCTGAAAGAAAGAATCGAACCATAATGGAAATGGTGATAAGTATGTTGAAGGCAAAGCATTTTCCGAATGAGTATTGGGCAGAAGCAGCAAACTGTGCTGTGTACATTTTAAATAGATTCCCTACAAAAGCTGTGATGAACAAAGTTCCAGAAGAAGCGTGAAGTGGCAGAAAACAGGGAGTCACCCACATGAGAGTTTTTGGATGCGTGGCATATGTACACATTCCTGACAAGTTAAGGAAGAAATTGGATAGTAAGGGGGAGAAGTGCATTTTCCTTGGATACTTTGAAGATTCCAAAGGATACAGATTGTATAACCCATCCACAAAGAAGTTTGTGATAAGCAGAGATGTGCAATTCATTGAAGAGGAAGCATGGGATGGAAGCATTGAGAAAACATTCAATGTTAAAAGCTGTTTATCTCATGATGAAGATGAGGAAGATGTAGTTGAAATTAACAACTCATCGGTAGCACAACCTCCCACCAACACAAGGACGACAAGGACACCTCAAGCGTGACGAGAACACCCTTGAGAAGAAGTGGGAGTGCATCTCCCCACACACCACATGGAGCAGAAATGAGTGCTTCATCAAGCACGTCTACACCAAGTGAACGAGGAACAAGGTTCAGAAGCCTTAGAGAAATTTATGAGCAAGGAGAAGAAAATGAAGGTATGAATTCCCTATTTGCTTTGTATTGTAAAGTTGATGATCCTATTCATTTTGAATATGCTATTAAAGATAGAAAATGGATAGAAGCTATGGATCATGAAATTAAAGCCATAGAGTAGAACAAAACATGGGAGTTGGTTGATCTCCCAGAAGGTAAAGAAGTCATTGGAGTTAAATGGGTCTATAAGACCAAGAGAAATGCTGAAGGAAAAATAGAGAGACACAAGGCCAGACTTGTTGTCAAAGGATATAAGAAGAAGCAAGGGATTGATTATGAAGAAACCTTTGCACCAGTTGCAAGAATTGAGTCAGTAAGAGCAGTGCTGTCAATAGCAGCACAAAACAAATGGAAAGTATATCAGATGGATGTAAAATCTACATTTCAAAATGGAGTTTTAATGGAAGAGGTATATGTGGAACAACCTCTCGGATATGAGAAGAAAGGCCAAGAGCATAAGGTCTGCAGATTCAAGAAAGCTCTTTATGGGCTGAAGCAAGCGCCAAGAGCATGGTACAGTAGGATAGACTCCTATCTACTGGAAAATGGATTGAAAAGCAGAAGCAAAAGCAGAGGTGGAAGAAACAACCCTTCACATTCACATGGAAGGAGCAACGGTCAAGAGTGAGCCCGACGTGGAAATGGCTAGCGGGTGGACATCAACACCAACATGCTCATGGACAAAGGTATGACAAATCCAATGTCCAATGTCATTATTGCAAGAAATATGGGCACTATGCCAATGAATGTAGAAAGAAGCAAAATGACATGAAAAATAAGCAAAACGCTAATGTAGCAAAAGAAGAAAAGAACCCAAGTAATGTGCTGTTAGCTTGTAATGTAGCACAAGATAAAGAAGATGATGTTTGGTTCTTAGATTCAGGTTGTAGTAATCGCATGACTGGATACAAAGCAATGTTTTCCAATCTAGATGAAGGAGTAAAGTCTGAAGTGACCACAGGGACTGATACTAAGATCTCTGTCAAAGGAAAAGGCAGAGTTAGTATTCGAGCCAAAAATGGTGAGCATAAATTTGTCCCTGATGTGTATTATGTTCCAGGTTTGAAATGTAATCTTTTGAGCGTTGGGAAGCTCATAAACAAAGGTTACAATGTAATTTTCAAAGATGATGTGTGCAAAATAAAAGATATACCTCCAAGCAAGAAAATTATTGCTGAAATTCAAATGACCAGAAATAGAATGTTTCCACTCAAGCTCAATATTGACTCGAAGGGAAAAGGAAAGAGTATAGCAGCTGTAACACAAGAAGCCTTTCATAAGGAAGAAAAAGATGAAAATTGGTTATGGCACTTGAGATTTGGACATCTCAATTTCGAAGGATTAAATTTGTTGCACAGAAAAGGAATGGTAAGAGGTTTACCATTGATTGAGAAGCCTGACAGCCTATGTGAAGGCTGCATCTTGGGAAAGCAACACAGAGAAAATTTTCCTTCAGGGAAAATCATAAGGGCGAAAGCACCTTTGGAGATCATTCATTCAGATTTATGTGGGCTGATGCAAACAACATCGGTTTCAGGCAGTAATTACATGCTGACCTTCATAGATGATTTCACAAGAAAAGTGTGGGTTTATTTTCTGAAATATAAGAGTGAATTTTTTCAGAAATTTTTCCATTTTAAAGCTCTCGTAGAGAAACAGAGCAGATTGTATATTAAAGTCCTTAGAACCGACAGAGGAGGAGAATATATATCAAAGGAATTTATGCGTTTTTGTAGAGAAAACGACATACACAAGCAGTTTACCACAAGGTACACACCACAACAGAATGGAGTTGCTGAAAGAAAGAATCGAACCATAATGGAAATGGTGAGAAGTATGTTGAAGGCAAAGCATTTTCCGAATGAGTATTGGGCAGAAGCAACAAACTGTGCTGTGTACATTTTAAATAGATGCCCTACAAAAGCTATGATGAACAAAGTTACAGAAGAAGCGTGAAGTGGCAGAAAACAGGGAGTCACCCACATGAGAGTTTTTGGATGCGTGGCATATGTACACATTCCTGACAAGTTAAGGAAGAAATTGGATAGTAAGGGGGAGAAGTGCATTTTCCTTGGATACTTTGAAGATTCCAAAGGATACATATTGTATAACCCATCCACAAAGAAGTTTGTGATAAGCAGAGATGTGCAATTCATTGAAGAGGAAGCATGGGATGGAAGCATTGAGAAAACATTCAATGTTAAAAGCTGTTTATCTCATGATGAAGATGAGGAAGATGTAGTTGAAATTAACAACTCATCGGTAGAACAACCTCCACCAACACAAGGACAGCAAGGGACACCTCAAGCAGCAGCGAGAACACCCTTGAGAAGAAGTGGGAGTGCATCTCCAAGCACACCACATGGAGCAGAAATAAGTGCTTCATCAAGCACGTCTACACCAAGTGAACGAGGAACAAGGTTCAGAAGCCTTAGAGAAATTTATGAGCAAGGAGAAGCAAATGAAGGTATGAATTCCCTATTTTCTTTGTATTGTCAAGTTGATGATCCTATTCATTTTGAAGATGCTATTAAAGATAGAAAATGGATAGAAGCTATGGATGATGAAATTAAAGCCATAGAGAAGAACAAAACATGGGAGTTGGTTGATCTCCCAGAAGGTAAAGAAGTCATTGGAGTTAAATGGGTTTATAAGACCAAGAGCAGTGCTGAAGGAAAAATAGAGAGACACAAGGCCAGACTTGTTGTCAAAGGATATAAGCAGAAGCAAGGGATTGATTATGAAGAAACCTTTGCACCAGTTGCAAGAATGGAGACAGTGAGAGCAGTGTTGTCAATAGCAGCACAAAACAAATGGAAAGTATATCAGATGGATGTAAAATCTGCATTTCTAAATGGAGTTTTAATGGAAGAGATATATGTGGAACAACCTCTCGGATATGAGAAGAAAGGCCAAGAGCATAAGGTCTGCAGATTGAAGAAAGATCTTTATGGGCTGAAGCAAGTGCCAAGAGCATGGTATAGTAGGATAGACTCCTATCTACTGGAAAATGGATTTGAAAAGTGTGAGGGAGAACCCACCCTCTACATCAAAGAAAAAGATGGTAAGATGCTCATTATTGTTTTATATGTTGATGATCTAATTTTTACAGGTAATGATGATTACCTTTTTGGAAATTTTAAAACAGTCATGAAGGATGAATTTGAAATGACTGACATGGGTTTGTTGAGATACTTCTTGGGAATAGAAGTAGAGCAAGGTGAAAAAGAGATTTTTATATCTCAAGCAAAGTATGTGAATCAAGTTTTAGAAAGATTTAATATGCAGGAGTGCAAAGCTGCAATTACTCCCACAGTAATGGGATTGAAGTTGAGAAAAGATGACATCAGCAAGGATGTTGATCCAAGTTTGTATAAAAGCATAGTTGGAAGCCTAATGTATTTGACTGCAACTAGGCCGGATATTATGCATGCTGTTAGTCTAATTTCCAGATTTATGGAGAAGCCAAAAGAAGCACATTGGCAAGCAGCAAAAAGAATTCTGAGGTATGTCAAAGGAACTAAAAGGTATGGTATCTTATATACTACTTCAGAAAATTCAAAATTAGTTGGATACACTGACAGTGATTGGGCTGGAAGTGTAGATGATCGGAAGAGCACTTCCGGTTATATTTTTCATATGGGTTCAGGAGCCATTTCATGGGCTTCTAAGAAACAACCGATTGTAGCATTATCTACAGCAGAGGCAGAGTATGTGGCAGCTACAGCAGTAGCGTGTCAAGAAATTTGGATGAGAAGAATGTTGAGAAGTTTGTGCCAAGAACAGACAAAAGGGACAGTGATTTATTGTGACAATAGCTCAGATATTGCATTGTCAAAGAATTCTATATTTCATAAAAGAACAAAGCACATAGACACAAAATTTCATTATATCAGAGAATTGGTGAACAATGGAGAAATTGTTTTACAGCACTGTAAAACAGAGGAGCAATATGCAGATATCTTAACTAAACCATTGGGACAGAAGACATTTGAATTTTTAAGGAAATGTTTGGGTTTGATGGATAACCCAGCAGTTGACTTTAAGGGTGAGTGTTGAAATATTAAAGTCACCTGCCGTGCCTTTTGAGAAGGAGAAAGAGTACAAGACAACAACAATAAAGATTTGAGTGCACAACACTCTGTTTTGAAGAAGAATGGAGAATCCGTAAGGGTGAATTAATTTTTGATGGGCTGCAGCCATGAACAACAGAAGTGAAATTAATTTGGTTATGGGCGAAGTTATTTTTGCAGAGGAATGAAGATTTCCCGTAGATCTGAACTACGGAGGAGCAGTTTTATTTAAAACAGTCAATTCGGGCTTTAAAGCCCTCAACAACCAGAATGAATGAAAAATTGATTAAAACAGGCGGAAGACGTTATTTTCTGAAATAGGCAGGACAAGTGGTCCCTATCACTTTATGCGCAAACCGCAGATCGCAGTTTTGAAGTGTTAAGTGTCTTGTTGATGTGGATGTTTGCGATGTGTGATCATCACACCATCGCAACATCGCAATGTTGCAAAATCACCCTCCACCCAAGCCAGAGTTTTGTTGAAAGTTGCGATGTGCGATCGTCGCGACATCGCACATCGCACATTTGTCACAACCGCATGTCATATATTACCGCTGTTGTTTGTTCCGCGATGCGATCACGCAACCACGCCATCACACCATCGCAAATCGCATTTTTGATTGTTCCGCCATATATGTTGATCGTAGATATTGCGATTGTCGCACCATCGCGCCATCGCAATATCGCACTATCGCAATCGCAAATTTTGTGTGACACCTCCGATCTGCCGACTACGATGTGGTCCCCACTCGTACGTCGCGCTATGTTAAAGTTTTATTGTTACGAAAAGGTTTTTCCTTTGTAAATTGTTTTTATTGTTGTTTTATGTATTTTGCTTCCCGCCGCGCCATATATATAATGTAAAAGGCTTGAGAACCATGGATGTAATGCTATTTTGTTTAGTTCTTTGCACAACAGCGCGGAAAGAAGAAAAACACAACAGTGTTGGGTTTATGAGACAGAGAGTTTTGTTTTACAGAGACAGAGAGTTGTTTTTAGAGCACTGCGTCTGTAGCAGTCTTATTCTGTGAATCCCTCCATTGAGGAAGAATTTTGTAACAGTTTCTTTTAAGTTCTGTTAATGAAATAGAAAGCATTTTTCATGCCATCTCTGTCTGAAAGATTTTTTTTTTTTTTAAACTTCTCTGTGTTCTAGAGGGGAGTTTATTCTCTCCATTTCTATTGTTTGGAATTTCCCAAAATTCCAACAGAGTACAAATGAAAAATTAAATCAAGAACTGACAACAGAAAATTAGCATGTATAATGTACCTGATGAGATGAATCCCTGGTTGAGCGTGGCTCCAGATGGGAACTCGGAAGAAGAATATCCCAAGTTCAGTGGAAATCTTTCCTGTTACCTCTAAGAGAAAACAAAAAAACCCAAAGTACGAATTAAACACCCAAACCACGATATAAAAAAAAAACGAAAGTTAATGTTAGAAGAATAGAGTTATAGTGAAGGTGTTTACCTTTGAAAACAAATATGGGACTCTTTCTCAATACTGAGGACTCACACGTGAGTAACTGAAGAATTCAGTACCGAAGGCTGGTATTCTTATGGCATAAGGGAAATCATGTGGTGGTGGAGCTACCATCTAGCTTCGAGCAGTGTTAAGTCATAGAAAGAACCCCAGGACACTTAGGTCGAAGAAGTTAGGCAGTTGGATGACCAGGAAGCCTTCGCTTTATTTTTCTGAGGTGCATCTAACAAATGAATATGGGAGTGCAAGTTTTGTTATGTTATAGTTTGCGATGAGAGAACAGGTATCGTTGGATCCTTGAAGTAAATCCTCATCGTTCACACATCCTGATCCCTACCCATGCGAAGTTCACGTGAATTCGAATGATTTGGAGATAGGATTTTGGTGGTGTGTTATCCCAGGACTGGCTTACTCACCTCGATCTCGTAAATATGGTTGCCAAGAAACAAGAACTTTATAACTCCAACAGGAAGTTTAATATAAATTTGGAATAATGAAATTGTACATATAATGGTTCATAAATATGAAGAGTTACACGGTTGGTTCTTGTGATTGATGGTTAGGGTAAAATAAATATTTGAGGATCCATAGTGATAAAGGTCGAATCACAAGCCCACAAAATATTGTTGCAAAAGACTCATTCCCATAAGTGTTAACATTGTACAAAATTAGGAATACAAATAATATCTTTAGGAAATCATGCCAATATAAGAGTAGGTCAATGAAGTTAAAATGAAATAAAATAGAAGTATAATTTTGAGTGTGTGGACTAATGTAATACTATGTATAGCATAAGAGTTGCATGAATGTATTTAACATATTATCAACTCCAGAGTTAAATGCATTAATTAATGGAGTATGTATGATTCAATGTTATAATTTGTGCATAAATAAAGATAATAAAAACTTAAAAAATAAAATGATTAGAGTAATGCAAAGAATAGGGGTTTATGACAAGTGCTATTAGAGTGTCTCGTTTAGCACTAGGCTTTAAAGAAAAAAAAATCAAAAGAACTTATTTCAGAATTGTATTGTTTTGTAAGGTACAATGGAAAATGAATCTACTCAACCTATAATAGGTGGGGAAGACTTATAAGTTGAATTGAGAGGAGGAGCCTCTACACCCACTTCTTAGATTCTAGAAGTTATCAAGAATTGGCTCAAATTAGAAACAACAATGAGTGATTGTTGAGAGCCAGTGAGGAAAAGGAACACACAATAAAGGAATTGACAGAAAAACATAAACATAAAAGTGTCAAACCAAAAGGGGTGAAGCAAAAATAAATAGAGACAGAGTTAGAAAGGTCGAAAAGTGGTAAAGAATTATATAAAACTTACTCAAAGTCCCATAAGAGAAAGAAGAAAACGAAATTACAAGGAAAATTTTGGAAGATAAAACCTCCTAGTTTCGATGGAGAAAGGGAGGAAGATTAGACCTCAAAATAATAGTGGAAATAATAAAATAAGATTAGATTACATCATCAAATTTCAAAGGGAAAAAATAAAAAACTACTTTTTCAACTCGTATTTCCAACTTATCTCCTTATGGGTTTACTCAAATTTTGAGCAGAAACGCTTAGTGAATGCAAAATTTGATTCCTTATCCAAAGAGTACCCATTTTGCATACTTTCGATGGACCCTTCTAAACAAAAAATGAGAAGTACATGAAACAACATGATTGAAATCACGTTTTTTTCATGTATTTCTCATTTTTCATGTAGCAGAGTCCATCAAAAGTATGCAACATGGGCACTCCTTGGATGACGAATTAAATTTTTGATCCAACGAGTACTCCCACTCAAAATTTGAGTAAAAACTTAGGGATATAAGTTGAAAAAGTATTTTTATTATTTTACTACTTTTTAATTTTCTACTTTTTTACTACAAAAATGGTGAATCATTCCCCATGGTTGACATCATCATATTGAATCCTATTGGTTTTTATAAAGTTTATTTTGGTTGTACATTTTTCTTAGGATGCCCATTTTAGACTTCAAAATTTCTCTAATGCATGATCAAATACTTTTAGGTGTACAAGTATGGAAGTAATTTAAAGGCCTGACTATCTATTTACCAGTTACAATGCAAAGCCACTTTTTGGTGGGAAGAGGAAAAAAGTATACAACAACTAGAATAAAAAATAGTTTCATGGGAGGAGTTTTAACAATGGTTTAAATCTCGATATCTGAGGGAACGATATTATGATTATCAGTCCAATAAATTCCATGAGTTAAGATGAGGACAATTTACCATGGATGAGTTTATAACAAAATTACAAATTTACTAAGCTATGTGCACTATATTAGAGAGGAGAAGGTGAAAGTGTAGAGATTTTTGAACTGTTTTCCAACACCATACAAGGAGAGGATTGAGTTCGACAATCCTAAGACCATGGATGAAGTTGTAAGGAAAGTTTGACTATGCTACCAACAATTCAAAACTAGAAATGAAGGTTCCAAACCTTGGTAGAATAAGGATAAAAACAAAGTTGTTATAAGTATGAAAAAACAAAAACCTTCATATCTGCAAGTTTTTTGCAAGGATCATTAGAGGAAGAATTTTATAAAGGGTGGTATAAATGAGCCAGCTCAATCTTACACTGGGTCAAAACCCATGGATTTGAACATCAAGAAGATTATAGGGGGTAAATATCAGGAACCATTGAAATGTTGGGGTTGTGGCGAGCCACATTTGTTGAGGGATTGTCTGCATAATCCAAAATCAATTCAAAATATTCAAGTCGTTCATGAAGAAACTACTCCAAATGATGTAGCTAGAGACATTCTCAGAATCAGTGCGGCATTAGAGGACAGGCAGGTTGAGCTTCAATCTACTATGATTGAGATTCAAGGTAATATCCTAAACAAATATGTGTCTATTCTAATAGATCCTATGACTATTTTAAGTTACATTAGCCCTCTAATTATGGAAAAATGTAAGTTACAAACAAAGAAATTTCAAAATGCATGGTTGGCTGATCCATGTGGCTCCAAGGACACACACAGGACAAAGAGGGCTTATAAAAGCTCAAAAACCAAAGTGATCAGAATGCTTTCGAACTAAGGCTAGAGTGTAGATCTCGTCATCCTGATCGTAATGATGTGAATAGTTCGTAAAACCGAACTCGTATGTGAAAGTTAGAAGCAATCAAAATTCTAGGTTGACTTGATGAGGTGTCAAGCTTAAGGAGGACACAATTGGAAGAACAGAAGACTGGATTTCGACGAAATAGAAGCTAGAATTCCAGAGAGTGAATTTGTGGGCAGGTCAGAAATTACTCCTATACGTCAAGGTGGGAATTTTAAGCCCAGGCTTAGTTTGTTATTATATATATATATATATATATATATATATATATATATATATATATATATATATATATATATATATATATATATAAATATATATATAATAGGGGTGGGCCATGACCCCCACCCCTATCCCAACCACCATGAAACAAATATTATGAAAAATAGTGGGTCGCCGGCCATGACCCCGCCGGACCCCACATCACCCACACAATCACCGTATAAAATATAACGAATATGTGGTGGGGTGGTTGGCGGTCAACCCCACCACCCCAACCATAACCCCACTATATATATCATATATGAAAATAATGCGGAGTTAGGGATCGGGTCGGGCTGTGTGGAGTGGACCCACCCACCCATAATGGCACATAAAAATAAACCAACATTAATTGAAACATGCCCATAAAATATTACAATGCGGATTTGGGGGGAGGCAAGATTTGATCCCCCAACCTCCCTTTAACCATTTGCAATTTTTAACCACTGCACCAACAACCAGTTCGTGGTTAAATCCACCTACATTTTTTTACTTAAACCTTCAATTCAGAAATGTGCCTAGACCAAGGCAGAGCGGAGTAGCACACACTTCGAGTTTTAATATTATTTTATTTGCAGGTAGGTGTGAAACCATGAGCCAACAATACAGGCGGGCATAACCATGATTGAGCCCAACTTTGATGATGGAAAAATGTTTCCAGTGTCCAAATTGGACAAAATTTATGTTGATTTTGCAATATTTGATGCCACGAATATGATGGTGTATTCATATTTTCTATTTGACCATTCCATTTTCCGACCACTTTTCAAAGTGAAGTTGCAGGTGTCAACATTCAATGTGAAAGCAGTCATCTTTAGGATATTCGATGCCAAAATATTGATGGTACAGCCAAATCCAACATTTTATCATCCTTTTATTTAGGTAGCTCTAGGATGTGAGGTATATTCGGTCTGATCATGTACTTCTTTGTCTCTTTGCTATGAGATGCATTGTGTTGTATAGATCCCTGTTTGATGTTTGATGTGGGATCTTGTTTTTGTCTTGATCCCTGTCTTGTTTTCTATCATGGATTTTTTTATATTGTTTGAGATCCTTTTCTTGCCATGTTGGTGAGATACTCATTGTCACATGTATGTTTGATTGAGATCTCTTTGTTTCCATGCTGGCGGGATACTCATAGTCGTTATGTGTGAGTTATTGTCATACTGATAGGAGTCCTTTTTGTGAATGAGAGTTCCATAGAGGAACATCTCGTGGAGAGGTCCAACCACTGCGACGTGAGGACATTTTCCTTGTATGATAGATAAAATACCATCCATGTACATCATCACTGTTTCCAACACTTAATGCAGCAGCCTACACCATCTTGACATCGAGGCCTGAAGACGTAGTCCCTCCTGGATGAAATCTATTATAAATATCTTATGTTGTTAATGCTTGTTATGTTACTCTTCTTTATAACATGAATATATGTTCATTTATGTTTAGTAATTCTTTGATGCAATTCTAACACATCAGTCGAAGTAAAAGTTCTTGGTTTAAAGGGTATCGAGAATTTACCTGGATCAAGTGGTATCAGAGCGCTCTTCAAACTAATTTGGATTGCAGGTATAAACCATTGAATTCTCAATGAGTTGAGAAATTGAGGATGTCAAATACATGTACGAGACCATGATCAGGGTGTCTGAGAAAGTGGACATGTTGTATGAAGCTTATAAGAAACAAGAAGTAGATAACGCTTAGCTGAAAATGCTTCTACAAGAGGAGAAGGAGGAAAAACATCGATTGCAACTTCAATTGCAAGCCACGAGAGAGGCATTGGAGGAATTGAAGCACAACAACGAAAGTATTAAAGCAGTTCATGAGGCATCAAATACACTCCTACATGAAGGAGAAGGAGGATAAGCAACAATTGCAGCTTCAGCTACAAGTCGCAACAGAGGCCTTGAAGGAAGTGAAGCACAACAAAGGCTTAGAGAAGCCTTCTTCACCTGTTTCAAAATCAAAATCTGAGGTAAACATTGTTGATTTCTCTTCACTTTCATCTTCACATGATATCATTTTTATTGGAAGTGTGGAGATACCCATTACAAAAACTGGCATGAGACTCCTTACCAAGATGGGGTACCAAGGAGGAGGACTTGGCATTCGTGTCCAAGGCATAACTCAGCCATTGGAGGTTGTGAAGAGACCTCGCTATGCAAGTTTGGGATACACTGAAGGAGGGTGTTTTAAGGACATCAAAGGAAAATAGAAATTTTTGAACTCACCAAGGAAGAGGATTGATGGTAACACTTCACCATTATTCCATGGTAGTGCATGTTGCAGTGAAAGAGCTGAGGCAAGCTCTTGTCACTTTGATTGCACCAGAGACCACCAAAGAAGGTATAACGAATCTCATTATTCCAAATTTCTTTTTTATTATAAAAATGTTGCTAATCATGAATGTAAATCATGGCATAAGAAAACTTGTCATTTTCGTGGTTTACATAACCATGTCATTTATAAGTGTTGGAAAAGAATGGCAACACAAAGGAGGATGAGGCATGAAAATCCTTCTCCATAGCAGAAAAAGAAACTGGTTAAGAAGGTCTGGAGGAAGAAGACCTTTGGTAACCAGTGAAACAAAAGGCGCCTTCAAAAAGCCACGTGATTGAAGCTCCATCCATAGCAACCCCTTAAGAGCGAAGTATAAGTGCATGAACCAGTTGAAACAGATGTTCGACAAGAAAACACACCACATGGAGATGATCCATTCACTTTGATAAGTGAGCGATGATTTTGTTAGATGTGGTAGTGTGTCATGGTCGTGTTTGTAAGTCTTATGTTGCATTTTAAAAAAAAAATGATGATGTGTTTTTACATCGATCGTTAAGAAACAATGATATTTTTGGCCTTGTTTTATAAATTGTGTGATGCATTTATTTTATGTAAAAGTGATTATGTGTTTGCCATCACTTCAAAATGCGACAATGATGTTTTTGGCCTTGTAATGATAGCTGGGGTGTGATTTCCATTTGCTGTAAAATTGACCACCGAATATGTAAACTCGTGACAAGTATGGAAATGTTTGGGTCATAATGGTCATATTTGAGCATGTAATTTGTAAAAGATTGTACTACAGGTTTGCAGAGGATGCAAGTGTCGACTCATCACTTAAATCTCCGAAGAAAAAGGTGAAGGAGATGGAAGGGTGACCTTTTTCAAGACACTTGTGGTGCAGACATTGTACACAACAGTTGTAGGTTATTGTTGATGCTTTTGGAGGACCAAAAGCTCCTCAGTGGGGAGGAATGATCCAGGTGGCTTGAGGGACACACATAGGAAAAAGAGGGCTTATGAAATCTCAAAAACCAAAGTGATCAGAATGCTTTCAAACTAGGACTAGAGCATAGATCTCATCGTCCTGATCGCAATGGTACGAACAGTTCGTCAAACCGAGCTCATATGCGAAAGTTAGAAGCAATCAAAGTTCTAGGTTGACTTGATGAGGTGTGAGGCTTAAGGAGAACACAATTTAGAAGCAACCTGGCCACTGGATTTAGGCGAGCTCCGACCTGATTTGGGATGAATTTTTGGGACCATTAAAATCACTCCTATGATCATAATCAGAATGTTTAAAAATGACTTGGTTGTTATTATAAAACAATATATATATATATATATATATATATATATATATATATATATATATATATATAATAGGGGTGAGACATTAACCCTACCCCTATCCAAACCACCATGAAACAAATATTAAAAAAAATAGTGGGTCGGGGGCCATGGCCAGAACAGACCCCACGACACCCACACAATTGCTGTATAAAATATAATGAATATGTGGTGGGGTGGTCGAAGGTTAACCCCGCCACCCCAATTATAACCCCACTATATATATCATATATGAATACGGTGCGGAGTTGGTGGTCGGGTTGGGCCACATGGAGCGGACCTGCCCACCCATAATGGCACATAAAAAAAACAAAAGCTAATTCAAAGGCGCCCATAAAATGTTACAATACAGATTTGCGGGAGGCAGGATTTGATCCCCCGACCTCCCCTTAACCATTTGCAATTTTTAACCACTGCACCAAAAACTTGTTCATGGTTAAAAACACCCATGTTTTTTTACTTAAACCTTCAATTTAGAAGTGCGCCCAGGTCAAAGCAGAGCAACATGTACTTCAAGTTTTAATATTATGTTATTTTCAAGCAGGTGTGGAACCATGAGCTAATAGTACAGGTAGGTAGAACCATGATTGAGCCCAACTTTCAGGGGGGCGAAATTTTTCGAGTGTCCAAATTGGACAAACTTTATGTCGATTTTGCAATATTCGACGCCACGAATCTGATGGTGTATTCAGATTTTTTATTTGACCATTCCATTTTTCGGCCACTTTTCAAAGTGAAGTTGCAGGTGTCGACATTCAATATGTGAGAAATCGTCTTCAGTATATTCAATGCCACAAGATCGATGGTACAACCAGATCCAACAGTTTATCATCCTTTTCTTTAGATAGCTCAAAGATGTGAGGTATATGCAGTGTGATCATGTACTTATTTGTCTCTTTTTTATGAGATGCATTGTGTTGTATAGATCCATGTTTGATGTTTGATGCGGGATCTTGTTTTTGTCTTGATGTGAGATGTAATTTTCTATCATGGATTGTTTTATGTTGTTTGAGATCCCTTTGTTGCTATGTTTGCAAGATACTTATTGTCACATGTATGTTTGATTGAGATCCCTTTGTTTCCATGCTGGTGGGATACTCATAGTTGTTATATGTGAGTTATTGTCATAATGATATGAGTCATTTTTGTGAATGAGAGTTCTGTAGCGGAACATCTCATGGAGAGGTCCAGCCACTCCTGCGTGAGGGAATTTTCCTTGTATGAGAGAGAAAATACAATCCATGTACATCACCACTCTTTCCAGCACTTAATGCAACGGCCTACACCATCTTAACACCAGGGCTCAGAGAGGTAGTCCCTATTGGACGAGCTCTATTATCAATATATTATATTTTTAATTCTTATTATGTTTCTCTTATTTAAAACATGCATATCTGTTCATTTATGTTCATTAATACTTTGATGCAATTCTAACACATCAACTGAAGTAAAAGGTCTTGGTTTAAAGGGTATTATAAATTTACCCGAATCATTGGTATAGTTAGCAACTGGTACCAAATGGAAGGTAACCCACCAACTAAATTTGTGCCCTTTAGAACTGATTGGTTATTCCATATAGGTAAAATTAAACATTATTCTGTTAGGATCATATGATATATTAATTGGCATGAATTGGCTGGAAAAACATAAATTTGTCATAAAATGTTTAGAGAAAATTGTTAATTGTGTACACTCAGATGGACAACCCAAATTAATAAGAGGGAAACTTAAACTGATATCGGTCAGGAAAATTTTATCCTTACAGTTGAAAAGAATAGTAAGAAAAGGATGCCAAGTTTGCATGATGCATGTAGAAAAAGAGGAACAAAAAAATAGAAAAATAAATATTATAAACTACACCATTCATAAGAGAGTTTCCATATGTGTTTCAGGAGGAAATTCCTCAGTTATCCCCTCATAGAGATATAGATTTCTCTATCGATTTGGTACCAGGTGCTACCCCCATGTCTAGAGACATATAGAATGAGTATACTAGAGCTACTAGAATTGAAATTGCAACTACAAGAATTGTTAGATAAGGGCTATTGAAAACCTATTGTGTCACCTTGGCGGGTGGGTGGGTTGTGCTATTTGTCAAAAATAAGGATGGAAATTTTAGAATGTGCATCGATTACATGAAGTTAAAAAAGGTTGAATTTAAAAAATAAATACCCATTACCTCGAATTGATGATCTGTTTGATTAGTTAAGGGGAGAAACTATTTCTCAAAAATTGATTTAAGAACTCGTTATCATCAATTACAGATAAATAATGAACATATCCATAAAACAACTTGCAGAAATCATTATGTACATTATGAGTTCATATTGTTATCATTTGGTCTCACTGGCACACCAACAAACTTAATGTGATAAATGAATAAGGTCCTCCACAAATATCTTGATAGATTTGTGTTAGTATTCATAGATGATAACCTAGTGTACTCTATAGATGAGGAGGAACACCAAGAACATCTTGTAATGGTTTTGCAGACTTTAAAAGAACATCATATTTATGCAAAACTGAGCAAATGTGAGTTCTTCAAGAACATAATTCAATATTTAGGCCATGTTATTTCCAAGGAAGGGTTAGTTGTAGACCCTGAAAATGCTAAAGCTATCATGAATTGGCCCACCCCAAAATATGTATCAGTATTTTTTTCATTTATGGGCATAGATGGATCTTATCAAAGATTTTTAGAAGGTTTTTCAAAGTGAGGATACTCCATTACCTCTTTGCAGAAAAAAGGAAAAAAAAATTGAGTGGATAGACAAATGTGAAGAAAGTTTTTCCAAATTGAAGCAAGTGTTAACAACAACCCCTATATTAAAAATTGTAGATACAAACAAGTAATTTACCATTTCTAATGATGTACGTTTGGAAGGAATTGTGGGTCTGTTGATGTAAGATGATGCATAAATACCCTATGAATCCATAAAGTCAAAAAAACATGAAAAAAATTATGTTGTTTATGATTTAGAACTCGCAGCAATAATTCACACTCTAAAAATGTGGAGGTATTATTTACTAGGAAAGAAGCTCATCTTACTGACAAATCATATCAATTTGAAATGCTTCTTTAGTCAACCAGACTTAAATTCTAGACAAACAAGATGGTTATCTTTCCTTATTGAGTTTTAATTTGATATAAAACACATAAAAGGAAAGGAGAATAAAATTGGAAATGCATTAAGTAGGCACACAAATGCATTGATAACACTAGTAAAAAATGATGAAATTAATGACTAGGT